>OY728132.1:920579429-921829429 GCA_963277665.1 Viscum album
CCCTATGATGTTGTGACTACACTACCTCATTAGTGAGCACTTTGTGGCCTTCCCAGATCAAAATAATTTGATATATAACTTCCCTTCTCATGATTTGAACATGTTATAGAACCAGTGGATTGAATTCATATAGGATTATGAGTTCTATACTTTCTACACATCATAGAAGGGTATGAAAGTCTCTAATGCAGTGATTAAGAATTCATACGGAGACACTATTTATGAGTTTGAAGATATATGGCGGGTGATGGAGGATATTCCATCATTTAACATTGAAATGGGAGAAGTTGATAGTATATAGATTCTATACTAGATGAAAATGAAATCATCCAGGGTCCAATAAGTGGAAGAATCATATTTGGATGTTTCTAAGGTATATTTTTGTTGTGACCATGTTGTTTGTGGGGATTACCATGACTGGTGTTCCACGAATGATTAATATTAGGTGTTTTCTAAGTGAAGGCTCTTCATTCCCATTATTGTGTGTTGGGGGTGGTTCTCTATTAGTTCTTTAGCACACCTTTATCAGTGTATCCTAGTGTGTCTACAACATACCATTCTATATGGAGTCTGTTTTGGTGGATATGAATTAAATGTTCATTCACATAGTTCACATCCTCATGTTTGGTTTCTAGAAGTTGATGACTACACATCATGTTTTAGTTGGGTTTCCTCAACTATTTGATGTACCATAATGGTATTTGGAGGATATTTCATGAATCTCATGACCGTTTTACCTCAAACTTAAGGTTGATATGAAACTCTCTATGTGATAGTGATCCATATAACGAATATGGCTCATTTCATGGAAATTAAGGAGTCAAGCACAGTGGATGCTGCATCAAGAAATTATTTTGTGGAGATAATGAGACTCTATGAGGTTATAAGTATTAGTATATTTTAATGTGATCATCATTTACCTCCAGTGTATAGCATGATATCTAGAGTTCTTTTGGATATCAGAAATGTTTCAATATATATTTTCATCAAAAGATGGATGGCCAGATGGGACACACTATCTATAATTTGGAATACATTTTACATTCACGTGTTCATGATTTTGAATCTAATTGGGAGAAACATGTACACTTGATTGAGTTTAACTATTATAATAGAAATTACTCGACCATTTATATAACAATATTCTATGTGTTGTATGGTTGAACCTATATATCATGGTCACATTAGAGAATATTTGGAGAGTCAATGATTCTAGGACATGAATTAACATAGAGAATGAAAAAGAAGGTACAAGTGGTTCCTCAATAGAAAAGGTATCTTATAATTATCACAATTCCTATTCCCATAACAGAATGATCTCTCTGTATTTTGATACTAATTATCAAGTATTATTAATGGTATCTACTAATTATGGGTAATAATTGATTGATCCTTGGAGTAAGCCTTCAACTCAATTTTTGCGCCTTTTTTGTGGTGTTTGAGCTCATCAGTGAAGTTTCATATTGATTAAACCTTCATATATGGATGAATAAGATATATTGAATTTTCAATATGTATCAACTTTTTTGGAATCTTTATGATGAACCCCCATTTATATAATGGGGTGAGTATTATGTTTAATATGACATTCTGTTTGAAGAATGACCTATTGGGATTTATTAATATCATGAAAAGATGTTTCATGGGGATTATATTTCTTTAGATCCTATCCTATGGAGACATAGTGGCCCGTAACAGTGTACAAGGGAACATGATTCCCATATAAATTATCAATATCTTGGGTTATGTGAATATTTATATTCTTTTATGATATTTGAACTATGTTTGATTGATGATATGATCATGATGCAATGAAATATTGTAGCTCTCCATTATAATGGGATGGTTGGGATATGAGGTTCTCATTTGATTGTGAAGGCGTTGTAAATGTTGTTATCTATGTTTTAAAGAATATTTTATATTGAGTAGCAATGATTATATTTCTGGTGAAATGTGTCTGTAATATTTTATATACTCACCATATGATAATGTTTACCACAAATTAACTAGTTGAGTAGATGTTGTACATGTTCCTATAGAGAACAGTGTGGTTGTTTGATGACATTGAAAAAGAATTCCAAAAGTCTAGATGACTGAAATATTATGAATTCTTGGAGAGTTACAGTAATTTTAGATGTTTTTTTTAAATGTAATCCAAGAGATCCACGTTATCTTCTTTAAAATTTATAACCATCACTTTGGAGGAAGTCCAATAGTGATTTAAACTAAGATGGTTGGATATTTAGTTGATTAAATAAAAGGTCTATGTTGAATTTATAAAAAAGATAGCAATTTCTATCACTGATATCCTCATAATACTGAGAAAAATAATATTATTGGATGTGTTTCAAATAATATATCCTCACCAAAAAATAAAGAAAAAATATGCTTCTCTAAATTTAGAAAATCCAAAGTTGAGATGATGGGAATATGGTTCTGTGATCCAAATTTCAAACAAGGTGATTAAATAAATATGTAAAGATATTTAGAAGTAAAATAATCATAGTCAATTTTACATAAAATAGAAAAGGAAATAATAGTATGAGTGTTATAGAAGACAAAGGTAGAACCAGAGAGTTAACAATAAATTATGTGTATGTTTGACCATCCAATGATTCCTGTAAAGAACATTAAATGTTATGTAAAGTTAAATAAATTGGGACAATGTTCATATAGATGACCAATGTTTCTAAACTAACAAAGGAAATTTAATGATGAAAAAATATATTATGGGAGTATTTGGAGGCTGCTAGAACCATGATCCTTGGAGGCTTTGATAAAAAAATTGATCGAGTTATCCATATATTTGTTGAACGCATTTAATTGGGAATTTAATGTAATTGAAGAAAATGATCTCAAATACATTGTTTCATGATTATATAAAAAAATATTACAAAATAAATTATTCCACTCCTAACTCAGTGATTTTTTTAATTATATGAGGAATATATGTGTCATACATGCGAGTTCCTTAGAATCAGGTTAGTTGAAGTGGAGCTAATTCTATAGATATGTTAATGCTAAGAAGACGGTGATAAAATAATATTGATCAATAATATGTGAAATTTAATGTATAAAGTCTTTTAATTTATGTTATATAATACCAAATATGGAATGTTTAGTTATGATCATAAGATATTTTTCTTACATAGAGTGCATAGAAGATGCAACAAATGTTTTTACTAGTGGGAACATATATAATCATCTTATTTGTATACATTTTTATTAGATGAAATTTCAAGATAAGGATGTTTACTTCACAACCCATTATAATTTACAATTTATTATAATTTAAAAATACATGTCTCAGGATAATAACCAGATATAAATAACAGCAGGTTCCTTCATTGGGTAAAACCTTAAAAAAATCTAGCATTTGATATTTTATATTTTATTTCCTACATATATATGAGAGACATTTTTATAACAAAATAATATCTAAATTTTAATATTTTTAGTGGTTTATATCATATATAAAAGTTTTATAAAAATGATCCACTAATTCAACCTCTGTTATTAGTGGTTTATCCATCATTTGGAATCTCATACTCTTATTATAGAGAGACCTCATTTTGAGAGGTTTCACTTTGGGTGTTTGTTTTGTGAACCATTTTTTTTCTTTTCATGTATTATTTTGGTTCAATATGATGAAAAATCATATTATAAGTGTAAAATATAAGTGAATAGTTTTTTATAAACCCTTAATTTTCATTTAGCAGGTGTTCAGTGAGTCTTGGAATTTTTTTGAGTATTCTTGAGCATTAGTGAACAATTTTGGATTTATTTTATAATGTATCACACTATAAATCTTTGATTATGTCTTCATGTTTTTTTAGAAATTTTGTGTTAATTCCATGAGAATTATAAGTTTATAAGATTAGTGTGATTTCTTGGTTTTTTGTATGATGTATTTGTTATCAGAGGCATGTTGTTGGACCCTCAAAAAAATGTATTTATAGAGCCAAATTAAATGAAGTAGTAGTAGACTCAGTTTTACTCCAAAAATGAGAGTGTTTTGTTGTCTTCCTATCTTATTTTATGGTCTCGGTTTGTTAGTTTCCTTCATTTTGTTTGATATTTTTATTAATAACAGTGATCTACCTTAGATATTTACTTTACTTTACCTGTTAAATCATAATTCAAATTTTACTCTCATTTCCTCTCTCTAATCATTTGAAGCCTCAGTCGATCATCCCCACCCAGAGATTTCCATTTAGGAAATATAGTGGATTGATAATTAAAACCTATTACTTGTCTTATCATTGTGATTTTATGTTTTCCATCACCTCAATTTTATCTCACTACACACTATCATTAATAATGAAGTATTTCTAGGTGGCATGTGTATTAAAACTAAAAAAGACAGTGGAAGATTTTAAAATGCATAAAGAGTTGATGTATCCTACAACATATAGAACTCAAAATCATCCTAAGAGTTTATAGGAAGAGAATGATTATTTAAGAATAAAATTTATTAACATAGGTGAAAAAAAATTTCATCATATTTAATACTAATTGTCTAGTGTACAATCAAATGAGTCATTTCAAATTGAATTAAAAATATAGGTAAAGAAAGGAAATAGTAATAGATCATATGTTAATCAAGTAATTGAGGAATCAACCCCATATCCTTATTATATTTTACTCCATTTATAAAATAATTATTTTATTTTTGTTGTCTGATTCAATGTTCCATCCACATGAGTAACAAAAATATATTTTCCATCTCCAACGATTCCTTTATTTTCAATACATACCACAAATATCTTTCCATGATTCTTATCATTTGATTATTGACACGTATAAAGATAGATGATGTGGTCTTGTCTAGATGGGAATATTTAGGATTCTTCTTATTGAAATAGTCCATTCCCATAATATAATTCCATATTACTTCTAGAGTAATCAGTGTTGAAATGCTATAATTCTCCGCATCTCAGTTGGAAATTAGTTATTCTAGAGGGTTTTCATAGGATAAATTGAGATTTGGTTTTGGATGACCCATGAAGTCAGAATCAAAATGATGAGACTATCCATCACTACAGTTGGGCTTCAATGGAGGAGGCCTTATATAGTGAGTTTTCATTCTATGACTGAAAATCAATTGACATCAATAGTTTCTTCAATATTTTGGTATATATTAAATAATAAAATAGTATTTGAGTTCATAGATTTATCTCATCTCTTCAGATCATATATTAATTATCACTTTGAATGTTCTTTGACTATGATCATAGGATCACATGGCTTCTTTAAATTCAATCTCTATGCCTTGCTGAAATTTTCATAATCTGATGAATTTATAAAAATGATTCACTAAGCCTGGGATTGTTTCAATTGAACCCATTTCATGCATAAATATTTTTTAAACACATAATCATGAAATTAGTATCTCATTATGTTTTGATGGTTTTTATTCTAGGTTTCATGGTACGTTGAATGAAATATTATTGGCAGGTTCGAAACTAATTTCATAGCCACTTGGGATGGTTCAACTTGATGATAGGTCGATGAGTATGATAGGGGATGCTTGATGATTTTGGTAGCATGAGGATGTACAAAAAGGTTATTTTGATTGACTACCTAGATTTATATGGTGGTTTAAGGGTTAAGGTATAATATCTTGAACCCAACATGCATTTAGTCTGGCCCTTTGTCAAATATATGAATTATAGATGGTTAACTAATTGTTGAATATCTTCTTATGGTTTCTTGCAACCTTTGCTGGTCAATTGTCTATCGTATCATAGTATCCTATGATTTCAGTTAGTTACTAGTATTCATGTGGTAAATCTGGGTATTCAATGTGTGGTATGTTGATGCATTTATGTTGAGTTAGTGTGGTAGGGGTATTGTCTATGAGGGGATCTATCGATGGAAATTAAGACTGTTATAGCATCATCGAAAACCACTTTGGACTGTGGAATCATTAACATTTTCTGAATCACCAGTTAGTGTTATTCCTTTTAGCATGTGAGGAATTAGGTTGGCCTATAGTTTCTGGAGGTGCTGATGATCCTATTCCACTATGTGGAGTCGATAAGTGATGGAAGAATCTCTGTAAGTTCATCAAACGTCCGCACTAGCTAAAATTTTTTGGTGCCTCAGTGAAAACCCACTTAGAATGCCCCGACTTTCCACACTGATAGCAATTCAAAGAATCCCCACTTGTTGCTACTAGAGGTCTAGAATGACTCTGATGTCGAGAACTATCATATGAGACATCTGCTTCCATTTCCCTCTATAGGATCCAACACTGTCACAAGAAGGAAAAGAAACTCCCTTCAACCCTAGCTTTCCTGCCAGGTCCATCTCAACCATCATCGCCCTATCCATCCCATCGACATAAGTGGGAAACTTCAATTAGAAAACATGAGAATGAATATCTGATTGATTCCCCAGCTCAAATCGTCGAGACTTCATCCTCTCATTAGATACAATTTTATGAGAAAAATGTACCAATTCAGTAATTCGATTTGAGTACTCAGTCATGGTTTTATTTTTCTGCTCAATCTTGAAGAACTCCACAGCCTTGGCCAACACCATGGATTCGGGATATAAATGATTAGTGAAAAGAAAACTAAAGTCATTCTACTCCAAACACTCATGTTTCCATGTTGTCACCATTGTGTCCCAACATATCCTACTTGGTCCCTCCAGCACGATGGTGGCACACTTCACCTTAACCAGACTCAGAGAACATCATTTTGAGGATCTAAAGATGGAGTCTGAACAGATACTGGAGGTCGTGCCCGTCCTAGAGCTTGGACAGCGCAAACAATCACCTCAACCAGACTCAGATCCAAAAAAGGTATCACTTGTTGAGGTTCAGTAGCAGCCTCTTTTTGGATCTGATTCCCATGCCTTTACGGAGGAATGATGCTACATAACACCAGAAAAGACATAGATTAAGACACCAACTGTGTAACAAGGAAAACTACTCTTAGAAGAAGGAATAAAAAAGATTCTGATTACACTCTATCCTAATCACAATATGGAAAATACTAGAACTAATCCACAAGTCCTATATCCCCATCTGACCGTGGTGACTTAATGTTCATTGCGGTGAGAGCTCACAAGGCACTAAACCACAACTACCTCATATGTCCCAATAAGAAAACTCAAATGTATACTTCCATCAAGACAAGATGTTCAAACAAACATCCCTTTGATACCAATGTGTCACGAACCAGCCCTGGTACCCTTGTAACCCGAAAACTGAGCTGGCCCTGACATAGCACGAAGGGCGTTCCAGATCCCCACGGTTCGGTGACTAGTACCTGACATCGTACAACATACAAGTGGGAGGTAATTTGTCACAAGAATGAGGAAGCAAGAGTAAAACAAATAGTATACATAACAAAGAAACTCCACTAGGATCATTGTACCAGAATACGAAGAGGCACAGAAATCCCAATGTACTACAACCCAAGTACATAAAACAAGAAAACAGCCCCAAAGTCCCCATGGACACAACTCAACACGTTGAAAACTCAATAGGTGGATCGACCTATATGTGATCCTTTCCCCTTGCACGAACCTGGAAGAAGGATGTCTACAAACACCAGAAGGAAAAAGTAGGGTGTGAGCCTAACCCCAGTAGGATACCACCAAAGAATCTATAATAGATTCCAAATAAATATTATCCAATGAAAACCTTTAAATTTTAAAGAAAAAACATTTGGAAATAGGAAAGCATATTTCAAAAAATCATGCTATACATTTTCATGTAAATGAATGTTCACCAAGCAAGGTTTTACAATGTTGAAATACTTCTAAGAAAATGGCTTAAATAAAAATAGTTACATAAAATAGTTCATGTAAAATTAGCAGGCTTGTAAAGTAGTTCAAAATCATTGGCAAAAATTTATACATCACATATATATATTTAGGCGAGCAACATGGTCATCCGCCAAAAGGTGCGGTAGTATTAATCAGTTAAGGGATTTTGTACTCTCTATGTTAACTCAAGAAAATGTGTATACACACGTCCCTATGACATTGGCCAAAGGATACTCTTCACCAACCCATCAGGGATATGACCTACCGCAAGTATGTTTTAGAACGTTTTCATAAGACAGAGTGTATCCAAATAACTCAATAACTACCTAAAGGTTGCATGTGCTCTTACATGATGGGCGGACTATTTTAAGGATGACTAAAATATGATCAATCCCATTCTTCCATTTCAAAAGTACCAATTCCATTCCATTTATAACCACAATAGGTTTTATTCAAAAAACATGCCTTTTTCGCAAGATAAAACCAATGGGTTTCTATCAAAACATTTTATGCCATTTTCAACAGTTTGAAATCCATTAAAAATAAATTCCATCATTTTACAATTTATTTCCACAATTGAAATAAACAATTCAATTGAAAACATTTCCATCAAATATATAACATAAATTTAACAATTTTAATTATCCAATTTCCATAAACACACACCCCAATTCAATGGAATTGGGGGTTTTCCAAATTATCATACCAAAACCAATTCAAATATCAAAATTCAAAGTAATTAAATTAATATAAACAAATTAAATAAATCAATCAATATGAATATAATCAATTCCGAAAGTCGGGATGGAACCACCGACCTCGAAGGTTTTGACCAAAACCACAACGGTTGATCAACACCCAAGAATCTAGGTTGATTCTCTAAAAACCCGTCTTAGATCCCTTCCCCTCGAAAGACCCTGACCAAAACTCATCATTTTGAAATTTACACACTTAGATATACCCATAACAGGCGAATATCTAAGAAATCAATGGAAGATGATAAGTATATCTAAGTAGATCTACAAAAACGATCAAGAATGAAGAAGAATGATCACATACCTTGAGAATATCACCTCGATTAACCAAGAGGAGCCTTTGGATTGCCTCCGGATCAAAGGGAGAACCTTCTCTGACCCCAGGAGAAGACATATCCCATGTTAGGGACACTTAGGAGAAAAAAAAAGCATTTAGTGGAAAAATGGCCGAGATCCACAATTTAAGGATCTAATTTTAAGTGACCGCACAGTTTGTCCGCACGGTTTGTCAAACTGTGCCCACACCATGCAGATCATACTGTCCAGGGTTTCTGGTCTGCACTGTTTAGTCACACAGTTTTCCAGACCATGAGCACACCTGCGTACCCCACTGCCCAGTGGTGCTAGGTTGGCATGGTTTGATCGCACAGTTTATCAATCTGTGCACAAACTCTGCACATGACATTTATTTTTTCTTTCACATAAAATTTCACCAAAACGCACCCCCAAGTCACTACTCCAAAATAAAGGAACTTAGAGACATCAAAAGTACCTGAAAACGTAACGGGATGTTACAATTTTTTTCAGCAATATTTTTTCTAATTCACATAATGAGTGAATGTAGGTAAACCCAAAAGTAAAACATCCCCAGATAGATGGTATCCCCAACGAACAATTATAATAGTCATGTATGAAAAAAATACTTGGGTAATTGTATCTTAGGTCACATAAAATCTTATTTTAATTCTTACACACACATGTGTTTCCGATGAATTATGAAGAAATCTATTTTAATTATCATCTTCTTCTTTGCATGCAGTTCATATGAGCTATCTGATTCTATTTTATGGAGGACCCTTATTGTGATAATCAATAACCAAGGTTGGGATACTTAGGTTTGAGTTTAGAATTCCAGTTCCCTCATTATATTATTTTGATTCCACTATGTACATATTTATTTTCCACCTCTTTCCCAGATCTAATGAAAAGTGTTTCCATGAAACCATCGAATAATAACTCAATAATTGGTTGAGTCACAAAAGACTAGATCTAATGAATCAATTACAACCTAGTATGGTATGTTTTATATAGGAAGGCAAAAATTTTGCTCATTTTTTCAAATCCTAAAAATACATATGAAGTTTAAAAAATAAATTATAAAGAATATGTAGAACATATGTACTGATCTATAAAAAATATTTTCCCTCTATTTTATTTATTTCATTTAATGTCCAATACATGTTGAAAAGTTCTAGGAAAAAAGAAAAAAGTATTTAAAACCCTGGTTACATGTCATTATCCCTCGTACTTATCTTATACAACATTGCTGTTACTGTCAATAAGAATTTATCAGGAAAATTCAGTTTCAAATAGTATAGAGTAAGTATCAACATCAATATGAGTGAAAGAGACATCCCAATGCATTATTATTTAATGGAAACAATGAGGAGTTTTGACTCCTCCATTAGTTCATTCCAAAAATCATTATATAAATGCTTAATTTTTCCACACTAAAATTAAATGGATAATTTAAATCTTCTCCATTTTTCTCAAATGAATCATATGGAATTGTTTTAGTTTCTATATAAGGTCTAGTAAAAATGGAATGAATTAGAACATTAATGAACTTCATTCATGAAGTGAAAAAAAAACATTGTAACCCACTTCAAATATTATTTATTGAATATGTTTTCCATGAAAAAAATTATAATTATCATTATACAGTAATGAATTCTTATACCCTTTCCTTACCATCGTCAATTGATCCTCTATTCTCCGCATTTTCCAAATTCCATGTTTACTTTATTTATGACCGAGTATTAATTGTGTTGAAACACAACAATAAAGAAATAATGAATTATCTAAACTATTATATATTGGTACATACCAAAAGGGGTCTTGTTAGTCATTTTTAAGCACATAATTCATCCAGGAAATTCATAGTCCAGTCCATTAAGGTGGGTCATACTGTCTTCTATAGAATCCTCTAAATCTATATATTGAACACCACTTCTTCCCCATTTATCTGTGGGTGGAATGATGTTTTGGTCTTATGGATAACTCTATATTTCTTCATTAGTGATTCTATGTTGTTTTTGTATAAGTGTGTTCCATCGTCATTTATTATTTCATGGGGTACTCAAAATCGATAAAAATGCTAGTTTTAATAAATTAAATGACTACCTTGAAATCATTACTTTTGGTGTTTTTTTATTCAATCCACATAGATATATTGTCCACTACTAATATATGTACTAGTAACCAATTTATATATGAAATGTAAATTTAAAATATAATCCTTAGACAAAAAATAATTCATAGAAAATGTATGTGTTTTTGGGGGTATTTCATGTTTTTTTATAAACTACACTAGATAGTTGATAGTTTGGGTATACTTTGGAGAATTAATGTGAATAATTGAAAACTAAAGAAAAAATAATCTAGCTTCTAACACCTTTTAAAAAAACTATGTATTCCAAAATTCCTTCCATATGCAAGTGTAAAAAAATTTAAGGACATATTTAATATCTTCACTAGTGATGCATCTCTTAAATATTTTTTCATTAAAAATATTACATAAGTAAGGATCAATCCACATAAATTTTTTTACTCATGTTTTAGTTTATATGTTTTATTCTTTTTAAAGAGGGGGGGGTACATTTTTTATGAATAGAAAAGTTTAAAATTCATAAAACCAAGGAATTTTGGTGACTTTGTATAGTTTTTTCTCTAGGGAAGGAGTCATCAATGTCTGGGATGGTAGGTGGTTATAACTCAAGATTTTTGAATAATATACATATGTGGTCTAAAAACCATATTTTTACATCCTTTTTTGTCCATGATATCAATGTATAATTATTATAACATTAATACCCATCTCAAAAGCCTTATATTTTAAATAGTTTTCTAAATCAAATATCTCATTTTTACATGATTAGATTAGGAAGTCACTTTACCTCCTAAAAAGTAATAATTTAAAAAAAATAATATAAACCCATTTTCTAGTATTATTTATCATTTTTATAGGTTTTTAGGGTCTAGAAAGTGTAAGATATCAATTTTGGGCGTCCATAAATTTTATGGGAATGAAAAACCCATACAACGAATTTGGAGGCATCACACAGTATCTTTAAATGTTTATTATTTTAAGGTGGAAATATTATAATAACTATGATTAGGATTTATTTAACATTATCAAAATCTATCATAAATTAATAATAAAATAAAAATCCAATAGCCTTATTTTGTAGGATTTGTATGGTCATAAAAATCATTTTAATGTTCCCAATATATCTTATTTAAAATATAGCATACCATAAATATTATCAGATCTATCCCATAGTTGTGGGGTATGTTAGGGTAGACATCAAATGATCTTTTACCTATTACACTTCAATATTTTTCTTAAAAATTATGTTTCCAATCAAATTTATTTCCAAGACCATAAAATGGACTTTTTCAAAGTCTTAAAATATATTTTCCTCAATGAATTTTCAGAAATACTTTTCCAAAATCATGAAAAAATTGAAAACAAGTTCTATAAATATTAAAATCATCCAATAATACCTCAATGAATGTCTTAATAATGTATGAAAAAAATCAACACCATAAAACATTGAATGATTCCGATGGAATTGAAAATACGAAAGGAAATACTTCAATGAGGAAATTTATTGATGGGGCATTTAACTGTGGTATTTTCATAGACTTATGGAGATTTTGGATTCAAAAATTACCTAGATAATACATTAAGTAAATAGTAGAGTCTCTTATAATATTTCTTCTTTGAAATATATTCTATAAAGGGAATGGGTAAGCGGCCCTTTCTGGTCACATGGTACAATTTCCAATAGTTAATGTAAATACTCAATGAATTTTGAATTATTGAGGGAACTAACTCATTTATCTCATTCTATTGTATTTTGTTTATAGTTTTATTTCGGAAAATTTTAATTGGACTTAACCACTATGATTTGGAGATAGTGTATATAATTTTATTTCTTAAAATTCATTTACTTTCTTTTTTTACAAATACTAGGAGGGAAAGGTTGAGACTCATTTGGGGAAGTCTCATAGGTTTAGATTCATATTATAACATAATCTCATGAATATAGGTGGCATCGATAATAATTGAAATATTCCCTATTATCCAATATATTACCATAATTGTTTGTCTTAAATTGATAAACAAATACAGTTATTGATTTGGATGCAAATTGTTTATGTTAATTATTGGTCGTTTATCATTTTTCTTATGAAATTTATATTTTATATTGTATATAAGTTGATTGAATTAAAATTTAAATCATTTTATATTGACTTTTTCAACTCAGATTATTCTATGATCGAAATTTTCTTATGTAAAGAAGATGTATGTGTGTAATTTCTGAGGAAATCATCAAAATAGTTTTAATAAACTAATATGAACCTTTAAATTTATAAAAAAGAATCCAAATTAATTTCATTTTCAAAAATAGATTCATCAGAGAAGTAGAGTTTCCAAATATTATCTTAAATTAATTATGTTATCAAAAATTTAAATATCTTATTTGGAGGAATATTGAAACACAAATGGTTTCATCTAAAAATATATTTCTACTCATGTATATATTTTATATAATCTTTATTGTTAAATTGCACTCTCTACTCTTCAAAAGTCATTTAATGTTTAGTTTAATGGAAGCCTTCAGAAATTTCCTACATATAATGATAGATTAATGAACTCCAGCCCTTTATTCCTCCATGTTTAGAATATAGTAGTAATAAAGGAATAAAAACCTTTTACAGTTACCAAATTATCATCCATAACACCAAATATGATGGAATCAGTTCATTTAAAAAGTTTTACAGCATCTTAGGTGGGATTTATATCTTACGTTTGTAGAGAAAAATAAATACAGTAAGGCATTATGTTAATTGATGAACCAAAATCATACTATTAATCTGAAAATATGAGTTATCCTATAGTGGAAGAGGTAATGAAAATACATGGGTCATGTAATTTTTTAGGTATTTGATATGTTATAAGGGAAGACACATTTATACCTTAATTTCAATTTTAATGTCATTAAAACAGTCTCTTCCTAGTTCACATGTATTTAAAAAAAATTATAACATGGGATTTAGAAGATGGCTTCATGCAGGGGGATATTGATCTCCACTATTCTAAATATCTCTACAGTCACATACAGTAGTTTCACATCACTAATTTAGTTGTTTGGTTTTATTCATTAATATAAGGATAATGGGATTGATTTAGGTATTCTATCATGGAATTTACGATTTCCTTCGTCAATGGGGGGAACATTTATAAGGACTTATTATTCATGTTTAGTTGACTATCAAGTTATATATTTATCTTCAGATATGTTTACTTCAATTTTATTAGTTATTTGGAACTCCTCAATGAAATAGAAGTAATATTTCCCTTTTAATCATTTGAAATATTACCCAAACCATGATTTTTCAAGTCATTTATGGGATAAATGGACTAAATGTTCTATAATAAATATTTCTTCAATATTGATAATTGGATATTAAATATATATTTTTGTGTGATGTGAGACTCGACAAGTTTTGTCAATAAGTACATCATGGATGGTTATAAGGTTTTTACTTATTGGTATGATATACAATGCATGGAACATCTCATTTGAATGTGGGTTGGTTGGAATGATTGTTAAAAACCTTGTTGGAATGGTGTTCTTTGCTGCTTTTGGTTCCTAGTTCCAAATAGAGAGTTAAAATATTATGTGAATCTTAGATTTGTTATTGGTTATTGTTGTTCTAGTCCCTAGAAAAAGGAAAAACATATTTCTTGAACCAATATGAAATCATCTGTTTGTTACATTAAATAGTGACAAAGTTGTAAGACCTGAGGAAGTGTAACAGATATTGTTTTTAATGCCTTGTTCATTGATAGAATTCCCACAAGAAAGGTTAGTTCATTGATTTTATTTTCAAGTAATGGAGTGTTGGAAAATTTTACCTCATTCACTCCCCTTGTAGTGGTCCTTATATAAAACTATAGGGAAATTTTGCAGATCATATCAATAAATATTTTGAATTTAGCTAGTGACTTATCAATTAGTGTTCTTTTAAAGGACAAATATAGTAGGTTTAGGTAATTTACTATCAACCCTAGGTAAGTTAATACCTTTAAATTTATGTCTTCAATATATTTATTTGAGTAATAAGTTATCTTCCACTTAAATAATTCCTAAAATTAATAGTGGTTTTATATACTAGATTTATTGATTCCATAAATCTCATTCCTTAGTATGGTACTCCTTGAGGAAGAGAAATATTTCTATAGAAACACCTTCTATAGAACATACCATGTGGATAATTCTCTATGATATAGGTTTTAGATCCACTCATTGGCCGATCCTTGAAGAGTGGAGGTGAATTCCTTCGAATTA
Organism: Viscum album; assembly: GCA_963277665.1. Taxonomy (NCBI): domain Eukaryota; kingdom Viridiplantae; phylum Streptophyta; class Magnoliopsida; order Santalales; family Viscaceae; genus Viscum; species Viscum album. The sequence continues at coordinate 920,594,608 of OY728132.1, forward strand.
ATTTTACAATCAGTGACTCCTCTAGGTATAAAACAAGTTTATATTTCTTTATATGATCTTTTGAATTCATTGAGATCTTCACCTACCAAACTCATAAATTTAATTAATAAACTAATCATTCTTTTCATAATCTAACAATAATAATAATTTTTTTGTAGACAATGTAAATGATTGACCAATGAATGTGGTAAAGATTATATGATGCCTCATAGATTCCACGTGACACAATCGATGCCCAGCAGATTCCATGGAGCATGATATTTGATACATAATAGAGATTCCTAGTGGACACCAAGAACAAAACAAACTTGATACCTAGTGTATGTAGAGTTGTATGTACACATGATTCTGAGTAGCATGGTTACTAGTTCCATGTTCAGTTCTTGATTACACACAATATATTGACATTCCTTCTGACATGGAGACAAATCAGGTATAGTTGGGGAATTAGGTGGCTTGGTTATCACATGGGAATTCATTTATGGATAGTAATTTTACATATGAAATTATTTTTTATTTATCAGATACCCTTGTCTAAATGAGCACATCAGTTACAAATGAAATGGTGGTGTCATACTCGGTTTCTTGACTGACACCCTATACAAGAAATATCGATATGTTTTAAAACATTATGTTTAGGAATATGAGTATTGGAAATGGGCCCATGGATAATAAATGAGAATAGGAGCACAAAGACAATGGAAGAATAGGGTGAACTCTAGAGGAATCCATAGTTTATTTATTTATATATTTATTTACCACAATTTTATACTCTAGATTGGCATGACACCATGAGATCCCATTATCAATTTATTTGATGAAATGTATTCCTTTTTTAGTGTTTTCATATTACTCTGATTATTTATTATATCATTTTGTTTTTTATTATTTGTGTTATGAAATTTTAATGATGGAATAGTCTAACTACAAATGGAATTTGACCATAATTTCCAATACCTTTTTAGGGGGATTCACACTTGAGTTCACTAATGGTCTAGTGTGCAATCAACATTGGTGAAAACAAATTTCATCATCTTTACCACTAATGGTCTAGTGTAAAATAAAATGAATCATTTAAATAGAATTAAAATATAGACAAAGAAAGGAAATAGTAATAGATAATATGTTAATCAAGTAATTGAGGAATCATCCCCCTATCCTTATTATATTTTACACCATTTATAGAATAATTATTGGATTTTCATTGTCTGATTCAATGTTCCATCCACACGAGTAACAAAAATATTTTTTCCATTTCCAACGATTCCTGTATTTTCAATACATACCTCAAATCTCATTCCATGATTCTTATCATTTTATTATTGACACGTGTAATGATAGATGGTGTGCTTTTGTCAAGATTGGAATATTTATGATTCTTTTTATTGAAATAATCCCTTCCCATTATATAATTCCATATTATTTCTAGAGTAATTTGGGGTGAAATGCTATAATTCTCCGCATCTCCAGTGGAAATTAGTTCTTCTCAACGATTTTCATGAGGCTGAATTGATATTTGGTTTGGGATGACCCTTGAAGTGGGAATCAAAATAATGAGACTATCCATCATTATAGTTGGGCTTCAATGGAGGAGGCCTTCTATAGTGAGTTTTCATTATATGACTCAAAATCAGTCGACATCAATAGGTTCTTCAATATTTTTGTATTTATTAAATAGTAAAATAGTATTTGAGTTCATAGATTTATCTCACCTCTTCAAATCATATATTTATTATCAGTTTTAATGTGATTTGACTATGATCGTAGGATCACATGGATTCTTTAAATTCAGTCTCTATGCCTCGCTGAAATTTTCATATTCTGATGAATTTATAAAAATGATTCACTAAGCCTGGGATGGATTCAATTATACCTGTTTCATGCATGTAAATTTTTTAACCACATAATCATGAAATTAGTATCTCATTATATTTTGATGGTTTTTATTCTAGGTGTCATGGTAGGTTGAATGAAATGTTGTTGGCCGGTTCGAAACTAATGTCAAAGCCACTTGGGATGGTACAACATGTTGAGAGGTCAATGAGCATTATAGGGGATGCTCGATGATTGTTGTAGCATGAGGATGAACAAAGAGGTTATTGTGATTGACTTTGTGGATTTATATGGTGGTTTAAGGGTTAAGGTGTAGTATCATGATCCCGACATGCATTTAGTCTGACCCTTTGTCAAATATATGAATTACAGTTGGTTAACTAATTGTTGAATCTCTTCTTATGGTTTCATTCTACCTTTACTAGTTAATTTTCTATAGTATCACGGTATCCTATGATTTCAGTCAGTTACTAGTCTTCATGTGGTATATTTGGGTTTTCTATGTGTGGTATGTTGATGCCTTTATGTTGAGTTAGTGTGGTAGGGGGATTTCTATGAATGGATCTATCGGTGGAAATTAGGACTTGTTATAGCATCATCGACAACCCCTTTGGAGTGTGGAATCATTAACATTTTCTGAATCACCAGTCAGTGTTAATCCATTCATGGTTGACATGAAACATACCTTCAATATTTTTTCATGTTATCCTATTAAATTGTAAACTGAATTCAATGTAATATTACTATATATTTTTTCAATTAAACTACAGCCTTTCATTATATCCAAAAAATAAATAAAACACTAAAACCATGTTAAATACATTCATCTAAAAAATATAAATTTAAAAAAAATGTGAAAATAATGGTTAAATTACCAACAATGAAAATTAATTATGTGGTTAATTTGTTAAAAAAAATATAAAAATCTAGAACTTTTTTCTCATATAACTCACACTTACTTTATTACAATCCAAATAAACAGAATAAATTCTATTTGTTAAAAATAATTATATAACTTCAACTAAGTAAACATTCCTAAGGAAAATAAAATCACTAGTTCACCTATTATTTGAATTATCATTCCACCTCTACCATTTTAATTCATCTTATCTCTTAAATATTATCATAAGTTCTAGTTTCATATATTAAAAAAATTGATCCTACGGGAATATATTTTTTATAAAGTGGATCTTTCCTAAATTTTCTCCCCAATGGTTCCCTTACACTGTGTATTTTTAAATTTCCTTGATACTTACTAAATGAAATTCAGATATGTCATATTCCCCTTGGTCATACAATTTCAGAACATCCCAGATATGACATCCCCATTGACAATTAACATATATTAGATTTTTGTCACGAACTAGCCCAGGTACCTAGGTAACCCGATAACCGAGTCGGTGCTGACATAGCCCGAAGGTAGTTCCCGATCCCCATAGGTCGGCGACTAGCACCTGGCATCGCACAACATACAAGTGGGAACGAATTTTCCACAAGAATGCAGAAGCAAGAGTAAAACAAACAGTATGCATAACAAAGAAACTCCACTGGGATCATTGTACCAGAAAACAAAGAGGCACATAAAGCCCAAAATACTACAACCCAAGTACATAAAATAGTAAAACAACCCCAAATTCCCCAAGGACACAACTCACCACGTTGAAAACTCAACATATGGATCCACCTACAAGTGATCCTTCCCCCTTGCATGAACCTGAAAGAATAAATTCTACAAACACCCGAAGGAAAAAGTAGGGTGTGTGCCTTAGCCCAGTAGGATACCACCAAAGATTCAATAATAGATTCCAAATAGAGATTATCCAAATAAAATATTTCAATTTTAAAGTAAACAGGTTTGGCAATAGGAAAGCATATTTCAACAAATGATGCTATACATTTTCATGTAAAGGAAAGTTCGACAAGCAAAGTTTTATGATGATGAAATAATTCAAAGACAATGGATTAAATAAAAATGCTCACATAAAACAGTTTCTTTAAAATCAGTAGGCATTTAATGTAGTTCAAAAGCATTGGAAAACATTTATACATCACATATAAATATTTAGGTGAGCAACATGGTCATCTTCCAGATGGTACAATAGTATTAATCACTTATGGGATTCTGCACTATCTATGTGAACTCATCAAAATGTGTATACACACATCCCTATGACACTAGCCAAAGGAGACTCGTCACCAACCCATCGGGGATGTGACCCGCCACAAGTATGTTTTAGAATATTTTCGTATCATAGAGTGTATCCAAATAAATCACTAAATAAATAAGGCTTTAATGAACTCTTATAGGATGGGTGAACTATTATAGTACTTCTTAAAATATGATCAATCCCATTCACCCATTTCAAAAGTGCCAATTCCATTCCATTTAAAACCAGAACTGATTTTATTTAAAAAAACATGCCATTTTCTCAAGATAAAACCAATGGGTTTCTATCAAAACATTTTAATCCACTTACACCAGTTTGAAATCCATTCAAAACAAATTCCATCATTTCAAAGTTTATTTCCACATTTGAAGTCCACAATTCAATTGAAAACATTTCCATCAAATACATAACATAAATTCCATAATTTAAATAATCCAATTTCCATAAACACACACCCCAATTCAATGTAATTTGGGGTTTTCCAAATTCTCATGCCAAAACCAATTCAAATATCTCAATTCAAAGGAATTAAATTATAATCATCAACTGAAATAAATCAATCAATATATAGATATTCAATTCAGCATGTCGGGATGGAACAACCTACCTCGAAGGTTTTGACCAAAACCCCAACGGTTGATGAACACTAAAGAATCTCTGTTGATTGTCCAAAAACCCGTCCTAGATACCTTCCTCTAGCAAGACCAAGACCAAAACTCATCATTTTTGCATTTACACACTTGGATATACGCATAATGGGAGTAGATCTAAGAAATCAAGAGAAGAGGAGAAGTAGATCAAATTGGATCTAAGAAACTGATCAAGAATGAAGATAAACGATCAAATACCTTGAGAATCCCAACTCGATTCACCAAGAGGAGCCTTTGGATGCCTCCAGAACGAAGGGAGAACCTTCGTTGACCCCAGGAGAAAACTGTACCAATTCGGAAAAGCAATTTGAGTACTCAGTCATGGTTTTATTTGTTTACTCAATCATGAAGAACTCCACAACCTTGGCCAAAACCATTGATTCTAGATATAACTAATTAGTGAAAATAATCCTAAAGTATTTCCACTCCAAACCCTCATGTTTCCCCATCGTCACCATCGTTTCCCAACATCTCCTGGTTGGTCCCTCCATCACAAAGATGGCACACTTCAACATTATCGCTTTAGGTGCCTCCAAGAACCCAAACAGACGTCCAATCGTACTCAACCATTCTTCAGAATGCTGACGGTCAATAAATCCTTTGAAAACTGGTGGCTTCTGGCATATGAACTCTTGAGAACGACATCAGAGAACATCACTTTGAGGATCTAAAGCTGATGTCTGAACAAGCACTAGAGGTGGTGCCTGTCCTAGAGCTTGGACAATGCGAACAATCACCTCAAGCAGACTCGGATCCAAAATAGGTATCGCTTGATAAGTTTTAGCATCAGCCTTTTTTTGGATCTGATTCCCATGTCTTTTTGGAGGCATGCTGCTACAAAACACCAGAAAAGAAATAGATTAAGACACCAACCATGTAACAAGGTAAACTACTCTTAGAAGAAGGAATAAACAAGATTTTGGTTACACTCTATCCATATCAAAATAGGGAAAATACTAGAACTAATCCACAAGTCGTATTTCCCTAACTACCCCAGGAAACATACCGTTCATTACATTGAGAGCTGGCCAGGAAATCAATCAAAACAACCACCTATTTCCAGACAAAAAAACTCAAATGTATTATTTCATCAAGACAAGATGTTGAAACAAACATCCCTTTGATACCAATTTGTCACGAACCAGCCATGGTACCCTGGTAACCCGATAATCAAACCAGCCCTGACATAGCCCGAAGGGTGTTCCCGATCCCCACAGGTCGGCGACTAGTACCTGACATCATACAACATACAAGTTGGAACAGATTTTTCAGGATAATGCAGAAGCAAGAGTAAAACAAACAGTTTTCATAACAATGAAACTCCAGTGGGAGCATTATACCAGAATACAAAGAGGCATAGAAATCCAAATGTACTACAACCAAAGTACATAAAATAAGAAAAAAACCCCAATGTCCCCATGGACACAACTCACCACGTTGAAAACTAAATAGCTGGATCCACCTACAAGTGATCCTTTCCCCTTGCACGAACCTGGAATAAGGAAGTCTATAAACACCCGAAGGCAAAATTAGGGAGTGAGCCTATGCCCAGTAGGATACCAGCACAGATTCCAAATAAATATTATACAAATAAAACCTTTAAATTTTAAACAAAATAGGTTTGGAATTAAGAATGAATATTTCAACAAATCATTTTATACATTTTCATGTAAAGTAAAGTTCACCAAGAAAGGTTTGACAATGATGAAATACTTCTAAGACAATGGCTTAAATAAAAACAGTTACCTAAAACAGTTTATGTAAAATCAGAAGGCATGTAAGTAGTTCAAAATCATGGGAAATAATGTATACACCTCATATAAATATTTAGGCGAGCAACATGGTAATCCGCCAAAAGATACGATAGAATTAATCAGTTATGGGATTCCTCACTCTTTATGTGAACTCAGAAAAATGTGTATAAACATGTCCCAATGACACTGTCCAAAAGAGACTCTTCACCAACCAATCAGGGATGTGACCCGCCACAAGTATGTTTTAGAATGTTGTCATATCGTAGAGTGTATCCAAATAACTCAATAACTACCTAAATCTTGCATGTGCTCTTACGTGATGGGATAACTATTTTAAGAATGCTTAAAATATGATCAATACCATTCTTCCATTTCAAAAGTTCCAATTCCATTCCATTTAAAACAACTATAGGTTATATTCCAAAAAAACATGCCTTTTTTGCAAGATAAAACTAATGGGTTTCAATGAAAACATTTTATGCCATTTTCACCAGTTTGAAATACATTAAAAATCAATTCTATCATATCATAATGTATTTCCACAATTGAAATCAACAATTCAATTGAAAACATTTCCATCAAATACATAACATTAATTTTACAATTTAAATTATCCAATTTCCATAAACACACACCCCAATTCAATGGAATTGGGGGTTTTCCAAATTCTTATGCCAAAAACAATTCAAATATCACTATTTAAAGGAATTAAATTAAAATCAACAAGTGAAATAAATCAATCAATATGAAGATAATCGAATCTGCAAGTCGGGATGGAACCACCTACCTCGAAGGATTTGACAAAAACCACAACGGTTGAAGAACACTCAAGAATCCCTGTTGATTCTGTAAACACACATCTTAGATCCCTTCCCCTAGCAAGACCAAGACAAAAACTCATCATTTTGAAATTTACACTCTTAGATCTACCCATAACAGGTGTAGATCTAAGAAATCAAGGGAAGAGGAGAAGTAGATCTAATTAGATATATGAAACCAATCAAGAAAGAAGACGAACGATCACATACCATGAGAATATCACCTAGATTCACCAAGAGGAGCATTTGTATCACCTCCAGAACAAAGGGCGAACCTTCTCAAAACCTAGGAGAAGAAAAATCCCAAAATAGGGCCACTTAAAAGAAAAAACGAATCATTTAGTGGCAATACGGCCAAGATCCACAATTTAAGTATCTAACTTTAAGTGATCACATGGTTTGTCCGCACGATTTTTCTAACTGTTCCCAAACCGTGTAGATCTCACTTTCAAGGGTTGTTGGTCCGTACTGTTTAGTCACACGGTTTTCCAAACCGTGAGCACACCATGCGTACCCCACTGTCCAGTGCTGCTAGGTTGGAAGGGTTTGATCGCACGGTTTATCAAATCGTGCATAAACCGTACACAAATACATTTTTTTGATTTCACTTAAAATTTCACCGAAATGCACCCCACGTCACTACTTTAAAATAGAGGCACATAGAGACATCAAAAGTACCTGAAAACGTAACTAGATGATAAAATTTTTCCCAGGAATATTTTTTCTAATTCACATAATGAGTTACTACAGCTAAACCCAAAAGTAAAACATCCCAATATAGATGGTATCCCCAATGAACAATTATAATAGTCAAGTAAGAAAAAATGCATGGGTTGTTGTATCTTAGGCCACATGAAATCTAATTGTAATGCTTACACACACATTTGTTTTCAATGAATTATGATGAAATATATATTAATTATCATTTTCTTCTTTGAATCCAGTTCATATGAACTATCTGATTTTATGTTATGGAGGCCCCTTATGGTGATAATCAATCACCATGGTTGGGATACTTAGGTTTGAGTTTAGTATTACTGTTCCCTCATTACATTATTTTGATTCCACTAAGTTCTTATTCATTTACAACCTCTTTCCCAGATCCAATGAAAAGAGTTTCCATGAAACCAATGAAAAATATGTCAAAAATCATTTGAGTCACAAAAGACTAGATCTAATTAAGAAATTCCAATCTGGTATGGTATGTTTTATATGGGAAGGAAAACATTTAGCTCATGTTTTCCAATCCTAAAAATATAGATGATGTTTAAAAAATAAATAACAAATAATATGTAGAAAGTATGCACTAATCTACAAAAAATATTTTCCCTCCCTTTGATTTATTTCATTTAATGTCCAATACATGTTGAAAATTTCAAGGAAAATATGAAGTACTTAAAACCTCAGTTACATGTCACTATCCCTTGTACTTATCTTATACAACATTGCGGTTAATGTCAATATGAATTTATCAAGAAAATTCAGTTTCAAACAGTATAGAGTAAGTATCAACATCAATATGAGGGAAAGAGACATCCCAATTCATTATTATTTAATCGAAACAATGAGGATTTTTGAATCCTCCATTAGATCATTCCAAAAATCATTATATAAATGCTTAATTTTTTCCCACTAAACTTAAATGGATAATTTAAATCTTCTCCATTTTTCTCAAATGAATCATATGGAATTGTTTTAGTTTCTACATAAGGTCTTGTACACTTGGAATGAATTGTAACTTTAATGGAATTCATTCTTGAAGTGAAAAAAAAACATTGTAACCCACTTCAAATATTATTTTTTGAATAAGTTTTCCATGTACAAAACTATAATTCTCTTTATACAGTAATGAATTCTTATACCCTTTCCTTACCATCATCAATAGATCCTCTATTCCCCATGTTTTCTAAATTCCATGTATTCATTATTTATGACCGAGTATTACTTGTTTTGAAACACAATAATAAAGAGAAAATAAATTATTTAAACTATTCTATATGGGTACATACCAAAAGGGGTATTGTTATTCCTTTTTAGGCACATAATTCACCAATAAAATTCATATTCTAGTCCATTAAGCTGTGTTGTACTGTCTTCTATAGAATCCTATAAATCTATAAATTGATCACCACTTCTTCCCCATTTATCCACTGGTGGAATTAAGTTGTGGTGTTATGGGTAACTCTATATTTCTTCATCAGGGATTCTACGTTCTTTTTGTAGAAGTGTGTTCCATGGTCATTTATTATTTCACGGGGTACTCAAAATCTATAAAATGATAGTTTTTATAAATAAAATGACCACCTTGAAATGATTAATTTTAGGGCCTTTTTCTTCAATCCACATAAATACATTGTCCACTACTAATATATGTAATAGAAAACAAATTATATATGAAATGTAAATTTAAAATATAATTCTTAGACAACAAATATATTACCAAATATGTATGGGATTTTTGGGATATTTCATGTTTTTTATGAACTAAACTAGTTAGTTGATAGTTTGGGTATACCTTTCAGAATTAATGTGAATAATTGAAAACTTATGAAAAAATAATCTAGCTTCTAACACCTTTTATTGAACTATGTCTTCCAAAATGTCCTCCATATTCAAGTGTATAAAAAAATTTAAGAACACATTTAATATCTTCACTTGTGATTCATCTTCTAAATACATGGTCATTAAAAATATTGCATAAGTAAGGATCGATCCACATAAATTTTTTTACTAATTCTTTAGTTTATAAGTATTATTCTTGGTAAAGAGGGGGGTACTTTTTTTATGGATAGAATAGTTTAAAATTCATAAATCCAATGAACTATGGTGACATTGTATAGTTTTTTCTATAGGGAAGGAGTCATCAATGTCTGGGTTGGAAGGTGTTTATACCTCAATTTTTTTGAATAATATACATATGTGGTCTGCAAACATATTTTTACATCCTTTATTGTCCTTGATATCCATGTATAATTATTGTAACAACAATACCCATCTCAAAAGCCTTGGATTTTCAATAGTTTTCTAAATCAAATATATCATTTCTAAATTATTATAATAGGACGTCACTTTAACTCCTAAAAAGTAATATTTTTTTTAAAAAATAAATATAAACTCCTTTTCCAATATTATTTTCCATTTTTTAGTGTTTTTTAGGGTCTAGAAAGTGTAAGATATCAATTGTGGGCATCCATCAATTTTATGTGAATGCAAACACCCATATAACTTTTTTGGAGACATCACACAGTATCTTTAAATTTTTATTCTTTTAATGTGGAAATATTTTAATAACTGTGATAATGATTTATTTAACATTATCAAAATCAATCTTAAATGAATAATAAAATAAAAATCACACAGCCTTATTTTGTAGGATTCTTATGGTTATAAAAATCATTCTAATGTTTCCAATAAATATTATTTAAAATATAAAATACCATAAATATTATCAGATATGTCTCATAGTTGTGGGGTAAGTTTGGGTAGGCATGATATTATCTTTTACCTATTACACTTAAATATTATTCTTAAAAATTATGTTTCCAAACAAATTTTTTCCCAAGACCATAAAATGACCTTTTTCAAAGTCTTCAAATATATTTTTGTCAATGAATTTTCAGAAATAGTTTTCCATAATCATGAAAAATTTGAAAACAAGTTCTATAAATATTAAAATCATCCAATAATACCTCAAAGAATGTCTTAATAAAGTATGAAAAAAATCAACACAATAAAACATAGAAAGGTACCGAGGGAATTGAAAATACCAAAGGAAATACTTCAATGAGAAAATTTATTGAAGGGGCCTTTAAATGTAGAATTTTTATGGACTTATGGATATTTTGGATCCAAAAATAACCTAGATAATACATTAAGGAAATATTACAGACCCTTCTGATATTTCTTCATTGAAATATGTTCTTTAAAGGGAATCGGTAATCAGCCCTTTCTGGTCACATGGTACAATTTACAATAGTTAATGTAAATACTCAATGAAATTTGAATTATTGGAGGAACTAACTAATTTTTATCATTATATAGAATTTTGTTTATAGTTTTATTTCAGAATATATTAATGGGACTTAACCGCTAGGATTTGGAGATAGTGTATATAATATTATTTCCTAAAATTCATTAACTTTATTTTTTACAACTACTAGGAGGGTAAGGTTGAGACTCATTTGGGGAAGTCTCACAGGTTTAGACTCACCTTATAACATAATATCATGGATATAGGTGGCAGAGATAATAATTGAAATATTCCCTAATATCCAGTATATTACCATAATTTTTTGTTTTACAATTCTAAAAAAATACTGTTATTGATTTAGATACAAATTTTTTATGTTAATTATTGGTTGTTTCTCATTTTTCTCAAGAAATGAATATTTTATATTGGATATAATTTGATTTAATTAAAATTTAAATCATTTTATTATGATATTTTCAACTCAGTTTAATGTATGATCGAAAATTTCATATGTAAAGAAGATGTATGTGTGTAATTTATGATGAAATCATCAAAATAATTTTAATAAACTAATTTTAACCTTTAATTGTATAAAAAAATTTCAAACTAAGTTCATTTTCATAAATAGATTCATTATAGTAGTAGAGTGTTTCCAAATATTGTCTTAAATTAATTAAGTTATCAAATATTTCAATATTATATTTGGAAGAATACAGAAACTCAAAATGGTTTAGTGTAAAAATATATTTCTACACATGTAGTTATTTTATAGAATCCTTATTGTTAAATTCCACAATCTACTATTCAAAAGTAATTGAATGTTTATTTTAATGGTAGCCTTGATAAATTTCCTACATATAATGATAGATTACTGAACTCCACCACTTTCTTCCTCCATTTTTATAATGTAGAGGTAAGAAAGGAATAAAAATACTTTTACACTTACCAAATTATCCTCCAGAACGCCAATTTTGATGGAATCGGTCCATTTACAATGTTTTACACTATCTTAGGTGGGTTTGAGATCTTATGAATGTAGGGAAGAATAAATATAGTAAGGCAATATATTATTTGATGAACCAAAATCATACTATTAATATAAAAAAATAAGTTATCCTATAGTGGAAGGGGTAGTTAAAATTCATGGGTCTTGTAATTTTTTAGTTATTTGATATGTTATAATGGAAGACACATTTATACCTAAATTTCAATATCCATGTCATTAAAACAGTCTCTTCCTAGTTCACATGTATTTGAAAATTAATTATAACCTGGGATTTAGAAGATGGCTTCATGTAGGGGGATATTGATCTCTACTAATCTAAGTATCTCTATAGTCACATACTGTAGTGTCACATCACAAATTGAGTTTTTTGGTTTTATTATTTAATATAAGGAGAATGGGATTGATTTAGGTATTCTATCATGGAATTTATATTTTCCTTCGTCAATGGGGGGAACATTTCTAAGGACATATTCTTCATGTTTAGTTGTCTATCCACTTATATATTTTGCTTCAGATATCTGTAAATCAATTTTTATTAGTTACTTGGCACTCCTCAATGAAATAGAAGTAATATTTCCCTTTTAATAATTTGAAATTTTACCCAACCCCTGATTTTTCAAGTCATTTATGGGAGAAATGGACTAAATGTTCTATAATAATTGTTCCTTCAATATTGATAATTGGCTATTAAATGTTGATTTATGAGTGATGTGAGACTCGAAAAGTTGTTTCAATAAGTACAACATGGATGGATATTAGGTTTTTACTTATTGGTATGTTAGATAATGCAAGGAACTTCACATTTGAATGTGTGTTGGTTGAAATGATTGTTAAAACCTTGTTGGAATGGTTGTCTTTGCTGCTTTTGGTTCCAAGTTCCAAATTGAGAGTTATAATATTATGTGAATCATAGATTTGTTATTGGTTATTGTAGTTCTAGTCCCTAAAACATGGATAAAATCTTTTTTGAACAAACATGAAATCATCTGTTTATTACATTAAATAGTGAAAATGTTGTAATACCTGAGGAAGTATAACATATATTGTTTTTAGTACCTTGATCATAGATATATTTCCCACAAGAGAGGTTAGTTTATAGATTTTATTTTCATGTAATGGAGTGTTGGAAAATTTTACCTCATTCACTCCCCATGTGGTGGTACTTATATAAAATTGTAGGGAAATTTGGTAGATCATCTCAAGAAATATTTTAAATTTAGCTAGTGACTTATAAATTATTGTTCTTTCAAAGGAAGAATCTTGTAGGTTTAGGTAATTTTCTATCAACCCTAGGTAAGTTAATACCTTGAAATTTATGTCTCAATATATTTATGTGGGTAATAAGTTATCTTCCACTTAAATAATTCATAAAAATCATATAGGGTTTACATACTAAATTTATTATTTCCCTATATCTCATTCCTTAGTTGGGTACTCCTTGAGGATGAGAAATATTTCTATAGAAACACCTTCTATAGCACATCCCAAGTGGTGAATTCTCTATGATATAGGTTTTAGATCCACTTGTTGGCTGATCCTTGAAGAGTGGAGGTGGATTAATTCTATTTAATTTGAGAATCAGTGACTCCTCTAGGTCAAATAGAAGTTTATATTACATTATATGATATTATGAATTCATTGAGATCTTCCCATAAAAACACTTAAATTTAAATAATAAACTGACCATTCTTGTCATAATCTAACAATAATTGTAAATTTTTTTGAAGACAGTGGAAATGATGGACCAATGAATATGGTAATGATAAACTGATGCCTCATAGATTCCACGTGACACAATCAATGCCCTGCAGATTCCATGGAGAATTATATTTCATGCATAATAGATATTCTTAGTGGACACCAAGATCAAAACTAACTTGATACCTAGTGTATGTAGAGTAGTAGGTACACATGATTCCAAGTAACATGGTTACTAATTTATTGTTAAGTTCTTGATTACACACAATATATTGACATTCTTTCTTACATAGAGAAAAATCAGGTATAGTTGGGGCATTAGGTGGCTTGGTAATCACATGGAAATTCAGTTATGGATTGTTATTTTTCATATGAAATTATTTTTTATTTAGTAGATACCCTTGTTTACATGAGCAAATCAGTTACAGATGAATTGGTGGTGTCATTCTAGGTTTCTTGGCTAACACCCTATACAAGAAATATTGATATGTTTTAAAACATTATTTTTAGGAATATGAGTAAAAGAAAAGGGGCCCATGGATGATAAATGATAATAGGAGCACGAAGACAATGGAAGATCAGGGATAACTCTAGAGGAATCCACAGTTTATTTATTTATATATTTATTTACCACAATTTTGTACTCTGGATTGGCATGAATCCTTGAGATCCCATTATCTATTTATTTGATGAAATGTATTCCTTCTTTAGTGTCTATATGTTACTCTGATTATTTATTATATCATCTAGTTATTTATTATTTGTGTTATGAAATGTTAACGATGGAATAGTCTCCCTACAAATGGAATTTCACCCTAATTTCTAGTACCTTTTTAGTGGGATTCACACTTGAGTTCACGTGACCCTCCAATTCCGAAACTTTTTTTCAGGATGGGGTGTTACAAAATATTATTAGATCCATTTCATTTTTTTCATTGGATGAACATAGGAAAAGTTATAAGGGTCAGATATATGTGAGACTCGAGAAAGGGTGTTTCCATGTTCTTAGATGGCACATGTATAATGAACATCTGAGTTACCATGGATCAGACTAATGCTACTATTTATATGATATTTTTAGGTGAATTTATAAATCATTAATTGGAATTTAGGTTTTCATTTCATATATATATCTTTTTTATTCCCCAGGTTAGTTCTAAAATTTAATTCTCTAATGTGTAACTTATGTTTGGGATAGATTATCTATTATATGATATATCTTCATTACCATGATATTGTGATATATCTCTATTTGAATTAGTTAATAGAACATGGCATCCTGTTATGTTTTCTTTTAATATATATGACTGTGGATAATGATTATGAAAGGAGAACCATTGTTAGTTATAGGAGGGTTATGACTAGGGTGATGGATAGAATCATAGAAGATCATTTGTGTTATCCCTTAGAATATCTAGGATATAAAAAACCATGTCTTAATGAATATCTTATTTTGACAAAAGATTATTCCATTTAGATGAATGGTTTGATATCCTAATGTGTAGGAGGGTTCTACATATCATGCTCCCACACATTCTATAGTTGAATAGGTGGAAGGAAAACATCAACCCGGATTTTTCATTCTAGTTCCCATACAATGTGGGCGAGTCACTAAGACTATGATCAACAATTTTTAATACATTCTACACTAAAATTCCCTGTATTTAAATAAAACTAGAGTCCCTCAAGATACCAAATATTGTATTTTGATTATCACGAGGATCTTATACCTAGTATAGAGCCCATAAAATCAAAAGGTGAAGATTGAAACATTTATGTTGTAGGTGTATGATAGATGTTACTGGGTTAATACACTCCAGGATGGAAGGGGAGAGGGTAACATGTGAGTGTTTTCAAAGGAAATATTGTTTGGGGATTTATTTCTCGTTATTATTATACTGTACTGAGAAACTCAGTTTGGAGATCTTCATTAGAGAGAAATAACAATGCATGAATACATGGCATGCTTCAAAAAGCCTTTTTTCTTTTCACATCTCTTGAATGGGGATGAAGCATAGAAATCATGGATATATGATATTGTGCTTTATTCTTAGTTGAGATTCCATTTTAGATAATCCAATCCAAAATCTTATAATTATGTTCTTAATCTGAATAATGAGAAGGTTTAAGAGGAGGATCAAACATCTGATTTCCATTTGTCCTTTATTAAGAATGAGTGATCCTACTACTACTTTTATGAGTGTCACGACTAGTAGAAGGAAGTGGATGGATGGTAATGCATCATTGGATAGTTGTATGTTTGTGGTGCAAGAGTCATATTATTCAACTCTCTCAGGAAGTGTACCACAATGTTTCAATTATGGGAAGATCGACCAATACCATAGAGTCTGTGCAACACGACATAGATAGTGTCAATAATGTGATAAGATGAGGTATCATTTAAAAAAAATCACAAAATCCAGAAGGACATTATTTTATTTTGGGTCTAGGTAGATGTGGTTAGGGGACTAAGGATCCATCTGGGGTAAATAGAAGTAGGCTCAGATGAGGAAAAATGAGTTGTTTCATGCTTCAACAGGATATGGTTTAAGATCATTGACATTTTTTAGTGTATCAAAATCTAGTATATTGCAGTGAGATAACAACAACATTATTAGGTAATATCATGGTCACATAAACATTATTTAGTACATTGTTTTATAAAACTTCTTCCCATTTCTTCATATCTACACAAGTCATTGCTGGACATCACTTACAACTATAGTTATCCTCTACTTTACATTGCCTTGATAAACTACTCAGAATAAATGTAGAACATCTTCAGTGATTCGAAAATTCTCATATAGTCCATAATAGTTATGGAAAACTATGTGAATTTTTGATATTTGAGAATGTAATCATTGATGTAATTCTTGGCATGGATAGGAAATTTAGCTTCTAAGATCACTGTGATTCCTATTTGAGATGTGTTTGTTCATTTTGTTTATGAAATAAAATATTATGATTATTGAATAGTGGGAATTGGGAGAAGTAATAGTTTGTTTAGTTGTGAGTCTGGTTACAATGATTATGGTCTATATGGAAGGATTGACTCTTTCAACAAGATCAGTGACATCCCCCTTGAAATTTCCTCATGTCGTGGATCCTTATTAGGTCATCTTTCTAGGTTAATTAACAAGAATTCCTCTTGATACAGGATTTGATATTGAGATAAAGATCATGATAGGTTTTTTTCCCATTTCAATATCCGTTTTTTTATAAATGAATTCAATCTAAATGAGATCAAGGTGAATCTTGAAGAATTAGAGAATAATGGCTTTATCAAGCTTTGTTCATCCCCGTGTGGTGCACATGTCTTATTATAAAAGGAGAAATATGGTTTAATTTGACTTTGAATTTAATACCCTTAGATGAAATATTTGATAATTAGGAAAAACATATCTCATTCCCATGATAAGTGATATCATAAATTAGTTATTGGGTGATTGGCGGTTGTAAAAGAGTGATCTTCGATCAGGTTATCAATATCTAGGGGTTAGAGGGGAGAGAATACTAAAGACAAAAATTTACAGATGGTATGGGTTATACGTGTACTTGGTGATACCATTTGGACTAATGAATTTTTCAGTGGTGTTAATTAATCTCATGACCAATATCTTCTACCCATACTTGAGCTTGTTCAACATGGTGTTCATTGACAACATCCTCATCTTCTAACTGACACTGGAGGATCATGTCATTCATCTAGACACAATCGTGATTATTCTACATGAAAATCAAATTTATGACAAGCTATCAAAGTATAACTTTTGTATACACAAGGTGAGATTTCTGGGGGAATGTAGTGTTCGAGGTAGGTATATCTATAGTCCCAGAGAAAGTGGAGGTATTTATATCCTTTACACACTCCCAATGAATGTTCGATATCAGGAGGTTTCGAGGCTTTGTAGGATACTACCAACATTTTTTCTAGGACTTATACTTATTATTAGTAGTTATGAATGTAATGAAAGAAAATGATATGAAGTTACGGTGGTATAACTAGTGTGAAAAATTATTTCTTTATATCAAAAATATTTTGAATGTATGTCTTATGCTAATAATTATTGAGATCATGATCAGATATCCAATATAAAATAGTGCATCTGACACTAGTTTTGGATTGGTACTACTCCAGAGAGAGCAGGTAGTAGCATATAGGTCATGAAAATTGTGATCCCATGAGGTAAACTACCCCACTCATTAAATGGAGTTTTCATCCATGGTTCACGATCTGATGTGTTGATGGTAATATCTGTTTGGAGAGATGTGTGTTGTTTACACCAACCATAAGGGCCTTCGATACATATTTACAAATGTGGACCTGAATATGAGTTATAGGAATTGGGTGGAGTATCTAATGATGTTTTAAACTGAGATGAAATATTCAAATTCTAAAGGTTATATAATTTATTATTCTCCGAGTCATAAGATTTTGGTTGAGTAGGATCTCGATGAGTATCCTTTAGAGGAGATGTAAACCTTGATGAACTTGTTGGATAACTGGATATGGATGCTTCTGAGGATCATTGGTAAGTGAAATATAATATGTTTGTGGTCACACATTATCTAGTATATTGGGAAATTTCTAGATAGACCATAGACCGAATGTGTATTGTGATGTGGGAACAACTAGCCGAAGGTGACCCAATACATTGGTGGTCATTGGGTGATGATGATTTGATCCTTGTATATAAGAGAGTAGAATTACGTGATTCCATCATATAGAAGATTATGAGGGACTTATATAACTCTATTTGGGTGGTATATCTAGGAGTTATAAAAATTTATAATGACTTTAAATGATAGTAATAGTGTCTTGGGGTGAAGAGGGAGATTGCTGGTTTTGTTCCCCAATGCATCATATTCCAGAGGGTAATGGACATGCGTCAATTATCCGGTGGGTCTATCCATCCAATTCTGGCACCCTGATAAAATTGGGAGTACACAATTATGGACATTACTATGGGGTTACCTAGGACACTAAGGATTCATGACACTATATGGGTGATTTTTGGTCAATATATGAAGGTTTCACACTTCTTAATGATCCAAGAGACTCACTCAACATCATAGATGATAAGGATGTATGTCCTTGAGATTATATGACCACATTGGATTCTATTGTTAATTTTTTATGTAAAAGTTATATGCTTCATTCATCATTTTTTGAAGGTCGTGTAAAAGTTCATAGTGGATCTAATGAGATTGATCATAACATACCACCTAAAAACTAATGATGAGTTATAGTGAATGATTCACATATGAAAGGATATCATATTAGCTTAAAAAATAGAATTCTAATTAGCCTAATATGACCACCTAGTATTTTAAATATCATATTAACAAAATAAAAGGTTCTGAATCATATATAACCTTATGAGGCTCTATATGGGAGGCCATGTTGTTCACTACTCTATTTGAACAAAGAAGATATGGCAGAAATTGTAGGGGCCAGTTTGGATTAAGAGTCCTCTAAAAGAGTGAATCTTTTTTAGAAGGTATTTATCCCCACTCGGAATATGAATGAATCATATTAAAAATTGTCAAGGAGTCCTTTGGAGTTTTCTAAGGGTTATTGGATTTTCTAGAGAGTGAATCCTTAGTTAGGACACAAACATATATGGAATAAAAAAAATTATCCCCCCATTATGTTGGACCCTTTGAGACCAATGAGAGGGTAGGGACAATGAAATACATTCAATATATTCAATTTTGTTACTATATTATGCATGATGTGTTTCATGTGTCTTAGAATTAGCGGTATATAACCAATCCTAGGAATTTCAACAACTATTAGGATGTTGATCTAGAGCCTATAAAATACTATGAGGAGAGATCAGTGTAGATTATAGACTAGAGCGAGAATGTATTTGGGGGGATTATGGTACCACTTGTCAAAATCTTATGGTAGCATAAATAGATCTTGGAAAAGGCATGATATCTAGAGTTGGATGTTCGGGATTAGTGGTCTAAGATTTTTCATCCAGACCACTAGAGACACTTCTTGATGATGAGAAGTCATTGTAGGGGATAAATGTAAAATCATTAGTTTTTAAATAATCATTAAACTCACTTTTATTTTTGATTTAAAATCTTATTATGTGAAAGTTAAAAAAAATCAACTAAATTATTACCCGTACACAGCACATACACTTTTCATATGCGTAACTTGTGTTTTTCAAAGGCTACGTAAAGGGGGAGATGTGTTTACTTAAGCTTAATTAATGTAATCTCAAGATTATATACACTATGTAAGGGTAAATACTAAATCATAAATAATATGAAAGGGTAACCCATATATTCATAAGTGTGACATAACAACTATTTAAGGTTAAGTACATGGGTATATGGGTGATGTAAGGGTACTTCATTCTCCACATAATCGTAACCAACAAGTTCTAAATCTTTCATAAGGTTAATCATTACTAACATAAGTTTAATTACCTTCTCACCTATGGTGAACCCATGTTTTATAAAGCTTTCATAAGGGTAATACATACTCCCATAAGAGTAAGTCCAACTTATTTAAGGATAAATCCTTTAGGATATCTCACATAAGGGTAAATCCTTGGTACTATGTAAAGCTAATAATTCATTTCCAAAGGTTATGTATGGGTAAAATGACTACTGTGTAAGGGTAGAATGATCTATATAAGGATACTTCCCTAGTATCAGAGGATGCATATGGTATGTAATCATCCATGACACCTAGGAACTCCATAATGGTAAAATGATGTTACCCTTATGTAGCACCCCCTTTTAAGGATAACATGTTAATCCATATTTTTATTTATTCTTCAATAAATTGACCATATAACTCAATTTTTTATTTTTTTTATTCCTAAAAATTAGGGGAAAAAATTATTTGATTCAATTATGGTTTCTGACCCCTAATATGTGAGAATTTAAACACAGTGTGATTAATAAATTATTATAAGAAAAATTAAATAGTGAACTAATTTTTTGGTTCTTAATGGTGAGAACATGTACACAGATAGTCTTATTAAAAAATATTCAAAACTTATTATCTTCAATTTTTGAATCTATATTATGTCATATAAGTCCAAAAAGCCCTAATAACCAAGATATGTTAATTCCTTCATGATCGAACAGCTTCCATTCCTGATTTCTCAAGTGTGGCTAAAATCTATCCCATTTTCTTGAGATCATATTTTAATAAGAAAATATTGTTCCATGTATATAATTCATGTGAAAATTGTAAATTTAGTTCTTACCATGATTTTAAATATCAAGTATAAAGAATTATGAATTGATAATAATATAGAAATTATTAATGAATGAAAAATTATTATCATCAGAACGTTATCCAAGATTATTCTAGAGATATAAAATTATTATCATGTGAAAATTATTAGTTTTCTATAATAAATAATGGTTAATTCATTCCATAACATAAATTTAATGATTATGAATTATCTAGGAGAATTACAGTGTTATCGCATGTGGTGTTTTATTATTCTATAAATAAAATATTAGAATCAGTTTTAGGAATACATGGAGAGTAGTTTTGTCTAGAGAACACATCAACATAGTTTTGGTGATGACTCCATGACATATAATGATGTAGAATTTAAAATATATTAGTTTGTATGTTCCCTAACTTTTTGGGATCCTTTTTACAATTGTTTCTGTGATACAATTCTTTTATTGTCATACTTGATAGGCATGCTTAAATATGACCACATGTGGGTGTGTCAATAGCTCATGAGAACCTTATATTATACTTTTTCCCATGAGTATGCCCACTTATAGTTTATTCATGTTGACATTTCTCACACATATTGCATGTTTCTACATTTACTCATGATGATATTCTATGCTTTATTGTGTGTCTTACCTTGATAGGGGTGACTTTGGTGGTATTGTTCTGGTACTTAAGGTCTGTTGACCATCATGACTTGTTTAACCCTTATAGGGGGAGTGTTCAGGATTTGTGGAAATGGACCTATGAACAAGGAAGAGATACAATGATTCCTCACATATATAATGTGACACACTTGATTCTTAGTGGATTCCAAAGATCATGTTATTTGACTTCCAGTAGATACAAAATAGCATGATTACTCAATGACTAGTAAATGACAAGATCATCAAATTATTGAATCCTAGGGGATCTCGAGTAATATATACATGTGATCCTGAGAAGTATGGTTACTATCCTCATGGTTATTACTTGATTACACCAAATATCTTGAAATTTATTCCACTATATAACTAATGATGGTATGTCCAAGGATGGTGGGGTTCATGTAATAACACAAGTGTTAATTTTTGTAATGTGGTGTTACTTGAACATTTGTTTCATATTTATGGAATATACATACTCACACGAGCACATCAGTTAAAGTCTCATTGGTGGTTTTCTAGGGGGTTTTATTACTCATACATTTTATAGTAATTCTCAATGCGTGGGATGATATTATGTTTAGGAATCTGAGTAAGAGAAAGGGGATCATGGTTGATGGTTGAGAAGAGGAGCGTTGACCTAGGGACAGACCAAAATATAATATGGAGGAATACATATTCTATTTATTTATATATTTATCTACCAAACATTTATATTATTTATTTGATTTCTACCGCCGGATATCATAATCTACTTATTATATGGCATATATTCTGTCTTTGAGTTTTTTCATGTTAATATAATTATTTATTATATTATATTATTAATTTATTATTTTTTCAATGACATGAGGCATATGGGTATAGAGTAATGTCTTAAGAGTTCAATATTTGTTTAATAAAAGAACTATTTTTTTCATAAGGACTATTTTAATATATTTAATAGTGGATGTAATTAGAAATACTATTATAAAGGGAATATTATATGTGAAGTAATAAAAACTATTGAAATATCTATGACATGTATATCAATATAAAAAACCAATAGGTACCATGAAATGGTATACTCCAAACAATCATTCTTTTTTATGAAAGTCAAACCTTCTATGAAAACTATTAAAAAAAAGGAATGAAATTGACTTTATAGAATGAATTTTAAAAAACATTGGGATTGAATTAGTGAATGTTGATGTTCGGTGGTAAAAATATAGGTTGTAATAAAAACTTTGAACGTTAGGATATGACCATTAAAATTCCATTACCTAATCATTAGTCAATATGATCATTAGGCACTATGATGTTAGTAGTAACATTACCAATAGAATTTTTATTTTTTAAAGTTATTGAAAAATGATAATTAATGTTGAAAGTATAAACGATATCCTCAAATAGTGGAGAAATCCCTTATGAATCCCATTTCCTAGAAAATAGGAGGGATCTAAGGTCATTGGGGTTATATCCTAATCAAGACCAATATGAGCTTCAACAAGTGAGGATTGAATCAAATCACATATGGGAGATGTTTAAAAAAGTGTAGATCACCACATGGTCAGTGTTAGATAAGCCACATGATGAAACCAAAACCATCAAACACCTTACACTGGGGGTGTATCCTGGGGTAATAATGGGTTATGCATCTGGAACATAGTGTCAAAAAAGTGAAATATATGTTTTTAAATTATATATTTATTTAATCAATACCATTTTGGATATTAATTTATTTTAAAAAAAATGAATATATTATGAGTATAAAAAATAGTTTTCTTTAATACAAATAAAAAATTATTTTTTGAGAAAATATATACACTTTTGTTGAAAAAAGGTATTACAAATAATTTATTCCCTAAAATAGTCTTTTAAAAATATCTCTATTTTATTAATATTATGTATTTTAAGGGATTTAAATCTATTTCTTAAACAATATGTTATGTTTCAATGTCTAAAATGGAAATTATGATATTAAGAAGTATATATTATGGAAAATTTACTTTTACATGTCCAAAGTAAGATTAGAAAAGGATTTAATATACAATAGATTCAAAATTTTATAAAACATGATGCAAATGCCTAAAAACAGGAGAAAAAACATGGTTAAGCCACTGGTTTTTCATTTTCCACAACCTAAAATTAAATGACATATATTTTAAAAATATTAATCAATTTTTCCTCATTTACAATAAATTCTGACACACCATTACATTCCTCTACACATTAAATCCCTAAATTAGAAAATTTTATTAATTTTTACTCTATAATTTTCCTCAATGTTGGGTAGAAGGTCCTATGGTTCCCATCGTTAATATTTAGGAAGTTACACTCCAAGGAAAGAGAATTCTCTCATTCTTCTACTCCTTTTAATCACCAATTTTTCTATATTCCTTCTAAATTCTGAAATGATTTCTTTTAATAAACATTTATTTATCCCATTATTTCCATTATCATTTTTTATCCATTGGAGAAGATCATTCTCTTTCAATATGACATTTATTTAATCCACATTATATACCTATCATGATTCTGAATTAATTTCTTGATTTTCCCACTTTTACATAAAATATTTTAATATTGTGAATACCCAAAACCCTTCTATATAGATGGGTATTCACCAAGATGTAAACATATTTGACTTATTGGGGATTTATATATATGAAACCAACATTTTGTTATCATGGGTTAAAAAAGATGGATATTTATTTCCTTAAACACTTATATACTCAATGATTTTACATTAAACCCATTATTTATTCTCCTAAGGATATTTATGAAATGAATAATTATTATTGATGTATCTCACATGATTTAATACATGATAATGGTGTTCCCAGATTATGCTCGATTTCATTAGGTAAATAATCAATCCTTAAATAAGATATATTTTGTAATACCGTAGTGATAAAACATGGAAAGTATTTTTAATGAAACCAAAATTTTAAAAAAAATTATATGCTTTTTAATGTCTAATTATATGTTTCACCTACATTTATATGTTATATATCAAGTACTTATGATTATTATATCATTGTATGATTCTTTTTTATCTATGATGATCATTGGTGTTCTATTTCCTTTGTTTATCCCTTACATGGATTTATGCTCTCCCATTCCTATTAATATATCCCCCACGAAATTACATACAATGTGGTAACCCAGTATGGAATTACAAAGTATAATTTTTTAAAATTATTTAATAATGTTTGTTCTTTTGTTTTCCTTAGGTAATTTAGGTATTATGTAGCTAGATTCCAAGAAAGTAAACCTCAAAACATCCTTTAATGTTATTAATTTAATAGATTGTTAAGGAATAATGTTATTAATATTATATTAAATTGGAAGGATGTCATATTTGTTATCATAGGCAAGGTTTAAATATTTATGTAAATTTGGACAATAAAAAAAAAATTTAATAACCCTAATGATATGTCTATATATAGGAAAACATCCTCAAATTTTGGTGACATATTGAGAAAGTGGTTTCCAAGATATGAAATCCCTATCTAGATACTATAGGGGGTTGTGGCTCTAGATCTGTTGTACCTAGGGTTTACAACCTCGAAATGGATGAATTGGGTATTAAATCATCACCTGGTGTATGGAAAAGAGGCATTGTTGTAAACTTGTTTTAAACTCCTAGAGGATATGATTTATTTAATTAAATTATTTTTAAAAACCAATATGATGTATATATATTAAATTTAAACTAATTGAAGACTTATTTATATCATTCTATAGGGATGATATTAGAAGATTCTATGATTAATATATCATTTAGAATTGATATTATATGATTAAAAATAGTAATGAATTTCCCACATAGTTTTACTTCTTCAAAAAAAATGTTATGCAATAAAAAACTACTATAAAAATATTACAATGTAAAATGAGATGAATGCCTTAACAATACGGGGGTGGCTTTGAAAAATTCATAAATCTGGTGATTTGTTTATCTTGGGTCATGACTAATACCCTAAACCATATAATGTTTATGATTTCACCAAGGAAATAACAAATATCACATGTATCCTTTAAGTGTTAATTACTATCTATTTTTAGTGGAACCTATGATCCATGGATCGCAAAACAATGAATCAATAATATAGGGAACAACTTTTCCATACTCCATCCTTCGGATCAAGGTAAATTTATGTTGACATTATATCAATTAGTGGTAGAAGATTATAAGTAGTATACAATGATCAAGAACATGAAGATAAGGGATGTAGTTGGAGCCACGGAATGAGAAGACTTCAAAAAATTATTGTTAAAAATTTATTTTACTCCTAACCTCCAAACTAATATAGATAAGTAATTAATAGAGTAAAAATAAATGTAAAATGAATTATATGGGAATTATGATATTATAATTATAAGGATTTTTTGATCCACATAAATTTTTATCATCGATTCTAATGAGAAGATAGATCAACTATTTGGAAAACTAAGACCCCATCTAGAGAAATAATTAGAAATATGAGACTTTGGGAGTTTTTAAGTGATAGTAGACTATGAAATAAAATTTTAAATGATGTTTATAGATTCATAGTGGACTCAGGGATAGAATGAAAAGAAGAGAATGATGGAGACAAAAATTGGAAAGAATCTGAGTAGGAAGAATGTATAATGTCCCATGTAAAAAAAATACTGGATGAAGTAGTTAAGGAATTGTATGAAAGGATGCGGAAGGTGTTATATTTGTGGAAGATATGACCATATAGGTATAAACTGTTTGGATGATATTAAGACTCGACATCTGAATTCCAATTAAAAATGGAATATGGTGAATTTATAACTAGTTCTGTAGTGATTCACATATTGGGGGCATGGGAATTTCGTTAATAGATCCCAATATCAAAAGAAAATTGAGAGAAACTAACAACAACTATAATATATTCCATGTGAGAAAGTAGGTTTTCTTCAATGAATATTTTTAAATTTGAGGATCCATATGATGTTGTGGTCGATACACTCACCACACACACAATAATATCATGTAAGTTATTTGATTTTGTTTCTATGAATGATTTTATTTCATTCAAATTTGAAAGGAACATAATGTTAAGTCTTGATATTCTTATGGTGAGGTTTTATCTTAAAAATACTAGGTCACGACCCGTCCCAGTAGGGCCCAAGCCGCAACTCCCCATGCCCACCTCCAATAGGTCAGGGGATGGTGACTAGCACCGAGTAGGCATTCAGGTTACATGGGAGGCATTTCCAATAAACTTGTACACACAAACACACATCTCCAAGCACACAAAGCTGAAAAGTAAAACTTATAAATGGAAAAGGGGCATGCATACACTAAAACCCAACCCTAGATTATGATAGGAATGTAAAGTACAAGAAAGTAAAACCCTGAGCCAAAAGTACAAGACCACCAAAAGAAATTCTGTAACAAAGTCCAACCTGTAAGAAACGGTGTTGGGACTGTAGTATGTAGCCATAACAACACACCTCAACCTCTCTGATCTCACTGAGTACCATCCGGTTTTGGTCTGCCTAAAATCCTGTCAATTTCTCTCTCATCTGCACAGGACACGACACGTGCGGGCAAAGCCCATGCAGGGGTGAGTATAACAATACCCAGTAGTATACCCCAAAACCACAAGAAAATAAAAAAAGGGGAATACCAAAAAAGAAAGGTACAGTCAGATCTACACAGTATATTTCTACCGAACATATAACAAGAATATCCAGATATACTCATACACGATCGACTAATGTGAAACGCACCACAAGGATCCAGCTCGAAGATTCCACTAAGCATACAACCGGGATAACACACTTCTAGGACTGAAGAGAGCGATACCAAGTACTCATTCCGGGAGAACACACTCCACAAGTACCTTTAGAACATGATGCTCGGATAAGGATCACAACCAAGTCATGGGGTGATTCCGACAACTCAGTCTAAGCTAATCCGCGTAGTAGAGGATCGATGCCCAGGTAATGTTGGTCCCGTCGATACCAAGAACTCTACCCAGGGTTCCTGGAATAAATAGAGGATATGGCTCTAAGTCTCACAGTGGGGATTCCCACAACTCTATTCAGGAAGTTCTACTAAAGGGATCATACTCTTGTATAAAACAAATCATACCAGATCCTTTAGGGGAAAACCAAGGGTACAGACCCTAAGAACTTGTCCAAGTCACATAAGAAAAGTGGCTCAAGCCATGAATAAAAGGTTATACGGCATGTAGTATGGTTACAAGACATGTTCCATGACCCCGGGTACTGCCCGTGTAAATGGCCCGTGTGATCTATTCAAACATTGTAAAACCAAACTACATGGCGTGTAGAAAAAGTACACACCATGTTCCTTGACCTTGGGTACTGCCCGTGTAACCGGCCTGTGTCATTCGGCTTGTCTAATAGAAAGTAACTACGTGGCATGTAGAAGAATCTCATTCCATGTACATGCACCTGGGATCGCTCCGTGTACACTGGCCATGTTCCCGTACAAAGTCTCTGCCCGTGTCTGTGTCACCTGCCCGTGTACCAGTACACGGGGTATCCCGTGTATCTGGCCAGGTCTGACCGGGGAGGTGTATACACACCGTTTCCTTGGCCGTGTACCTAACCAGTGTCCGTGTACTCCCAGAGTACACTCCATGTGGGCTTCCGATGAACACACTCCATGTAGCTAATACTACAAGACGTGTAGTCGGGAAATTTCCAGAACTTCGTCAGCTTCCTCGTGCTTCATCCAATCTTCCGGATCCACGATCTCTCATCTGTTTATCCCGATACGCTAGGGATTGGTTCGATTTATCATATGAACATCGCAATAGGTGTTTTCTATAATTAAAATAGATCATAAACCTCGAATGATCAATCTAAATAAAAATTCACAAAAACTCATAACTATCGATCCGCTCCGAATCGTCCACTGAAATCGTCATCCAATACCTGTGACACCACACTAGGGTTGGATCCACAATTTGGGATCGTTGCATAGCAGAACGGATGCACATCGATCCATATTTCATCGCCCCCGAAGAACGCAATGAACACGAAGAAAAGAAAAGGGAGAAATCCAAATAAACGAATTTGAGGAACGAACCCCCACTGTTATTTTTCTGGGTGTTGATCCGCTCCTCTTGATATGATTAAACAGAGAAAAAAATCAACAACAATAGATTAACATGGATTCAATCTCCCAAAATCCCCAGAAATATCCCATCCCGCAAGAACGATCGATCCACGACTAATCTGTTTGTAGAATAGCCCGCGTTCGTCTTAGAGATAAAGCATGGGGAAGAAATCACAAACAAACATCCTACCTGGATTATGTGGCGTTTGTGGGTGATGATCTGGTTGCTGCGTCATTGTCACTACATTGGGAGGTTTTCTCCAGAGCCTCTAGAGCTACCAAGGGTTTCATGGTTATGAGGTTTGTAACCCTGGACCCTTGAGCCAACCTTTAATTAAAAAGGTAAGGGAAATTTTTTGCAGTAGATTTAAAGGATTTCGATGCAGAATAAAATATTTTAATTTAAATACTTTATTACTCTTACATCCCAAAAACTGGATTCCACCACCGACCTTCCCTGGCCTATGTTAAGCCTCGCCTAAGGTAAAATAGGTGTTCCGAATGCAACAGTGCCCTCAGATTTCTTGATCGAGAACCCATTCATACGTTATTCAACTTTTCAGGAAAATCACACACGCACATTATTTAATTGTTAAATTAAATTCAAACATTTGATCTAGGCGCACTGGGCCTCAGAACTACACGCCGTCTCAGAACATGGTCACGAATAAATTCCCATATAATACTAAAATAATACTTGGAAAAATCTGGGACATTGCATCACACCCACCTTATGGATTTTACGTCCTCGAAAATCCAAAACAAGGGCTCCTCAAAATGATGTGGGTTCTACACACGAATCTGAGCCTCCTGTTCCCGCGTGCTCTCCTGGAGATTCTCGTACTACCACCAGAAACACACCAAGGGAATAGATCTTCCACGAAGGATCATATCCTATCGATCCTCTATCTCTACTATGTGCTCCACAAAGGTCGCCCCATCATCGATTTCAGTTTGACCCAATCGATAACGTGCGATGGATCGTGCACGTACCTCCATAGCTGCAACACATGGAAGACGTTGTGTACTCGGTCCAACTGAGGAGGTATATCTAAGAGATACGCCACCCCACCAACTCTAATCAAAAACATGAAAAGGGCGAATGAACCTCAGAGATAGAATGCCGCCACATCCAAATCACTGCAATCCCCATCGAGGTTACACCTGACGTAAATCATGGTTTGCCTCCTTGAACTCCAAGGGCCTTCACCTCCTGTCAGCATAAGACTTTTTCCAACTCTGTGCTATTGTTATCCACTCCTGGATGACCTACACCTTCTCTGCAGTAGCTCTCACCATCTCTGGGCCCATGAGTGCTGACTCTCCAGGGTCAGTCCAGCAATGTGGTGACCTGCAAGGTCGCCCGTACAGATCCTCAAATGGGGCCCTACCAATAGTGGAATGATAACTGTTATTGCAAGAATATTCCACAAGTGCTAGTTGATCCTCCCAGCTATGACCAAAGACAAGTATGCAAGCTCGAAGCATATCCTCCAGGACCTATATGGTTTGATTTGTATGACCATCAATCATGGGATGAAACGATGTGCTCAAGCGTACTGAGTCCCAAAATCTTCGTGCAATCCCTTCCACAACCGGGATGTGATACGAGCATCACGATCTGAGACGATAGTTGATGGAACTACCTGAAGTCGAACTATCTCCTTCACATAGAGGCATCCAAAGCTCTCTACTTAACTATACTCCCATATGGCTAGGAAGTGGGCCGACTTGGTGATTCGATCAATGATCACCCAGATGGCATCGCGCCCCCTGGACGTGCGTGGTAAACCCGTCATGATGTCCATGGATATCCCGTCCCACTTCCACTATGGAACCTCAAGGGGCTGAGTCAAACCTGCTGGCACCTGGTGCTCAGCCTTTACTAGCTGACAAGTAAGGTACCGAGAGAAAAACTCTTCCACACCATTCTTCCTTCCTGGACACTAGAACTGATGTTGGAGGTCCTAATACATCTTTTCCACACAAGGATGTACCGCCACAAGGGATATATGGGACTCCCTAAGAACCTACTCCCGCAACGTCACTGGTACTACCATGTGACCTCTAAAAAGAACAACATGTTCCCCACCTTCTCAATATCCATCAGCAACATCTCCCATGGATATCTGAGCACGTAGAGTCTCACAGCTAGCATTCCTGGGTTGTGCTTCCCTGACTCGATGTAAGAGCGGAGGGGAAACAACCATCAACTGAAGGTAGGCTCCCTCATCTCTATCCATGAAGGATAACTGCAAAGAGGCCAACTGCCTTGTTTCCTCATCCAACAACTGCGAACTGTATTTCCTACTGAGAGGATCTGCCACCACATTCCCCTTCCCAGGAGTATAAATGATCTCAAAGTAGTAATCTTGGAAGAACATAAGAAATCGACTATGTCTAAAATTAAGATCCTTCTGAGAAAAGATATACTTGAAACTCTTGTGATAATAGTAGATGATAAAATGCTCGACCATCAGATAGTGCCACCACATCTTTAATGCAAAGACTATCACTACCAACTCAAGATCATGGGTCGTGTAGTTCTTCTCATGTGGCCTCAACTGACGCAATCCATAGGCAATCACCACTTTCCTCTGCATCAGGAGACAACCAAGCCCGGTTCCTCATGCGTCCCAGAACACTACGTACTCGAAACCCTCCTCCGGTAATATCAAGATCGGGGTGCTCTTCATACTCTATCTCAACTGATGGAAATCCTGTTGGAATATCTTGGTCGACACGAAAGGCTATCCCTTTTGGGTCAAAGCTGTTATGGGTGCATCAATCCTGGAGAAATCAAGGATTAATCTCTGATAGTAGCGTGCCAAACCAAGGAAACCCCGCACCTCCTTCATTCTCCAGGGTGGCTCCAATGCTAGCACTGCCACCACCTTGGCTAGGTCCACTGCTACACCATCCACTGAGATAACATTTCCCATAAAGAGGACCTCTTGTACCCAGAACTGACACTTCGAGAGTTTCCCATAAAACTGGTGCTCTGGGAGTGTGTCCAGAACCATCCTTAGGTGTCTCGCGTGCTCCTCCTTGAACGTAGAGTACACAATGATATAATCGATGAAGAATACTACAAAACGGTCTAGATAAGGGTGAATGATTTGGTTCATGAGTCCCATGAACACCGTCGGGGCGTTCATCACGCCGAAGGGAATCACCAAGTACTCAGATTGACCGTAGCGACATCTGAACGTCATCTTCGGTATATCCTCCTCCCATACTCACAACTGGTGATAACCAGATCATAGATCAACCTTAGAGAACCATCACGACCCTCTCAATTGGTTGAATAGGACATAGATCCTTGGTAGTGGATAACGGTTCTTCACGATCACCTGATTCAAGCGCTGGTAATCCACACATAGCCTCAAGCTCTCGTCCACCTTCTTGGAAAAAAACACTAGGGCCACCCAGGGTGAAATGTTGGGTCTCACAAAGCCCTTCTTCTGCAAGTCATCCAACTGCACCCTCAGCTCACGAATCTCTGCAGGAGCCATCCGATATGATGATGCTGATATCAGTGTCGTCCCGGGTAGCAACTCAATGCAGAAATCTATCTCTAGATGAGGAGGTAGCCCGAGGACATCCATCGGAAAGACGACCTTGTATTCAGCCACCACTGCTGGAAACTGGAAACTCGTAACATTTGTTGCGCCAAGGGCTAGGATAGACAACTGATGTGAAATTGGTTGTGCCCTCCTATGCACGAGTCCACCCCGCACTTTCTGGGTCTCTCTTTCACCGAAAAAAGAGAACCTCATTCCATTACTATGGACACACCGCACCATTTTCCTAAAACAGTCAATCTGGGCATGAACTGTGGATAGCCAATCCATACCAAGAATGACATCGTAAGGCCTCAATGGTACTAACAATAGGATCCAACCGAAACAATCACCTCCAAGGGTCATTTCAGACTATCTAAAGTGTTCTGTGATCACTGAATCTTATCCAGTCAGTGTTTCTAAACGTAAGGGTCGAGTCAACGACTCAACTAGAATTTCAAGGTCTCGAACAAGATAAGAAGCCAGAAAGGAAGGACTAGAACATGTCTCTCTCAGTACAGCAACCAAAGTAGAGAAGACACAGATTGTACCTCTAATCATTCCATGGGTACCTAGGTAATAAGACTATGTTGCCTACAGCTGTCCTTGCCTCTATCCACCAGCTCCCTCTGCCTGGGGTGGACCTCCTTGGGGTGGTGGTGGTAAAAGGTCAAAACTCCGACCACCTCCAGCTGCTCTCCCAGCTCCCCTACCATGTCCCCCACTCGACAGATCTGTCTTCTCCACACGTTGCCTCTGAATCAGTGGTCCATCCACTACTCCTGTGTTAGTAGTACGGTGGGTCAGACAATATCAAATGAGATGTCCCCGGACTTCACATGAGTAGCATCGCCTCTCTCGAGGCTGGCTGGATGCACCATGTGGACCCTGTAAGTCAGATCCCCTATCCTGGGATATCCTCTAAAAACATCTCCCATGCCTGGGTCCCTGACGTCGACTCCCTGCTGCCAAGGTCTCTACTCCAGATCGCCCAGTACTGACATCTGCCAGCTGTCTCTGCTCTGCCAGGAATCTCTTGACCACCAGAGCCCACTCAAGCACCCCCGAATAAGTAGGAATTCTCATAGGGATGATGCTAGATTGGATATCTCTGAGCAATCCCCACTCAAAAGTTTGAGCTATGATTTACTGATCTCTGACCATATCCATCGAGTATCGTGATAGGTCGGTAAACCTCGATGAATAGTCAGCCACCATTATGGTTCCCTACTGGAGCTGAAGAAGCTCCTATATGCGTACTTCTCTCAGGGTAACCAATGAAAACACCTCTCTAAAGAGTTTCTCAAACTCAGACCGCGAATGTGTCACCACATCGTGGGTCTGGATAACCGATCTCCACCATCGTTTTGTCGAGCCCTGCAGAAGGCTCGCTGCTAGGATTACCATCGAGTCTGCTGGTGTCCTGACCAAACGGAAGAATATGGCCACTGACTCATTCTTATCATATGCTGCCTAAGGGCTAGGATCTCCTCGAAACTTGAGGGGTCTCTGTCTATGAAACTCATGGAGGGCACTCAACCTGCGCTCCTCCTCCACTTGTACTGCAGGCACTAAACACTTCTCCACAGGTGGCGAGATAACTAGCCCACCAACTGGTGGTAAAACTAGGGGATATGGTCCCTCTATCAAGGCTTCATCACTGAGGGGGTCATCCTCGTGATCGAGCTGCTGGATTCTAGTGGGTGCGCGTCGCAGAGGCATCCTATAATGAAACAAGATGTATCTCAGTCAGTGAATATATCTTGTGAGCTGACGCAAGAAAGACATGGAAAACACAACCCATTCCTATATGATGCATGTACCATTGTATTACAATGTAACTAGTGTTCTCATGTTCCGAGTCGAAAAGAAAGTAATCAGAATCCTGGTGTATGGATATGTCGGCCGCCTGCACCAACACTGGGGTCCCTAGCATGGAATCCAAACTCGAAACACTTAACACTGTTGCCCCAAATCAATTCACAGACTCTCAGTCCTATGTTAGAACCAACCACGTCTGATACTACTCTAT
This sequence comes from Viscum album, assembly GCA_963277665.1. Classification (NCBI taxonomy): domain Eukaryota; kingdom Viridiplantae; phylum Streptophyta; class Magnoliopsida; order Santalales; family Viscaceae; genus Viscum; species Viscum album. The sequence goes on from OY728132.1 coordinate 920,629,059, forward strand.
CATGACCTATCACAATAGGGTCCGAGCCACAACTCCCCAAGCTCACCTCCAATAGGCCAGGGGCTGGTGACTAGAACCAAGTAGGCATGCTACTAACATGGGATGAATTGCCTATAAACATGTACTCACGCACAGACATCTCAAAGCCCACAAAGCTGAAATTAAAACTTCTAGAATGAAAAGGGGAATACATAAACTAAAAACCAACCACAGAGTACGACACGAAAGTAATGTACAATAATGTAAAACCATTTCCAAAAGTACAAGCCGACCAAAAGAAAGTATGTAACAAAGTCCAACATGTAAATAAAGGTGTTGGGACTGCAGTATGTAGCTGTAGAAACACACATAGGCCTGTCTGATCTCACTGAGTACCATCTGGTCCTAGTTCTCCTAGAATCCCATCGAAGGCTCGCTCGTCTTCACAAGACACAACACGTGTGGGAAAACCCCGTGTATGGGAGAGTATAACAATACCCAGTAGGACACCCCGAAACCACAAAGGAAAATACAACAAGGAAAATACAAAAAAAAGAAATGTACAATCAGCTCTAAAAAATATATGTTTACCGAATATATAACAAGAATATTCAGATATACTCATACGCGATCGACTAACGTGAAACCCACCACTCAGATCCAGCTCAAAGATTCCACTAAGCATACAACTCGGAGAACACACTCCTAGGTCTGAAGAGAGAGATACTAATTACTCATTCCAGGAGAACACAATCCACATGTACCTTGAGAACTTAATTCTCGGATGAGGATAAAAACCAAGTGATGGGGTGATTTCGACCACTTAGTCTAGGATAATACGCTATGCAAAGGATCGGCGCCCGGGTAATGTTGGTCACGTCGATATCAAGAAATCTACTTAGGGTTCTATGAATGAATAGAGGATCCAGCTCTAAGTCTCACAGAGGGGATTCCAACAACTCTATTATGGAAGTTCTACTGAAGGGATCATACTCTTGTATAAAAGAAATGATACCAGAACCATAAGAGGAAAACCAAGGGTACGAACCCTAAGAACTAGTCCAAGTCATTGATGACATGTGGCTCAAGCCATGAAGAAAAGGTTATATGGCGTGTAGTATGGTTACACACCGTGTTCCATGACCCTAGGTACTGCCTGTGTAGTCGGACAAATGTCATCCGTTCAAACTTTGTAAAACCAAACTACACGGCATGTAGAAAAAGTACATGCCTTGTTGCTTGACCCTGGGTACTGCCCGTGTAACCAGACTGTGTCATTCGTCTTGTTGGATAGAAAGTAACTACACGGTGTGTATAAGAAACACACGACGTGTCCAAGCACCTGGGCTTGCTCCGTGTACACTGGCCATGTTCCCGTACACGGTCTTTGCCTGTGTCCGTGTCGCCTACCTGTGTACCAGTACATGGGGTATCCCATGTATTTGGTCGGGTCTGACCGGGGAGTGGTATACACGCCGTGTCCATGGCCGTGTACCCAGCCTATGTCTGTGTACTCATGTAGTACACGCCATGTGGTCCTCTAATGAACACACACCATGTAGCCCATACTATATGCCGTGTAGTCGGGAAATTTCCTGAACGCCGTCTGCTTCCTCGCGCTTCGACTGATGTTCTGGATCCGTGATCTCTCATCCGTTCATCCCAATACTCTAGGGATTGGTTCGATTAATCATACGAACACCCCAAAGGGTGTTTTCGGCCCTTAAAATTTATCATAAACCTCGAATGATCCATCCAAAGAAAATCACCTGAAAACTCATAACTCGTGATCTGCTCCGAATCGTCTGCTGAAATCGTCGTCGCACCCCCCGTAGCACCGCTATGGGGTCGGATCCACAATTTGGGAACGCTGCGTCATAGAACAGATACGCAACGATCCGACGTTCATCACCCCATGATGAAAGTGAAGAAAGAGAAGAAAATAAAGGGGAGAAATCCAACGAAACGAATTTGAGGAACGAACCTCCGCCGTCATTTTTCACAGCGTTGATCCGATCTTGTTGATTGGATCAAACGAAGCAAAAAATTCAACAAAAATGGATTAACAAGGATTCAATATCCCAAAATCCCCACAAAACCCCATCCCGCAAGAACGATCGATCCGCGGACTAATATGTTCGTGGATTAGCCCGTGTTCATCGTAGAGGTCATGAATGGGGAAGAAATCACAAACAAACATCCTACTTGGATTTCAAGGTGTTCGTCGGTGATGATCTGGTTGTTGTGTCGTCGTCGCCACGTTGGGAGGTTTTATCCAGAGCCTCCAGAGCCGCCAAAGGTTTCATGGTTATGAGGTTTGTAACCCTAGACCCTTGCACCAACCTTTAATTAAAAAGGTATGGGATATCTGTTGCAACAGATTTAAAAAATTTGGCTACAGAATAAAATATATTAATTGAAATATTTTATTACTCTTACGTCCCAAAATCTGTATTCCACCACCAACCTGCGTCGGCCGATGTTAGGCCTCGCCTAATGTAAAATAGTTGTTCCGAACGCAACGGTGCCCTTAGATTTCTAAACTGAGCACACGTTCAGATGTTATTCCACTTTTTCAAAAAAACTGCACGGGCGCGTTATTTAATTGTTAAATTAAATTCAAACATTTTTTCTAGGCTCACTAGGCCTCGGAACTGCACGCCGTCTCAGATCTTGGTCTCAAACAAATTCCAATATAATACTAAAATAATACATTGAAAAATATGGGACATTACATACTAGGGGAAAATTCATGAAACAAAGATATATATGGATACCAATATTATCTTTGGTGAATGAAACCACATCACAATCCTAGAGGTCGTTATAATAGTGTAATTTGAAATAATACCTAGAATTGAATGGGTTTAAAAGTATAATGATAGCATAAAAGATATAAGTATGGATATAGCTATTATCTTGAAGGGAAAACCATAGTAATATTTAAAGATGAGAAATCCATATGAAGTCTCAACAAGAACCACCTCCCATTGCCTTCTTTATGGAAATAATTTATGATGAAGGAAAAAAAGAGAAAGTACAATGATTAGAGATGTATCCATTATTTGGGAATTCATTGATGTATTTCTTGAAGAGTCACCCTGACCTCCTCTTGAAAGAGAGGTAGATTTACAAATTTATCTCATAGAAAAATCTAAGCCAATATAAAAGACCCCATATAGAAATAATATCGTCTTTCATGGATTGATGATTTTTTATACCAAATTCATGGGGTGAAAGAATTATCTATGACTGACCACTGATCAAGGTATAATCTATTGAGGGTAAAAAAAGCAGATATCACAAATAATTAAACCCATAATTGATATGGGCAGTATTAAATTTTTAATCTACATTGTATTTAATAATAATCCTGTCAAATTTATGAATTTGATGAATATATTCTATAAGGACTACATTGAAAAATTTGTAGTGGTATTTATTACTTGTATTCTAATATATTCTAATAGTCACGAGGAACATGAGAATCATCAAAAGTTCCTGTAAATAGAATTTATGTAGAATAAATTTTGTAAAATTAGAAAATTTGATTTCATGTTAAATATATGAAACATTATTAGGACACATCATAACTAGTGAATAAATATCAGTAAATCCTATAAAGACATAGGCTTTGAAAGAGTGGTAACATCATATAAATGAAAATGGTATTCATAATTTTCATGGCCTATAAGTATACTATATAAGGTATTTAAATTTTCATAGAATTATAATAGAAAAAAATGTTATCCTGGAAGGTAATCAAGTTTATATGAATAAATTAGTTTGAATAATGTCTCCAAGAACTACAGAGGAGGATGATTAGTGAACCTATGAAAACTATACCCTCAATTAGATAAGGATTTTTTTATCTATATTGATTATTCTATAAATTGCATTGAATGAATTATCATGAAAAATATCAAGGTGGCCACCTATATATATCAATATATAAAGACTCAAGATTAATATTTCCATACTCATGACCAGGATTATGGTGGAGGAATTTTTTTTTCTAATGATATGGAGATACTATATTTTTGTGGAAATGTAAGATGTATTGAGACCACTATAATTTTCTATATATATTCATAAAAAATTAACTTAACATTATACATAGGATATGGCTAGATCATCATAAATAATATGTCATTTCAATTCATTATCACCCTAGAAGAGAAAAATGTCACAAATGCATTGGGTAGGAAAAATAATAGTGTTCATATAATGTAGATTATTTGGGAAGGTATATTTCTCAAGAACCAATAAGGTTGCATATGGGAATCAAAAGGGAAGGGAAATCATCAATACTTTCCTAAATTATTTATCAGCCATTATTAGTAGAGAAGATAATGAATTACCAAATGAGATGATCCTCTAATGTAAAAAAAGATAAAGGCTGTCAGAATTGAGAATTTTGATGAATTCAATATTAATGATGATGATGTATTACAATTTAGCACATGGATATATTTTATATTTATTATAGAGATAAATTATGATTTTATGGATGAATATCATAGATATAAATTCTCTATACATCATGGAAGAAGTAATATAAATAGTGAACATTGTGATTACTATTTACAGGATAATATAAATAGTGATATCCTTAATTACACTATAAGTTGTTTAGTGTGTCAATAAGTGAAGGTAGAGTGACAACTTTCTACATGGGTATTACAACCATTACCCATACCTGTTTAGAAGTGGGACACCATCAATATAGACATTTTCAATGACATTTCTAAGACATTCAAGGGGAATAAATTCTATATATGGAATCCTTGATACATTAAAAACTATTCCCATTTTGTTTTCTTAAGAGTGGATTTCTCTTTGGAGTGACTATGTTGCCTCTCTATTCATAAAGTACTGAGACTCCATGGAGTACCACTTTCAATTGATTCTATTAATGATCCAACATTTATTTCAAAATTCTGGATGATATATAAAAATGTTATGAATGTGGAAGTAATCATGAGCGCATCTTATCATTATCCAACTTATTGGAAAACTACGAGGACACTTATGACATTGGAAGACAATTTATGGGAAATCTCACTTGATTTTTATGGGAGTTTGGATCAAAACCGTCCACTTGTGTCATTTTCCTATAACAATAGTTTCCACTCATACGTTCAAATTAAACCTTTAAAATATTCCATGGGAATAGATTTTGATATACAATATATTGGTATGATGTTGGGGAAGGGAAACAATTGGGAACAATCATTTTTAAGGAGAAAAAATAGAGATAGGTGATTTAGAAACATATCATGTCTACTATGGATCAACAAAAAAAATTATGCTAATAAAAAATGGAAGGATATAACATTTCATTTTAGGGATCAAGTTTCTCTCAAGATGTCCCCATGGAAGAGAATTATGAGATTTAAAAAGAAGGTAAAACTAGTTCCATGTTACATCAAATCGTTTTATGTTCATGATCATGTTGGAAAAATTAAATATAAAATAGACCTAATGCCAAAATATTCTAATATCCATGAAATTATTCACATGTGCCTATTGAGAAAGTAGATGATTGAACACTCACATATATTTGATATTAATGGTGTAGAAGTAGAACCTGAATTATCATATGAATATGAGATGATCTGAAATCTTGAACAAAGGAACCATGTTATGAGGAATAATAAATACGACTTATGAATGTCATGTTAATCAATAGAGAGTTTGAAGAAGTACTTGGGAACCCAAAGAAGCCATAAATTAAGATTAACCCTATATTTTCGATGCAAGAGTCAAATTTTATGGATAAGTTTTTTAAGGGAGGAGAATGTAACGACCTTAAAATTCCTTCATTATATAACAAAATAACTCTTATTAAGGACTGTTTTTTATGTTTCATAATAGAAGTACATTGAATTACTATTATAAGAGGAATATTACATGTCATGTAATAATACAAATTATGATATCTAGGATAATTATAGGGATATAAAATCCAAATAATAGAGAATTTGTAATGGTATACTCCGTAAGATCGAACTCTTCTAGGACGAATAAACCTTATATGAAAACTGTTAAAATAAAATAAAAATGTTTGGAATATTATTTACAATATTAAAGGAATTTTGAAAATTTTTTAGAAAGAAGTATTAAATGTTGAAGAATGATGGTAATATAATGTGTTTAATCAGAAATGTGACCATTATGAGTTGATCAGTACATTATGGTAACCTAGCCATTGGTCAATATGACCATTGGGAATATTTACCATTGGTTGTAATTTAACCCATAGATATATTTTTTATAAAGGTTAATGGAAATTTAAAATTGATGAAAAAATGGGAAGCGATGACCTCATCTAGAAGAGTCATGCATTTTGAATCACATTTTTCAAAAATTGGGAGGGAAGTTTCTTCACTGGGGTTCGCCCCTGACTAAGCCCAAGCAGATCATCCATAAGGGAGGCTTTAGTGAAAATTCCTATTGGAGAAGTTCAAATTATTAGAGGCCACTTTTAGGAAAATATTATCTAAGCCACCCCAAGAAAACACCACTATCAAATACCATATACTTAGGGAGGAATTTAGTGTAATAAGAGGTTATGTATCTCGACCTCAGTGTCATAAAAGTGTAATATACTTTTTATAAATTAAATAAAAAATTTTGAAATAAAATTTTAAGTATTAATTTTTTAATAAAATACACATGAATATTAGTGGAATTTGATAAATATATTTTTTGGATACAAATGAAAAATAATAGTATTTTCATAAAATATATACACTTATTCTAAAATCAAGTATGATAAATAAAATTTATTTTTAGGAAATTGTCTTTTAAAAAACTATTTATTTAAATTTAAATTACAATATAATTTATTAATGTCTTAGAAAATGTATTATAATTGTCAGATATATGAATCTGTCATAAAAACTATTCTTTTCAATAAATATGGTTTTTATATAAAATATAAAATTTTCATTTTTTTATTATTTTTATAAATAAAAAATTATATTTGGAATCATCATCTAAAAATTAGTTTATCAAAAATTATTTAGAATATACTAAAATTCATTATATTTTAGTGAATACTAATATTACAATTTGGTGTTTTCTCTATGTTTTATGACATAATATTATTGTAATAATAATGTAATTATTAATTTAATTGAATAGATAACTAATAAAATTTTGTTTTATTAATAATATTTTTTTAATTGATTTATATTAATTTTCAAACCTATAAATGTCTTTCCATCACTAAAATGTATATTTTGATTTTAAAAAATATATTTTGTGGGAAATTTACTTTTCAACATACAAATTAAAATTAAAAAATGGATGTTGGTTCTAATGTAATAAAATATTAGAATAATAACAAAAATGGGTAAAAACAATTTCAAAATTCACGGGTAATGCATTGTTTTTTTCTTTTAAAAAATATAGAATTCCATGACCTATAATTAGAAATAATTAAAAAATTCCTCATTTTTATTATAAATAACAACCCATTCCCCTATTCACCTCCAGTTAAAATACCATAGGTATTAAATTATACTCATTTATCCTCCTTAGAGTTCTTCCAAAGTGTCTCTAAATTTATATGGTTTATCACTCAAGGATTTAAGATGTTATTATCTAAGGTAATATAATTCTTCCCTTATTCTTTTCAATTCAAGTACCGATTTTGTGGAATGCCCTATAAATGTTGAATTACATTCTATTCATAAATTCTTTTATACCATATCCACCAAAATAGTTTTTTATAAATTGGAGACCTTCGATTCCTCTAAATATTTCCTTTATTTAATCCACATTGTATTCTCATCATATTACAAAATTTATTTCTTGAATTTACATCTTTTACAAGAAACACTCTTATATTGTGCATAACTTTACCCTTTACAAATCCATGGGTATTCACCTAGATGAAATTATTTTTATTATGGATTTATATATATGTAACAGACATTCTATTATTAGTGGTTAAAAATAATGAATATTTATGTATTTAAGAACATATATACATAATGATTTTACATGAAAGTCATTCTTTATTCTCCTTGGGTTATTGATGAATTGATTTATTATGATCATTTTGTAACACATGTATTAATACATATAAAGGGTTAACACTTATATCATTCCATTTCTCTTTTAATGAAATAATCTCTAATGATTACATGTTTTATGGTACCTTAGTGAAAAAACATGGTAATTTTGATTTATGAAACCTTAGTGATAAAACATAGTGATATAATTATGAATGTCTCATGTTATGTTGTAGACACATTTCCATGATATTTAATAATTAATTAATTATTATTATATCCTATTATTCATTATGAATTATCCATTATGATTTTAGTTCAAATTTCCCTTGATTATTCATCAATAGGATTTATACTCACCATTTCATTTTGATGTATGTCCATAAGAAATTAATTGTAGTTAGGTGATGTAAGATGATATAACAAATTTCTTGTTAAAAAGGATTAAATTATGATTATGGATATGTATTCCTTGTGTAATTCATGTATAATGTACCTAGTTTTCATGACACTAGACCTCAAAATATCTGTAATAGTTATTAATGTAATATTTTTTCAATGAATTAAATTATAAGTCATGTATTAAAAATAAGTGATGTCATATATAGTATCTAAAATATATGTACTAAACCCTCAATATAGTCTAATAGAAACTTATATATAGGGAGTTTTTCATTATATTATGTGATCCTCTGGTTCATACTTGGTGGTTCAGGTTGGGGTGTCTCCCATTTTATTTCCTATCACATTCAGCCTTATCATGATTCCACCTTGGATTAACCATCGACTAAGAACAAATAAAATTATGTGACTAATAATAACCATAGTGAGTATTAATGTAATCATGAATAATTAATCGTATAATGTAGAAATCATGATACATTATTTTCAATATACAACACATTATGTTAAAAATATTTTATTCATGTTTATAATATATTAAAGTACTTTTATTATAGTACATGAAAAAAAATATGAACTAAATCAATCATATCCCCAGTGTGTTATTGTATTTGTGTGTAATGTTAATCCCACTCATTGTGAGATGATGCATATCATGTTAATATCTAGTATATCCCTTCCATAGTTTTTACCCAAAGGTTAATTTGTGACACAACTGCATCCACATTCCATTATCTATATAGGGATACCTTTTTCTATAATCCACATAATATATTCATTTCCAATGCATTATGATGATATCCTATACTTATACTTTTCTCCATGGTGTTCTAAAAAAATTATATCGCAAATATCCATAGATTAATTTAACATAGCTCTAATACGAACATAGGAGACCCTGTATTTCATAAATTAATATTTAAACATTTTAGATGAGTACTCAACATATTTCAAAAAAATACATGCCCAAGGACTCTAATGGTTTAGTGAATTTGGAGACTAGAAACATAATCTTCTTATTTCTTGAAATATTTTTAATATCACAGTAAAATATATTCTCACATAGTACATTTTTTTGGAATAACCTACTTTAAACTGTTATTCAAAACATGGTGAATGAAAACATAATAAAGGTGAGATAAAATTATCAGTATTTTTAAACATTGGTTATATCAATCAGTGATCATAAGAGAGTATAATATAATCATAAGGATATGATAACATTATCATAACATAAAATAATCATACATTATTAGTCGAATATCTTTAATCATTAATCGTGAAATATTTATTTTTCATAAAAAAAAGTTATAAGTATGTAGAATCATCAATAATAAATAATGATACATGATAACAGATCCTCTTATTAATAAATAATTTTAAGGCTACACATAATCATAGAAAATAATTTCCTTGGTTAATTCTCACTTCCAGCAATTTCATAGTTCATTTGGTTCACTCACCATTCCATACATTCAATACTCATAGATCACCTCGAAGACTATAATAGTGGATAGAGTCCCTTACTATATTATGATCACTCCCCGTTGATATGAACTTATTGTCTCATGAGATATCAATATTTTCTCAATAAATTTTAGGACTCTAAAATTCTATTATCACCTTTCACATAATCATGATCGATTCATACATGTGTTATAATATCACAACACATTAAGAATTTCCTCATATCATACCCCATTGGAAATGAAATTAGTTTCTTAAACATTTCATTATCATAATAGTAAAACATATAAAATAATAATAATCATGGTATTATTGGATCATATACCTTGTAAAGAATAAGTAACACCAACATATGTTTTAAAAAATGAAAACATCCATTAAAAGATCAGTACAAAATTTTGAAAATATTTTGTAAATTTTTTTATCTGAATGGAACCATGGATTATTATTAAGTTTACTTAAAATAAAATATATGTAATTATGGTAGGAAAATCCATTCATGTTGTATACATTAAATGAAAAATATCATTTCACACCATTGTGAAAAATAAATAACTAATCATAAAAAAACATTTATTTACGAAATTTCATTTTAAATATTTATAAATAAATTTAATTGTATTGAAAATAAGCTTTGAAAAAAGTAAAATTTTAGGTAATAACATTCATAAAATAATTTTGAAGATTATGGACATAGATGAAAAAGATTATTGACTAAATAGGGCATAAGGTTTGATTATCCTTTAATACAATTCAATCTCATTTTAAGTATCAATGTGTGGGAAATAGTACTAATACAAAAATATTATAAGAATATACAAAGAAGAATATATTTACTCAGTTTAAATGAATATCCATTTAATTCCTTTTAATGGAAATATAGCTTATACTATCCTAAAAAAATGAATTATCTCAATTCATGGAGATGGTAGTCTGTATGAATGCTCGATTGATGATTCAACTTTCTGATGGTTAGAAACAATAATGTTAAATTGTAATTCAACTTCATAGATTAATTATTATATCATTAATATCATTAAAATTAATTAAATATATCCTTATTAAAATCCATTTAAAATTTAAATAAATAAAAATAACATGGCTTCGTGGAGGTGGTAGTCCACACATACGGATGAGCAACAATATGATTTTACAAAAAATGGAAAGGTGGGAACTTAGAAAAGATATTTTAATTATAGATAAATTATTATATCATAATTATAATATATAAACATTAAATCAATCATAATTACCAACCATGAGTTATGGTGATGGAAAATGGATTATATCACGAGGTGGAGGTGGTACTCCACACGTACGCACGAACAATGCATTCATTTACCATTTGATGGAGAAAAAGATGAATAATAATTACTAATTAAATATGAAAAAATATAAGTATATTGTTATAATTATGTTATTAAATCATCATATATAACAGCTAATTGAAGGAGTTATAAGAATAAATAAAATAAAATCAATCATCTAAGAGTGGTACCTCTTCATTGGACATCATCCTATGATCGATTTTTTGATCAAACCAGGTCCTCTAGATCATGGGGAGGTACGTTATGAAGGTAATTGGGTTTTAATTGAATGATATATAATTTTACTAATGTTTTATGAAGATATGATATGTTTTTTTTTCATTTATAAGGGAGGGAGTGGACACACTTGTGTTCAATAGGTTAAACTAAATTAATGTTTTACACCAGAAATTGACTCTATATTAGAATATTTTATAAGAGATGATGATATAGGATAAATATATATATATCCAACAGGATTGAGATAATTTTTTATGTAATTTTAACCCTTATCCTTTTAATTTACCCCCATTATTATCAATTTTTACCTTTACTATTGTATTGAATTTTTTTACCTTCGTTACTATCCATAATGACCAGAAGTAAAAGTGTCCTCATTAACGTATTCATGAATTTTGATTCTAATTAAGGATTCAGTTCAACCAAATTTAATTTCTAGAATTGTCATATTTAAATTTTATGAAACCCATCAAAATTTGATAAAAAACTGTTTTTATAAAAATGTGTTTTTAATCCCAATAAATGAACATATACCAAAATAAATTATAATGTTGATTAATTTTTAATTAATTAGATTATTTATAATTAAATTAGACATATGTGAATTTATAATAAAATTAAAAACATACTGAGACTTTATAATTACAATATTTAATGAAAAAATTATAATTGTAGAAAAATTAGTATTTTAACTATTCAAATAAAAATTTATATTTTTAGAAAAAATCCCAAAAATTTCTAAAAGGAAGAAATTGAAATGATGATTTAAAAAATGGTATTCATTTACACAAATAAAATTTCTAAAAAGGTATATATTAATTATAATTTGTGCTCATAGAAATAAATAGAAACCATTTTTGAAGAAAACATATTTTTGAATCATTAATTATATTTACTAAAGATTGAGTATATATTAATTATTAATTAGCCTTTATAAATATTTTTCATAATTTAGTTAGTCATATTCATACAAAAAATCTTACGAATTCATTTGATATTATAAAATATCATGGATCACATAGAATTGGGTTTACATGAAAATAATGATATCAAATAATTTAAATTTATATAAAGATAAATATATCATAAAATCTCATTGTGCTATAAAAAACCACCCAAACGAGGAATCCAACAATTACATATACATTTGTGGAAGTGGGAAAACATCACCATGTACATTGTTACTATAATTCCAAATATATCCAAGGAAAAATTAATAAATGGATAACCATTGATATATTTTTAAATTCTTCTCATTTTATCTCTATAAGAGATGGTTTCCCCATTGATAACCTTGCCCATTTCTTTATTAGAGAAGTGGATTGACTTCATGGGGAAGCCGTATCGATTGTTTCAGATTGAGAACCACAATTTACTTTTAAATTATTGAGGGACCTTCAAAAGGCTATAAGCACTAAAGTAGACCATATTACAACCTACCATCCACAAGCATATGGGAAGTGAATAAGAGATATGAAACATAAGGAGTCATGTTAAGGGCTAGTTCACTTAATTTTCAAGAGAGTCCATACAAATAATTTCCACATGTTGAATTGTCATTTAAAAATTGTTTTCACTCAAGTATTCAGATGGTTCCCTATTAATCAATCTATGGGAAAATGTGTAGAACTAAAATATGTTGGGATGATGTTGGAGAATATATTTTTTGGTACCCATAATTGTGAAAGACACTATATAGAAGATAAAATTGAACCATGAACATATCAAGGATACTCAGATTGAAAAAGAAGTGTTGTGTAGAAGATATTAGGAATGAATTAGAGTCTCATGTTGGGAATCATGTATTCCCCAAAATATCACAATGAAAAATTGGGCATGAGATTTTTTAAGAGGTGAAACAAAGTTCAAGGTACATTAAAACATTTGAGATTCTATAGTATGTTAAAGAAATTTCTTATCGGGTAAGATTTGCACCAAATCATTTTGATTCCAAAAAAACATAAATGTGCATCTATTAATAAATTACAAGTCATTCTTTACACAATATACTAAAAATAAATTGTGTGGAAAATGAACCTATCTTATCATATGAATAATAAAAAATCCAAACATTTGATAAAAAGGAATAAGAATTGAGGAACATGACAACCCAAAATGCGAATATATTTTAGAGATATCAAAATTCCAAAAAATATATTTGGGATCCTAATTAAGAAATGAAAGATAAATACCACCATTAATTTTATGTAAGGAGAAGAATTATTGAGAAATTTAATGAGGGGAGATAATGTAACAACATATGAAATTCCTTAAGAAAATAACTCATGGTCAACATTGATTTTGTTATTGTGTTTTACTATATAATGACATATATTTAATTGTATATTTAATTGTATATCCTGAATTAATCATGAATATAATTTTTAGAAATAATACTGGGAGGTAAATGAAATATAATAATTCAAACACTAATGTCAGCTATGTAGTATTATATTCTCCAATGACGATCGACCCATCTATAAAAGATTTGAAGAGTTGTGAATATGATTTCAATTATCATGGGAAGTGAAGAAAATTTATATGTGTTGTATTTAATGATTATGTATGATAATGGTAGAATTTATATATAGTGTGTCTAGGGGAATGTTACCATTGCGATCTAACTGTTACCTACAAATTTGTGAATATGACCATTGGGCATTATGGACAATGAAATTATTTTATATTACAAGTAATGATAAGATATAATTTTTAAAAAGGGAGAAATGATAGCCACAACCCATAGGATAAATACTTTTTAACCCCATTTCTAAAAACAATGGAGGTAGGTTGCATCATAGGGGTTCTCCCGTTACCCAGACCAAGAAGTGCTTCAATAAGTAGGGCTAATGAAAAATTGACTGCATGAAATGTTCAAGTTAGTCGATATCATCACTAGATCAATGTTATATAATACACCCCATTAAAGAACCACCATAGTGAACTCTACCCTTAAGGAATATGTCTTTTTAATAAGGGATTATGTATCAATACCTTTGTATTATAAAAGTATTATTTTATTATTTTAAAAGAAATATAGAATTCTTCAATTCCATATTTCCTAATAATTTATTTAACAATATAAACATAAATATAATATGAACTTCATAAGTAGAGTTTTCGATATAACGAATACAAAATTGTATTTTTTTTAGAAATTTATAATTTCAATAACGATTTTAGATAAAATTAATTTTGATTAAACAGTCTAATAAAGAAGTATTTATTTAAATTTAATTAACAATATGACCTTATATGCTTGTAAGTAATTTTTTAATGGGTTATAATGTAGATTTTGTCATATATTTTTTTTAAATAAATAAGGTTTTATATAAAGAAAAAATTATCATATTTATAAATATATTTTTATTAAATAAACATTATGTTTTAAATAAATATGATGAAATTAAGTTATGGTTAAATTTAGATAATATTAAAAAATACATTATTTTTCACAAAATAATAAAAATATTATTATTATTATTATTAGTTTTCCTTGTTGATAAACATTTAATAACAATTCTATGATTAATAAAATAAAAACCCTGATAAAAAATAATCCATTTTATCAATATAATGTATTTTAATGAATTAAAATGAATTCCCAACCCATCAAATACACGTCCAAAAACTAAAATAGAAATTAAGGATTTAAAAAATTATTATTTGGAATATTTATATTTCCATAACAAAGTTAATATAAAATATTTAATTTCAATCCTACAGATTAAATATTTTAAATTATTATTCTTAATTTCATAAACCTTGAGAAAAAATATTTTTTAAGCTAATAGTTTAGTATTTTCCACAACCATGATTTGGAAGGTCTATATTTTCAAATTAATAAACATTTATCTGACAATTTCAATAAATACCCATCTCTCCAACCCATTATATAAACTCCTAATCCATTTATCATTAATTGCCTATTATTTTCCCTCCATAAAGAAATTACAAGGAGTTTATATGTTTTTAATAAACACTCATCAAGATTTGGGAATCTATCACAATGGAAACCATTCTCAAGGGACTTAATTCCTCTATCATTTTATCTAATTTCATCCTTTATAGTTATTAATTTATTTTAAATAATTTTATTTTATCATTCACTTATGGTATTTCAATTAATATCTAAATGTTAGTTAATTAATGAGGAACTTCCATGCCCTCTCATCAGCTATGTCCCTTAAACCACATTGTATATGGATTTTTTTATCCAAAATCATCTTTGATTTTCAATGTCAACCTTTTTATGTTGTGAATAACTAAACCTAATTATATTAAATGTTATTTATACATATTTAATTATAATTAATTGATTTATTATTTCCATGTACAAAACCCATATTCCATTCTCATGGGTTAAAGACAATGAATTGTTTATGTATTTAAAGAATTTTTTACTCGACGATTTTATATGAAACTCATTATTTATTTTCCATTAGTTTTTAATGATATTATTTATTATAATAAATGAAATTCTTGGAACATATGAATTAATACATATAAATTTTGAATCATGATTGATGTCTAATGAACAGGGTAAAGAATTATTCTCTTGAGATGAAATGTTAATGATACCTTAGTGAAAAACCATAGTAATATGTTTTATGACACCATGGTGATAAAACATGGTGATATATTTATTACTGTCTCATTTTTATTTTGTAACCAAATATCCATGTTTTATCATCAGGATATCATGTCATTTATCATTTTTTAATCTATGTTAATCTCTCATGTTCTATTTCCTTTGTTTATCCCTTACCAGGATTTATGCTTACCCCATTCTATTAATAACTATCCCTAGGAAATCACTAACAGTTAGGAAAACTAGTATTGAATAATTATGTTTTCTTTTAATAGTATTTAATGAAGTTTAATATTATTTTTTCTTTACGTAATTCACATATTTTTTACATAGTTTCTCGCACACTAATACTTAATGTAAACTTAATGTACGTAATGAAATTTTTTTTAAAGAATTTCCTTAAAAATAGTATATAAAAAGGTGGGTCACCTTATTTTACACCCCGATAAATACACAAAATTTACTAATTTAGATAGAACAAAAGAAATTAAACATGAAAAAGAATCCACTTTAGCAACAAACTTGAACGCAATATAGCATCAATGAAAAACCCATGCATTTACAAACATATCCAAATTCACAAGTCACGCCTGATTGTACTCACGAGGAATAACTCAAGGAAGACCATGGGATTAATACCCACCATATAATAATCAATCTAACATGAGGATTTAAATGATAAAGGTATCTTATGAAACCATTAAAAAATTTGAACTAAAAAAACAATAGGGACCAATAGAGATACACAGTTAGTTGCATATACATAACCCCCACAGAATAATATCTCATTGTCTATAACGACATAAGTGATTAACCAACCATATTATAAACCTGGATAAAGAATTTAGAACGGATCAAAATAAAAATAGGGAGAAGTGGTCTAGAAATATTCTTAATTAATTTGAAAAAATACTTTTTATATAAGAATAAATAATTAAAGAAAAGAAAATTTCTCTAAAGGGGTATGCATCCAAATACGAACATCAATATGATTGAAATATGTTCGAGTATTTAATAAGGGATGGAAGATCTGGGACATTGTTCTTAGAATGTTGTCTCCCTTTGAACCCAACCAAACCAACATAATGATTCAGTAATCCCATTTTCTCTTAACAACCAACCATGGGTTCCCATATACAACCCCAAAAAGAAAAAACACACAAAAATGTAATCATCTCATCAAACCCCTAATAAATAATAGAATTATTTACATGAACCAATGGACCAATAAATATTCCCATAAGAATATTAAAGGAGGAACCCAATAAAATATACTAAAACATAAACTATATCAAATAATCGATCGATCACGAACCATTAATAGAAAATCACTAATGCTTACAAATAATCAATAATTTTATTATTGGTATATTCAATCAACACAAAAAATATCCCCAAATTAATAAAGTACTCATCATGATAAAATAAATAAAAAATCTCTCTACAAAAAATAATTACCCCAATAATGAAACCAATACATATGATAAGAACAATTTTTGTATCGATAAAATAAACTATTCATAACAAAAATATAAAGAAAACATAATTTAAAAAAACCCAAATAAGAATAAATCACATATCAAAATAATACTCAATATAGTAAACCATAATCACAAACCAAATAATATTCAAACCAAACAGAGGTCATTAATTCCGCCTTAAAAACCATTTTTGACTCCCTGATAAATTTTATAATTTTACAACAACAATAAAAATCCAATTAAAAAAATCTTCAATCATATATTAAACACTATAATTACAATTAAGAATCATTTTAAAAGTATACAACTTATCTTAAAAATCACTTCCTGAGTTACAAAACATAAAATCTATTCAAATTATTTAAGAAAAATCATTATAAATAAATTTAAAGATTAAATTTTCTATTTAAAACTAGATTCCCTTTCAAGTCATTATTGAAATAAAATCAAATTATTTCAAAATTATACTCAAGAAAATTCAAAAATAATAATAATCTACGGATAAAAATTATATAGGAGATTATTGTAGTGAATGGGTAGGCCACATGATTTTATGACCCATATTCTATCTATCCCACCATAACTAATAGTTTCTCAAAACCATAGGTGTTTGGTATACATGTATTTTCCAACCATCATAGTAACTAGTGCCTCTAGTTTCACTCTCATTTTTCTATCAAATCCCAAAACAGGACATAAAACATGCACAAGGTTCATAATAACAGTAATTAAAATTGAATTTTATAAAATAAAACAATGGTAAGAATCAAACTCAACACTCAAATTTCAAAATATAATTGAAAACTAGGATTAATCATGAGTGGTGATGATTAAATATCCCCCCATTAAGTACCTCTTGAGCTATAAAGATATTGTATTACATCTATCGAACCTCCCAAAGATCAAGGGTGCTTTATGCACATAAGACTTTGTATTACTTAGGTGATATTAATATCATTGGCTCTAATACCACTTTTTTCACGAACAAATATGATTTTTCCAACCATCATAGACATGATCTGACCTATGATAGGTCCCTAGGGGAATTTCCAATCCCTGTAGGCTGGAAAAAAGTTTGTGGGATTCATAAGTGACATAGTTTGAATGATTTCCCCTATATGTCAAATTAAAAAAGTATTCAATATTTTATAAAAATATGATATGATAAATATATACAATAAATATCCTTTTAGAATGAAAATAGATAATATAAATTAAATTAAATAAAAATAAAAATATATCTCACCACTAACTCTCTCATAAGAAATAAACTTAGTTGAAACATCAAAAACATCACATATATAAAAAACTATTAATAGAAGAAAATAAAATATGGATTACCAATTTGGTAGATATCACAAATCACTAAAAAAAATACTGACATACCTAATCCACATAAACTATATGACATGAGGTCACAATCCATCCACCAACATGAAATCCTTCTCATTGAGTGGTTTAAAAAATAGTCCAGGAAGTGGAAATGTTTTTAGATATACCATTAAACTGATATATCCAAATATTCTATATTATTCAAGTGGATTATGTAGGGTGTGATATAAATTACTTTTTAGGGTTTCACTATTAGTTTAATGCATTCACTTTTACATAACAAAACTAAAATGTTAGTTTTAAAATATACTAATTTATAAAAATCTATTTTATATCCTTTAAAAAAAGTTCTTGGTATTTATTTCTAAAATCCATTTTATAGACCATCATTTTGATTACTTGTATTTGAAAAAAAATAAATTTAATGGTTTGACTTATAATTAAAAAAGTCAGAACAATCAGCACACTGAAAAAGTCACCAAACATAGAGATATCACTAAGAAATAAATAAATTAAATTGAAATTAATAAAATAAAACACAAGAAGATATATTAAATTTTAATTATTTTCTAATAAGATAATGGTAAAAGAGAATATATAATCATAATAATATTAATTAATCAAAAGTAAAAAAAGCTAAAATAATACAAAAACTAAAACTGTAATTATAAGAAAAACACCTTATGGACATTATTGATAGGTTCTCATAGTAATTATAAAACATCTTAGATGTGGATTAGAGATATAATTACTTTTAGGGATATATTGGGTTTCACATGAATAATTTATTATAATGACTAGATGAAGAGGACCACAACATCACTAGGTTGTCCTACCCAAGAACTCCCGGTTTCCCATGAGGTTTAAAATAAACTAAAAACAATTGTTACTAAAAGAAATTTATATAAGTAATATATAAACATAGTACATTTTAAATCATACCTAAAGAACACAAATAATAAACACAATAGGGATTCCACTATGGAAAGTAGAATAATTTTAGAAATCCATTTGATGAATTCCTACAAGGACATTATCTAAAAACTAAAAATATGTTTTCAAAAATCACCATAATGATCAATTTTCAATTCGATGTAATATAAAACAATGTCATTATAAATTCTCTTTTTAAATGCCAATCATGCCACAAATTTTAAAATTTAATGATTAAAGTATAAAAATATAATTTGGTGATGAAAACCACATAAGTGTGTATTTACATACATGCATATGTATATACCTCATAAAACAATTTGAGAAGAAGTGAAATTTTTATAAAATCATTTAAACCATGAAAGAAACATTTTTTCGAAACCAACATGACTTAATATAATAATAAAATGATATGGTATAACATCCATTAATAAATAACCATAAATTCATAAATCCATAACAACATATAATTAATATAATAGACAAACATAAATCCATTTAATATGATTCTCAATGAAACCACCATGTAAATCCACCTAGAAATGACTACATCCCATTTTAAATACCAATTTTCATTGAAAAAAATACTCTCAAACAATTTACTTTATAAAAAGATTGATTAATTTCAAGGAAATTTATTTTCGAAATTTTAATCATGTCATGGGTTATTAGTACTAATTAAATGAACATAGAAACCACTGCATAGAACACGAAAAAGAATATGAGAAACCCTCAATCACAAAGGAATGATGCTTTAAGGAAACCTCTGCATACCACAATATCAAGATCCAATAAAAAATTAGAACTCAAACACTACTTAGGTTATATCAAAAATTTCAGATAAAAAATTAGGATAAAGTAGAATAAGAAATAAGAGAGCAGAGCGAGGATAAAAGGAAATTAACCCTAACATTTATGACATAGATTGAAATATCATAAAGAGGATCTAAGAACTAAAGGAGTAGGAGAGGGGTGGGTCATGTGAGAGGGTCCCCCTACCTAGGTATCATGAGAGATAAGGGTAGAAAATGGGATTTATTTAAAAATAATAATAAGGAGGTTAATTTTGAAAATTTTATAAATTTATAGTCTCGGTACATCAGATAGTTTCTACATGATATAATAAACTATGAGGAAACCGTTTACTATTCACAGGGCACTCTTGGTCAACCACATGACTTAGTTATATGGTTTCATAAACCCTATTATGACTATGAAAAATAGTAATGGTAAAAATTAAACTCACATACAAGTAATACACAAGGTGTGGATATTTGTGCAGTTAAATCATACTATAGGAAAAAACTCATTAAAATATAAAAAATAAAACAACTGGTACTCTAGAGAAAAATTAAATAAATATATAAATAAAATAAAAAGAATATAAGGGTAAAGGTGTGGTAATTATACCCACCACAATGTTTTTTCCCTAATAAATCAATTATATTCATGAAGGAAGGTACATCTAATGTACTTAAGTAAGAAAGATGAGTCACTTGAGAAACCCAAACCAACCCACTCCACCTCCAATGAAAATCTCGGTATCTATAAACATCTCTAAATTCAAAAGTCACACATGATGGTCTGCAAGAGGGATAACAAAACTAAAACAATGGTAGGCCTCCCCTAATTATAAAAACCATTCTAACATGATAAGTCAAATGGAGAATGCATCTAAGGAAAACGCTACAAAGTCTCTACCAACCAATAGCCAAGAGGGTCCTAAAGAGTAATCAATATACGCCATATCCATAATCCCTAATATTTAATAGTTCATTATATAAAAAGAAATAATGTATAAACCATCCAAAAGAAAAACATTAATTAAGAGTATACAAGGTCTCAAAAGAATAAAAGAGATAAAGTTGATGGATAGATCGTAAGGTAGTTCACCATCACCCAATGGTCAACAAGAATTGTCATCAAAACCCCAAATATTTCTTTAAATGGATATTAATACAAAAAAACATCAATATGATTGATATAGCCTCTAGCCTAAGATTAAGTGAGGGTCAATTGAGTCCTTGATCTATGAGCACCAGCTCCTAGTGAAATCAACCAAACCAGAAAAATATATTTCTCATCCCAATCACTCTACGAAAATAATCAAGGCATTCCATTACTTCCCCTCAAAATAAATACCACACCACAAGAGAATAATAAAATAAAATCACATAAAAACACACAAAAGTGTATTAGGAACCATTGAAATAATAAACCATCCCTCAATATTAATATCTAAGGAACTCAATAATATAAACTTTAAGAATAACTACCTAAAAAACATGATCAGTAAAGAATCCATAATAGACAATGACTAAGGATCGAAAACACTCGATACATTTCTAGAAATCATATTTAGACAACATGAAACACATCCTCAAATGAATACAAAGCACTTTATGATAAATCATATGAAAAACTATCTCAACCAAAAACCATGGCCCCTAATTTAAAACCAATATATTTCATAGAAGTTATTTTTTTCCATAAAATACACATTTCATGTCCTTAAAATAAATAAAATACAATTTCAAACATCCCAGCCAAGAATAATTAACATTTCAATATAAAAAATAATTTATTAAACCATAATAGTATAACAAATAAATTATAAACCAAAAAAGTCCTGAGTTCCTCCATTAAACTCATTTTGTACTCTATGATGAATTTTAATATATTAAAACATCATTTAAAATCACATTATAAAACGTACACCTAAATATTAAATCCTAAAATTCTGATTTAAAATCATTTTGAAACATTACAAGGTATTTTTTAAATAACTTCACATGTATTAAAACAAAAAAATCCATTTCAATTTATTTTAAATAATATCATCAATGTTTAAATCAAAGAATACTTTAAGCATTTAAAATGGGAACCCATTTTATAAGTTTATTGAATTGAATATAAATAATAACAATTCTCTACTTAAAGTAATTCCATGTCAAAAATTAATCTAAAAATACAAATTATAGAGGGGATAATGCATGTTTATGGGTACACTAAATGATTGGACATGACATTTTATAAACATTATTGTACCACTGATAATTTCATTGAACTAAATGTGTGAGCCCTATATGGTCTATCTGGCTAAGCGAGCTACCTATTCCTCTAGTCTACTCCCTTTTCACCCCCAAAATCTAAAAAAAACACATAAAACATCCATAAGTATTAGAATTGTTTCAATTAAAATTGAAATACATAAATGTAAACTATAGTAAATCTTATACTCTAAACCAGGATATATAAATCCCATAGAAAAATAGTTTTCATCCTGAGAAATGGTGATTAGGAAACCACATGTAACCTTCCTCCCAAGCATTGATAATACTATATCATATCAACCAGTTTTCCTGAATAATGTGGTCGATTTAAGAATCTATGCTCTTATATGTACATAGCATTTGATACCATTTTTTCAAAAACCAAACTGAATCATCCATCTATTGGATGCTTGGGCCATCCCGGGATGTGGATCAAGGGGTTCTCTAAATCATAATATGATAGTGAAATGTAAAATGGAATCATATGCGACTCAATGAGAATTATTTGGCATTTATATGAAAATAATCATGTAATGGAAAATTTATATAAATTTTGTATGATACATTCATTCATTGGATGCCCATAGAGAAATAAATATGATAATATAAGATAAAACAAAGAAAAAAAAAGAAATCTCCCTCAACGCTAACTCCCATACACGTAACATCCTCAGTTTCAATGTACAAAGTAGAAAATATATAAAAATAATCCATCAAAAGAAATAACTAAAATAAAATACTACTGATATGGATGACATATTAATGAATTGAAAATAAATATTGACATACATGATCAATTTAAACCCTTTTGAGATTAGGTCACACTGCATCCAGAAATATAAAATAATTCTATAGTCTAGAAAAGTATATAGAAAGAGGAAATATTTAGCGGAAGAACCTGAACCCACAAATACACTCATTCTATAAACACCTAGTGGTTTACGTAGGGTGTGGGACGAATATCGCAATTGGGTTTTGATGATGATTCTCTGTATTCCCTTTTACTAAACACTCATAAAATGACGGTTTGGAAAATATACCAATTTAAATAAAAAATTCATATACTATGAATTATAAGTCGATGGTTTTTATTTTTAAAAATCCAATTTATAAATTTATAGTTTTAATACATCTTTTTTTTTTGAAAAAATCATTTTAATTCATGGTTTTATTTATTCATGAAAAATCAATAATAGGAACTCTCAATTCGCCTAACTATGTCACCAAATAGATTTAAATCACCAAATAAGAAATATGGTAAATGGAAACAAATAAATTAAAACTCAATAAGTCATAATACAGATAATTTTAAGTACTAAAAACAGAAAGGATAAATGTAATATATAATCTTGGGGAATATAATTTAAGGAAAGAGTTATAAAATAAATAATCAATAATTAGAAATTGTAATTGTAAAAGAAACACCATTGGTTCCCTAAGGAAGGGTGCACCCATTGATTATATAACACCCAAGTGGTGGATTAGGTTTATAATCACTTATCTAGATATATTGGTCGCTGCCTTATTTCTACAGTAGAATAGTTGGAGGTATCGTTTCTCATCCTATATAGGATATCCTAATAAAGAGCATGGAGTTTTTCATGAGGTTAAAAAAAACAGAAAATTAATGAGTAAAATATTTTTCACTAAGTAATTGATAAATATTTTCAATTATAAAAAAACATCAAGAACACATATATAAATGAACATGAGTGATTACACTATAAGAGTTTCATGGTTTTAGAAAATCATTTTATGAATGAAAATTAAGCCTTTAAATTTTAGACTAAGTATGTCTTCCAATAGACCATGCAGAACCATTTACAATTCATTGACACCCATAAATCAACATAACATTGAAATAACAGTTCTAAATTCCAAACGATCCTTCAGTATCAAAGTTAATAGTTTAATATATTTATAAATATAATTAGTCCTAGGCTCTCATATATGTGTTTATATTCACCTAAACCAATTTTTTAACAGGTGAATTTGATAATGCCTTTGGAAGAATGAATGAAACCATTTCTCGAAACCAACATGACTTAAGAAAATTTTAAAATAATATGGAAAAACATCCAAAACTAATAAGTCAATCACCCTAAATAAGAAAATACATATAAAATAGTGAATAAAATTAAAAAAATTACATTGATTCATATAAAATGAATATCAAACCAAAACACATGGAAATTATTTAAAAATTGACTACATAAAAATTCAAATAAAAACTTTATTGGAAAACACCTGTTAATAATTTTTCCATATACATAACATACATATTTTAAAGGAAAATTATAATTTGAAAATCAAATCAAGACATGGGATATTAATTTAGAGTGAATACAACATAACTTCCATGTAGGAATAAAGCACATATTATGCAAAACACTCATACATGAAGTAATATGGATGAAGATAAATCTACAAACCCTACCGTCATAGTCAATAATGAATTTGAAATGAAAAAATATCTAATGTATGAATAAAATTATGATGCTATGAGAGGGACAATTTTGTATAATAAATAAGAGATGATAATTAGGAGAAGGATAAGAAGAAGGGGGGCCCTAACATGGATGATACAAAAATAAATAATAAGAAGGAGGGTTGCAAAACAAATGATGATCTAGGGGTGGGGATCATGCATGTGGGTACTCTTTCCATGGGTATCATTTGAGAGATGGGTTGTAGGGAGGCTCCATATGTGTGAAAATAATGTGTGGGTGGGGGGTACATTTGTAAATATTATAAATTTAATGTCTAGTTACATCAAATGATTGCCACTTTTTTTACCAAACCATGATCCAACCATGTACCCTCCACTAGGAAAACATGGTAAACTGTATATTAGGAAAAAATATGCACTAACTATGTAAAATAGTTCTGGAAAATTATGAAATCAACTTCCCAACTACAACATGGGTTGGAAAACATTACGATGAAACGACTCTATATATAGATCCTATTAATGATTTCAATATGATAAAAAATAAAATACATGACCATCTCGAAAAAGGTAAATAAATAAATAAGAATATAAGCGTTGGGGTGTGACCTATAATGTTTTTGACAGTAGGAAATATATAATTTGAGATAGTAACTATAGAGATCAAACAAAAATGACTATAGGTCAATGAAGGGAAATCCAACTAAAAAACGTCACCCTCTATTAGAAGAAAATAATAATATGATTTCACCAAAAAAGCAAAGGATAAATCGGAGAGGCTGTAATTTCTCTCTACTAGACCCTATATCTCATGGAAAAAAAATTCGATTGAGAAGTAAAATTTAGATGAAATTTCTCTAAAAAAAATAAAGTACAATAACACCCGGATTTTCAAAATTGGGTGTTCATCGCACAAGATAGGAAATGTAAACATGAATAATAATATGAAAGTTAGTGATGAAGAAATTAATCTTTTGGGTAATGTTGGAGAATTGATGATCAATGGGAGTATAAATACCCATTTAATCAGTGATTATATAAGGAAGACTTATATGATCCATGTGAATAGGTAACAACACAACAATTTATGTGTGATTCAACTTTGTGCATTTAGTATTGAGGTTATGTTTAACGAAAATGGTTTTCCAATAAGATAAATCACTAGAAAATCACTTATGAGAGGAAGGAGGTCTATAAGAAATATACACCTGGTGGAAAGTCAGCAATATTCTTGAATCCATATAGTATTTAAATAAAATAACTTTTGGAATCAAAGTATAACTCAACAATGAGTAAGCACGACAATATTTACAATAAATGGTTGAGTAAAATTGTGGAGGGAAGTGATGTTGAAATCAATTAGGGGAAATATGTGAATAAATCTAGAGTCAAAAAACAAAAACATTTTTTAGAAGAAGAAGATGATGAAAATGATTTCAATGAAACTATGAAAGGTGTTTACTGTTGTGTAGACAATGAAGTCTTTGAAACCATGTTAGAATATGAAGTCAATGAGGAAAATATAAATATGTATCCTAGAGAAGAAATAGTTGAAGAGAGGTAGATCCAACCAATACGATTGGTGATAGATATTTACTAACATGGGAAATGAGAATGATAATTATTGATCATGTGTATATGTTCTTGATATTTAAACCAACCTAATTTGAGAATTAAATGAATGATAGATCCTGGGATAAGTCTATGAATTAAGAATTTGTTCTAATTGATAAAAGAAAGTAATTAGTTATTATTAAAATTCCATAAGTCACAATGTGATGGAAATAAAATTTATCATTATGGAAAAAATTTATTATTATGGAAATGTAATAAAAAATATATGAATTTTTTTAAAGTCTATATGTAGATTAAAGACATTGTTAATGAAGAATAATTTTCTCTAGTGGATCGACTAGTAAAAATCATTCTATTTATGGATATGGATAATAATATAGGATATAATTTTTTCGAAATGGATGTAAAAAAATTATTAGTTTGTGTTCATAAAGAAGATGAATACATTGAACATATCATGGGATATTATATTTAAAATTATGAAAAATAGGTTTGAAAACTGATGAATTATCTATATGGTGTAATATAAGAACCACACGAATGGTACTCTTAGTTGGACTTATATTTTATGAATATGTAATCTAAAATGGGTGGTTTTGACCATAATATACTGTGAATCCATCCATGGAATACTATTTTAAAGTACTTTTATTTGTGTATGATATCATATTTACCAGAAGAAATAAAAATTATATGGAAATGTTTGCTAACCAAATGAAATCAAAATTAGAAATATACATGAGTTTTGAAATCACATAATTTCTATGTGTATAGGAGATAATAAACATGGAATATGAATTCGTCGCGTAGAAAATGTTTTCTAGAAAGAAGCTACAAAATTCCAACATACATGAATCCAAACCTATTTCAACTCTAATTATAGTGGTAACAAATCATAAGATGAATTATAATGAAAAATTTATTGATCTCACCTTGTATAAATGGAATATCACCTTCTTAATATATTTGATTACAATATGATCAAATATTTTCTTTGAAATTTTTTAGTGGATATGTTCCAGAGGAATCAAAAGGAAGAACCTCACAAATTCCTTAAATGAATGATCATGTATATCCAAGCAATTGTCAATTTTGGAAAACACTTTGATTCTAGGAAAAATTATGATATTCATACAAATATCATATAGACTAGTTGGTGATGTTGGGGATCGAATGATTATAATTTGAGATGAATAATTTATTGGCAGAAAATGTGTTTTATGGATGATTAAGAAGTATAAAAGAACATCAATAAGTACAAAATATTCATGTCATAGTGACCAAGGCATGAACTCAACTAATCTTTCTGGATAACTATTTAAAAGATATAAAGTAATAAATATTTTATCCTTTTTGGATCATCTATGATAGAAATATTGTACTAAAATCATTAGAGAATACTATAAAATGATACTGTACCAAACATATTTAGATCTATTATCACTATATAAATGAAATATTGGAATAATTAATGAATAATCGTAAATATGTTAGGACAAATAAGAATATTTATGAACTAATAACTAATCCAATATATAATCTAGTCTTGGAGAAAAATAAGTTGAACCATACATTTTAACCACATTCCTTATCCATGAATGTTTATAATGTAACCCTCTCCCCATACATTGAACCATTTATAACTATTTATGATGTTATGAATGTTTAATGTGGAATATAATTGAGGAGGTATGATGTATTGATTGTTTATTGAATAAATATTTCTATTTAGGATTATTTTGAAATGGGGATAAAGGCTGGGAAAATTATATGAAATCATATAGTGGATGAATAATGTTAATTGGATATATGTATATGTATTTCTTATAAATGGTGTTAGTGATAAGCATCAATAATTGAAGGAGTTCACAGTATGAATATATTGGGATATATTGTCTAACATGAGTATTGGGATACTCCCTTGAACACTTTTTTCTACACAATTATTTTTTCACAGAGACATAGAGTGATAAATGAGTTATTTTAGTGATTTCTGGTGGGTATGTGGCTTTGAATATAACTTTGGATTACCAACAAACCCAAAGGTAATGATTGTTGGATCTGAGGTTTTTTGGGATGGTGTTTTGTGTTAATGTTATTTTTATTAAAAATATATTTATATTTTTAATAAATGATGTTTTTAGATCTTAGATTATGATTTATTGATAATGTAATCCTTATAGAGGATTTGATGAATGTTGTTCAATGGAGTTATTTTATGGTGTTTTCAAAATTTTTAATCCTAAAATATAGAGGTTCTTATGCAGGTTCGTAAAGTATTCAAGGTGATGTGATTGTATGATGTTATAATATTACATTTTTTGGATCATTTAAGGAGTTCACAAGGGGGTTCCCACAAAATATGTTCATCATCCATGAAGTGGATCATTCAGCTAGGGTTTTCAAGTATGTTGTCATATTTGAGAGTTCACAGTTTGATAAATTATTTTATAGAGTTAAAATAGTTTTTTTTTGGATTGAAAATAGAGACTTGTATTTAGTTTATGTGGGATGTAAATGCTTTTAGAAAATAAGCTTTTGATAAACCATAAATTTATTTATGTGATCAATAATGGAGTATGTTCTTAGAAGGAAAAGAATTTTCTTGAGTCTGATAATGTGTATTTATGAAATGGGATTGACCAATAATTGTGGAGTTAGAGTTTTAAATGTAGGAATATGAAAAAATATACCACAATTATCCTCCATTGAGGATAAATTATAAGTTAAAAAAAATGAGATTTTAACTATAAATTATTATTGGTATACTTTTTATATGAATCTATTTTAATAAGGGGAGTATATGATATGTGGGGTTGTTATACGATTATCATAAGAATCTCACAAGGAAGTTTACACATTCCATGCTAGAATGTATAAGGTGGATAAATGTAAATTCTATGGGAGCTCTATGAAGTTTTGTACATGATCCTAAAAGATGTGTATGTAGTCCTCATGGCTGAGTTCTCAGTGAGATGAGTTCTACATGGTTACTTTATGTAAGGTATATTTATGTAGGTATTTTCCCATGAGGATCACATGTGGGATTTCTGGAGATTGATAGAGTGTCATAGAATCATACATTATCTCTCATGGTGTAAACCAATATATTCATTCTTGATGATATGGAAGAGACTACTATGTGGTTAAACTAAAGAAGACTACATACAGATTAGTGCATTGGGAGGAGTCAAATAAAGTGATCCAAGGGAGGTAGTGCATTGTCCCTTAAATCATCGTAATGTAATTTTTCCTTGAATAGTGTTACTAGGAAAGATCTATTATAATACTCATAATATAGTGAATATTAGTAGGTTCTATTATTACTTAAAATCATCTTTTTTTCATTGTAGATAAGACGTTAGTGGTGAAGAAAGTAAAATTATTTCATTTAATTCTATTTTGGTATTTGCGTCTTTTTAAATATGCAATTAATCAACAAAGTTAAACATCTTAATAGAAATGTGGGGGTAGGATCCTTTAAATAAAAACTTAAAATTTTACCACCATATTCACCCATCCCCTTTCAGGGGACATCATGGTATATCAAATGTTTTTGGATATTGGGTTTTATTTTTTGTCTCTATTATTAAGAATTATTTGAGAATGATAAATTTAAAAAATCCTAAAGGAGTTCCTCTATTTAATATATGAATGTATAGATTTTGTAAGAATATATTGATTTAACATTATTGAAATATCGTGTTTTATGTTCTCTTCACAACATTACAATGTATAGAAGTTAGTGATGCATGATGGAAGTCCATTATTTAATCTGACAAGAAATGGATAGATGCTAATTACCAAGTAAAAAATGAATTATTTGGAGATCTGTTAGATTAGATCTGTATAATAGTGTTTTTTGGAACTAGTGGAAAGTCCATATAGGATTAATTATCTAATATATATGAAGGTGATATTTTTGTGAATGATGATACACTATAAGTCCTCCATACAGGATTTTATGGACATAAAATTATTCTAGAGGAGAATATTGATAGCTTATTCAAATGCTTCACTGAATTTCATGGATTTATTAATGGTATTACAGAATATATAAAGGATATAAATTTTATTAATAATATTTTTCAATGATCTCCACCTATATTAAATTCAAATGTCTCAATACTAGAATATAAATATTTTAAAAACTCTAAGTATGATTTTATGTAGATTGGTGGATTATGAATTGTGAGTTAAGCTATTAGTGTCAACAATTCATGCATGTAAAGAGTTGAAATATAAATCCATCTATATTATCAACATTTATAAAGGCACAAATGGTGAAGAGGATGCAGATGATGATCTTTATTCTCATGTGCCAAGAAATCTTAAGAGAGAAAATGGTATATTTGAAAGAATGATACCCTTGTATTATTATTGATGTATATAATTTTATAAAATTATATAAATGTGTCAAAGAATTATAATAATGAGGAATGTGAGTCATATGGTACAATAGAGCTACTAAAAATATTACCTCTTAGAAGTGACTATTAAACTAGCATTTCATTAGGAATGGAGTTTCCTTGAAGTGGTTTTGTGAGAAAATAAAAAAATGATTATGAGGATTATTTGAACTAGAAAAACACAAATTCTATCATGGCCCGTCCTCGGGGCCTGTGTCGTGACTACCCCAAACCTTCCTTCCATAGGTTAGGGGCTGTCGACTATCACCAAATGCGTAAATCCCGATAACTGGGAAGACATTGCCTTTATAAAAGTAAACTAAACACCATTGAGTACAAGCAGAGGTAATACACTAAGTACAAAAGTAAGTGCTGAAAAGTAAGTGGGCCAGAATTCAAACCCAACTGAAAATATAGCTACAACTGAACTAAAGTACAACAGGAAAGTCAAACAGCTGGAAGAAAAGAAGCAGCTCCTGGATCATCCACCTCAGATCCTATCTGAAGGGTAGGTACAGATAGCACAGCTCCTGGATCGTCCACCACGGATCCTACCTGAAGGGTAGGTACAGATAGAGCAGCTCCTGGATCGTCCACCATGGATCCTACCTAAATGTTAGGTACAGATAACCTCCAAAACGCTCTTGCCCGTCGACCTACTCTGAGTATCGTCTCACTGTGAAGTCCACCTCCGGATAGTAACTCGTCGTGAGGTCCACTACCGTGAGTCCTCGAACACTCGACCTCTGTCAGCGTTGCCCTCATCTTCAACCAACACAACGAGGTGCGGGCATAGGTCGTGCAGGGGTGAGTATAAAATACTCAGTAGAGACCCCGAGACCCTCAATGTCTCACTAAACCCAACAAGAATAACCACAATGAAGTATCTCAATAGATAACCCTTATTTAAGTTTAAGTCCATACTTGTACATAAGTTATCGAGTAACCCATCTCAATCATGAGGAAATACAAAGGTTATGATATCAATAGATAACCACTACCTGGGTATATGCCCATACATATACCTAAGTTACCACGTGACTCATATCAATCATGAGGTAAACACAAAGTTCATAGACTCAGCTAAAACTAGGATTTTCATTAACGAATCTGTAACTGCTGAAGAGCTCCGAATCTGGAGTGTACAGTGATCCTATCACGACTCTAAGGTACTGCTCACTAACCTAAGACTACTGAGGTACTCCTCCTATCGAGTATCGTGGGTCTGCCCCCTCACAAATTAGTACTCCTCCGCCATGGGTCTACTACCTCACACAGTAGTGCTCCCCCTCATAGCCTACAGAGGTACTTCTTTTGTCGAGTACCGCGGGTCTTCCACCTCACAAAGTACTGCTCCTTCGCCATGGGTCTTCCACCTCACAAATTAGTTCTCCCCACTGGGCTACGCAAGTCTCTCCAAAACAAATCGGACAAGCAGTCATCAGGTCTCAGCCAGCTACACGATCTCCGTACTCCGTACGATCATCTCTAGGAGGGTCCGCTCCATGATCTACAGGTCGATACTCCAAGTATCACAAGGTCCCACGAAGAAGTATCTCAAAGGACCGCCTCATCATAGGGGTCTCAATGCAACAGACGACACGTCAATCGGACGCCCGGTCTGTGAGTTATTTGCCTTTTCGTCTCAGGGGCCCCGTTGGTGTTGTGTACGAACCTACCTGACCACATCTCAACTATACCCGAACTCTCATAGGGTACACTCATAGGGACCGTTTCTCAACGTGATCATCAAAGCTATTGACAGTTCGTCAAACAGATGTCCGGTCTGAATGTTATCAGCTTTACCGTTCTAGGGGCCCAATTGGATTTCGGATACAATCCATCCTGGCCATACTCCAATGGCGTCCATGCCTCGGGAGAAGTATGCCAAAATTTCTGTCTCATCAAATGGAATCCAACAAAGTAGACGGCATGTCAATTGGACATCCGGAGCACATGTTATAAGCGTTTCCGCTCCGAGGGCACGTCGATTGGGGGTCCGTAGCCCATGTTATGGGTGTTTGAACAAAACCTGCTCAAAAATAGGGGGTTCGGGCCCAGTCTGACCCGGCCCGACACATCCAGGGTCGGCTCGAACAGGGTGACCCGACCCGGGTCTGGGTCTATCCCACTAGGGCTGGTGCAGCCCGCGTGGCCGGACAGCTCCGCTCGGCCGAGCTGTCACGAGAAGGGGGGTGGGGGGGCACTGCCCCCTGATTGAAGTCGCCCCCCCCCCCCCCCCCCACAAGGGGGCCGCTCCCCTGACCGCTGGGGGTTACGACCCCTGGCCTCCCCTCTCGTCCCGCGCAGCCGCGACATTAGCTGCGGCGGACCCTCCTGGCAGCGCACCGGGTGCTGCCGCCTCCTGATGGTCGGCCGGTGTCGGCCACCACCTCCGGCTGTCGGTGCCGCCGTGCTAGCAGGATCTTCCGCGGACCATCAGACGCTATCCAATTGTCCATTTTGCTTGTGGTCTTCACTGGTGGTCCTCTCAGGGCCGGTTATTCATTGCGAAAACATCAAAATGCCTCTCCGGCACGTTTCATCATCACCTGACGATCCACACGTCAAATAAACAATTTGTGGCCTCTTTGTGGTTTTCCGGCACGACGCGACGACGCCGCACCACACCGCCCATTATTTATTATTTCCGCACTATGCAATGGCACCGCGTTGCCTTGCTCGTGCCGCAACAAAATCAAGCATCAAGGGGGGTGGAGAGTCGTACGTGTTCGTGCGGTCTGACCACCTCCTATTATTGCGATAATAGGCGGCCCAATTTAGAAAATGATGAAAGATGACGAAAGTATTCCCGAACTAAACAAATAATCCCCTACCTCAAAAATGACGTCGCACGTCGTCGAGTCGCGGAGGTTGAACGTTGAGGAAGAATGGTATCGATTCTGTCGACATCGGAAGAAGTATAAGAACATTGTTGTTGGCGTCGGTCTCCACGGTCGGCATCTCATTTCTTGTTGTGGAAGGGGAAAGTTGTCGTTCTTCGATAAGAAATCATCGTTATTCGTTGAAGAGGTGTCTTTCTTCAATAAGGATAAATTATCTCCTCTTCATTATTCTTTTTCTTATTCTCACAAGGCTCTCTCCCCCCCCAAATCCTCCACACAAAGTGTGTCCCCCAAAATGAAATAAAAGGGATCAACCAATTATTTTATTAACACATGCCATTTGAAATTCAAAACTCAAAATGCTTAATTAATTAATTGACTATGTTCAATTAATCAATCAGTGTAATTTGGAAATAGTTATGAGAGGGGGTTTTCTTTTTGAGAGTTACAAATTAAAGAGGGTAAAAGTTATGAATGATAGGGGAAGGTGAGTGGTTGGGATTGTGTGGGACCCACCCCACCTTAATCCACTCAAAGGTAGTTGACTACAACTGGGTCCCACCCCCAACTCCCTTACTTAGGATATAACCACATAAGAGAGGGGAAGGGTGTTGTGACTCAACACTTAACAACTTATCATGAAATAAAAATAACATTGTAAAACAATTATATTTTTATTCCTTGCTTTTTTTAACAACTCCTCCCGAGTAAACGCAACTCCATGAAGGGTCTTCTTAAGAAATTACCGGCGCTGTAAGTTAATCAGTGCCCACAGATTTCAATTCCGAGCATCGGTTCAAAAGGTAGAAAAACCCGCTCACTCGTTCACTGATCGTACCCGAGCCTTACTTCAGAAATTGATTCCGGGAACACCGGGCATCGGAATTAGGTGTCGTCAGAAACCACAGACTCGTAAAATTCCAAAAAAAAATTTGAAAGAATTTTCCTTGAAATTTTTAGGTATTTACATTAATCCCACCACAGGGATTTATGTCCCCGTAAATCTATACCACAAACTAGGGAAACAAATGTTGTACCGAGCATGCATCTGAGCCTTCCGCTCCCATGTGATCACCTGGAGGTTTCTGTGCTGTCAATGAAAATGAACAAGGGGAATAGACCGTGCTCATAGGATCTGCTCCTATCGACCCTCTACCACTACTGGAACCCTGTAAAAGTCACCCCATCCCCAAATCTCCACAACCACGTCGAGGTGAGACCCGTAAGAAAACGTGGTCTCCATCCTCGAACTCTAGTGGTCTCTGCCTCCTGTCAGCATAAGACTTCTGTCGGCTCTGAGCTATCCACATTCGCTCCTGGATGACCTGGACCTTCTATGTCATGGTCTAGACCATGTATAGTCCCTCAAGAGCTGCTACGATTTCTTCTTTTCCGATAAGAGAAATCATGTCTCATCCCTTGGATGAACCACGTTCTTCACCTAATACAGTCAATCCAGACATGAATGATGCATTCGTGCCATGGGAGACATCGTAAGGCCTCAAAGTTACTACCAAGATATCCAACCGTCACTCTCACCTCTCAGGGTCGAGTCACACTGTCGGCATTAGCGTGAGGGAACTGGGTCTTCTCTAGTAGTAATCTCGAATGTGAGGGTCAAGTCATCATTTTAATCTGGAACCTATTAGTACACAAAAAGAAAGGAAGAAAATGTCACAAGGAAAAGTGTATTTTATTACTGCAGGTCGAAGTACAAAGACATACAACAATGACAACAAGGAAACTAAAAGCACCAAGACCAAAGGTCCCATGCCTGGAAGTAGTCCCACTCTTGTACTTCAGCTTCCGGAGCTCCGTAGTCGTATTCTTTTGCTGCCTGAAGCTGAGCTCTCCCATGTCCACCTGTTCCCTGCGGTCGGGGTGGACCTCCTGGTGGTGGTGGTGGAAAAACCTCGAAGCGTCATCCACCTCCAACCGCACGACAAACTCCCCTGTCTCGGTGTCGTGTTCCCTGTAGTCTGCCTCGATCAAACCTCTACATCTTCCTGGGTGGTCCGTTGTTTATCTATTGGTCATCGGTATGGCGGGTCGGAAAGTTACGTGCCATGTGACCAATCCCGCCGCAGGAGTAACACTACATGACAGGTCTGGCTCTATCATTCCCATTGGTGCCTCTGACTATTGACCTTGAGTCATCCGGTCGACCACCTGTAGGTCTGGTCCTCTTGGACCTCTGCGTCATCTGTCTACTACCCGCTGTAGAAGACTCTGCAGCATGCCAGCTAGTGGTTGGTCTTGCTTCTGGACACTGCTCAGCAAGAAAACTCTCCAATAACAGGGCTCGCTCCAACACCCTTATCTGCGTCGGGATGCTGTGAGAAACAACAGAAGCTCTAATCTCTCTCCCGAGCCCCTAATTGAAGGTTAGAGCCCTAAAGAACGGGTCCCGTACCATATCTGTGGAGTAGCGTGAGAGGTCTGTGAACCTCGCTGAGTACTGCGCCGCTGTCAAGCTACCCTGCTGTGGATGAAGCAGCTCCTATATACGCACCGTCCGAAGGGTGGCTGGTACAAACTCTGCTCGGAAAAGCCTCTCTAAGTCTGCCCAAAAAAGCGTCACCTCGTCATGCATCTGGAGCATCAAGCACCACTATCTGCCCGCTTCTGCCAGAAAGAGGCTGGCAGAAAGGATCACCATGAAGTCTCCTGGCATCCCTACTAGGCTGAGGACTCTCACCATAGCCTCCAGCCAATCCTCAGCCGCATATGGGTCCGTCTCTTCCCTGAACCTGGGGGGCCTCAGGCACTGGAACACGTGAACTACGCTCAATCGACGTGCACCCTCTGTTGTTGGGGCTGGTGGCATTGGTGGTCCAATGGGTGGTAGTACCACTGGTGCCTCTGCTGGTGTCTCAACTGGGATAGGGCCCAGTACTGAGGCCTCGTCGCTCGGTGGGATGTCAGCACGTACAACTCTCGGGGCACTAGCTGGTCGTCCGCAGGGAGACATCCTGAAAGAAAGAAACAAGATATAGTCAAACGATTTATACATGGTGAGCTGACTTGGTTTGACATGACTTTTTAAAACATTTGGAAACACACACACATTCTGTGTTTTCATGCACAATGTCAGAAATCAGTTTTCAGGGTCCTGGTGTATGGATACATTGGCCGCCCGCACCAACACTGGACTCCCTGAACTGAAAACCAGACTCGGTACCCTTAACACTATTACATCATAGAATGAAAATATCATAGTTTTATGTTCTGCGGTAGAACCGACTCCTCTGATACCAATTGTTCAGGACCCGTCTTCGGGGCCCGTGTCGGGACTTCCCCAAGCCCGCCTTCCATAGGCCAGCGGCTGGCGACTAGCACCAAAGGCATAAACCTGATAACTAGGAAGGAATTGCCTTTATAAAAGTAAAATAAACACCACAGAGTACAAGTGAATGTAATAAACTAAGTACAAAAGTAAGTGCTGAAAAGTTCATGGGCCAGAATACAAACCCAATTGAAAATACAGCTATAAATGAACGAAAGTACAACAGAAAAAAAATAGCTAGATGAAAAGAAGCATCTCCTGGGTCGTCCACCTCAGATCCTCCTTGAAGAATAGGTACAAAGAGTGCAACTCCTGGATCATCCACCACGGATCCTAGAGGGAGTGTAGGTACAGATAGTGAAACTCATGGATCGTCCACCATGGATCCTACCTGATGGGTAGGTTCAGATAACCTCCACAACACTCTTGCCCATCGACCTCCTCTCAGTATCATCTCGCCTTGATGTCCCCCTCCAGATACTGACTAGTCGTGAGGTCCACCTCCGGGTACCATCGAGTCCTCGAACACTCGGCCTCTGTCAGTGATTCCCGTCGTCTGAAACCAACACAACGAGGTGCGGGCATAGCCCATGCAGGGGTGAGTATATGATACTCAGTAGGGACCCCGAGACCCTCAAGATCTCACTAAATCCAAAAAGGATAACCACATAGAAGGATCTCAATATATTACACTTACTTAGGTTTAAGTCCATACTTATTCCTAAGTTATCAAGCAACCCATCTCAATCATGAGGAAATACAAAGGTAATGAAATCAATGGATAACCACTACCTGGGTATATTCCCATATATATACCTAAGTTATCAAGCGACTCATCTCAATCATGAGGTAAACACAAAGGTCATAGACTCAGCTCAAATCCGGATTTTCATTAACAAATCCGTAACTGCTGAAGAGCTCCATATTTGGAGAGTACAATGATCCTATCACGACTCCGAGGTACTGCTCACTAACCTAAGACTAATGAGGTACTCCACCTATCGAGTACCACAGGTCTTCCACCTCACAATGTAGTGCTCCTCCACCATGGGTATTCCACCTCACTCAGTAGTGCTCCCCCTCATTGCCTACAGAAGTACTCCTCCTATCGAGTACTGTGGGTCTACCACCACACAATGTAGTTCTCCTCTACCAAGGGTCTGCCACCACACAAAGTATTTCTCCCCACTAGGCTATGCAAGTCACTCCGAAACGAATCAGACAAGCAGTCATCCGGTCTCAGCCAGCTACACGATCTTCGTACTCCACACGCTCGCCTCCGGGAGGGTCCGCTCCACGAGCTACAGGTCGATACTCCAAGTATCACAAGGTCCCACGAAAAAGTATTTCAATGGACCACCTTGTCATAAGGGTCTCAATACCATAGACGGCCCATCAATCGGATTCCCGGTCTGTGAGTTATTAGCCTTTTCGTCATAGGGGCCCAGTTGGTTTCATGTTCAAACCAACCCGACCACATCTCAACTGTACCCCAAACTCTCATAGGGTATGCTCATAGGGACCATTTCTCAACGTGATCACCAATGCCGCTGACAGTTCGTCAAAAAGACGTCTGGTCTGAAAGTTATCAGCTTTTCTGTTCCAAGGGCCCGGTTGGATTTCAGATACAATCCAACCTAACCATACTCCAACAGCATCCAAACCTCAGGCGATGTACGCCAAAAGTTCTCTATCATCAAGAGGAATCAAAAAAAAGTCAACGACACGTCAATCGGACATCCGGAGCTCATGTTATAAATGTTTCCGCTCTGAGGGACCGGTTGGTTTCAGGTTCAAACTGACCCGTTCATACCCAATGTTTTCCGAAACCTTGACTGTAATATACCGAAACGTCCACCTCGATCCAAGGATTGCATCGCAACTGACGGTGTGTCGATCGGAGGTCTGTTTCCCATGTTATGGGCGTTTGAACAAAAACTGCCCGAATATAGGGGGTTCAGGCCGGGTCCGACCCGGCCCGAGACCCCATGGGGCAGCCCGAATCGGGTCGACCTGAACTGGGTTCGGTTCCAGCCCACGAGTACACGGCCATTCCCGGCCTGAGCGGCCCGGCCCGTGTGGCTGGACAGCTCGGCTAGGCCTCGTTGTCGCGAGAGGGGGGGGGGGGGTGTTGCCCCCTGATTGAAGACGCCACCCCCCCCCCCACGTGGGGGCCGCTCACTTGACCGTCGTGGGTTACGACCCCCCGGTCTCCACTCTGGTCCTGTGCGGCCACGGGACCGCCGCCTACCGCCACGAATTTAGCCACGGCTGACCCTCCTGGCGGCGCGCTAGGCGCCGCCGCCTCCTACCGCCGGCGCCACCCTGCCGGTATGGCGCGCCTGTAGGATCTTCGCGGTTTTCTGGCATGGCGCGACAGTTTTGCGGCTTTGTTCGACATCAACGACGCTGTGCTTCTCCTCCAATTCAATATTATTTCCACGCTGTGCAACGACACCGCGCTTCATTGCTCGTGCTGCAACAAAATCAAGCATCAAGGGGGGACGAGAGTTGGCCATGTTCATGCGGTCCGACCCTCTCCCGTTATTGCGAAAAAAGGCGGCCCAATTTAGAAAACGATGAATGGTGACGAAAGTATTCACGAACAAAACAAATAATCCCCTACCTCGAAAATGATGTCACATATCATCGAGTCACGGAGGTTGAACATCGCGGAAGAGCGGTATCGATTCCATCGACGTCGGATGAAGTAGAAGAATGTTGTTGTTGGCGTCAGTCTCCACAGTCGGCGTCTCCTTTATTATCGCAGAAGAGTAAAGTTGTCGTACTTCAATAAGGAAGCATCGTTATTTGTTGAAGAGGAATCATTCTTCAACGAGGAGAAATTCTCTCCTCTTCCTTCTTCTTCTTATTCTTCTCACAAGGCTCTCTCTCTCTGTCTCCCCAAAATCCCCCACACAAAGTGTGTCCCCGAAAAAATAATAAATGGGCTCAACCAATTATATTATTAACACATGCCATTTGAAATTCAAAACTCAAAATGCTTAATTAATTAATTTAGTAGGTTCAATTAATCAATTAGTGTAAGTTGGCAAGAGTTAAGAGAAGGGGTTTTCTTTTTGAGAGTTACAAATTAAAGAGGAGAAAATTTATGAACATTAGGGGAAGGTGAGGTGTTGGGCTCGTGTGGGCCCCACCCCACCTTAATCCCCTAAAAGGTAGTTGACTAAAAGTGGTTCCCACCACTAACTCCCTTACTTAGGATATAACCACATAAGAGAGGGGAAGGGTGTTGTGACTCAACACATAACCACTTAGAAAGAAATAAAAATAAAATTGTAAAACAATTATATTATTATTCCTCATTTTTTTTAACAATTCCACCCAAGTAAACGGAACTCCATGAAGGGTCATTATAAGCAATTATCGGCATTGTGAGTTCATCGGAGCCCTCAGATTTCAATTCCGAGCACTGGTTCAAAAGTAAGAGAAACCTACTCATTCGTTCACTGAATGTACCCAAGCCTATATTCGGAAATTGATTCCTGGCACATCGGGCCTCGGAATCAGGTGCCGTTAGAAACCACAGACTCATAAAGTTCCACTGAAATTTAGAGAAAAATTTCCTTGAAATTTTTGGTTCTTTAAAATTTCAAATATAATAATTATTATTCCTAGATTGTTATGGGTGAGAAGGAATAAATTAAACTAGAAAAATTTTATCCACTTTAACGATGAAGGTGAAACTTGAGGGATATCTCAAACTGCATAATATTCATATAAAGAAATATTTAAAGATTAATTTTATTCTAATACAATCTTATAAATATGTAGATAATATAAAATATGATTTTTACGAGATGAATGAAGAGATATATATTTAAATTAATATTCATGTGAAGTCAAAATACATATTGAGTTTTAGAATTGATATTAAAAAATGGACAAAGGAGATAAATAAAATTATTACAATATTACATGGGAGAGATAATATGGTTGTGTTCCTTGAAGAGAAGGATGTTTTTTGAGAATAAAATTTTATTCAATATTGAAATAAATTGACTCATAGATGAAGATACACTTCAGTAGGATTATGGATGTATAATTGATAGAAAGGGTTAGTTAAGGATCTAAATTTCTTTTTTGTATCATTATAAATGAACATAGTCCTTGATTAGTGTGTAAATGTTAAACTGAATATGACTCCAAGTCATTAGATGAAAAATGGTGAATTACCCTAAAAATGGAAATTAGTAGGTCGGTAGTTTTGGAACCACATCAATGTCCATGGATAATTATTCAATTACTAATTTGGACAAAGTAAATCAATGTGATAAGAACAATCCCTGACTCTCAGATACTATTAGATAATTGAGGTTATATAAAAAGGTTGGAGAAATATATTGGAA
This sequence comes from Viscum album, assembly GCA_963277665.1. NCBI lineage: Eukaryota > Viridiplantae > Streptophyta > Magnoliopsida > Santalales > Viscaceae > Viscum > Viscum album. The sequence goes on from OY728132.1 coordinate 920,670,803, forward strand.
TGACAGATAAATTATTTTTCCACTTATGAAATTTCAATTATATGGAATCATTGGCAACACTTTATTAAACTATGATGTGGAAATATTATATTTGAATACTGAAACTCTTTCTTGTCAAATAAATATAATGAGTCCATATAATTCATTAAATAGAAGATATAATTTCCATGAGAATTTATTTCATTGTTATAAATTTAGGATAAAAATTTTTAACTACAGGAAATGTGGATGTAGAGATAGTAACTACAAATATAAAAGATTGAATATTATTTAACCAAGAAAAATCTTTCTAAAAAAATAGTACTCTCTACTAGAGGAAGTAAAAGGGTCTGATTTCATCATAAAGGATGAAGGGAAATTGGAGATCCCAAAATTTGTCATTACTTGACCATGTATCTCAAATAAGGAAAATAATAAGACTAAAAATGAAATTCCAATAGAAATTTCTATCAAATATAAAAAAAATCCATGTATTCTTGACAGTGTGTGTCCATTTAATATGATACAAAAAATTAATCTATATGAAAACATGTAAGGAAGTGATGATGGTACCATTATATTTGGAAATAATGGATTATTGAATATCACGGAGAGTCTTCATATCAATTTCCAGAGTGATGAGATAATGAAGACATAGGTTCTCTTTATGGATTGGATAGAAGACAACCATAGATATTTGAATTAATTTTCTGATTTTGGTATTAAGGTTATATTTCACTTTAATGGGTTTCAAATACAAGTCATGGATGGAAACTCTCTCGTGATAGGACATATAGCTAATGGTAATCTATATTATGTGGACAGTAATGAAAATACATATACCCTTACAGTGACTGAAGAAAATAATTTGCAGCATCAGTGGTCAAATCACTTTAAACAACAAAAAAAGGAAAAAATATCTATGCTATGAGATATAATATATATATAATATGTATGAAGAGAGACTATGAAATGACATGCGATACATTAATCTAGGAAAAATGGAAAATAATACTTACCATCTGAAGAAAAAGATGGAATATAATCTATTTTATCTTGGTCAAACTGATGCATATGGTCTATTGAATATTTAGAGAATTATATTTTTATATATTAATTAAAGAGTTTATAATATCTTGTCATTCCATGTTTATGAAATGTAAGATTGAAGTATTCGGGTGTAAGAACAGGCATTTGAGAAGAGTTGAAAATGAGTCTTGGCCCAAAATTTAGATATTGCAGGCTAATATGGAATAAATTATACATCTATCAAGTTTGATAACTATACTGTGAAATATGAAATAATATATGATGTTTCATCCGTGAGGTCTCTCCAATAGAATGGAGTTGATGGATGAATAATTCAGATGGTGATTAATATGAAAAAATTATACCTTATGCAGTGTGGAATTTCTCAACAATAAAGTGGGGGTTTGTATTATATATTACACTAATAATCTAGAATTTCATACCACTAGGGAAGAGATGACCCCATATTAAATTTGGTATATAAGGAAAACTACGTTGAAACACTTTTGTGTCTTTTGGAGTAAGTCCTATTTCCCAATTTTTTTTTGAAATTATGGAAATTATGGTGATGATATAGAAAGTGAATTTCATGGATACTCAATAACGAGTAGGGCTTAAAAATACTATCACAATAGGTTGAGTAATTTTTTTTGATAAAAATGATGTCAATGTTATTGAGGACAAATACATAAAAAAAATGTATGTATAAATGAAGATGTATTCTATGTATAAGAAGATAATAGAAAAAATAAAACTAAAATATGTAATATGTACATAGTTTAGTTGAATATTAATCATGATATATATTAGATATTTAACGTTTTTAACACATTTTTTCCAAAGTGACCCATAGTAATAGAATATCACAGTGGTTAAATGAATTGTGATATATATATCTAAGGTGTCTGTGATATTTTATAACTTTTTGATGCTATAATAAATGAATTGTTAGAATATTTTGTTGTTGAATGTGATGTAGAAGGTTTCAATTGAATGTATATAAGTGGTGGTGGATTGTTTATAGGAATTAAATTTCATGACATGATGAGTAGGAAGCTAGAAAGTGATTCACTATGTACAAAATAATCATGATATGTCTTAGTGACCAAGGATCACACTCCACTACTGTGTATAGAGAAATAGTTATAAGATACTATAGAAAAAGTGATGTAGCATATGGTGAACTTTTTTGAATAATAGATTGATATATAAATATTAAATAATCCCTTAGGATAATTTCTTATTAAATATATCGAGAATTGATGTCACTTTTTCAATGAAAAGTTGGATCAACTAATGATAAAGCTTGAATATATTGAAGCTAATTAAAATGTGGTAGACATCATGACTATGATGGTGGCCACTCCAATTCTTGAGAAACATTAGTTGAACCTTAGTGTTCATCCACCTCACTCAAAATTGAGGAGGTTCTAAAAGTACCATTATACCATTGAATATAATAATTTCTAACTATTTGTGATGTAATGGAGTTTTAGGGGGGATACTTGATCCGTAAGGTGTGTTTTTTCTAATTAAAATAAAAAGACCCTTTTGATTTGGGTTTATTAGAAAAGGGGGAGAAATTATAGTCAAATTTTATGGAATTACTTAGTGGTGGAAGAATATAAAAGGATGATTTGTATATATTTGTTCCATAAAATGGTTCATGTGGTATGTCGTTTTAATTATGGGATAATTATTTGTATGTATATGATGGGAGTTCTCTTTTGACATGTGGCATTAGATACTCTCTAAATATAAATTATTTTGAAATCATCTATTCTTATATAGAGTTAGAGACCTGGATGAGTTATTTTGGTTTTTTATTGGTTATGAAATATTTAATTTCACATTATTTTATAGAAAAACCCAAATGAGAGAATAATGGCACCCTGATATTTTGTGATGGTGTTGATTATTTATGTTGTGTTTGTTAAAAACGATTTTTTATATAATCATAAGGGTTTTAAAATTTCTTAAGATGGTTTATTTATATTGTAATTGTAGTAGATGATTTAATGGATGTTTGTCAATGGTAACATTTTACAATGATTTCTAGTTTTTTTAAGATAATTAATTAGAGTTTATAGTGAATTTCCATGTAGCATTCAATGTGATGGATGTTTCTAGGCAAAGTTGAGTATACGATTAAAATCATCTAGTATGTGACAGATGAAAGGAATTCATGGAAGTGTTTCTCATTCAATATGTACATAAGCCATTTAGTAGATCAAATGACTTGTATGATTGAGTAACCAGTTTTCTTTTGAAGTATAATGTTCAAAATATGATTTCATGATGTCAAAATAGTAGTTTTGGATTGACCACCTAGTCTTTTATGTTTTCTTCATTGGAAATATGTGGTTTTAAGAGATTATTTTTTTAATTGATCATAAATTCATGTACATGTTTCTTAGTAGAGTATGCATCCAACGGATGAGTTTTTATTGAGTTTGATAAAGGGTATTTTACTATGGGGTTGAAGAGTAATTTTGGGTTTAATGAGATTGATGGAGAAATTCTCTTATAAATAGCTCACCAATTCTCTATTTCATGAATGAATAAATGTTAAAATAAAATATATTAATTTTTTAGTAAATTATTGAATAACTTTTTTTTCTAAAAAGCCAGTTTATGATGGGGAGTACATGGTCTATGAGTTTAGTATATGGTGTTCAAAAGAAGCTCGTGAGGTGGAGTATGCAGTCTAAAAATGGCAGTACATTTTGGATAGAGGCATCTCGTGAGGGATATCCAATATGTGCCATACACAGTCCACATGGTTTAGTATGTGGTCCAAATGTTTGAGTTTGTTGTGACATGGGTTTCATGTGGTAACATCATGTAATGAACATTTGGTAAGTTATTTTCCCACGAAGATCAGATCTAGGTTTTTTGGAAACCAATAATAAAATTAGAGAGTCATATATAGGATATCATAATGAAAATCAATACAAACATTCTTGATGATAAGGAAGAGACCTTAAAGTCATTAAACTAGAGAGGAATTCTTCAAGAGTAGTACAAAAAGAGGAGTCGATATAAGTGATGTGTGGGAGGCAATATGCTATTCATGAACTCAATGTAAATTAATTTCACCTTGTATATAGTTACGATGAATAAAATATTTAAATCCACAAAATGTATTGAATCTCATTGGATTCATGTATGATCTAGACATTATTGGTGTATGCTCTATGAACTAGATCTTAGTGGTGAACAATGTAAAAGTGGTGTTTTTCATTTTATTTCAATTATTTGTGTTTGGTAAACGTATATTTTATCAAGAAGATTCAACAATTTTCTACCAAAAATATAATAATATCTTTCAAATAAAAAAATAACTCATAGGTTTACCCCTCCCCGCATAGGTAATCCTAGGGTACAACGGCATAGTTCCCCATAATTCCCAAGAAAAAACTCTCTCATGCACTTGTTTTCAATTATATCCATGATACATATTCATTAATTAGGTATTTGATGGTATTATTCATATAATTTGGATACCTACTAGGATAATCATGGATCTTATAGGTTCAAAATAGATTTTAAATATACATGTTCTGTCAAAATATATAAACTACATGATTTTTAAATTGATGAATTAAACATTTGGATCTATATGACAATATCAAAAAATTAAATATTGTGTTATATTAAATTTTTATTACTTTACATGGATCTAGACTCATAATTAATTATAAAAATAAAAATCCATTTAAATTTTATTGGAAATATAAGTATATTATCCTTTATAAGTTAGTATCCCATTAATTCTAGTGATTTTCTTCTTTTTTAGATATATAATTTGAGTTAAAGGATGAGAAGATTGTTTAGAAGAGGGATGATGATGGGAAGGGGGTTTCTGCTGAAGATGCCAACTAGCTGGTGACCTTGTACCATTTACTCGAGAGTCCATTTGGTATAATTTCTGAGATAAAATGGTACTACTTTCTTTTCAAGCTTAATATTTTATCATTAAATTCTCATAGGATTATCATTTCAAAAAATTTAAGAATGTATCCCTTCATTTGAGTAATTTCATCTAATATCATTCATCCTTATAGATTTTTATATTCAAACCCTTGAAAAATTGGTTCCAAGGGGTGGTGAGTTTCCATTTAAAGGATAAAAATTACTTGACTCTTCATATTATCTCTCTTTCTCCCGCTATGAACCCTACCTCTTGATTTGTAATGAAATAAAATAAAACTACTCTCCTATTATTCTATGTTATTTAATATATCTTGTTTTTCTAAAGATTTAATTCTTCTTACCATGTATGGGGGTTCTGTCTAGGAATAGACAAGGTAGGCATGTTGTTTTTCACTATTGGTTCCCTAATTCTTTATTGTCAGCATGCAACCCCATAATATTTCTCAAATATGGTTTTCACAATAATTTATCTAAAATATAAATTCATCCTATTTTCATTGAATAATCATTATATAATGGTGTAGGTAAGTTAATCCCTTCTTCTCATTCTCTTAAAATTATGAGTTGAAATTGTTTTGGGGTAGAGTAAAATAAATTTAAATAGGATGTTAAAAAATTAATTTTTAAATAAAATATTCTATGGATTTTGTAATCAATTTTTACCTAATAGATATCTATTTTTCATGTTAGTGTGTTAGAGGTATTCTATAAATACTATATTCATATGATTTATATTAGATATATCATATGAGAATATATATGGATATCATATTTTATCATGTCTACATCACATAAATAATATAAAATTATTCAAGGGAATGTTTTAAAATAAGATAGATGATATAATATTACTACTACAATTTCTATTTCATGACATATGATATATTGATATCATAATGAATTGAAACTCATAAATTGAATTTTATGATTACTAAAATCCATTAACCATTAAATGTTAACATTTAGACCTATATTATGAATAAATATTTAATTGATTAAATGTTTCATAAGAATACAAATATGAGAGACCCTAGTAATATTAAATGTCATGTGGATGGATAATGAGTTACAATAATTTTAACTATTTTCATTTACTCATACATTTCATATTGTTTGATTAAATTAATGATGGCTTAGCCAGTTCTTATGAATCATTTTTACATAGGCTGACAGCCAAAAAAAAGTTTTGATACATTCTTTTGATTATCTCAAGTTATCTATATCCTCATATCGTAGCTGCCACTTGTTACATACATATCATGGCTGTGAGGAGGATCCTACAAAAGAATTATGTGATTCAGTTGATTCATGAAAACACATTCAGGGGATTAATCTATTCACTATTCCTCAATGATATTAATAAAACTATTTAATTGTATATTTGATTAAAAAATATCATCTGAAAAATGTACACATTTTTCATTTTGTTTATACATGGTTTCATTTTTCATAGTATAATGATATTGTATTTCAGGTTTCTAATGTAATCAGTAATATTTAATAATTGTTATTTGATCCTTAAAAACCCATCAGTGATATCAAAGACATTCCCAATCTCATGATTATGTAAATAATGATTTAAAATTATATATATATATATATATATATATATATATCTTATATCCTATTATAAGTGACGATAGGGAATTTTTATGATTATTACTTTTGTGATATGTGACATCATAATTGATGTGAATCTTTCCATTTTGGATATGAAATATTATAATATGATACATAGTTTAATCCTTGAGTTTATGGTATATTGTAATATATGATATAGCCTAATAATAACCAATAATAATATTGTTATTCAATGAAAAACTATGCATCAAATATCTAATACACTATATTGTATATCATACAATATTATCAATAATTTATATTTGACAATTGTATACCATAATGTTCTAGTTGTATGGTGCGATATCTATTTTCATCAAATCAAATTATATGATATGGTTCATGTAGTAAAATATAATTTCATGAAAATTTTATTTTTCTAAAATTATATCTATAAATCGAATCATATAGTTTATAAATTGTTTATAAGTAATAAAAAAGAGAATATTAGGATAATTAGTCAATTTATAGAATATTTCTGCATTATTAAAATATATATTTTTATCAATTAATTATTACTTGTTTGTGAAACATTACATATAAAATATCACCATTATCAATTTGTAATATTAAAAACTTCTGGATGTTATATGGAAATATTTATAATTTGGATATATAATGATTATATGGAATATGTGAGGGTAGTTTTTATATATTATATAAATTATAAAATATGGAAAAAAATATAAATTAGTTTCTATTTAGTTTTAAATTATTCATAATTATGGATTTCAATTATTCAAATTAAATTTCGTCCTTTGAGAAAATTATTTTCACTCTATCAACTGGATTCTCTGAAAAATTATATCAAGGTTTTAAAAATAAATATGTGATATTTTGGAAGTTTACATGATATATAAAAATAGTATATATATATAATATTTATATTTTAGATAAACTATGATTAATTATAATTTCATATATATGTCAATATAAAGGATTTAATGTAGGAAATAAATATACAGTGTTTATATTTATTTAATATTGGAATTTATATATTTCATGTCTAAATCATAATGTTATTATAATTTATTTATTTATTAATTCTTTATAAATGTTTATCTCATTTTTAAATATATGAAATGATCATTTATTATTTTATTCTATGCTCAATTCATGATTATAATTCCTATATTATTAATCAACATATTTGTTAGTTTAAAATTGTTTAAACTACCACTTTAAATTAACATATAAACATTTAAGGAGTTACATGCTAGGTATGGTAATTGATTTATTTTTCTTTTACCTCAAACATATATCTTTCATGAGTTTTTTATCGAGTTACGTATCAATATTATTTTTTCATCTTTATTTTTTAAAAGGAATGTAGATTACAAAAAGAAAAGCATAGAATACATGTAATTGGAATACATGAGATACGATAGAGATATTAAATTAATTTTTATAACACTGACTGTCATATTCATTGTGATGTAAATAAATGGAATGATCATAATTATCCAACCACGGTGTTTGATGCAAAATATTTTATCCTGTAGATTTTTTTATCTAATACAAGTAAGTAGTGGTTGACCGTAAAAGGATTAATTTACCATTCTCCACATTTAATTTTGAGTGGAAATTAGTATGGAATCCCTTAGAAATTATTTAATGAAAAACATTATATGTTTATACATTTTATTTATGGGTAAAATAGTTCTCCATTCAACCATCCATGATTCATATATGATACAATTTACATGACGACCTACCAAAATAGCCATTTTTTGACATAAATGCATAATTTACCTAATTACATAATGAAATTCATATTTTAATCATCTAATGGATATAATGGATTTAAAATGGATCATCATTTTAGTAGGAACATGTTAAATAAATTACCTTATTAATTTAATTTTAAAATGTTACTCATATGAAAAAAGCCTTTTTGGAAGATAAATATCATTATAATCATTTTTAATTTTAGATAATTTGTATAAAAAAAATCTTAATGTATGAATCTTTTTTTTTGATATAAAAACATATTATTAATTATTAAGTAAGAAGTAATTTCTATGTGTTAGAGTAAAAACATCACGAGTAACCCAATAATTGTCGTTTTTAGATAAGGATATCTATAGACTTATTATAATCGAAAAATTATTCAATATAGGTTTTGAAATAAATGTATCAAATACAGTATGAATAATAAACATAAATTCTCCACTCATATGATAAATGTGAGTGGCTGTGTTAGTTAATTGTAGATACTAAAAGTTTTTTAGGGTTTTTTCTGGCTATTTAATTCATCTTATAATCATTGTTGGATATATTTTAATGTTTTAATTATTACAAAAATTGTTTACACTATATTCTCATAAGTGTCGAAGATATATAAAATGGGAATGTGTGATCTAGGTTATAATGTTCTATTGATAGTTCATGTGGGATATATGTATGAATTAGAGGAATGATTTTTTATAAAGATCAATAAAGTATCATCATGGAGCCATAATATGTTTTTGAAACCTAAAATAGGTGTCATGAAGGAAGGATAATGTTTCCAAATTATGCAATATTCTGGATAGCAGAAGGGGTTTGAAAATCTCCATGGATATCCCATGATAGTTATCACTGCTAAATAATCAATTCTATTATTTTGAAGGGTATATGATATTATATATATATATATATATTTAATTATTTTTAAATATATAGGAATTTAAAATCAAGATAATAATTGAGAGAATGTTTAGTTCATATTCAATTATAGAAAAAATAGTTTTATTATGAATATTTAGAATGTAAATGGTTATATCAAGCTTTGATGGATATATAATAAGTATGTATCAAATTATCTAGTTCATTTTATATGAAATGATTTGTTGTCTAGTAAAAAACTCATTTCAAGAATAAATGAGATGATACACATGGTTTATGGATCATTAAACTCGATAGCATGTTTGAAAATAATATAAGGATTAATGGAGTTATATCCAAGATAAAAAGATTATGTTGATGTTTATAAAAATATTAGTGATATTACCCGACCAACCTTTTGTGGGACATGTTAAAGAATAAATTAATTTTTAGAATAAATTTATAAACACGTAGAATATAATATAAGATTAATTACAATAATTTATTGGTTAAATATTATAGACAGAGCAAATAAGTGTTATTTACTAACATAATGGAGTTTGTTTATATTAGCATTATATACTAAAGAGAGTATTGTTTCTAATAGAATACATATATTTAGGAATTGAGATGATTAAATTTTAATTAATAAAATTTTATTCCTGTTAAAATTTGAAGTGAATTTGACTTTATATCCAAAATGAGTTTAGGATGTTTTGGTAATGAAAGAACATAAATAGTTATTCTTTGTTATTTAAATTATCATAGTATAAAGTATTGATATAAAATATCCAATAGTAATGAGGATGGTGATGAACATATAATGTATTTTAAATAGGAAAAAAATTGTTTTTAAGACTGTAAGATGTGATGTTTTTTAATTAAGGAATTTGAATACTAAATTTGAAGAGTTGAGCATTGGATTACGATTTCTATAGTTGATCTATTATTCAGAATGAATTTATACAAATATATTATTCAATAAATTATTTTATAAGGATATTTTTAATATATGGACATATATATTTGTTTATAATATTACATTGAGATTTAATTAAAACAAAAAAACAAAAAAATTGAAGCAAATATATTGATTATTTGGTAGTCTATAAAATATGATTTTATTATTCATATACATATGTATGATTTTTTTATTATTATTAAAGTGTATGATTTTTGAATGCATCATTTTATACAAAATATATTCTTCACTTAATCATTTTTTCACTTTGGGTGTTTAAATTAAATGAATTGAAATGATAATTAATATCTCAATGCTTTTGTTTTTGTTATCCGTAATCGATTTTTTCCATGAAGTAATAGAGTTTTGAAAAAATGTTACTGATGGAATGAGTACGATTTCATATAGAGATATATAGTTTTCTCTTGAGTCATAAAAGGAGTTTAGTGAACTGGATGACCTTTCATGTATACCACATGTATTTTTATAAAATATGACATTAACATACATTGGGTATATGGTTTATATTTAGTGTATATAAATTTGACTATTAATATACCTATCATTAGAACCTTTATAACATTATACCGTTCTTATTTAATTCACGAGTCTTATCTAATCAAGGGATGGATTGGTATGTTTATTATCATGTCATCAGTTGAAGATTACCTAACATGTGATTTTTCTTATTTTATGATGACAATGAAATCTAGGTCCTTAATTGAGAGTTTTTGAGGAAGTGGATGGACATTCCTATAGTGATTAAAATTTGAAAATTCATATTTCGTATGATTATTATTATTATATACCAAATTTAATTCCACTATACAATGATATGAATCTAAAAATATATTATCAAAAAGTATCATGCATGTTGGTCCTTGAAATATATGTACAATTTTGATGAATCGTATATATGAGACCATATATCTAAAAATAAAAAACCCAATGAGAAAATATTTTATGAAAATATCAAAAACTCAATGAGTAAAATTTTAAATCACTATGGTCTCCTAATATATATACATATTATATGATATAAATTCTTTAGAAGATAAAGGATTAGAATACAATGAGTCTGGATGTCCATAAAATTTCACTTTAGTCACGTGGTTATAATTTTGTTTACATGGTGACATTGAAACTGAAATTTTATGGGTTGACTAATAATCAAGATATTATTTTTCAGGAATACTATATTTTTATATTCAACACTTTAATTCCAAAACCATACATCATATCTGGAAGAAAAAATTTAGATCCAAATTGACCGACCCCACTCCATTATAAATAATGACATTCATCTCATCTCAAAAGTGTTAGTCATTTTCACTATTTAAATAGAGGGGTTTCAATCCAAATAGTGTTATATATGTTAAATATACATTATTTTAGTTTTCGTCTTCTAATCAATTTTTATTCTCTTTTATGTTCCCTCATCATGATTTTCTATTTCTATGAAAATAAAGAACTTACTTCAGTTCTTGTTCAAAGGAAAGTAGTTGTGGAATCTTGAGTACATGTACTTCTATATTTTACCATTATTATATTATTGAAATCTAAAACCTGATAAAACTAATTATGTTGAGTATTCATCCCAATTTATCTTCTATATCTTTATTATTACTTGTTTTTCTATAATCCTTCCCTTCACTATATGAGCCGTTTATATGGTAGAGTATGACTTGGATAGAGCTGGTCAACAAAGAGGTCTCGAATATGACATTATAAAGAGTATTATCCCATCGATAGATTGTTAGTTTAGGTAAATAAAAATATTAATAACTGGTTATTGAGTGAAAAGGTTGATCTCAATATTGGATATAATATTGAGAAGTTATAATTATAAAGAAAAATTATTACTTCATTTTGAAATCCACAGGGTATTTTTTATCACTAATTTTTTTATGTTTTGTGTAATTAATTTTATTTTTTAATAATATGTATTTAAATATTCATTTCGTATAAATTTATAACAACCCAATAATATTATTATATTAGTATAACATTTAAGATTAATAAGTGAAAATAGTAATTTGGTATATTTGAGTTGCATTCTAAAGAGATCGACCCTAGGTTGTTCCATTACAGTTCATGATTAGGTAATAATAATTTATTGATTTGAATTCATGAAAAATACCTCTTATCAATCATTCTATTAAATGAATGAAATTCCATTCCTAGACCATTGTACTCTATATTCATAGAATCAAGAATATTTGATAATGATTTATGTGATTTACATATACCCAATCACATTATCCCTAATATCTCATAAAATATGATTATATGATTATGAAAAAATTTTTATGATTAATCTAGTCAGAATATGTATAATGATACATGTTTTTGATGAAGATCACACCAAATCCCATTGTCTCTTCACAAACACTGATGCTTTTCAATAGATGGATTTTTCCATACATTTAGGAATTTTGAAATTCATAGTTATTTCCAGCAATATGAAATCCCACAGGTTCACACTTTTTGGTTGAGAGAATAGAAATTTAGTTTAATGAAACATATTTATGTTCACTAAAAGTAATGTTGAGTCTATCAAAATGAAGTTCTGGTTGGATATTCACAATATAATCCATATTATGTGACACATGGTGAAGTTGATGACAGCATTCCAATTTTTTTTAAATATCCATAAGTGATTTGGATATGGGCTTAAACATTTATTATATATGATACAATAAAAAGTGAAATGGAAAAATTCCATTAGGATTTATTTTGAGTGGGAGATTAATTGAGGTATATATCATATCCTATCTTCATATGATTCATATTAGTTATATCAAATGATTCGATATAGAGATATCATATTATATGATGTCTATGACACAAAAGGCATATTTTATTCCTTCAGGGTATATCGTTGGATATAATATAGGATATTATATCACTTATTAATTTTCTATATCATTCAATATGACATATTGATATGCTAATTCATTGAAATGCATAAATCATATTTGACCATAATAAAATATAGTGGAACATTAAATGTAGACATTAATATCTATCTTCCACATAAATATATTATTGATTAGAAATTTCATGAGATGAAATTTATGGGATAACTAAGTGATATTAATTATTAAGTGCATGGTTTAAGGGTTATAATTATTATAATTGTTCCTATTTACTCATACATTTAATAACATTTGAGTAAATTAATGACATTTTGGGGAGTATCTCCTAAGCCAATATAAATATACCAAAGTCTATGGAAATGCATTGATACATTATGTGGATTATTTAAAGATATTACCCACCTCCATAAATCCCAAGAGATACTTGAATATCATGGTGGTGAGGAGGATCCGACAAATGTGTTTGGTGATTTAGAATACCTTTGGATACACATAATAGGGAAGAGTTCTTTAGATGTTATTTAGGGATCTTCATCATCCACTGTGATTGGAGGCATGAGAAACAACTATATTTGTTGAAAGGTGAATATTATTCACTCTTTTATACAAGGTGTCAGTTTTTCATAGCATAGTGATATGAGGTTTATGTTTTATAAATTCTTTTACTATATTTCATAATTGTTATTAAATCCATAGAAATCTATAATTTCATGATTTATTCACTTTACAAGTGATATATTTTTTCTTTAGTGCTTTTCATAGTATTCATATTTTTTCATAAATGTTGTGTAACTAGTTAATTTTAATTTCATAAAATTTTATCCTTCTATTATTTATGTTATAGATGAAATCATGTTCGATGTATTCCATTAGAATTTATCATAATTAAAGTATTTTATTAATTCATAAAAAACTCTTTGATTATTAAATCCATACAAAAGGGTCTACTATTATTTATGATTAAATATAATGGTTCCACATTAGTGGAATTTTTATTTATTTATATTAAATAGATACAATCATGGTATTTTGGAATGGATTATCATTTTTTTATATCTATAGCAGGAACTCCTCATATTGGGAACCAATCCAACAGAGTAGGACATGCTATGATTCATAAATTATTTTTAACCCTTCCCATTTCCCCAAAAAATAATAAGTTTTTCCCCTAATCAGTATACACTCTTTAAATTCAATTGAGAATTGTATTATTCAATGAATTCCTCATATAGAAGCGTAGTGGTTGTTTGTAGTTGTTCACATTAGGGTTAGAAATCTTTGATATTCTAAATTTTCTCATAATGTATCATTTAGATCACCAAATATATATCCATGTTGTTTTTTAGTTAACATTGTATTTTGGTTTTATAGATATATTTGGACCCATATGTGCAAGACATTGCATGATGATATGCTTATATGATGATTCTATATTTTTATCACCACACCCACAAACATTAACAACTAATGATACACTTTATGTAAATAGTGCCCAAATTGGTCAATTAAAATTATAAATAGGAACTTATAAATTAAATATTATTATATCTATGGTAAAATCATCTCTCATAAATAATGAATTCAACCATTGGTATTTACACCAGTCTATGGAAACTAAAAGGTCCACCTAAGGTTCTTTGATGACTTTTTATAGTATTGATTGGGTATTTAGGTCATGATAAATATAGAATTTTATTAGTTCTCACATTATGGGATCTTGGGTATGAGAGAATAGGAATGTTAGGAACACAAGGACATAATATGTATCCAAAAATAATTATAGGCCAATATAATTATGTTAGAATCTTTAGATATCAGAGTTAATATAAGATCTCTTTTTATTTATTTTCATATGTTATTTATATGTTCTTGGGTATTATGCAACATGTTGGGAATCATTTAGAAGGAACAAGTATGATTTGATTCCATATTAGGTTCCAACATTTGTATGGTCAATTTTTATATTACTGGAACAAAATGATGATTTGTACTAATTAAAAAATCAATAACAAATAGATATTGTTTATATATATATATATTATTGACAACTAGGTTAATATGGAATGAAAATTTATTCCTTCATTGACTATTCTATAAATTGTTATTGATTAATATTTTTTCCATGAAATAAATTATGCACACCCTTATCACTTTACAAATGATAAATTTTCTATGTAGGAATGGTTAATTATTATATAGACATGATTTTTTAAAATGAAATTATTTTTCTTAGATACAAGAATGTAAGAAAATATCATTACCCACATGATATATACATCATTCATGTTTTCTTAATGATTCATTTTATATGTTATTAAATGTTAATTAAAATTATATACACTAGTATTTTTAATGGTGTTTAAAACTAGTCATTAGTTATAATGATACCCCTTCATTATTATATTTATTTTTTCTATAGGATCATAGATTTTTGTTTAACGTGTTATACTTTAGATATGAAACATCATCAAAGTGGGTTGGTGGGGTATAAACCTAACTAGTGCATACCATTAATTATATTAAGATTAGCAGATCATTATAAATCTTGGATAATTGTCTCTTGGTTATTTATTTTTCATTTGTGATGATTTTTGGTGTTTGATCTCTATGATAGTTAGTTGTCTTTTCATATTCACAATATTTATAGGTTTCTCGTATTGTTTGTAATCAATTTAAAATAATTTTTTTATTTAATTTTAGTTATTTTATTTTATAATTTATTGTTGAAATGTGATTTAATTTATTATAGATCATGTTTAGATGGGAATTAAAGGGTTTTTTATTATCAATAATATCAAGGTTTTAAATCAAAAAATTAAATACATTTAATGATATTGGTTTATTTAAATTAAAATATTTTATAATGGTTTTAAAGGATGCATTTACATTAAAAATTATAGATTAGGTGTTAAAAATATTTCCTTTAACACATCTCACTAAGGATGTAGCGATAAAATTAGACTGATATAGTCATAAACGTAATATTTATTTTAAAAAATTGATTTTAATGATTGTTATAAACTAATGTTTTTAGAGTTTGTCTTAAAAAGTGGTGTGTTCAAGTTGTTTTGAAAAATTATTTGGTTTTTAATGATAATAATTTGAAATTACTTCCTTGGGGTTCTATGATTTTCTAAATAAATATGTTAAACCTCGTTTCTATTTTATTTCAATAAGATATAGAATGGCTTTCATTTCCATTTTACATTCCAAAATTCAACCTCACATTCTTGAACTTAGGTTTTCATAAATTTAATGTATATATTTACAGATTTTGAGATTAAAGAAAATTATAAGAAAATAAATCTTATATTTTAAGAGTTGGATATTAGTGGTGGCAGATTTAGGTGGCCAATGGGTACCCATTTTCCTATTAATGGGTACCTAGTGGACACACTATTGCTGAAAATCCCACAGGGATACCACTAGGTGGATTGTGTTACTCCACCAGGTACCTGGTGGATTCCTACATGTCCTCTTAAAATATAAGGTGATGAGGTTATCTTCCCATCATTTCCATTGAATCCATTTTGTGTTTTAATTAATCATATCGTTCATTAACTTTTATCTCAATGGGGAAGCAATTTCTTATCATATTCATTTACCTTCCATCAATCTTATTTAACCAATACATTCATTGTGGTTTTCAATTTTTGAATCTGGTTTTGTCATTCCTATTTAACTTATTCTCATACATTCTAGTCTATCATCTAGTTTCTTTCACCAAGATAAAATTATTAGGCATCCTATTTCACTATTACTAGGTGAAAGTAAATCATGGCTCTGGGATTTTAACACTTCTCATTTTTGGTAAAGAAAACACATATTGTTTATCTTTGATAAACCCATAATAAGATAATATTATAGAATATATAGAAACAATTTTATTCTCATTAGATTAAAATTTCTTATTTTGTTATCATATTTAATAGTAAAATAGTTTTAATGGGGGATTTAAAATTTATAATTTTTTTCCTAGGAATTAAAATCCTGAAAATTTATGTCATTAAAACTAAAGATATTCTTCAATAAAACATATATTTGCAAATTTCCCTTACCTTTTTTTGAAAATATAGTATTATATAAAATGAATATTTCACCCAAACTATTGTTAAAATGTGGAAAAATTATTTATTTAAGGGAAACATTATTTCCCCTTTTTTAAATATTAAAGATTGTCATTGTTATTATCAACACACGCTAAATCCCATTTGCATATCATTTAATTTATCACAAACTAGTTTAAATAATATTCTCTTGGATTATAAATAATTAATGGATGATTATAGAACAAATAAAACACTAATTAAATCTATATTATACTTGAATAAAGTTGAAATGTAAAATATTATGTAGAATAATAGATATTTCTATGTTTTACCATATGCTGTAGAAATTCATTGAACCATGTAGGTGAATCAAATATGTGAATTACATCGGGTATTCATGTAGAAAATGCATGTAATGTATTCACATAGGAAATTTACCATGTAAGTTAACTCATCACATACTAAAAATCTGCGTAACTGAATTATGAAATCTAAATATCGTGAATTATAGAAATCAATACATAAAAACTTCATTCTAAATAGTATAATTAGTCTTATCTCTAGTGTACTTATATTTAGATAAAATATTTATATTTATATAGAGTCATGAATCACAATAATTTGGTTTCAATATCTCATGTAATCAGAAAAAAATAGTATAAAAACAATTCATGAAAACTTATGAGATTGGACAGAAAATGTGAAGTGACGTATAACATAATTTATATCATGAATGATATCAATTATAAACTTGATGTATTATATGGAAATGTTAATAAATTTATTATTTTTTCAAATAAATACGAATACCTTAATTAGGAATTTTTAGATAAAATTATAGTTTAAATAAAAAAGATAAATGATCCATTACACCCACCGTCAATCCACTTCACTCACATTTGATCGTTACTTTTCCCAATTTTCTCTCATGCTCAATCTGTTTCAGTCATGGCCAATCCAAATCAGTCAGGGATCATCCATAATTTACCAAATATGTAGTATCATTAGGTGTTTAATATCACATTCATACATTTCCAAATTTTACTTCCAAAATATATAAAATGTTATTTTAAGGACCTCAATAACTTATTTAGACTAGGAACAATTTTTGAAACACTAGTCACATGATATGAAGAGTAAAAAGAATTTATTAAATGAAAATATATACTATGATATTATCAAGATTAATAAAACATTAATTAATACATAAGTAAAATTATTAATAAGTTTAATGGAAGTAAAATAAGGAAGGTTTTGTAATTATCAAAACATAAAGTGATTCATGCAGACACTCAACATTACCCCCTTCTTAATAATTACAATAAAAAAATATAATTTTAAAAACCATTCCCCATTTTAGAATTATCAGAAAGATAAACATTGAAAACATGAATAAATAGTGTATAAATAAAAAAGTCTCTCATTAAAATGTATTTATATATTAGATAAAATGTTATTAAAATAATATATAAAACATATGTCAAGAAACCATTGTAAATCATTCCATTTTTCAAGACATCTTACTAGTACTGATGATATATCTGTAAATACTTAAAAATTAATTTCTGAAAAATAATGAAATACCTTCAAAAAAAATTTTATGGAAAATAAATGCTTAAATACTAAATTAACATCATCTACTATATATGATAAATGTTAAAATAGTAATATAATAAAAAAATATTAATATAAATTAGATGATATTAATATAAAAAATGAATTCCATATTTCACAGAGTTCATGTAAAAATAAAAATCATAGCATATAAAGATACAAAAACTATCCTTAAATTTATCCCATATAAATATAAATTTAAATATCCATCATACCATGTTTAAATGTGATTTTCTCAAACTTATTAAATTCCACAGGATTTATGAAGATACCATATTGTAGTTTTTTTAAATATATTCCATACATTTATTTCTTTTTTAGACATGAAATATAAGAAAATGAAACATATCATAAATGTGATTATTACTATAGTGTTCTATGATATTACTAGAAATCTAAGTTGTATAATTATTATCATATAAAATAGGAATCTTATTAAAATCAAAACTAAAATTATTAAGTGTTTTCTCAATCCATAATGATTTAGAATAACAAGATGAAAAAAATACAAATTCATATTCAGTAGTTGAAAGGGAAGTAAGATTTTTTTAATTGAATCGAATGAAAACAATTACTCAGTATATAAATTGTACATACCTAAATTAATATTTATATAATTATTTCGTTCTAAAAAAATTAGAATCAGAATATAATATCAAATAAAAATTTAGTTTTAGTTGGATACAATAAATCAATATATGAAGAAATATTATCATTTCTAATAATTATTTAACATATTTAATGTTATGTTACATAGTATAACATTGATATGTAACTCAAATTAATATTGGAAACATTAAATAATTTATATAAGTATCTAAATATAATAGACTTACAATCATTCTTCTATAGGATTTAAGATGATCATATTTCCCATATTTATCTAATTCTAATTTATAATAAGTAGTCACGATAATACTTTAAATTTTAAAATATTCTAGGAAAATCTCGTAAATAACCCTTTATGATACATAGATTGATTTCAAAAAACCAAGGATCTTTATAACATAAACTTATTCATAATTATAACCATTTATAAAATCTATTTTGAAACCCATTTGAAATATTTTTAAACATTGAAAATTTTTATAATCCAAAAATATTATAATTGATTATATCCTAGAAACTTGTAAAAAAAATTAAAAAATTATTTCCTTCCTCTTGAGAATAACTCTGAGTGAAAAATATTTCATTATTCATTACAATATTTCATGATTCATTGAGCTTTTTAATAATGATCCATTCTGTCCCAATAATTTTTTAATCTTCTGGTGGAACTACTAAATTCCATAAATTATTTTGAGTAAACATACTTATATATAATATCATATCTAATATCAAATTATAATCATATAAATCATCATCAATATTCATTGATACAAAATAAAAAAAATCATTATAAGCACAAATATTCCTAATAAATTTACTAAGGTGAAATTTTGGCTCATCATTACCAATAAAATAATCTATTAGATGATGTCCATAATTCTTCCAAACCATTCATGAATATATTTATATTGAGAAGAATAATTCGACCAATGAAAAAGAGAATATTTAACATGAGGTTATTCTTCTTCAAAATTAAAATATCTAAATACTAATTAATGTTTATGAACATCATCATCTTTTTTATTCAAATATTTCTCATCATATATTTCAGGAATAGATTCATCAGAAATGATGTTTTTTTATATAATATACATTCCTCTCAATTATTTTTATGTCCCATAATAATATTTTTCATTAAATTTTATCAAACAATCCTTACTATTTAGAAAAAAATTCATCCAAAGTATCTAAAATAGAAAATTTTAGGTTCTCTTTCCCCATAATTTAGATAATGTAGAATTGTTAATAAAGGATATAAAATAACTTTTATTAATAAAATAACAAATATTTTTCAACACTTATTTCTGTAAATATTTAGTTAGTTTAAAATCATTTATTACACCCCAATATTTTAATTTATTTTTTCTATTTTTACTTTCAAATACATCATTTTGTTGTAGTTTCCCAGATTTTGAAAAATTTTGAAAATACCCATTTCATTATAAAAATAAATAAATTCTAGATTTCATAATTCAACACCATGATCACTTATAATTTTATTAATTAATTGTCTTTTATCAATTTGAACCAATTTACAATAATTGGTAACCTTAGATAATGTTTCATATTTACGAGTAAGATAATAAACGAAGTTATACATTTTAATGTCAAAAATAAAAACAACAAATATATAACATAACTCTCACTCTATATATTTTTATAGGATCAAATAAACATTATTTTGGGATATCAACATTACTTAATATTTTTACTTATTTAATTGAATTTAAACTTCTTCTTTTTTTGTTTACATTGCATGCAAGAATAACATAAAACGACGTTATCCACTTTAGGTTCTGATAGATGAAAAATATTCTTGTTCTCAAAGATATTCAGAATCAACTGAAATTTATAATTCCTTAACCTTCTATGATAGAAAAAGATATTAGATTGTTAAAAATGTAATAATTTGAAATTTTTATCACTTAATTCGTAAAAACTAATTGAATAAATGTTATATTTTCTGTTTTCGTAAAACAATTTTTATTTATCCTTGATAATAATGCTTTTAAAATTTTTAATTTAACAAAAATTGCATCATAAAAAATTTATGAAGTTATTTTAAATTATTTTTCAAACCTTAAATATATATATCCATAGAAAAATAAAATAATTAAAAACTCCAACATCAACCCAACTTTTTACCTTTCCTTGTGAATTATCACCAAAGGGAACATTATCCCTATAACACTTATTAAATACGAAAGAAATGATATATCACCTATAATGTGTCTTGAGTATCCACTCTCCATATACCAAACATCCTTTATGATTCTTTCATGATCTAGTAAATTTAAAATATATTTAAATATTCACTGGTACCCATGAAAATTTGGGTTCAATGGGATTAATATATAAATTATTAAGAACCCAAACATATTTCAATCACTTGATTATATTAAATCTGGAAGATAAATATTTAGAAATAAAAGACATTATTTAAAAGAGATTAGACAAATATCAAAGAAATTTCATTCACAGAATGACCTTTATATGACATATAAAATAAGTAGTAGAAGTTGTACTTAATTTAGTGATTTTATGAAATAAAGTATGTATATTTTTGGAGAATTATTATCAAAACCAATCATAGATATTATTTTCATCATTTTATTGAAAATCATCATTATATAAAATTTTTATCTACCTTGAACAAAAATCGATAGATTTGACTTTAATAATTATACTTCATTTATGATATATTCATTCTACTTAATAATGGTATCAAAAGTACAAATTTATCCTTCATAAAATAATGAAATGAACTCAAATTATCTCATTAATTCATTATTTTTAGAATTTTCATTTTTAGATACTCATTTATAATTTCCTAATGTGTATGAGCATAATTTTATTCATTCTTGACAGATTTATTAAGAATTTCATTCTCCCTAAGAACATCATTATATTGTCTCTTAAGGTTATTATAAAAATTAATGATCCTTCCAACTATAAGTCAAACTATGTCATATTATTTATGAAATCACTCAATAATGGTGTTTTTAGATTTAGATAATGTAGATGAATAAAACATAGAGTCAATTATCCTATTTTATGTATCCATTATGCGTAAGTTTTTATTACCTTTTTTTTGAACCATATTCATTATCAGAACATTAGTCTTCAATAAAACTCCATCTAGATCCCATTACCATTCTTCCCTTCATGTATTACTTCTGATTATTTATTTCCTTATTGAATCTTGGAAAATTATTCTTGATGTACCATGCCTTCCTAAAATCGTAAAAATTGCAACTTAAACATCATTAGAAAATATATTTCCTTTCTTATTCTCCATTTGATCATCCTTAGGATAGTATTTCTGAGACCTCCTTAAGTATATTTTCTTCATTTTATACCCACCTTTTTAAACATAGGATGTATCATTACTATAACAACTATGTAAATAATAATTATAAGTTATGTAAATAAATTTGATTTAAAATAATGTCCCTTATTCTTTGAATTATCTTCCAAAACAAGATTTCTGAGTTCTAACTCATGTTTTTATAGGGATACAATAATATTATTTAGATTGTATTCCTTTAAATTCATACATTTATCTATAAATACCTTCTTAAAATTACACTTATTTGGATGTTATATATGAACTATTTCAACAAGTAAATTTTTTTAAAAAAATTATACCCTAAAGAACTCATACCATTTACAATTCAAGTGAATCAATGAAACAGTTGATATATATTACCATATTCTTTCATTCGAAATTATTCATAATCATCGCTTATCTTACCTATACTAGGTATAAAAATTCTATCTGAACCAAGATGTGTAACTTGAAGAACTATATATATTTCTTGTGCACTATTACAAGAAGATACATGATTGCATACATTTCTATTTACATGATAATATAATATTTTCACTTCCTTGTAATCTAAAACATATTTGTCAAATCGTTTTTTAATGATTCATGTTCACCTATAAGAACTTTGTATGGTTTCCCATGATTTTCCAATTATCGCAATAATTTTATTCAAGAAAGATTAGATTCAGGAATTCTATTATTCATAATCAGTACCATTAAAATGAGGTTATTTTTGAGTTATACCTACATAATTTAGACTACCTTATTCCATCATAAATAGATCTTTTTCCCATGAAGGATAACTGAGAAAGTGGTTAACATAAATAGAAAATTATTTTAGGGGTCAAGTTAAAATACAAATTATTAGCCCAATGTTATTATGAAAATATTACAAAGAGGGTTTGGAGGTGAATTGGGCTTAAAAAACTATATATATATCAAATTAATTTAAGCATGTTTTGTGGAAATAACAGTAAATGAACAGAAGATATCTTTATATTGGTTTAGATCAAAATGACCCTAGTAAAGTCATCACCCATCTCACTAAATGAGAGATATGACACCCACTATAACAACTATAATGTAATATTATAATTAAAATTTCCCACCTAAAGTAAATACCCAAATAAAAATCAATTTTCCCCATGAAGGCATGAAAAATTGACCTGTGTTTTTCTACATAGAGTAACAACATGAACAAAATTCCTTTTTGCCCTTAGACATAAAACCCAATGCCTGGATTTTATTTGTGATTGACCACCCTATAAGTTACCTTTTATTGGCTAGTATAAACTTTTACAATTATGCATGAATAATAAAATATGAAGATGTGTATTCATAGAACAAGGCCAAATATTTACTGATTGTGTTTTTAGGAAACATGAATTTTTCCAACAGAAATGGATCAAATGATTTTAGTTTGGATGGGTGTAGTAGATGATCTCTAGAATAATGGAACACATATACTATTCAACAATATCCTCAACCTTGTGTCACTTACACTTGTTCTGGCCACTATATATATATATATAGAATTACATTTTTTATAGCATGTTTTGAATATCAAATCCTAATATTTGTTAGATTGATATAATACTGTGTTTTATATGTAACTTTCCTAGATAAATATCTACATGTAAATATTTCATAAATGAAAAATAAATTTCTTTTAGGTCTTCATCAATATCCTATAATCAAATTCAAAACTATACAATGGACCTGATTCTAGAAATTAATATTGTGATAAATAATAATAATTAATATCTTAGGAATAATTCATTATAACAATAAATATCCTATCTTCTTATTTCAAGTAATTTTAATTTGAATACTGGAATTCACAATGTTTCAATGTGAATATCAACAGAAGCTAAATCCCACATGAGACTCATTTAATTCATCATAAAACAGTTTAAAACATGTTTTCTTGGAGTATAAATAATTAATGAGTAATTATTGAACTAATATACAGTAATTCTATCTATAATAAAGCTGAAAGAAATTGAAATCTGAAATATTAAAAAAAAGAACATATTTCCATGTTTTACAATATCTTATAGAATTTCATAGAACAACATATGAAAAATCCTCATAGGTGTATATATAGGATAATTACATAATGGATTAACATAGGTAATTATCATAATGGATTCATGTATGAAAATCACAAGGGAAATTATCTATTTAATAGAATTCATACCATATAAATAAATGATTTAACCCAATTTTAAAATCTGTAAACACCTAGTCTTAAATATATTCATACCATAAACACACATGTTAAATGGAATAATTAGCACACTCTCCAGTTTTATTATTTTTATATATTTTCATTATAATTTCATATAATGAAGAATAAAATTATGTGGACATCCATATGTCAAGTTTTAATCAAAATACAATATCAAAACAATTTTTAAAATCTGTAGATTTTTTATTGAAAAAATACAGTGAATTATAACCATATTTTAAACATGATATATATTATAAATTTGATGAAATATAATTATATATATATTTTTCATTCCAACTCATCAATAGCAACTAAATATGGAATTTTTTAACTCAATTAATGTTTGAAATAGAAATGGTAACCAATATATTTCATTAATGGTCATTCCTTACATTGCCAAATCCTTAGTCAGGGTAAATCTGTTTAACCAACGATCAATATATTTCACTCACAACCAATCCATACCATTCCAATTTTTTCTTCATCGTTGATCATGAATAAAACATACATAAATTACTAAAAATATGTTTGAGAATATGTAAAATGACATTTTAATGTACAAAATAACATATTTACCCTAGAAACACTTCATGAAACTTGAATAAAATGATATGACCCATCAAAAAATAAAAGAAGGAAAATATTTTAGGTAATGAAATATTCTGATATGATTATGATTAATAAAAACTTAATTAATACATAATTCAATGTATTGATAATTTTAAATAAAAAATAATAATGTTTTGTAATTATCATAACATAATATGATTCATGGAGTCACTCATCAAGTTAATCCCAAACTGAATGGGTCATGAAATGATGATTATACTAGTTCCCACCTATTGCAATATGAAATTTTATTTGATCCTTTTAAATATAAAATTTTCTTCTTCACATAATTCTTGAATCATTGGAACTTCATATGTCAAGAACATGAATCTACTAGTATATAAACTAATGGATTAGTCAACTCTGTGATATCATTCTTCAACCCAACATAACTTCTAAGGAGTATAGATTAGGATCCTGATTGAAATCTTATTTCCAATTAGTAGTTTTATTAACAATAATAACACCAATAACCACAACTAATATGGTGATCCCTGCTTTATATAACCAATTTTCCTCTGATAAATGAGTGGAATGTGTGAGATATTATTTTAAACTATTACAAGCTTTAAGTCAGCATTTAATAATAGTTTTTAGCGAAACAAATCAACAAAAGTTTTTGAATCATCCGCATATCTTGGATAAAACCATGAAATTTCTTTGTTAATAAAATAACATTGACCATCCATATCAAAATTATCATAATAGTTTTGAAATTATATATTTTATGTGAATCCATCCAGAGACTTTTAGTGAATTTAATTTGGTGAATTTAAATTTCCAATCATCTTGTTCTACATCCAACATAACTCATCCTCTAATAAACCCCATTATTTTAAAAATTATAATAATAGCCATGGTCTTTCGATGGTCTAAAATAATAAATAGACACTATGTTTGATCATATCCTTATAGAAACACCTTTCAATCAACTCATCCTCAAAAATTCTGTTACTCTATATTTTGGTGAAGGAACATATCATTGTTTCATTTTTACTTATGGATATTTAACATCAAATTTTCTTCTAATTGACTAATTATCTGAGCAACCCATCATGACCGACAAACAAAAATAAAAATAACCATTAAAATAGTTTTGTAAAAATACATTATAATCCCATGGGAACATCAAATACCCTATTGCATTTGTTTTCAACACAGTTTTTCATCATAGATCAATACTATTACATTCTATCTATATGGCAACATTTCTCAATGGGAAATCCATAGAAACCACACTATTAGATAAAGAGTTTTCTTTGAGATAATACCATATCTAGGTTAGAAGAAATTTTTTCCCAAGTTATTTAAATGTACGACCACTAAATATATCCACTGTAATTATTCTCCACCGACAATAATAAAAATCAATTTTCTAATAATAAAACAATCGAAAGTATTATAATCTTCTATTTTACAATGTGATTCATCCTTATCCAACTTTTTCAACCTAATATAATAAATAGGGATGGGGTGACCACCCATAACACCTGTTATTTTAGAGTGGGATGATAATAATTGATTTTCAAGCTAACTTTCTCAAACCATTCAATTAGAATCACATTCGTAAAAAATATCATAATGTTTATCCTTTATTGAAAAATGAACATGATTTACTACTCCACATGTGATTCCATCATTAATGAAATGAAAAAATTATTCCTTCATGCATTAATATGGAGGGGATAACTATTTTCATTGAAAGATAAATTGTACTTCTATAATCATAGATAATTTAAACTTTATTTTTAGCATTATCATTCAATAAATGGACACATTTTTTTAGACTATAACTATGAGTAGAAATTTTAATTTTTTCTTTTGAATGCATTTAAAAGGTAAAATGGTCATTCTACCCTAGCATGTGATATTGAAGAAATTTTCTTATAACTTTGTGGTTCCTATAATAGGGTCTTTTTTTAAGGAAAATAGTTTGGTAGAATGATGTAGCATTTGAATTTTATAGAATAAATAATATTTAATATTTAATTAATTATATATTAATTTAGTCACATACAATTGTTATACAGTATATTTTAAATTTATAATCATATTAAGACACCATATTTGATGTTGATTTTGGAATGGTGAGTTTTTCATTGGCAGGACATAATCAATGGTTGGCCACCATGAAGGGCCACATTTTAGTTTTCTTTTATTTTCATTCTTTTAATTTCCTATTTTATATTATTATCATTACCTTTGGCTTCTATAATAAAACAACCTATAGGAATCCTATGTCACTTTAATGAGAATAAATGGATGTTAGAGAGAGAGAGGGAGGTATAATAAAAGAGGTCCCTCCATAAAGCTCAAGAAATACCAGATTCTAGCTAATGGAAGATCAGTTTTATGTTCTTTCATTAATCCCCAATTAATTACAATATTCAAGTTTTAATCCCCAATTATGACTAGACAAGACCCCATGACTGTCGATCTATTCGTTTTTAATAGAAAAATGGAGTTTTAGGATGATTTGTGTGTTTCCTATTTGGGAATCTTGGCCACACAATATGTAGCTCCATAACACATGTCATACATTCTTACTATTAGGAAAAGATGGATTTTTACAAGTACATGCCTTGTTTGTGGTATAAATTTCCTGTACCAGGACTCGACTTTGTAGCTGTGAACCATGTATGACATCTTTTATAGTGGCACAATGCCAAGTAGAGTACATGAACAGAGACCGTGTGGTTCACACGTTATGTAGAAGCCCACAATCTAGCTATATACATGATCATGCCATGTGGGGTACATGTTGGGGAACCCTATGTAGGGTTCACACCTAGTATATTTGTCAAATATTATATACATGGTTCTCAACATGCCATGCGTGGCTGAACAAAATACCTAGGGGGATCTTCAAGGGGATACCCTTTGTACTAGGGTACATACCTCGTGTGCTTCTACCTTTTTTTCCTTTTATGATTTTCATCATATATTTACACATCAGATCTATAATTGGACACATGAGTAGTCCATTTTGAGTTTTATTCCATGTTATCCATGATTTTACTACACTAGAGGTTATTTGATGACTCTTAGGTGTTTTTTTAAACTTTTTTATAAATAGAGAGGTTCTTCCTTTGGTAAACGAATCCAAATATGTTATGAGAGTGAGACCGTTCGTTCTCAGATGAGCCATGGGATAAATCTATTTAATTATTCTATCACAAATATACCTTGGAGGATATTTCACATGAATGATATTTCCTTAAATACTAGGAGTCCATGAGACTAGTTGTTTCTATGGATCCCCTATAGGAGGCTTATGCTTATGTTTTGACCTAGTGGATCCCATGTAGGATGCCTATATTATAATACTGTTATTGAGGATCACATGTAAGATACATCCTCCTATGTAATATTAATATTATCTCATGTAGGGTTCATTTATTTACTCACCATCAAATATCCCTTGTAGGATCCATCGTTTTACCTTCACAATTGAGGATCCTAAGTAGGATTCCCTATCATATGTGTAGAACATGAGGATCCCAAGTCAGAGGCTTCTCTAGTGTAAGAATTAGGGGACCCATTGGATGCCTTAGTTTTTTACTGACCCTTAGAATGTGATATATAGGTTTTGGTACAGATGGTAGTGGGTGTCATCCTAGAAAACATACTAAACTTGTACTCCAAAGAGGATGTGACAGTAGTGTTGGGTTTCGCCGTTTAGCCACCCACACTCTTATATTTATGCCTCCACCTATATATTACTATTCCGTCAATGAATAATAAATACTATTACTAGTTTTTGGATAGATTATCCTAATGTGGTGTGGCTTTCTTTTAGAATCCCATATTGTATCCCTAGTATCCTTCTCATTTATTATTTAGACGACTTGGATGTATTCACTAGGATCAATTCTTTTAGAATTTTGTTTATGATATTCAATAATGTAATCCCAATTGTTATGATATTTAGTCATCGAATCTCAATGATTAGGATATTTTGGAATGGTTTCACGACCCCCTCTAGACAAATTTTACCCCTCCAAGGAAAACAATGTGAGAAGAGAGGTAGTGACACCCCATGTTCCATGTCTAGTAGGCCCCAGGTTGGAGAGTAGCACCGAGGGTATAGTAAAAAAAATGGGAGGCATTACCCTCTAATAGCACACCTCCGAAAGAGAGTGATAATACAAAGACCAACCAACTCTAACTCAGACTGCAATATAGAAGAAATCACATGTACACATATGTATTGTCATGAAAGAAATACTACAACTAAATGGGAAAACTAAAAGTACCAAAGAAAACAAAAAACAACCGTGACAATGAACCCCAAAAAGCTCCTAAACCCCAATCTAGTAGAAACAAGCATGGTATCCAACCATCTCCATGTGATGGGGAAAACAATTTATATATATGTAGGGTGAGTATAAATTTATACATAGCAGGATCATCCCTTGAGCCTCTCGTACAAAAGTAATTAAAGCATGATAAAGCACAATGAAGAACAAGTGAACCATATTCATCATTTTAATAGGTATACTAGGTTCCCATCGTCACCATGGATACTCTCACAAAGTATTGCATAATAGATTATATAATATAATAATGAATATCAAGGGTAGCTTTCTAATACTTCCCCACTAGATTTTTTCTTTCCCACAACATCACACATCCAATTAATCTCTCCTTAAAAATGGTTGATTGTAGGAAACTGGTTGTAGCACCAAAATATAAACCTCTTCAAACAGAACCACTATATCCACATAACAAAATTCACTAGTAGTTTCTGGGATCCACATCAACTAGCATAGCTTGTATCATTCCTCATGCATTATCCCTCAATCCATTACATCATATACACCACGTTAGGATCCTCAAACCATCATATCTGATACACATTACACATATAGTAGTTAAAAGGAAACTATATCCATAATATATGTGTGGAAATAACCACAAGACATTTCATCCCTCCAAACACATATGGGGAGAAAATTAACCGCCGACCTACAAGCATAAGTAACAACCAATAGATGAAGGAAGGGCCAAAATGGGTAGTTAGTCATCCATCATCCCCCTATATTTTGGGGAAAACACCCCCAGGAATAGAATCCTCTGGTTGTTTGTTTCCCTAATTAACATAGTGGAGTATCTTATCGAAACCCATAATATAATGAATATACTATATCTCACAACCACACTATTGAAAAAACATAGTCTTAGACTCAAATGTTGCTAACATCTATCAGAATCCTTATAGCCACTTCTATGATTAGGTATCCTATAATTACACAACCATTTAAATAACTACATAATATTAATTTACTCTATTTTATCCATTCCACGTTACATTAACTACTTATTTAACCATTAATTAACTATTATTATTTCTCCATTACATTCCATTAACATCACACCGAAGTTTAATGCCCTCTCGGCATAACTAAACCAAGTCCATGGATTCTCAGAAATATTACCTCATCATTGCGTACCAGTAATCTCTAACACCTTAGGATAACATCATTTAATCATTCACTTATTAAGATCATTATTAAATTCCCATATTCCAATGAATTCTTGAAAATTATTATAAATATCAAGCACAAGGGTCTCAACATGGTGAGTAAATAATCTACCAATCAAGTATTTTCCACAAATAGAATGAGCATAGACTCATCCTTCCTCGAGAATCTAAACACAGAATACACGTGGAATACCTAGTATATCTTCTACCATTTTTGGAAGGAGGGTAAGAATGAATAGCTACCTTGAGTAGTGGGGAATGTAAAGAAGATAAACTACCACCAAGATTCAGCAAGTATCCAATCATTTATATCCAACCTATTTCATCATCTCTAGTTTCCTTCCTGACACCCACATGCATAAATCGATGCATCTCGCCTCTCTATGCATAAAATTCTACCACAAAAAGTTGAGTTGCCCCGCCCCATATACCACAACAGCCCTCCAGGTTCAACCATCACAGTCTTATTTTATCTCAATAACTTTTTACCCCATAGTCTAGAAGTCCTATAGGCAGAGAAAATCACAAGAAACAGTAACAATAATATCAACAGACACTCATCCACAATGAAATGCATTCATATATTACATACAATGATCTCCAACTTCTCTAAAAAAATAAAGCACTTCACCTTTACAAGAAATCCGGAAACTCAGGCCCTATAAAAGCATTATATTTTTCACAAAACAAGTTATTTTTCCATCTTGAATTAACTGATTAATTATTCATAGGTTCCATTTATGAGAAACCTAATAAAAAATATATCACATATTAATTAACCAATTAATTTAACATGTCATTAATTACTTTAACTATAAGAATCAACATGATTTAGCTTCACTAAACAATTCCATTAAACATTCATATCTACATAAATTTGATTAACATCAAATTATAACAACAACCAGATTTATTAAACATGCCTCCTTAAACAATTATCCAATTAATTATCAATTACTTCCATATTTAAATTATTTAAAACCTTCCATCAAGAACAATATGATAAATCAAGAAAAATTTAGATATCAAACTATCTAAAAAATCCATCGGAAAACCGTTATCATGGTCTAAAACATCAACATGTGATCAAACCATTCATTTAATATGGTTCATATAATTAATATGTCAAATCCATTATGTTCTAAATGATAAATCATTTTTTCTTTGCAATTTCACATAATGGAATAGAGAATCCATGAATACCATACCTCAAAAGGGTTTTTCCATTCTTTGATCGAGAAAGGTCCATGCAGCAGATCATAATCACCTCTACACCTCCACCCCACGACAACTACATCCATCCGAGGATGTTGTGTCATAACCGCATCAACGTTATCCAAAAGAAAACATGATTTGATACATGGAGATCAAACACCATAGAATTAAAAAGATAAATGGGAGAAGATGGATCGATTAAAACTCAAATAATGTTGGTAAATCTTTCCTCGGATAGAAGACTCGACTAATAAGGAATCCCAAGATTGATACTAGCTAAAGAGATCTCTAAAATGCCATGAAGGAGCCTTCTAGGTCACCTGGGATGAGAGGGAGTGGATCCTTGGCCGAAGGGTTGGGGAGACATGACTGGATGGTTTTCATTTAAAACATACTGTAAAAGGTCTGTACACAATGTGTAAATCCTATTCACATCGTGTACTAACTTGAGCTTGGGTCCCACCAAAAAACTCATCTCCTCAAAATTTATTTTATTTTTCAAAACCTAAAATTGTGTACATCATGTAGCCCCAGTTTCCAGCTTCTCATGACAGAATTCCTCAATTCATCCTTTGAGCCTTCTCCGAGAACCTCTGTCTTTGAAAAAATTCAAAGGGGCAATCCAAGTAGATCCAGGACCTTCTTCAGATACCTCTCAAAACATTCTCGTCCTCAGGATTCCATATCCAATATTGAGAAGAAATAGAAAAGGGGTTGTCCTTACAACTTCCCCGTGATATACCTCTGAAGGAACTCATCACCACTAGATCTCATACACATAAAAAGAACAACTCAACACAATGGGAAAATCAAAACCAACTCTTAAATCCACTCCTAGGGTAGATACCTCTCAAAGGGACAATATCACAACAAGAAACAAATGAAATCCATCTCATAGACAAGAATTTTTTACAACCACAAAAAGAACATCATTATAAGTGATGAGAAAAACATAAAACAACTCGGTGTATTGAGGGTGTATCTGTGACTCAAAATCCCATGTACTCTCTTCCACGCCATCAAGCCATTGAAAAACATGAACCAAAAGAATAGGATTCCCACACAACACCTTATCCTTGGTGTCCTAGATAACAATAGGCCACTCGTTGAAAGATTCATCATTGTCAGCATCAATCTCACCCAATCAATGACGTGAGTGAAATCATGAAGATAAAGATAGATATGTGAAACAAATAAAAACATCGTGTATCCAGATTATCTGTGGTGGAGGTGCTAGCCAATATTCTACAACTCCAACATGGGCCAACATCTTGAATGGCCCATCAAACAGGGGAAAATCTTACTCTCACAACCAAACCATCGCTGAGCACAATGGGGACTCACCTTCCGAAACACACAATCCCTAAAATTAAACTCCAAAGAAATCCTCTTATGATCAACATATTACTTTTGATGATCTTGTGATACCTTCATACTCAAAAAAATCACATGAAACATCTTTGTCGTATTCTGCACTAGTTCCAGTCTGTGAATTATTGAATCTACATCCCCGATCCAACACAATGGAAAAAGGACATCATGACCATAAAAGGCTTAAAACAACTCAATACCTATGATTGAAGAGAAATATTTTTGTAAGTGAACTCCACCGCAATTAACCGTCTCATCCATGAACCTCAGAAATCTTGGACACAATTGCACAACATGTCTTCAAGTGTATGGATGGTCCCCTATTTCTTACCATCCTTCTATAGATAACAAGATATGATAAGGCATAATTGGGAACCCAAAGCATGTTGGAGACCTCTCAACACCCTGGTGGTGAAATAAGGATCTCTATTGGAAATATTCATCCTCAGGACTCCACGAAGTCTCACCACATCCTCTAGATAATGCCTTAGAAAAACAACCACTGTTATCCATTCCTTGATTTCTATGAATTGGGATGATTTGGTCAAATGATCCACTAGAAACCATATAGCATCATAGGTTACCTCATATTGATATAAACCGGTAATAAAGTCCACTATGATGTCCTTCCACTTCAATTGTGGAACATATAATAGCTTGAGTAAACCACTAAGAATTGTGTCCTTGTCCTTCATCTTATGGCAGTCCAAACATCGAGACACAAACTTCGTAACTGCCCGCATTATTCTAGGCCACCAAAACTGACACCTCGAGGATCAGTATATATTTTTTACTCTAGGATTCACCACTAACGAATAACTGTGGAACACTCTACGAATGATCTCACGTATTGTAAAATGAACGAAAAGGATAACCTGATATAAGAATCAATGTTTTTCATCCATAGACTAACAATCAGGGGCCTTTCCAGGAACAACTAGGTCTCTCTAGAACTCCAACTCAATATCCCCCACTGAAACTCTTCTACCAGGCACATCAGAGATGGTTTCACTGTCATTATAAAACGAAAAAATCTACCCCAAACTTCTCCCATATCTATATACAATGATGAATGTTCCTCCATTACTCATTAAGAGTCACCAGATTCACGCATTTCATCACTATGCAACTTATTGCTCAGTGCATCAGCTACAAAAATACTGTTTTCTAGTGTATATGATATTTTGAAGTCGCACTCTTATATGAACTCCATCAACTAATGTTGCCGCAAGTTCATGTCAAGGTGGGAGAAAACATATGTCATGCTCTTATGATCTGTGAAACCACAATGTACTCGACAATGAGGTAATGTATCCAAAACATTATAGAAAACATCAATGATGCCAACTGAAGATCAAGGGTGGAATAGTTACATTCATGGGGATGGAACTACTGAGACCCATAAGAAAAAAATGGTTTCTGCTACATTAGAACACAACCTAACCCTAGATGTGAAGCATCACAGAAAATCTCAAATTGAACTCCCTATACTAGAAGACAAAGAAACAAAGCACTAACCACCTTCTCCTTCAGATACATGAAAGCTTCCTCACCTAGATTTTTCCAGACAAATTAATGATGCATCCTGGTTAACACTATTAGAGGAGCTGCAACCTGAGAGAAATTGGCTACGAACCTCCTAGAATATCCTACATGACCAAGGATATTTTTCACCTCTTCCACTGTCTTGGGGGTTGCCTATGACAAAACTACTTTTATCATCAACAAATCCATAGCTTTTCTCTTATAAGATACTACACCCACCAAGAAAATTACATCTCAAGCCCAAAACTCACACGTCGACAAAACTCCCAAATAGCTACGATAGATGAAGAACTCCCAAAACGGCATGAAGATTCTCTGCATTCTCCTTCTCTACTGCAGAGTACATTAGTATTTCATCAATGAAAACCACCTAAAACATATCCACAAACTCTTGGAATTTGAAATTCATCAATCTGAGGAACAAGATAAGGGAATTATTCATACCAAACAGAATTACAATGAACTCATAATTCCCATGATGACAACAGAAAGTAGTCTCTGAGATATCCTCATCCTTCACAAGAAGTTGATGATATCCTGACTGTAAGTCGATCAATGAGATCCAACATGCACCCTTCAATTGATCAAACTAATCATCAATCCATGGATGTGGATTTTGATTCATTAATGTCACTTTTTTTATTAAATAATAATCATTACACATCTGTAAACTCCTATAAGCCTTCATCATGAACAAAACTAGTAGACCCCTCAGTGAAACACTTGGATGAACAAAACCACACTATAAAAGACTATCGAGTTGTATACACAACACCTGTAAATTTGTAGCATCCATCTTATAAGGATACCCAGATATAAGAGAAGCTCCTAGCTATAGATTGATCCAAAAATTGATCACTCGTCGATGGGGTAATGCTCCAACCTCTTTTGGAAAGATATCAGGGTACTATTCTATGACCCTACGAAATTCCAAATTTTGAACCTCTGAAGAACATAACTTCAGGTCACCCATCAAGGATGAAAAGGACAGAACATGCCCTTGACCATATAAGGGTATCACACGCCAACAAACACCATTGTCTCTCTGTCAGAATCAAAGAACACCACCTGCCTCCTGATGAAATTCATGATAGCCTTCACAGAATACAACCAATCCATGATGAGGATGATATCATACAATTGAATATGTAACAAATAAAATATAATCATGAGTGGTTCTTCCCCAACACTAGCTCACAGTCTTTACATACTTCAAACAAGTCAGATCAACCTCCAACTGGAATAGTAAATGTCAACGAAACTGGTAGCCTCTCTACCTCAAGTCCCAATGAATTAGAAAGGGAAGGTGATATGAAGAAGTGAATCTCTCATGAATAAAACAAGTAATGCACCTAATTAGAAAATAAGAAAAGGGTATATGAAACGATATATGGCTCACACGGCGCTGGCAAGGTTAAAGTATTAAGCTGACCATGACCTGCTCTACAATCAATCTGACCCTAACGATGACCACCACCATGGTAAAGCTCTACTATATATATAAGGGGATAATCCAAGGGCTTTCCTCTGCTATCCCCATATTATCTCTTCTGATCTAATGATGGTGCTACCTACTACTACTAACACAGTTGGATCTACCATAATATAGTGATCTGAAGCGGAACACCTAATGAAATCTGGATGCTTTGAAAGATCAAGAACTGCCACTGTTGATTACCTCGACCTCCACAAGAAAAACTAGCTCATGATCCCTTTGAACATTCCTGAGAGAGGCTTATCCCAATGAAATGACATTCTAAGAACTAGGACCAACCCCTGACTAAACGGAAACACTTCTGCACTGAAAACCAAAAACCCCTGACCACATCTATTCTTCCTGAGGAATCCCGAAGAATCCCCTCTCATGAGGATCTAGTTTTGGCTAATGTCCTCTTGATGACCTTTTCCCTTTATATAACCTCAAGATATGTCTTCGGCATAAATAGGCTGACTTGGTGCTAGATCTCTGGATGAAAATCCTCATCAAAATTCCTTGACCTTTCCTCCTAAACTTCCAATAGGCTGGAAACATATCGTTAATGGTTCCTGAAATGGATTCTGAACACTCGCACACTGGATATCCCATGTCGAAGGGTAAGATTCTCCTGGCTACTGGACGCCTTCACGGTTGAAGAAAGAATCTCGACTCTGAACTTATCTCCGAACTACACCCATGAGGTCCCAAACTCCTTTAGCTTCCCAAGGAATAAGAACCACCACTTCCTAACTACCCCATGTAGCATCATGACAACAAATGACCACTAGTTCCCCTTCAGAGATCAGATCTAACTGAAGTCTATCTCAACCTCCTCCAACCTGTATTCTATAACTGAATCTAAAACGAATCCATCATAATTCTATACAAATCTGGCATTGAAACTCTTATAGGGTCCTCCTCCAAGTGTCGTTGTTATCACCCTCTACCCTATGGGGGTCTGCTGGCATAGCCTGTTGTACATCATCTACACAAACCTTATGAGAAGTTCCATGAGACACATATCATGAAGAGAGACATGTATGTGGCCTAAATACTAAGGGGATTGAATCAGTTCCATGTTATCCACTTAATTTTAACCATATATTATCTTCATTTATTATTTTTTAATGAAAATTTTAAAACTTGTTAAATTCTCCCACTAGTGATGAGTAAGGGAATCAATGTTTATAAGTAAATGATTTTAAAACCATAGGATATCATACATATTTTGGAGGAATCAAATATTGATTTATATAATTAATAAAATAAACTCTAAATCATACTATTTTAAATTTAATAAATATTTTTTTTCTTTTATACAATTAATAGCATTTATTACATCACTTTGGGGTCATTATTATGCCATAATACGCACTGTTTATTAATAAAATATTTAATTTTTAACAAAAAAAATGGATTGCGTCTAAATATTTTTAAATATTCACCAATTGATATTTTTAAATGTTTATTAAAAAGAATAGTATTTATTTTATGCTAATACTTATCTAAATATTTAAATTTTAACTTTTAAAAAAATTAATGTCATTTATATAGAAATGTGAGGTTTTTTTGACAATAGAATTTTTCAAAACCTTTTAACAATTATATTTGAATTAAGAAAAATTATATTGTCATGTATATTTAATATATACTATTTAATAATAATATTTAATAAAAATAATATTTATTTCATGAATTTTTTATTTTAAAAAATAGTTTCATGATTAAAAATATTTTTCCCCAACTACTATTTATGTTTTAATGCATTAAAAATCTAATTATTATCAAAATAAATATATAATCATATATATAGTATCAGGAAAATATAATCA
Source organism: Viscum album (assembly GCA_963277665.1). Lineage (NCBI taxonomy): Eukaryota > Viridiplantae > Streptophyta > Magnoliopsida > Santalales > Viscaceae > Viscum > Viscum album. The sequence goes on from OY728132.1 coordinate 920,709,160, forward strand.
TTATTATATTTATATGATGTTTGAAAAATAATAGTTTTATGACTTTTCTATTTTTAAGTCATGTTAAATTAGTTTTACACTTAATTATACTATTTTACATTTACCAGGAAAATAATTATTGAACAATGATTTCAATAATATTGTCAAAAAAATAGTTTAAATTATTCCAAAATATTAATTATGATTATTCTATTTATAAAATTTAATTTACAAAATTAAATTATTATAATTGGTAGAAATAAGTTTATATAAAACATGCAAGCGTAATTGAATCTAAATATCCAAAAAACTATTTGTCCAGATAATGATGATTTTACCTTAAATTTATAACTAGTAATATAAATTATGTGAATTTTAATTCATAAATATACAAATATAATATTAAATATCATTTAAATCATTCCTAATTATGGTATTTTTTAAATATTATTAATGATATCCATTATGCATTTAAAAACATTTTGTTAGAAATGTGCTTTAATGGAAAAATAAACATATTATAAATTTCAGTATAAATATGATTTAAATATAAATAAATTGATTAAATTTAACCTAAAAATACTTATTTCACATTTAATTCATTTTATGAAAATTACAATATATTTAAATTACATAATTTATAAAAACTACTGATAGGTAATATATAATAGTTACCACTATTTACTAAAAAAATCAATAAACCAAAAATTAATTTAATAATTTTATGATGATTAAAAAAATGAATTTTATTATTATGAAAAAAATTATATAACTGTTCTATTAAATAATTATAATAATTTTTTTCACAAAAAGAAATTTTTTTCATGATAACATATTTTGAAGAATAACATTCATCACCAAGAAATAAGTGATTATTTATTAATAATTAATCAATATATTTATTTTGATATGGATATATATGTGTGTGTGTCTGTGTCTGTGTGTATTTCATAAATTAGTTAATACTTCACATAGCTTGTGTTTTAATGGATATATTATGATAGACATGTTTAAATGATAATGCATGGTTTAGGTTCTGTGCTGCATATCTTATTCGATATCAAACATAATTTTCACTTTTAATAACAAGGGGTGTTATTGATTTGGTTTTAGTACATTTTTACCTTGAGGTAACAAATATGAATATGAAATTTTAATTTCAACCAATGATTATATTTTCTTCCTAAAAAAAGGAATCCTTGTGGATATTCATATTATTTTATCTAGCAGAAGAGACATACCCTATAATTGTAATCATATCAATAGTGGTGAATCTCTTGATCTGCACCACTATATACCACTATAAAGTTAATTTTATCTTTTAATTTTGAATAAATATTTATTTTTGAGTGTATTTTAATGAATCATCACATGATGCATTAATAATGTCTTTGATACAAACCTAGTTTCCCACTCAAAGGGATAATCTTGGGTTAATTCACTTTGAATTTATATACAATAATAAAGGACCTCATTAGAATATTAAAATTAATGGAATATGTTAATCAGAAGTTGTTTTTTATTTAAAATATTGTGTCATGATTTACAAGTACAATAACTTATTTTATTGTTTTCCACTAGGATTATTGTTGCTAACACTATGCCTTTTGGTATTGTTAAATGGATGGATCTTTAATCAATAATGAACAAATTAATATGATGGAATATTTGGTTATTATGAGATACTAAATGATATGATGACTGGTGTGAAATATATCATGATTTTTCCTTTCTATTTATCATGATATATTATTGACATTTTACACCTAAACTGACACTCTAACTCACAAAAGAATATAATAATACAGTTTATTTTGATCTCTAGAGGGGGAGACCATAGAGAAATGACGGAATAATATCCTTAATGTCATAAATTTGTAATGGGAACTTATGATAATGTCTCAATGGAATGGAAAAAGTATAATGTTTTTAAAACAAGGGAATAATGTAATGAATCTACAAGGAAAAATGAATAGTATAACAAAATGAAATAATTTTAATCATATGTATCCATTTATAGTTTATTAAGTTAAATGATTGGAAATTAGAAAATATATATGTATCCATGAATGCTTCTGATTTTTTTTCTTCTACCATATATTGGTTAATGTTATTCCAATTATTTAAGTGGAATAATTTTGTTGTTCAAATTTCAGGAATCTAGAATTATGTAATGTAATTTGTTTATAAATGGTATTTATGTAATTTGAATTTTGAATATCTAAGGGTTCTATGAATTTTTTGAAGAATATATATATTAATATAATATTATATCAAGTGATATATGTACCATCATAGGCTTATGATTTTCAAGTTGATAGTCTGTTCAAATTCTTGGAAAACCCATTTTAGGTTTAAGTGGTTCCATCTTCACGTGATTAATGAAATTTTGGTATACATTTCATTGAATTATGGTATATTTAATCCTTAGATATAATATTTAATTTAATATGAAATGTTATTTGGGATGAACATTATTATATTTTTTTAATTCTTATGTTATTTTGGATGTTTGGTTACTTATCTATGGGATGATTTTATTTTATCATTGGATTTGGGGAATAATATGAAAGTGTATTAATTTAGGGAACTATTATACCTTTTGATAACTATATTTTGGTTTTGGTTAATGTATTAAAGTAGTGGAATATTATGAAATCATTTTTTAGAATCATGTGATCCATTAAATAATTATTTCAGTGCTTCTAAATTAAAGATTCTCACCCTGAATACTCATCATTTCAATAAACAGATGAGATTGTATTGGAAATTAATTAAAGAATGAAATTATTCCCTTCACATAATAATATTTTCCAATGTCCATAGTTTTAAAAGTAAATTAAATCCTCATTTTTTTGAAAAGGATCATGAAACATAAACTATATACTATTACATTTAGATTTTATAAATCAGTTTTATTTTTATTTATTTTTTGTTTTATGGTGGTTAATTTTCTCGTAAACAAGTTCTCTATCAATCTCTATTAAATAATTGGTATTTGTTTTATCGTGTATGTACATATATTAAATTCCTAAAAATTCTCCCATGTTTGGAACCCTATATTTTTTATGGCCATAATATTTCCTTTTCCATTTTTTCGAATTAATTTTTATTATTCCTTTTTATGATGTGATATTTCAACGAAGGCATTGTAATATAGAGTGAGTAACTCAGGAGGGGGTAAATTTAATTACCAATTAAAAATTTGTACTTTAAAAATAAATTAAAACACAATTCCTCAAATTTCATCTTAAATCATTTAAATGAAAACTATATAATTATATACTTTTATTTCTAAAATAAATTCTCAAAGATTTATCAATTCACAATAAAAATAGAATTTCAAATTATATTAAATAGTGAAACTAAATTATTTTATCAAAAAATACATATAAAAAAATTATTATTATCTATCAGAGTAAATCATTGATATATATTTATAAATAAATATTTTTTATTCTATAAAATATATAAAAATATAACCAAAAACTAACAATGGAATTAAAAAAATGAGTTCAAACTAAATAAAAGACTTAATTCTCCACACGTTGAAATCACTAGCTTCCAACTAGTTTATTAAATAATGAGATTTAACCACAATATGGATTGGATTTTATTGAAAATAACACATTGGATATCCATAAAAAATCAACTTCCGCTGTTATTAATGTGATTAAAAAAACATAGTTTATACATGTCATCTTCAACAATTTTTGCGATTATGAAAATGAATAATATTGAGAGAGTGTGTAGAGAACTCTTTTTTTTGTGGGTGAGACATTTTTATAGATTAATAGTGTTAGAAAATATTTCTCAAATTTGAATAAAAAATATATAAAATCATTCGATATGAGAAAATGTTATGACTAGAATATAATGAATTCCCTTCTATTTTTAATTTTATGATTTCCAAAATATATTGAATGTATTAATGTATATAATTTCTATTATTCTAATAGTTTCTAGTATAAAAATAGTCATCCAAAAATTCGATTTCACGATGTGAACTTTTCATTAAGAGATAAAGACAAAAACAATTTTCAATAAAGCATTATATAAATTTTATATAATTATTATCATGGATTAACATATATACATAATATTTCAATATACATAATTTAACATGAAAAACATTTATAATAAAATGGGTTTCAAAAAAATTTCAATATTTTTGGAATTATAATTTATTAAATATGAATTTATAAGTAAAATCATAATTTTCTTAGTGTTTATATAAAAAACATTGTAGAAAAATATAAAAAATTCATTATATGTTAATTTTCAAATTATATATCTAAAAATATATTTCAGTAAATCAAATTCATATCCTAAAATTTATAAATTTTTTTTTAAATGAAATTAAAAAATAAAATAATATAATTGAAAATTGTGGTATCTTAAAAATTAATTTATATTTATATTATTTCATTGTCAATTTATAATTGTAATGATGTAAATATGATTGTTCATATATATTATTATAAAGGTGTCAAAATTAATATATAAATATATATATATTTAATATTTAATTCAAATAAAATCCATTTTCAAAAAAAATATTACCTTTATTCTAAATAAGAATTAAAAATGATATTTAAAACTATTTATATTTATAAAATGTATTTTTAAGAAAAATTTGATATTATAATGAGTAATTCAAGTTATTATATATAACATATATCAATATATATATATAATAATGTTTTTATTTATATTATGTATATACAGTATTTTATTAATATTCGTTAATTACTGTCTGTGTAACATTAAATAAAATTTACTACATAACAAAGCTCATGATTTGTATATGTATTTGATATATAGACAATAAACATATTAGTAAAGACCATATTTATAAAAACTAAATTTCAATCATATATATATATATAATAAATCATTCATTTCGTCAAAAATAATATTGCGAGGCTTAATACTTATTTCAGATTATAGATATTTCAAAATGATTTCCCCTTTCATGGTTATCAAAATCATTAATGTTATTTTTATTGTTTATACCCATTACTGATGTTTTTATATGATAAATCCATTTCATGGAGATGTTTTTATTTTCTATCGATTATAGCCAATTTATTAATGGAATGTTAATTGATTTACCTTAGAAATGGTGAGTAATTTTTTTATAGTACCTAGATTACAGTTATTTTATTTTAATTTACCACATTTTAATGATTAATGTGTATTTATTTTTGATTATGTCTGTTATGAAACGTTATCAAACACGGTTACAATCCTCTTGAAATAATAATGATTCATTAAAAACACTTATAAACGTTAATATTATTAGAAATGATACTAAAATAGATTAAATAACCTAGATATTTAAGAATGTAATTATTATACAATCATAATACTTTTCCAATTTTATAGTCTTTTTACAAAATGGATTTTACACGTGATCTATTTCACTGTTATGCATACAGTACTCTTCCAAAATTCATTCAAAAAACATCCAGTCATAGAACCTATAGAAATTACTTAATACATTAATAAATATATTCTAGAATCTATAGATCAACTCAAATAAGATCAAAATCAATCTAACCCCTTAGGAAACCATATTCACTAGATTCAATGAACATTTATAAATGGACACCAAAAGAGTATCAACAAATATATATAGTTTATTAGATTTAAAAGGATATGATCTTATTCAGTCAAAGAGGTGTCGTGAATATGATGTAATTTCCAGTGAAGATGACATATAATTATAAAAAAACTAATTATTCTAAAATGGAATAGATTGTGAAATTAGTTAATAAAGGGGAAAAATAAAATTTAAATGTTACAATGGTCGACGGACTGGATATTTTCATCATGTTTCTTTTATAATAAAGTATAATAGGTGAATGTTGAGTAAACATAAAGATCATCTAGGAATATAAATATATCCTATGGTCATAAGAGGTAATTATTATTTAATATTAATATAAATACAAATACATTAATGATGAATAATAGTTTATAAACAAAATATTTCATATCTTGTGATGAGAACATTCTATGTGACTAAGAGGACACAATGAGTGTAAGTAAAACTATCATTAATTTAAAATTACTAATTTAATAGCAATCGATACGTGGAGAAAAAAAATTATTAATATGAAAGAAACTGTATTTATTATGGACAGGAAATGTTTTTAGTCATGCATACAGATCTTGGTGTCATCAAAAAATTACAAGCTTCTAAAGAGAAGATAAATAATTTAACTAGAATAATTATTCACTAAGAGTATCCCTTGATGAGTTAGACTAAAAATATAATAAGGAAATTGTAGTTGATTTATAAATAAATATGGGAGATCACATATAAAATAATGAATCTTGATAATAAATTCTTATGATTAACAGAATAATTAAATTTTCTAAGAATGATGACATAATATATATTAAGTGAAATTATAATGGTCTATAAATTTTACATTAAGGGACTCCTAAACATGATAAGGTTTATTCTATATTGAAAATTTCCAATTATAGGTAAAATTTATGAGAAACCGTTCTAGATCACATTTTAACCAGGTGATATTTCAATTTTAATTACAAATTTGGTGTTATCAAGTCTATCAGAACACATCATATGTGTAATTGAATAATATTTGAAAAACATTATATATTATAGGAAATGGATAATTGGTGACAAAATAAAATGATACTATATATTAATTAATAAAACATTAACATTACATGTAAAAATATTTTTTTTATTTCATCATATTAAGGAAACTTGATGTTGGATTGTTCAACCATAAATTTCCACTAAAATATTCCACTATGAATCTAGATTAGATAAAAAAATATTAATTTAATCTATAAAGTGGTGGAATTTATAAATATAATTTAATTTTTTATTGTGGTATATTTCATAGTTACAAAAGAGGAGATATAATTGAAAAATGATAATATATTCTCATAAAAAATGACAATTAAAAAAATTGATGAAATTAATCTAATAGTATGAATGAGGTTTTAAAACATTTTGAAATGATGGATCATGCCTTGTTTATGAACAAGGATAAAAAATTATTGGTAATAGGAATTCAAATTATATTTTATTTATATTTGTTTTAAGGATTAGATCATTAGTCATTCATATTTTCATTTTATTGTGACTAAATTATTCCTTTTGGATATTAGAGGATTCTTGAATATTTTTATATAATAAATAATTATTTTTAATGGTAAGTATAAAATAAAAAATTCATATTTTTTATGATAACAATTCTTGTTTCTCATGTATAAAAGAATAAACATTATTTGTAATAGAATATATGACCACATAGGGATGATGAATATTTTTAAGCCTCTTGATAATAATTTTTTCCTAAACAACTAATCAAAATCATTGAAAAAATAAATAAAAGAATTAAATGTAATAAAGGAATTATGATAAATATTTTTCAAATAATGATGAGAATTCATATAGATAAACCAATTCAGTGATTACTCTTATCACTACTCAGACCAATGAGAAAAAATTCATTTAAAATAAATTATTTTATGATATTTCACGATGATTTTAAGTGTATAAATTATATCTTTTTTAATATCACAAGATCATATGAAAAATAATCATTTTTAGTTGGGTTTTTATAATAAAATAATGTATGATATCATTATATTTATATCTAATATTGTATGTGAATATATAAATAATGAATCTAAGGATTTCCCATATAATCGTGGACTATAAAAGGAATATATTACTCCATTAATTATATGTTGAAATAGTGTTTTCATGATTATGAATAAGAGGATGGTCTACATGGGATAATTAATTCTATTGTAGAAAGGAGTTTCAAAATTATTATAGACACAACATAATCATAGATTTCAATATTATGAACTAGTTTCTTCTATAATCAAATATTGAATACACTATATGGATTATTGTTAGGGAATAATTCATTCATAAATATGATATATATTTTTAGAGTTCCTTGTGATTTCACTATTAATGGAAATCAATTTGTTATGAAAAATGTAGTGTTAATGAATACATTGTTACTCGTTATGAACCTACACGGTGATGTTATTTGGTAACCAACAAGAAAAAATTGATTATTATTAAAATATTCTATATAATTTTTTTGGATAATAGATATTATTCAAAACCATATTTTTTCATTAATAATTAAATTGAAGAACTAGGATATTTCGTATAACATGAAAACATCTCTAGTTATATATAAATTGTAAATAACACTCAGGGTTCTTAAATTTATACTGATTTGAAATGTAAATATTAATACATATATATGTTCCAATGAAATAGAAAAAATGATTATGATAAAAAAAATTAATGGTTAATTGATATTTAATACAGAACAAAAGAATCCTGCTAAATTCTAAATACTGTAAATTACATTGATATTTTTAACTAATGTTTGTTGATGAATCCTTATAAAATGAGAGTTGGGGTACAATGATGGATGATGATTTGATCTAAATTAAGAATAATTACACTTTAAAATTTGTTACATTTAATAATTAAAATTTTTTAATGAGGAAGTGGGGTTTTTAAAATAATATAAATATAATAGGTGAGATATAATAGAAGAATGTGTGTAATATTTTCAAAGGATACAATTAAATTGGGGGTATATATTTTGATTATAATTTTTCCCTAGTCTTATAGTATTAAATGATTATATTTTTTACGGAACATTCTTTTCAAAGTAATTAATTTTTTTTTTCAAATGGACAAGAAGTTAAAAATTCTGAGTGGTGAACATGTAGAGGACGACTATATTTAAAAAAAAATTTCTATGATTATTATGATTGATTTGTAGAAATGTTACTTTTGGAATTATATGGTATAATATATTCATCTCAGTATTGGAAATAATATTTCGAATGTATTTTTACGGGAATGAAATGAAACAAGAAAAAATTCAATTCGAATCTCTCTCCCATGGGAGATTACACATTTCTATTTGTAAATGATAATGAATATAAACTTTTTCTACAAAAAAAGTGGATTCATTTAATGAAAATTGAACATAAATAAGGAACCTTATCAAAATATTAATAATTAGAAAAATGAAAATATTATTAGTTATAGAAGTCATTAATTTTCCAAGTGTTATCATTCTAGCCAACGAATAATAGGAATAAGAGTTATAAAAAAACATTTTTGAATGGGGTAATCATAATATTTTTCCCTTTGAAATCATAATGGACTATGTTTTACATGGATAAATAATTAAGACGTGTGGATCAAATAGAGGATCCAAGACTCAATGGATGTATACACTATTTATAAGATCATGAATAAATATTTATTTTTTGCTAAATCTATGTACATTATTTTAACTGAACATGATAGATTTTCATCTTATGGTATAAAAAAATCCATGAATCTAGTAGATGTACACTTGATCACATGATGGGGTTTAGTCTAAAAACATTATTATACCTTAATGGATACACTGATGATTATTTATAATGACATGTTTGATATAGAACAAATACTTCACGAATTTGATTCATTTTGGGAGGAAGACATGTTTCATGTGTAGCTTCCAGATGCTATTGAAGTGTAGATGGGATAGTTCCCATCATATCAGTTTTTCAATTGACAATGATGAATCTATGATCTAGTAATGAAAAATTACATGATCAATAGAATGAATCAAATAACATGTCATGGGATAGAGAACTGAAACCATAAAAGAATAAGATTATCACACGTGGTTTATAATTAATTTAATTAAACAAGAATTACCTCCATTAATTATTATTATTGTTGATGTTTCTATACATATATCTGAAGTGCATCTCCATTTAGTTGTACAATAAAATATTAGGATTCCTCTATAAGTGATCCAAACAAGCTCCATGTATCTATGAATATCCTCGAATCGGTCTTTGGGTGCTTGCGCAAAAATATCCATCGCTTGTGATGTTCACCATCGATCTCATTGAGAAACACTTCAAAAGAACTCACTTTGATCTAGTAGAAGAGGATCTCTATTGTTCTTGAGAGTGTTCTTAGAGAGGTATAAACTCTCTAGTCATTATGTCTTATCTCCAATCAATTGATGACAATGATATTTTTGGCTACGTTATGAGAAAATAATCATAATCATGTATTTATATCAATAGTGTTATAATAAAATAATTTCACAAGTTCCCATGTTTATTTTATTAATTCTAGAAAAAACTGTAGAAAAATAATAATAGTACTATTGTTATTATTTCATGACACACGAAAAACATCTGAATTATTATTAAATATCATTTAATTAAATAATATTAAATATTATTATTCATTAGAAGACCATTAAACTCTGTCCACCAGTTTTGAAACCATATATATAAGACTTTGAATTATGATTATTTATTTGTTAAATAAATATCACTGCATTATTTTCTAATAAATATATAAATCATAAATTCACCAAATATGAAATAAATATTTTTTAAATATTTCACCAAGTATATATTTTATAGATAAACAAGTGTCAGAATAAATGTGATCAGGAATCCATGAATAATTATTAAACCACAACCGGGATTAATCTTTATTAAACTTCTTAAATAATACAGAATATATTATTTAACTGATATAATGGATACACTTTGTGTGTGATCCCTTAGGTCTCTTTATCCGTGGAATTATTATGATTATCCTAATGATGAACATTAACATCTAATAAAATTCCAAGGAACCCATAGAGAAATAATTTAATGTTGTAACTACATGTCACCTCCTATGAACTCTTAACATGTAATATAATCCATTTGTCTTAATATCTGTAATCAATTGAGTTGTATGATAATTCCATCCACAATGTTTTAGATTTCTCTTTATTTGTCTTCTTGGAAATTGATGATTCATATTGAACATCGTGGCCATGGATTTATATAGGATATATCATTTCCATCAAAGGTCTTGATATATCTACTTATGTTAATGAACATAAGAGGAAAAACCTTTCTCACATTATTCATTAATGCAATATTACTCATGACACACCCAATATATCATACTTCTCCGTGAGCATATGTTGTCATATTTTTTGAAAATACATTTATGTGAGAGAGTCTTAATAATTATTAATAGTATTAATAAAATATATGGTCCAATACTCACATTTTTAGATAGTAACATCAGATGGCACTTGTAAATGAGAATTTTCTACTAGCATTTCATGTTCTCATAACATCCTCTAGGGCATTACCAAGGGAATAAACAATGAGAAGGTTACTCAATGTCCTATAATTACCACCCCTTTATAGCCTATATAATTTTTTCCCGTTAGATAATATCATCTAGATATAGAAATTATATTCAATAATAGTGTCAGTGCACTTCCGAGTTCTCATCATAGTAGCGATCAATTATAGCCTTTTAGTGTGAATGATACTCTTAGGAGATTATCATATACAATTCCAGATAGTAGAAAATCCATTCTATCATGAAAACAGATTAATATTAAAATAAATTAATACATGTATATCATAATTTAAAAGATGTGTATTTTAGGGATCCAACTCCAACAGAGTCCCACATACAGTATATCCAACTGCTATTAACCTTTAGTCTGGTAGATCTCACATGATATACATGTTTTTACTAATGCATTCCTTTGGTCAAGTTACATTCAATGTTCTCTATTGGGGATAATCCTCTCACTTCAACATTACCCCTCTGATAAATATTCATCAAGAGGTGATACTTGCAATGTTTGTGGTTTAATATGTTGATGTGACCTCGAATCTTTTTCAAGATCCACTGATTCAGTATAACACCAATACTATGTGATATAGTCATTAATGCTAGTAACCACATCAAGCTCGATGACAACGTTCTAAATCATAATGGGTTCCTTTGATGCATCATAAGACACTATATATACAGATTCTTCTATATAATCAACTACAAAGGGTGTCATTGAACTCTTCAAGATATAATCTCCTCCGTTGAGATAAAACATGTTTTGATTGTGATTTCAGACCATTATGATCTATCAAAAAAAAAGAATCACCATACCCTATGATGAAAAGATTCTCACCTACCCAATACACCATGGAAAAAAACCTTAGTTCATCTCAGATATTTAAGGATATTCTTGACAGCATTCCAGTGTTATTCTCAAAGATCACTATGAAAATTTTTACTATGCTTAATTTATAAGAAACATCTGGTCTAGTATGTATCATGGAAGACATGAATGATCCTATCCATATTGTGAATGGAATATTACAAATACCAGCTTTCTTCTATTGTGTCTGGGGAAACATTTTCTTTGAATGATATATTCAATGTGACAATGGAACCAAACCCTTCATGGATTGTTACACAATAAATCTCTTTTGTATCTGGTCATTATATGTTTTTTTGAATTAGTCCAATCAACATATTGGGTCTATCATGAATGATCTTGATCCGTATTTTGTAAGCTGCTTCACGTAGTCCTTCATGGAGAAGAACATGTACATCTAGTCGGTAACTAACTATAAGATCATTATGTCATTTACAATAAGTAATATGTTTTTAATATTCACTACTATGATAATGAATAAATTCTTGTTAAAATTTTTATTAAACACTTGTGTCACATTGATTCTCATTGAAAACAAATTATATTATTGCTTCATCGAATCGAATGTTGCGTTACCTGGATGTCTACTTTAATCCATAAATGGCAATATACAAATTTGAAATACTTTTGGAATATCCTGGAGTCACAAACCCTTTGGGTTGTTCCATATAGACATCTTCCTAAAGCATCATATTAAGGAACATGGATTTGACATCCATCTACTAAATATCATAGTCATGGTAAACTGAAATGGTAAGTATGACTCTTATGGATTTAAACAAGTAAAATAGTGAGAAGGTTTCATTATATTCAATTTATTGACGTTTTTTATCCTTTAGCACCCATATATACTTTATAGGTACCTACATGACCTTACATAATCATTTTCATATTTAATACACATTTACACTCAATAGTCTTTACCTCAACTCACACATTGACCAGAACCCAAACCATTTTTCTAATATATGTAATCCATATCAAAAGTCATATCTTCTAGAAATCATGTAGCTTATGAGACCACTACTACCTTCTTATAGTATATAGGTTCATCATTGTACAATAATAATGAGTCAACATCCTCAATGACAAGAAAACCATATCTCTTAGGTTCCCTTAATTCTCTTAAGCTCCAACACAATACTTGTGTTTAAGGAACTAATTCTTCCATGTGGACTTACATAACATGTTCCTATAACAAATCTTGTGTATATTGAGAATGAAATTCATTGAAGTCAATCTTCCTTCCACTATTGTATTTGAGGATGTACTCCCTCTCAAAAAATACAACTTGTCTGGAAACAATCACTTTCCTATCTGAGGGGTTTTATTGGTAGAATCCATTCATTTCCCTGAGATATGTATAAATATACTCTTCATTCCCTAGGGTACTAGTTTTATTTCATGATCCTATATAAATTCATTGCATCCCCATAAACACTTATGTGAAAAAATGGTTTCTTTCTACTCCATAACTCAAATAGAATTTATTTTTTCACATTAGTTGGAACTCAGTTGAATTTTTTTCCAATGCTTGTAATTCTTATTCATAAAATGATAATGGATGGATTGCATGAACCGTCGTTAACCTTACCATTCCCAACATGGTACAATAACTCTACTCACTAAGACCTTTACACAATGTTGTATATGTTTAATTGAGTTGAGATATAATCCTTAACTCCCATGTAATGTTTATTTACTCTTGGATAAGATATTATTCACATTTCTTCGATCAAAACATCATTTTAGTATTACTATGTCGATTCTCTACTTCATTGTTGAATTCCTTGAACTTCTCAATGAACTCTAACTTATTCCTCGTTAAGTAGACATTACCATATCTTCTAAAGTAATTGGTAAATGCAATGAAGTAAGAATATCAACCACTATCTTCATACTGGAAATTTTCCACACACATTAGTGTGTTCCGATACAAAAATATTTTTGGAACATAAAAACTACCCACAAAATGAAGGTGTGTTCACTTTTCCTTATAAAAAAACATGACATATATCAATTTTTTTGCAGTTATAAAATTCTAAATTACCATTTTGATACAGCTTTTCAGAACTAATCACAATTACAAGACCAAGATGGTGATTCCACAATTAGGTGTTATATGATTCATGTGAACATGCAACATCATAGATTACTATAATATGTATTTTTAATTTAATACATACATTCCCTTATTTAAATGTTCCATACAATACAATATTTTTTCTTCATAAATGAAAAATCATTTATTAATGAATATGAAAACAAAAACCTCTATATATAATCATGATACTTAAATTTTGTTTTTGTTTACTATTGGTACATAATTAAAATCTCATATTACCAAAATCTGTCATCTTGTTAATGAAATGTTGTAGTCACCAATGGGAAGCACAACCAGCCTCACACTATTGGTAACCCTCAGATCCACCTCACTTCTAAAATCCCTTCAAAATATACTTTTTTCTTTCATTTTGATACATATGTGAGCACCAAAAGTTTTATTGAATACCCAATGTGTACAAAGTGAATTATTACACTCAATAATGAAAACACCATTAGTATCCCCTTACATCTGGGTGTAGTTGCTCTTCCAATGGCCTAACATTCCACATGAAATGCATACTACCTCATTTTTATTTCCCTTTTATGGGAAATTATTCTTCTAGTTAAGATGTTGGTCAGACGATTTAGACTATTTATAGGACTTATGAACTGTTTCATTCTTCTTCCTCTTTATATTCACCATAAGGACTACAATTTTGTCACACCCCATGTCATTATCCATATGGAAAATCAAGGGCATATGTTTTGATATACTCCTATCATTATTTATAATTATTTATTCATAATAAAACATGAAAATATCTTAATCCAAGATGATAGTATGAGATATGTACACCACACATCTAGGAAATTAAGGCCTATGATTTCTAGGTGTTCAATGTAGCCAATAAGCTTGATTACATGAGGCCCAGCTGGTGCCGAATCTCAAAGCGTTGTAATGATTAGAGCATCAGTGATTTCATACCTATATAGTCTCTCCATATCTTGATAGAGATATCTAAGGTGACACATCATGTTATATGTATCCATTTTCTAATGTTTTATTACGAGCTCATTGGACATAGATGATAGCATGAAGCACTGAACATCTGTAAAATCATTCAAATATTTCTCGTACTGAGAGATATTTTCACCCATCACCTCATTTCCATGTGAAAATGGTAAAGGTTCATCCATCACATGTTATTTCATTCCATGGATAAAGATGATCAGTATAAACCATTTCCACTCGTTGAAATTAGTGTAAGTGAAAAGGTTTTCCTTCTAGAATATACATCACAACTATATGATTGATGTCATTTTTTATTTCTATTTCTACAAGTTAGATGAAAAAATATTTATTAGTTTATCTAAAAAAATTTAGACAAATAAATAATGTAATATTATTTATTATCCCACTCTTTTATCAAAACCTATTATTTATCTCTATTTTCTTCAGAATATCCTATTTCTTGGGCATTCTAGCAGCAAGGATCAACATTTCCCTTATCATTACCCCAACATTGGTTGGTCAAGAAACATGAGTTGTTTTAGGTATTAATTCCAAATTCGAACTTCATGAACTCGTTGTTCGTTTATCCATTGAGTGGACTCCTCAATCGCAAAATCTTATAATTGGATTTCCTCAACCATTGCCTCTCAGTTACACCATGATTAGCTTTGGAGGTCAAACCTTAATGTGAAAAATGCTATATGAACCCACAATGTGAAATATGTCACACCATTTAAGAATTTCCTTGACAATATAATACATTATATTTTTAAACAATGAGATAAATTCATTGAAAATTAATTTTGTACATAAGGTGTACCTTAAAGGAAACACGGGAAATATCTATCTAAATATATCGGTCTTGTATTATACTTGTATAAAATTTATTCTATAAATAAAATTTATAAAAAATGACTTATAATTTACATTCATTACGTGTAGGATTTAATTAATGATAAACTGAATAACATGATATTTATCCAATGAGTCATGCATTAATACTCATGGATAAAAAACTAAAATACAACTCATACATGATATGTTGATCATAAACATAATGTAATTTTTATTTAAACACACACCCACACCCATATATATATATATATATATATATATATATATATATATTCGAAACCTTTCACCTAGTGTGGCAAATCAAATAAATTGCCAAACACAATAACAATTCACAAGGGTTACATAATAAAAATATATTTTAAAACTATATAACTGGAATATGTACATGGAGTACAGATCCGATCTACATAGCTTGTACAACCTTCATTATCAATCCAAAGTACATGCTTAGGGACTCGGTGTGTGATTGATACTTCAATATTTTTTTGAGTACATTATGTTTCCAGTGGACCACATGTTGTGTCGGTTTTATGTTATACGGTCACTGGTCGAGTAATCCTTCTATGGAATGCATGGTCTATTACTAACCTGAAGGGACTGCACAGCAGGTGGATCCAATATACATAGTGTATAATATGGGAAACCATTTGCTAGTTTATTCTTTATACTAATGGAATATTAATTGTTTAATTAAATCCTAACAATCAAAAAACCACTAATTGATTATTGAACCAATCTTGATTCATTAAAGATAACTACATGGCTTGAAATTCTAATTACATGACTTGTAGTCTAGTATTGTATGTCGTGAAACCCTTTCACCTCTGGATGAGTTCCTCGATTTTATTTTAATAAAATAAATAATCATTTTTTAATAAATCTACAAGAAAAAATGGAGAATGAAGCAGATATCATAATTCATATTTAAATAAGGATTATACTCATGTTGAAAAATTGTATTATTAATTTATATATCCCAAATGAATTTAAATAACTATAAACAATTATGTTACCCCTATTATACAACTTGTAGGTTATAGCCATATAAAAAACGCATATTTTGGGGTTCCTAACATAAATATTTTCATTTTAAATTCTTAATCCAATATCTGGCGATAATAAATGATGTGATCAGATGAATTAAATCAACAAGATTTTCAAGGGATATAGATCTGAAACAACGAATGGATATTATTATCACATGTATTTTATAATTAATTGAATTAAAAAGTATTTTCATTAAAGGTTTATAATATATTCATTGATGATCCTAGCTGCATATCTAATGTTATCCGCAATTTCATTGTAGAATCCATGTATAGGATTCCTCTTGTGGTGATCCCTATGTGCTCCACATATCTTTTGATGATGAAAATTGAGTCTTCGGGTGCTAGTGTGGAAGATCCTTTACTTGTGATGTCCTCCTTCAATTTCCTTGAGAATCACTTCCAAATCATTCTCCCTGATCCAGTGGAAGTTGATTTATCTCATTCTTGAGAGTGTTCAGGGATAAGGATAAAACCTATAGGCTTGATATATTTTCACCAACCTATTTCTCAAAATGAATTTTGTTTCTATGTTTTGTGAAAATAATTATAATCGGGTATTTATATCGCTAGGTTTATTATAAAATAATTGCACATGCGCCATTGTTTATTTTATGAATTCAAGTGAAACCCCATTCTAAATAATAAGATTATTATTATCATTATTTTTTGGCATGTTCCAAACATGTGAATTGTAATTAAATATTATTCAGTTATAAAATATTAAATATTTTTATTTCACACATCACCTTTAACCTCGGTCCACCAATTCCTCTTCTATATTTATCATAACATGAATAATAACTATTTATTTATTAAATAAATATCACTTCATTATTCACCAATAAATATATAAATATAATATTCTCTAAAGTTAAAATAATTATTAATTAAATATTACACCATAATTTTGTATCTTAAATAACAAATGTCAGAATAAATGTTATAATAAATCTAGGAAAAATTATTAAACCACAACCAAGAATAATCATTATTCAACTTGGTAAATTATAAAAAAAATATATTATTTAACTGAGATACTGAATACACTTAGTATGTGACCCCTTATGCCACCTTCTTAGTAGAATTTGGTTGAGAAGCCTAATGTCCATGGTAATCATATAAAAACATTCCATGGAAGCAATATAAAATGTTGTTAATATTGCACTGATATGTCAGCTCCTAAAAATTCTTACTCAGTAATATAATCCCTTTGTATTAATATCATTAATAAAACATGTTTCATTTTAGTGCCATCAAAACATGTGATCAATGTCTCAGTCATTAACTTCCCATAAACTGAAATTTCTAACTGAAAACCATGGAAATGGATTTATTTAAGTTATTTCATTTCCATTATAGGGCCTGAGATATCGACATCCATTAAAGAATAGATGACACCCGTCCTTTCTCTCATTATTACATATTGTATTATTACTCATGACACACCCAACATATCCTACCTCACCATGACCATATGTTGTCACAATTTTCACAATTACATGTAAGTGTGCATGTTGTAATACTCATTAATAACAATTATAATTTCTATGTAATAATACACATGTTTTCATATAGGAACATCCAATGACACATATACATATATATTATTTCCTAATAGTGGGTCTCATTCCTGTAACATTATCATGGAAAATACCAATGGTGTACACTATGATAAGGTTCCCCAATATTTTATACATCTCCAACCCTGATGGCCAATATCAGTTGTTCCCTAAAAATAATATCATCCGGCTATAGAACATATATTCGAAAATATTGTCATAGCACATCCGAGTTCTCACCATAGCAGGGATCTGTTATAACCTTTTAGGGAGACAACTACTCTTATTACATTATCACATACATTGTTATTCATAAGAACAATCATTATTTGATAAAAATTTAATTATATTCTAATCAATGAATACTTGTTTATCATAAATTACAGTGTTGTTGGTTCTAGTGTACCAACTCAATCAGCAAGGAACTCAAATATAAAGTAGTTTATCTAACATAACTAGATAAAATTTATATATATTGAGGAATTAAAATACATAATCAAAATTGATTTGATATATAAAAAATATTAGGGAATGAGGTTTTATTCTACATACCCATTGGATATTTCATTTGAAAAATAATGATAAACCAATTTCTCTACAAATTCAACGTTTAATTTTTAGTCAAAACATATTGAAATAATTTTCCACTTCATTAAGGATAAATATTATATTAAGGACTCATAATTAAAATATAATTAATATTCAGATAAAATTTATAATGTCTTAATGAATATATTCTTTAAGGATTCTTTCTAGCACTAGAGAGTGTTTTTAGGTGAAATTTATATCATAACATATCAGCAAGATACTTAATTATTTTCACTATTTCATTAAAATAATATTAATATGAACATTAGAGAATAATAAATTACCAATTTCTAAATATATGAATATACACTTTTTTCAATCACAAAATATCAACAATGGGGATATTAGAAGAAAAGATTTTTAAATCATGGGTGTGTGAGGTGTCAAATGTTGATGTTTGGAAGAAATATTATGTATATATTTTCAGTATTTAAAAAAGTTATATTGGTATATTTACTAAACCATATATATATTGAAGAACCATAATGAAGGTAATTTATATGGTGTTTAAATTAATATTCACAAAAACATGCTTAAATGGGATTGACATTATATTGAGGTTTATAGTAAACTTATAAAAAACTTTTAATCCTATATTTTTGTTTTTAGTTTACCATCATATTAGATTGATGAAAAATTTTATTTCATTAGTAATATTTTAATGATAGTACATTTAGTTTTTTTTAGTTAAAAAATAATTGATTAATAAAATGCTTCACATGGAACATCAAACCAATAATAAATTAAAAACCATATTTACATGTTGAAATGTAGATGTTGTCATAGCTAGTAAATATAGAATTAATATAATAATGAAATATGTTGAGAAATAAAAATGAAAATTTGTTTATTTCAATGACCAGATATAATAAAATGAGTAAAGGAATTAAAATAAAATGATTTTCTACATATAATATATTTTCCATAAAAAGTTTTCTATCATTCACATTAAATATAATATTATTAGGTTTAAATTATTTTTAAAATGGAATTTGTTAAAATTTAAAAAAAGTTATCATCTAGAATATAGTTATTATTACGAATGTTATAAATATATGTTAAGAATAAATTATAGATGTTTTTAAACAAATTTATGATCTTATATTTAATATGATTTTAATCTATTTTTTTATTTGAATCATAAAAAATGATTTGAATATTTGTAATCAACATTTTAAAAATAGGTAGTAGGATCAATCTCATTTTTGGCATAAAATTTAATTACCATGATAAATATTATTTACCATAGTAATGAGTCATTTATCAAGGAATCTATATTTTATAAATTTATGTTTTTCAAATATAATTGATTGATATTAAAATAATTAAACACGTATGATTTTAAAAAATATATATAAATATCATATCAAATATTTAACCAGTAACAAATGTAAAATATTATTAAGAAGGCTAAAGCATTAAAATGCTTTTTTATAGGGAAATAGTTTTTTAAAAACAATATAATTTTTATCTTAAATTTTATTTTTATATTATTTTTAAAATGTGATAGTATACATGGAATCTATATATTTATTCACAATGTTAAAATTTTAATATAATTTTATTATTATATTTTTAATGTGAAATACTAACGATTGTGAATATTTAATCAAGATTAATACGTGTTACAATGGGTAATCAAATGTGTATAATTTTTAATAAATAAATTGACACAAAAACAACATAGAATACTTATTATATGTTTTAATATGAATAAAAAATTATATTCAACATTTAATGTCCTAATATTATTAAAACTAAATTCATTACCTTTACCAAACATTCTTTTAAAAAGATATATCTATTATTTTAACTTATAAATGGATATCACCTCCCTATTTAAAAAACACCTTTATTGTTAAATTACCTAGAAACACTAAAAAAAATTCATCTTCCTTATCCTATCAATTTTTTTGGTATCCTCAAGACTATAAAATCATCCCCATATCCTCTATTTATGAAGCATAATTTATAATAAAGTCTAAAATATATTTTAATGTATTACATACCCTTTAACATCTTTTATATATCCTTCACACCCACACCCATAAAATAATACACCCATATTTATATAATTAAATAAGTATTAATAATATACTAAAACTATAATATATATATTTTATAACCATTATCTTTTACTCTCACATTCAACCAACAAATGAAAACAAGAGGGGATGTGTGTTTATGGATGGCCTCTATAATTAATGACACATTTTAATTTTCTTCAACATAATTCAGTGATAGTTCCAGAAATTGTTTCAATATATATATATGAAATTTAGGTCATTTTTATAATTGTAATTTATTAATTCTATAAATAATATTACCAATAAGTTATCATTGTAAACCTTATAACCTTAAATGAACACAAACAGAGGAAATGTGATATAATAATTGGTGAAAAATTCATGCTAATTTAAATTATTCTAATTAATAGTATATTTTTTTTATTAATACAAATTACTATATCTAGATATTTTTATTTTGTATTTTATATAATTATATTATAATAAAATAACCTCTTCATTACACATTCTCATGCCAAGATTGTGTCATATTATTATCTTATTGGTTACCCACATACCTGATTAATTATACAAATTTCTTTCAATTATGGAATTAGAAAAATAATATTATATACTAATAAGTAAATGATTATTACCTTTTAACGTATTCATAATTTTTTAAATTCTCACATCAATTCCGTTATCAACATTAATATTTTAAAAATTACTGAAATATATGTTTCACCATTTTCATAAATAAGAACAATAATAAATATTCCATTTGATTCAAATTGTGAATTTATAAAATATTATAAAAAATCCAATATTTTACAATTTATTATAATTCAAGGATGAAAATGTTGAGGAAAATAAAGGACACCATCTCTATTATTATACTATATCCAAACGATCGTGATAACTTACACCTGATATTAAAAATTGAAAATAACTATTTAATATACATAGATATAAATATTATAAATTAGTTTTTTTTTATATTTATGAATGATTTTATGAAAACAATGATTCATATAGTAAATTTTTAAATAGGAGGTTTACATGATTTAGTAGAAGCTTATATTAGTGTACATATTTTATGTCTTAAATATAATTAATTGTGTTGTATTCCTTATTATAAATCATAATTATTTTAAATTATTTGAATAATTCATAATGAATTTATTTTAACATATTTATATAATTCAAGGAATTTCATGATATATATCATTTTACTTCATTTCATGGATTTAAATTAAATTGAAACTGTTTTCAAATGTTAAATATTTAATTAATTCATATTAATTGAGTAAAAACCATTCCACTAAATCTCCCTTCTCCCAATATTGATTTATTCCATAAAAAATTTCATAATTCATCATAATTTATATTCATATCTAGTAAAGTATGATTTTTAATAAAAATTATTACCTTGATTAATTTTTATCTCAGAAAGTATAATAATTTTATGAATAATTTACATCCACTTGAATGATGTATTTCTATCATATTCATGTTTTTTCATCTTAAATGTGATTTCATTTATATTTGGAATAAAAATTAGGTTTTACAATATTTTAACTTTATTATTCCATTTCATTCATTTCAAAACTATGATTAATTAAGAATTTTTTTATCTGGGTATTCAAAATAATATTTTAAAATAGTTTTCAATTAATTCAAGATTAATTGTTTTATATTCTACACAAAATTTCTATTTATAAACATTAAATCATATATGAATATATTATTGAGCTTCATTTTCAATGTAATTTTTTTCATTTTTTAGAATTCACATTTTAAAATCAATTTTTATTTTTCAACAATAGACTATTTAATACTCTTTTTCAAATTGGAATGTTTTCAAAAATGATTTCATAATATTTTTTTCAAAATATTATTTCTTTAAAAGGGATTGTTATTTATATTTTTTACAAAATAACTATTTTTTCAAAATTAAATCATTTTTGGTAAGAAGTGAATTTCCAAAAAGATATACTTTTTATAGTTATTATAACATTAATTTTTATACCAAATAAAAGGTAATTTATGAAATATATTTTACACTTACTCTAAAATTTCATCATTATCACTAATTTATTTTTTTATTAGGATGTTAATTTTTCATGAAAAACTATACCAAAGTAATTTTAATATATTCTTTTGGGTGGATGCATTTAAGGTGTCAATAAAATACATATTCGATGTCAGTAATATTAAACATCATTGATGCCTTTTGAAATTATTTTTCTCTCTATGATTTCTTTATTATGATTTAAATAAAAATAGTTTTCATTCCTTGGGTTCTATATGATATAATAAATTCATATGTCATGTGGAATACGTACATATGGGTGATTGATGTATTGGTTCCAGCATCACACTCTAATGCACTAGTTAATGTCTGATATCACAAGTGATAAGGATATTTTTTTGGTCATTGTGTTTATCCACAATATATATTTTGGGATTTATCATATCCATCATAGGATGTATGGATGTATTATTTTCTCTAATCAAGAATCGTGAACATTTTCGATATTTAAAATGATATTTTTTTCATATTATATTTTTAAGGTCTTTTTTATGTCATATATTGAGTGTATGTTACATATCCATTTCATATGCCCATGACTATACTTCATTCCACGTTTTCATTATATCTTCACTCCACAAGAATTCAACATAGTATATATATTTCAATTTCAAAGAACATGTCCATCTATCATTACTTGGGATATAATATTATTGTTACATTTTTTAATAATAAATGTATCACATATAATGTTTTCAGACATGATTATGTTCTTACACATCATGTCATGTTGATGAGTGTTTCAACTGTTGTTCATTTTAGATTAAACAATTATTTTTATTTATTTTCACTATGATTTGTTTTCAAATCTATATTTAGAAGTTAATTTTAATATAGAAATTCATTATTTTAATTTTATTACAGAGAAAATTGAAATATTCATATAGTAGAACCAACATTAATTTAGGATGAGAAATACATGGAAAAAATAATTATATACACTAAATGTTTTATTTATCAAATTTTTGGCTTATTTTGAGATGTAATATCTATATTGTTTTAATTCAATAAATAAAGATATTTTTACTCAAATTTTATCAATTCAATTGTTTAAGGAAATTTATTTATGAATAGAGATAAAGAGTGCAGGTCAAGGGTGGTTCATTTTTTATTATAGAAGGTTTAATTTATTTTTTATTATTAGTTTCATTATTTCATAGATAAAACAACTAACATTAGTTGAAAATATAATGTTAAATAAAAGGGTTACATTAATGTGTGTGATAACGTCTTAAAATCACAATAAAATAAATTTTGATTGAATTCTATAAAAATTAAACCTATATCAAGACACTTTTATGCTTATCTAGTCTTGGAAAAAAATTGTATCACCATAAAAAATGTATATTAATATAAAATATATTCTCACTCTTATGAACATTGAGTGGGATAAAGAGTACACACCAAGATTGAAACTCTCAGGGGATATGGATTTTTTATTCACATTCCAATTTCAATCCAATATGATGGATTTATTATTTTGTGGGATTTTTTATAGAATACGAAGGAACACAACATAATCAATCCAATATTGATAATGTGTCATATAGGATTAACTGAATTATAATGTTATAATTTTGAGTTGTAATATATTTTAAGGTTTATTTTTTTGAAAAATATATTAAAATTATCCTCTTATTTTGTCAATCATTCATTATGAAAAAATAATTATATTTTTTTAGAATTCAATTAGTAAGGAGAAACCATGTAAATTATTTATGTGATAGATAATGTACAAAATTTCTCAATGATAAAATAAATAATATAGAAGATGGTTTTGAAAAACATGTGATTTCACTCACCTATCTATTTCATGTTCGTATTTTCAAATAAATCCATTTAAAATTTTGAATAAAAAACATGAAGAATGATTGGGTTTTTTAAAATGCTATCATATTAATATGATGAATAAGTGAACATTCAATATCCCATCTATAAAAAATAATTAACTAAGAACAAAATGTAATTCCTCAAATGAATAAGAAAATGTCTCAAGTGTGGATACATTGGATATTGAGGTAAAAAAATTTAAATAGACATTAAGAAGTCATTATAGAAAATTAATGGTATTTTATTCCAAACTAATACAACATTAACACATAAACACTAAAATTAAATAGTGTTTGGGTATTATAAAAAATATCTCCCTAATATAATCTCTAAAAATAATCATATATTGAAGAAACCTAATAAGAAAAATGAAAAGACAAATACGATTCAATCATAAATACTGAAGTGGTCTATGAATATTAAATAACACTTGAAAAAAAATTATTTTTATGGTTGGATATTGGATTCTTGTATATTTAATGAACAATGTCATCACAGGACATTAAATTAGCACCATGAAAATTTTAATATTGATGAAATAAATATTATTTTATCAAATTCGATGCATTTAACTACACTATTTATATTTCTACTAGATTATACTACATATAAATATATTTTTAATTATTTTTGTTGAAATTTATTTGATATTGTTAATGGAATATATCAATTGAAAAAGGAAAATTACTACAAAGGAAAATCACCTACAAAAACTATCCTATGATAACTAATTAATAAAACGATGTCCATAACCACCCTTTTAATAATTAACCTTATCATATTGGATTATTTATTATAAGATTTATAGAAAATCTAAATAGTATTATTATTCCTATTAATATTGAAATGATATGTATAACATCCATACCAATGATATAGTGGATGAAACCTCATAAAAAATTCAAATCTACATTCATGTTTGTCGTATAGAACCCATACCATATATATTTTGATTTGAATAACTAAAATTGTGGGGATTAAATTTATATAGGGGGAGGATATATCAAATCAATATTCAACTATGTATTTTAGTTAAAAAAATATATTTCGTTTGATATATTTATTTACATCAACCACAAAAACAAAATTAACCACAAATATTTTATAATTGTTAAAACGTAGTCAATGAATTAATGGGTAAATATTAAAATAATTAAATTATGAGTTATATATAGATATAAAAATAAAAATAATCTTATTATATAAATTTATTGATAAAAATAATTAATTATAGATCAAAATCATATTTAATCTGGTTATCTATAAAATATTTTATCATAAAAATTATCATTTTCATCCAAATTAATTCATAATATGTAATTTTTATTTAAAAGTTTAAATGTTATTTATTATTAATAGATACAACCAAATGAGTACACAAAAATCCAATAGTTATTAGTATGAAATTAAAAAATTTATATCATATGGAGAGAATTATTTTTAAATAAATTTATGTTCTTATATGTAAATTGACATTTCCCACAATTAGAAATATATTATTAAATAATGGTTTTATTATTTTAAAATAGAATTTTAAAATAAGTTAATGTGATAAATCTCAATTTTTGACATAAAATTATTTTAGAAAAATAAATATTAAATACCACTGTTAAAAAATTATTTCTCAAGGAATGGGACATTCTTATATATTATTGTCGTACAATAAATAAATATATTTTTAAAAAATATAATAATATTTTTAAAAATTTACTTATTCAAATTAATACACATTTAATTGGTAAAATATGATATATAATATTTAAAACATGTAATGATTAAAACTAATTTTCAAGCTACAATAAATTTTCAACACATTATATGATTCAATTAAAATTTTAATGATGTTTTCTTTTGAATATGAAATTTATTAAATTATTTATAAATTATAAATCATAATTTTGAATTTTTTTATATTGTTCATATTATATTTTTAGTGATAAAATAATTACCATGGTTATATCTTATTAAAAAATAATAAATTTTATAGTTAGTATTCTAATAATCGTAACACCCCAAACCCAGTTCCCTAGAGTCCGTGCATTATTGTAATACATTGTTATGATTACAAGGAATCATGTCCTGAAGGACCAATCAATTTAGCAGTCTTGGGAAAATAGATTACATACATGAACGTTACATTAAACTTTATAACATACAAAATAACATAATTAATCCTTTGAGAACCCCATTATTCCCTTAAGATTAACCTTGCATGAAAATAATAATACACATCTTGGAAATCATGGGGAAATAAAAGATAAGAATGGGGTGAGATCAGATGCTTGGCAAGGGTCAATAATTTAGCAGAAACTATAAAGTTTTAAGTCATGTTGTGAAATAAAAACAAAAGCCTTTAAACATTAACATGAACATAATATTTTAAAAAATAAATAAAACATTACCATATAATCATGCACATGGATATTCTAAAAATAAAATAACCACATGTAATAAATAATTTCATAATTTGGGAATTCCTAATGATAGGCAACACTACCACATAGTCAAGGCCTTGGCCAAGACTACAAATATTTTTTTTATCAAGGACATGTCCCAAGATACTTGTTTTTCTCATGAGGCCTATTGTTTCATCGAGGATTTATAGTGGGCTCCACCCGTCACTTACTACTTCCACTGCATTCCTCATATGAAATGGTTGAAACATAACAAAAATATTTATATTAAAACTAGCATACAAATTGTCAATAATTTATCCATAAACCATGAATGATATAAAAAAACACATCCACAATAAAACATATCACAAATACTTCAATACAATATGGATTATTTGTATCATAATAAATCAACTTCAATTATGTTTAAAATCCATCAAAGAATGTTGACATAGATGAAACTAATTTGTAAAACCCTATGAGAGAAATATCTATTTTTTCATGAAAAAATTTAAAAGTCACACAATTTAAAAAGAAATAAATTTCATGATATTTTTTATTCGAAGTGTCCCATACCACTTTGAATCTTTTCAAAGGAATTAACAGTTAAAAAAAATTGATGTCCATATAATTAAATCCTTAAAAACCATTTTGAAAACATGGACATTAATGAGAATGATTTTGAAGAATAAATATTTAAAACATTTAAAATGATGTTTTAGTAATACATCCAATAAAAAACACCCTTTATAAAACTCTTTTATGAAAATTGACATGGATAATAAATATTTCTCAGTAGATACTTACTTAAAAACAACCTCGGATAATAAAGATATTTTGTAATTAACCCTTACCTTGCACATTCATTTAGTCAAGGGTATATTTAACCTCTTGTATAATGACCATTGTATGTTATTATATTATACCAGAACCATATTAATATTTTTGATATCATACATGATTCATTTATGACTTTATACTACACATTTAATAAGGAATTTCATGTTAAATTAACATTTCCGGTAATAACCGCTTTATTTATCGTACGTATTTTAACTTGTTATTATTGATCATTTCATTTAGATCATGATTTATATATTTACAAAATATAAAACATGATTTATATATAATATATATTTAGAAAATAAATATGTATAATAGATAGATATATTAAAAGGAAAACACCATTTATGGAGATGGTAGGTCGTATGTACGCATAAACGCTGATTCTGTTTTCATATCGTATTGACTAGAAGTAAGTGAATAAGATATATATAATTACACAAATACACACACACACAAACATATATATATATATATATCCAATATTATTATTATGTCATATATTACATACTTATTAATAATATATATATTTGTAATCATCATTGAAGGATGAACGTGGAAATGAATCTCATCGCTTTGTGGAGATAGTAATCCGTACGTATGCACGAGCAAGAATATCATTATTAAGATAATAAAATAGTATATAATTGGTTGTTATATCATATATAAAGAATCATTATCATGTTATTTATTATTTAAATTATTTATACTAATTATTATACCCATCTAAATTATGAAGTGTTTGAATAACAAACATCACAACGATGAGGAGACGGTAAGACGTACATATGCACATATGGTGACTTTGTTATTTACAGGATGGATTGAAAAATGAATATGCTTGTAAAATTTTTATAATAACAGCAAAGTATATAGAAGATATTGGAGTTATTATTTTAGATTGGAATCAAAAAAGAAAGAGGATGTCACAACCCGAACTCAGACACCTGTTTTCTTTATTTTATTTTTCTTATTTACTCGGTCCCACGTCTTTTAGATGAGGCTTAGTTGGGACCCGGTTTGAAATTTTGGATGATCGTTGTTTTTGGATGGTCTTGGGCCGGAGTACGGTCACCACACCATTAGCGGGGACCCTGCGTCTGATCCTGGTGAATGCACGGTGGCACGACACTTCAAATAAATAAAAAATTAAATAGATAAATTAAGTTAATTGAAAAAACTTAGTAAAATTTCATATCGATAAAACACGGTTAATGTTTAAATTATAATAATGAGAAATTTTTTGCGAAAGTGGTAATATTATTATTATTTAATTTGTTAATAATCCTATTATTATTAAACTGTTATAAATATAATTATTATTTAAAATGAGATGCAATAAAATTTTCATTTTATTAACATTATGTTTGTTATTAATTTCTTTTGTTGTTATTAATGTTATTATTACCATTTTTTATTCATATTATTCACATTATTATTATTATTGTATCATTAATATTATTATTATTAATATTATTTTGTTTCTTGATTATTATTATTATTATTATTTTAAAACCCCAAACCTCCACCATACCTATATCCCCCCCTATGTAATCTCGTCTCCCCCCTTCCCCCCATGATAGCAGTAGGCCACACCCCCTTCCTCATCGCTCTCTCCCTTCATCGCGCTACTCCCCTCTCCTCCCGGCCTCTGCCTCCCTGCTTCCCTCTCCTCCCGCCTCTTGCAGGTCGCGCGCAAGCCGACCCCCTCCTCTTCCCTAGTATAGTGAAGCTGCAGCTGACCTGCTCCTCCTCCCGGTTTCATTGCCCATCTCGGCCTCCTCCCTTCGTCGTCCAGTCGCTGAAGCTCTACCTTCGAACCGACGACCGTCCGACAACGCCCCTCCCTCCTTGCGTGGCGCCCTCCACCTATCTCTCCTCTCCAGTCCGGGAGACCCCCTCCTGTTTTCCCCATATTTTTGTCATGCCGCACCTCCCTTCTCGATGCGATTCATGCGAACCCGGCCCCTTTCTCGGCAAGATTCTGGCGAACCTGACCCCGCATGTCTGATGGCCAGTAGCGACGAACTCGATCCCTTTTTCACAACGCGTCCATGTTGCTCTGGTGTGGCAAAGAATCCACTTAATGGGTTCATGAAGGGTGTTTTAGGTCATTTTGGATCTTTTCCCACCCTCTGCCGCCGAATGTGAAGCAATTCAGATCGCTTCGGATAGACCACCATTGTTCGCGGGGCGCGTTTGGATTTGCGGCATGTTTGGGTTTGCTGCTAGTATCCAAAGTGAGGATTTCAGTATCGCATGCACATTTATTTTATTTTCATTATTTTGTTTTTAATTCCTTCTATTTTATTTGTAGTATGGATAATTATCTTCTTGTGCAATCATGCCTTACGGTGTTCTCTTGATCACTGCCGCTGTCCGAGGTGATGTTTTTCATCCATTGTTTTGTTTCACACTTTATATTTTGGGTCATGTTTATATAATCAGGTCTTTGGTTTTTATTGAGGGTTACATCGGTCTGGAAGCTTTATTTTGGGGTGTCATAAGTTGTTGTAGAGCGTCGAGATCATTTCTAAGTGCGTGCACAATTGTCGAAGTGCGTGCATGTGAGCAGGGTCTGATTTGAGTTGGAATGCTTTCTATGACCATCATTCACGGTAAGTGTTTCCATTCGTTCTATTTTTTATAAGTTTTCCATAGTCACTATCATGTTTTCATTTTGTTAAAAAAATTATTTTCACCCGTTATAATTCTTTTTTGTTTATTTATTTCAGTGATTCTTTGATGGTTTAAAGTGTTAAAAACAGCTTTGAAATAGTACTCTGGTTGCTGAATTATTTACATTGTTTTTTTACCTTTCATTGCATTGTTTTATTTTTAGTTTCAATTTTACATGTTTCACTCTTTCCCAGCATTGGTATTTTTCGGTTTTAGATTTCATTTATAACGTTGAAAATGATTATGGAAATGGTGCGTAGTGTGTATTGAGTTTTTAAATGAGAACAACATGTTCCATATTTTAAAGTGTGAAAACCCTACATTCATTTATTTATTTCAAACTTCTGTTAGGGCCCTGTTTTAGAAAAGAGACATGTAGTATTCAGTGGTTTATTCTTCGCATACCTACTAAGCATTTTGGTTCTCATTCCTGTTATATCTTTCCAGTTACAGGTTCATTTTTTCGTACAGGTTTCATGTTCAGCTGCTCAATGTTGGAGCATCATGGTCTTGAGATGGGTGGTGACCTAGGAGGACACAAGGAGGTATGTAATTTTATTTTCGTTCCACATCTTATCTTATTCTATTATATTTAGTCCATTTTGTGTTTGTTTACCTTGTTTTCACGGGCCAAATTGTTCCCAACAGTTATATTTTTGATGCCCGACAATTGATACCAGCCCGTGGGGATCGGGAAAGCCCTCGAGTCTTGCTGCAGGCCGGCTCGGGTGACCGGTTCAGGTTCGACACGGGTTGGTTCATGACAAAATTTTATAAAAGGAGTTATAAACTTAGTCTACCTTGATTTTTTTAGCATCCTTTGTTATTTGGGATGTGTGGTAGAAGGAGATTATGACTATCGGGGCTCAAGAGGTAGGTTACGGGTAGGTGCCTGATCACCATATCTCGTGACAGGACTAGAGTTACCAGGGTTAGTCTGGGATTTGAATATTTTATCTTTGGCTGTTTTGGATTAAGGAATGACAATGGGTGGTGAATCGGTTCACTTTGTGGCCTCACATGGGGTGGTGACCTAGGTGACGTCCATGTGTCTCGATCAAGGTCTTATTAGTGTTATTCTTTACATGGGGCATGGCTGACCACCATGTCGCTGGTTCAGACATATGCACTAGTCCTCATTCTAGTGGGTTATTATTTCATGTGTTTTGTTTTAATCTCAGATGATTTGAGTGTGCGTTAAAAGTGAAATTTTCATTGAAATGGAAAAGTGTTTCTTCCAAATTATTTTTTTTGAAATTACTAAAGTGGGTTTCTAAATGGAAAGTGTATCTGTTTGGAAAAACATGGTATGTGTTTGGATGTGGTTAGGAAAATAAGGGTTTGAACCTTGACACACTTTGTTGAGGGTCACACGTGCGTGGGTTTGTATGGAGTGTGTGGGGGCACTTGTTTTCATGTGATGTGAGCGAGATTGAATAAATGCATATGTGATGGTTAATAAGGTTCATAGGATAGATTTTTTTAAAATTGTAAAGAAATAACGGTTTTAGAGAAGTGATTTCTCATTATGTTGTATATGTTTGGATTAAGGGATTATTTCCCTTAGCTCGTGTTTTTTCTTTGATTGAGATTTGGATTGATGTCGGTTTTGATGGTTTTTTGCGTTTTGTTATGATTATGCCACCCAGAAAGCCACCGAATGTTTTCATTGAGTTATGCTCAGTTCTTAGTTCATTTTGTGTGTTGCTTTCTTATCGAGGTAGTCGAATTTTGTTAGAGGTAGTTGTATAGTTCCGAAAGATAGTGTGTCTTTGGGTTGTTAGGAACTCTCAGGGTAGGTATCGTTCATACCACCCTAAATTTATTTGAGGGTTTAGTTTTGGACAAGTATAGATGAAATGTCTCATCACCGTTAGAGATTGGGGTGTGATCAATGGAGGTCAACATCAGCGAAGGTTCCCCATCTAGCAAGGAGTGCAGGCCAGTGGAACATGTCTCCAAGAAACCATATTTGCCAAACAGGCTCCTAGTTCGTCGGACCTATCTCTTGTACGCCACGAGTATTACCTATCCGAACATTCTATGTTTTCATGTCGCACACCTTTAAAAATGTACGAGAAACATGGTTGTTGGAATCATCTAATTGAAGGAGTTAGAGACCAATAGATGAAAATGCCTGATTGTGAGGCAGGAGACGCTTCAGCCATCAGTGCCCCAGCCACAGGTCTCGGGGCGAAGCTCGCGCACAGTCAGGAGTTGCCGACGGTGTGTGGAACCTCGGTCCAAATAATGTATTTGGCTGTAGAATGGAAATATCCAAAATTTTATGGTTCTATTCTCGTCACTGTCGTAAACTCATTATTGTTGTGGTGGCATGATGAGTCCATTACCCCGCAATTGAAGCTGTCTTATCTACTCTCAGTGTGGTTTTTAAATTGTTTGGTCTCTTTGAATGGTGTGGGCCCGTCAATAGATAGACCAGTTCTGATTTTCAGTTGGTCTCACATGTGTTAGTTAGGGGGATGTTCATTTCATAATATTTATGGGAGGTGTTGACTTAATATCTCATCCTCAAATTGATGGGTTATTCTATTTTGATCTTTCGTCAAATTCTCAGGTGTGTTGATCAGTCCATGTGGGGAAAACAATGAGTTTTGTTTTTGGCATTCCCATGTGGCCTCCTCGGGGGTGGTGTGTTCGGGTTTCTAGGATTTCATGTTAGTAAAATTTTGTGGTGGGGAGAACCCTACCATGTTCTCCCCTCAATTTCGGGCAATGATTTTTTTTCTTGAGTTGGTCAGTTGTGCCTTGTGTTTATAATGGTCACCCCGAGCCTCTCGGTTTTCTATGATTTTGTCTGGGAATGGACTCAAGTGGGGTCGATTGTTGGCTTGGTGACTTTCTGGGGGTAGAAAGTTTCTATGGTTGGGATAATTGTAACACCCCGACCACAAAAGCTTGTTTGTTTTATTTTATTTTTCTTATTTACCTAGTCCCATGTCTTTTGGACGAGGTTTAGTTGGTACTCGATTTAAAATTTTCGATGATTGATGTTTTTGGTCGGTTTTGGGATTGAGTATGGTCACTGAACCATTAGTGGTGACGGAACGTCTGGTCCTGCTGAATGCGTGGTGGCGAGACACTTCAAATTAATAATAAATTAAATAGATAAATAATGTTAATTGATAAAAAACTATGTAAAATTTTATATCGATAAAACAACGTTAATGTATAAATTATAATAATGAGAATGTGTTTTCAGAGGTGTTAATATTTCTACTATTTAATTTGTAAATAATAATGTTATTATTTAATTGTTATAAATATAATTATTATTTAAAATGAGATGCAATTAAATTATCATTTTATTAAAATTATGTTTTATATTAATTTCTTTTGTTGTTATTAATGTTATTATTATCATTTTTATATTAATAGTATTACAATTATTATTATTTTATCATTGATATTATTATTATTAATATTACTTAAAATAAAATGGATAAGAAATGATAATTTTTATTTGTTTTATTAATATTTATTAGTTTTATTATTATTATTATTATTATTATTATTTTGTTTCTTGATTATTATTATTATTATTATTATTATTATTATTATTATTATTATTATTTCTAAAAACCGCTAAACCAACCCCATACCTGCATCCCCCTCTCTAATCATGTCGCCCCCTTTCCCACCTTGCTAGCCACAGGCTGCACCCCCCCTTCCTCGTCGCTCTTTCCATTTGTTGCGCTTCTCCCCTCTCCTCCCGGCCTCCGGCACTCCGCTTCCCTCTCCTCCCGCCTCCTGTAGGTCACGCGCATGCCCACCCCCTCTTCTTACCCTGTCCAGTGAAGCCGCTGCCAGCCTACTCCTCCTCCCGGTTCCACTGCCCATCCCGGCCTCCTCCCTGCGACGTCCAGATGATGTGGCTCCACCTTCGAACCACCAACCGTCCGACGACACCCCTCCCTCCCTGCGTGACGCCCTCAACCTTTCCCTCATATCCTGTCGAGCAGACCCCCTCAGGTTTTCCCCATATGTTTGCAGCGTCAGACCATCCCTCCCGGCGCAATTCCGACAAACCTGACCCCCTTCTCAGCATGTTTCCGATGAACCGAACCCTGCATGTCCGACAGCCATCAGAGACAAACTCGATCTCTTTTGCACAGTGCCTCCACATTGCTCCGGAATGGTCAAAAATCTTGTTTCTGGGTTCACGTAGGGTGTTTTGGGTAAGGTCGGATCGCATCCCTCCCTCCTCCGTCGAAGGAGAAGCAATTTAGATCGCATCGGACTAATCACCACTGTTTGCGAGGTTCGTTTGGCCTTACTGCATGTTTTGGTTTTCCGCCACCATCCCAATTGAGGGTTTTAGTATTACATGAATGTTTATTTTATTTTCATTATTTTGTTTTGAATTCCTTCTATTTTGTTTGTAGTATGGATAATTATCTTGGGGTGCAATCCTGACTTGTCGTGTTCTCTAGATCACTCTCGCTGTCTTAGATGATATTTTTCATTCATTGTTTTGTTGCACACTTTATTTTTTGGGTGGTGTTTATATCATCGAGCCTCTGGTTTTTATTGAGAGGTGCATCGGTCTGGACACTTTATTTTGGGTGGTCAGAAGTTATTGTAGAGATTCGAGATCGTTTCTATGTGTGTGCAAATTTGTCGAAGTGCGTGCACTTGAGCTGGGTGTGGTTTGAGTTGGAATTCCTGGCATGACCATTGATCGAGGAAGGAGTTTCCATCCCCTCTCATTTTTTTATGTTTTCCATAGGCACTTTCATGGTTTAATTTAGTTTATAAATTTTATTTTCACCTTTTATAGTCCTGATAGTTTGTTGATTTCAGTGTTTCTTTGATGATTTAAAGTATTGAAAACAGCTTTGAAAGAGTCACATAGTTGCTAAATTATTTACATTGATTGTTTACTTTTCATTGCATTGGTTTACTTTCATTTTCATTTTAACTTTTTTCACTCTATCCCAACATTGTTAATTTTCTATTTTGGATTTCATTTATAAAATGGAAAATGTTTTTGGAAATGGGGTGTAGCATGTGTTCAGTTTTTAAATGAGAAAAACATGTTGCATATTTTAAAATGTGAAAACCCTACGTTAATTTCTGTATTTCATACATCTGTCAGTGGACTGTTTTGGAAAAGAGAACTGTTGGATTCAGTGGTTTATTCTTGGAATCACTACAGAACATCTCAGTGCTCACACATATTATATCTTTCTAGTTGCAGGTTCAGCTTCTCGTACAGGTTCATGGTTCAGCTACTCAATGTTGGAGTAGCATGGTCGTGAGTTGGGTGGCGACCTATGAGGTCACAAAGCGGTATGTACATTTATTTTATTTTTGCTTCTTCTATTATTCTCCCTTCGTCAGACTTTTTTTTGGTTTGGTTATCTTTTGTTCAGGGGCCAAATCTTTCCCAACCGTTATATTTTTTATGCCCGATAGTAGTTTCCAGCCAGTGGGGATCGGGAATTCCCCTCGGTCCATGCCATGGGCCGGATTAGGTGAGTGGTTCATGGTCGACCTGGGTTGGTTCGTGACAAAGGAAGTGGAAGAAGAAAAGAACTTGAAAGAGGGTGGTGAAATCATTACCTCTTTTTTGGGTTCTTCCTTTTTATTTGATCAAAAGGGCTCCTTAGGTTGGCTTTCTAATCAAAATAAGGCCTCTAAGATTAAGTGAGAGAAGTTTGCAGGATATTTGGGCAGGTCTTGGTCGAACCAAAAGGCATTGAGGGTTTCAATTGGACAGAAGAGTAAGTTCCCTTTTATAAGAGGGGTGAGGGGCACCTTAGGAAAAAATTAAAATATTATTTTATTATAAATTCATATTGGGTTTATAATGGCTCCAATGTGACTTATTTAAAGGATAGGGTGGGTATGGGCCGAAATCCTTTCAACTAATAGGTTTGAGATAGGTTTGGGTCACTATATTAACCTTATCTTTTAGATTTAACCCTTAGTTTATTAGTTTGACATTTAGCTTGTTTGTTTGTATTTTTATATTATATGGTTAATGAACACACTATAAACTACAAACAGAACCCAATGTGGAACAATAATGATATACCTATCATTATATAAGTCCTTTGGCCAAACCTTATATTTTAGGACTATTATATAATTTAATCATATAATATTTGTTTTAAAAACTCATTTTTGACAATTTTGATACTATTTAGTATACGGTTATTGTGAAGTCATCAAAACGTGATTACTTCAAAATAGATAAATTTATTCAATCCAAAAATGTCATATTAAATTAGAAAATTCGTGGATTTCATAAAAACGTTGAAATTATATTTATTTTAATATTTTTATTACAATTTATTTGATTCTTTCATTAATAAGGTAATTACTACATCATCATTATGTCATAAATAAATTAAATTATTCAATGCCTAAAAATTATAAATAAAATACCATTATGTAGGGAATATTATTATCTTTCTAATCAATATTTATAGTTAAATTTATATTATGTATAACCATATATTAAATATGGATTAGTTTTTAAACATTGATTTTAACTCTTTTAACTCTTCTTTAAATAAAATAATAATAAATGTCCTATTCTAATCCACATGGACCAAAATAATAAAATTTTATTCCTACTGTTTTTTTGGTCGAATTAGATTTATACAAAAGAATCAGGACATGTTTTAGGGTAAAAATAATATCATTTTTACCTTTAATTGCCCTATTTTTTCACCTTGGTAAATAAAAGTAAGAAGTAACTATTCATAAAAAATCATTTTCATCTCATTGAACCAAAATTTACTTACTGATATAAACTGTGTCTCTCATATTTTTTAAGTTTTATTTATAGAAGCGGTAAAATTATGTTTTATGCAAATTTGAAAATGCTCCTAGGTGGTGTGTAAAAGACGGTAAAAAGTTCAATAAATTTTTTTTATATCTAAAATTATAATAAACTGATTCTAATGAATTAAATTGAACATATATATGTATTATGTATATATTATGACCTAAAATAAATTTAAATAAAATCAATAATTATTTAAATAAAAAGTCAGTTTTAAACAATAACTTAGTGTTTTCCACTATTCATCAAAAATTGAAGGTTTTTAGAAAAATACCAAAAATTCACCATATGATAATTTTAATATTCCGAATCCAAAAATGATTTCCATTATGAAGGATAAAATTTATAAAATTCTAAAATTTGGGTATTACTATTAATAACGGCTAGTTTGATTGTTTGTGGGGTGTTAGAACTTGAAGTTACATACAACACATGCTATAGCATTATTCAGAGGGAAACGTATAGTGGAACATGGGGGTGTTACATTCTCCCCTCCTTCAATAAATTTCATCCTCGCAATTTGAAATTTCTCTTTGAGAATAAATGGTAAAAATAGAAAAACACTTTTGTGGAGAACCCACATAAAAAATTGGGTTAAAAAAATATTTTCTTATTAAGAGGGAAAGGGAAATAAAAAAGTTACCACCAAATAATGATCTTGATTAGGAGAAAATTGGTGAAAATTAGAGACAAATAATTGGAGGAAAAATTTAACTATTAATATGGAGTGATTGAAGTCATCAATCACAAACAAGTGTAAAATTGAGGGCCTTAAAACCATCAATCTATGACGATTCAAAATATCATCGGTTAAACATAAGGTATTAGGATAGCAAAATTTTGGATTTATGATCCTTTCCCTATTGTTTATGAATTATTTTATTCATATAACAAGAGGGGAAAAAATATATTTACTTGACAAGTACAGTTTCATCCTTCAACTAATTCCTACCACAAAGCAATCATTCACTACAAAGGATAATAGAACTTAAAAATATTTTATTTATCATAATCGTATAGGGTTTCAAAAAATAATTTTTAATTCAACTACCAGTCCTTTTAAAAAAAGTTATACTATACAAACAAGGAAATCATGTAGGCTAGTGGTAGGTGATGAACCATTATCACCCTTCGTTTGCGGGTTCAAGTCGTGTGGCTTTTCCAGACGCGATGGGTTGTCACCCGGCCTCTGCGTTTTCCTTTTTATAACAATCCAAAAATAATCTTAATAAATGATTTAACCTTAAAAATAATATAGAACTTCAAACTTAATCCATTCCCACCTTTAGACTTATCCAAAATACTTTTATCCAAACTCACAGTCCAAAATTTATAAAGAATGTAAAGACGGTGAAGATCATTTTTTCCACGTAATAACATGTGAATACCTTCATAATTATTTTTTAAAAAACATGTTAATACCCTAAATTACCATTAAACCTTATTGATTACGTTCATTCTCCC
Source organism: Viscum album (assembly GCA_963277665.1). Taxonomy (NCBI): domain Eukaryota; kingdom Viridiplantae; phylum Streptophyta; class Magnoliopsida; order Santalales; family Viscaceae; genus Viscum; species Viscum album. The sequence goes on from OY728132.1 coordinate 920,748,443, forward strand.
TTATTCCTGATATAATACTAGATATAATCCTTATATCTATAAATTTTGTCTACTCCAACAAAAATTGAATAATCAAACAATTAATTAGTTTCAAAGTAGCCAGGAATATCGAATATAATTTTTCTAAATAAAATATCTCTTATTCCAAAATTACTATATTAGTATCACGACCATATTAAGGTTTATCTTTCCTCCAACCATGTATTTTACAAAATGTTTAACTTGTTGTTGCGTCACTTTTCATAGTACCATATAATCTAATATCATCAATGAAATATTATTGCAGTACAATCCTTATTTATTTCCATAATTTTTATGACTGTAATATCATCGATACAACATTTAAATGACATAAATATTTAATAACAACATAAGAACACTAGTCATTCATCTTCATCTCTGGTAGTATCATAACTTGATTATTATCTAATAGCATCATTTTTGAAATACTTTGATGACTGGGAAATTGATTCTTGTAGAGTCCCAACACCTTGCAGATGAAGTATTTTACATTTGAAACCTTTTTCTTACCCTTGAAATCATGTAAATGGTGACCTTTTTCTTCCACAATTATAAAAAAATCAAATTCCCTTAAAGTATTTACCAAGTTGATTCTTTCCACAGTTGTCACATGTGGGAAAATCCTTCTTTCCCCTCTTCATTTTATCCTTCATTCCCTTTTCCATCATTTTCCTTTCATGCTTCCCTTCAAAGCCATAGTACTTAGATAATTATTTTCTTATCTTATTAACACATGATACTATTTTTTCATATGATCAAAATAATTGGGAGCCTAATTCCATTTTAAATATCCACTTAATAATGTTAAAGATATGATCCTTATTACTATCTTGATCATACTTATTGCTGTAGTTCATGTTCCATTCTTCTGGGAGCCACTTTTAAATGACGAAATACACAGGGTTTTTATAATCCTAAAACTAGAAAAATCATCAACATTAATTTATTATTTTCACACATCAAGTCTCATAATCATAAAAAAAATTCTTTGCTGACATATTTACTCATAAATACATCATAATGGTTTGTAAATAAAATGTTAATTATCCTAAGCATATCCCCCAGATGTGTTGTAACCCATAGTGCAGCAAGGCCCGTTGTCATGCACCAGTTCCCATTCGAGTCTAGGTCAAAGTAGTGTTTTTGGATTTTACCCCTAGGTACATCTGTTCCAGATCCACCTCTACCTGCTCATATCCAGAGAGGGATGTATTTCATGTAATATAAACAAAATCTCTACATTACCAAAATACTATGAAGTTATTCTATACTAATACTCAAAGACTATCTTATGGTAATGTGCTATAATCAGAGTTTATCTAAATATATTTTCCAAGGTTATTGCTAAAAATCCTCTGATACCAACTACAATGGCCCGAACACAGTTTCCTAGATTCGGGGAATAATTTTAATACATTTGTATGATTACAAGGAATCAAGTCATGATGGACCGACTAGTTTATCAGTCTTGGAAAAATATATTACATACATGAATATTACATTAAACATTCTAACATACAAAACAACATAAATAATCAATTTAGAACACCATTGTTACCTTTAGCTTATCCCTGAATAACAATCATAATACAATTCATGGATATCCTAGAAAAAGAAACATAAGAAAGGGGTGAGCTCAGATGATTAGTAAGGGTAAATAATTTAGCAAAAGCTATAAACTATTAAGGAAATATGTGAAAAAAACAAAAGCCTTTTAAACATAACTTGAACATAATATGGTAAAAATAAAAAAACATTACCATATGAACATGAAAATGGATATTCTACTAGTTGAATAATCACATGTAATAAATAATTTCATAAAGGGGGAATACCTTATGATGGGAATCATTACCACATAGTCAAGGCTTTGTGCCAAGACTACAAATAATATTTTTTCATGGGCTTATTACAAGACACTAGTTTTTCTCATGAGACCTACTGATGCATCGAGGAGCTATAGCGGGCTCCACCTGTCACTTACTAAGTCCACTACATTCCTCATATGAAAAGGTTGAAACATTACATAAACATTCATATTAAAACTAGCATATGAAATTTCAATACTTTATACATAAGCCATGTATGGTATAAAAATAATACATCCACAGTCAAAAATATTACAATTTTTTAATACAATATGAATGATTTGTATCATAATAAATCAACATCAAACACGTCTAAAATCCATTAATGGATGTTTACATTGATGAAAATTATTTTTAAATCTCTTTGAGAGAAATATATATTTTTCATGTAAACATTTAAAAGTCACAAAATTTAAAAATGAAAGAATTTAATGATATTTTTAAATCAAAGTGTCCCATACCACTTTTAAACTTCACAGAGGAATTCAAATTTTAAAAAAGTTCATATCCATATAGTTAAATCCATAAAAACAATTTTGAAAACAGGGACATTAATGAGAATGATTTTGAAGAAAAAAAATATAAAACATTTAAAATGATGTTTCAGTAATAATTCCCTTAAAAAGAATCCTTTTTAAAACTCTATTATGAAACATGGACATGGATAATAAATATGTCACAGTAGACACATACATAAAAACAACCTCGGATAATAAAGATATTGTGATACTAACCCTTACCTTGCACTTTCGTTTAGTCATTGGCATGATTAACCTCTTGTATAATGACCATTGTATGTTATTAGATTATACTAGATCCATTATATATTTATGATATCATACTTGATTCACTTATGACATTATACTACACATTTAAAAATGAATTGCATGTTAAATTAACATTTCAGTTAATAAACGATTTCTTTATAGTATGTATTTTTACTTTTTATTCTTGATCATATCGTTTAGATCATGATTTAAATACTTCTAGAATATAAAAAATGATTTATATATAATATATATTTACAATATAAATATGTATAATAGAAATATATATGAAATGAAAATCATAGTTTATGGAGATGGTAGGTCGTACGTTCGCATAAACGTTGTTTCTATTTTCATATCGTATTGACCTGAAGTAAGTGAATAAAATATATGTAATTACATAAATACACACATATATAAATATATAATTATATATATCTCAAGTAGTATTATTATTTCATATATTACGTAGTTATTAGAAATATATATTATTATAATCATTATTGAATGGTGAACGTGGAAATGAATCTCATCGCGTCGTGGAGACGGTAATCAGTACGTATGGACGAGCGACAATATCATTATTTTGATAATAAAATCGTATATAATTGGATGGTATATCACATATAAAGATTCATTATCATGTTATATTTATTATTTAAATCAGTTATATTCATTATTATACCCATCCAAATGATGTAGTGCTTGCATAACAAACATCTCTACGATGTGGAGATGCTAAGCCATACGTACACACGTATGGTGACTTTGTTATTTATAGGATAGAGAAAACAATTAATATGGTAGTACCATTTTTATAATAAAATCACTGTATATATAATATACTGGAGTTATTATTTTATAATGGAAACAACAAAGAAAGAGGAAGTGGAAGATGAAAATAATTTGAAAGAGGGTGGTGAAATCATTACCTCTTCTTCGGGTTCTTCTTTTTAATTTGATTAAAATGGTACCTTGGGATGGATTTATGAACCAAAAAAATGCATCTAGGATGATGTTAGGGAAGTTGGAAGGATATTTGGGAAGGGGTTGGATTAACCAAAAGGTTTTGAAGTCGTGAATTTGAGAGAAAGGAATGTTCCCTTTTATAAGAGGGGTGAGAGGCACCTTAAGAAAAACATAAAATATTATTTTATAATAAATTTATATTAAGTTTATAATGGATTAAATGTGACTTAATTAGATTATAGGGTGGGTATGGGTCAAAAGCCTTTCAACCAATAGGTTTTAGACTGTTTGGGTTCACTATATTAACCTTATCATTTAAATTTAACCCTTAGTTAATTAGTTTGACATTTACCATGTGTCTTTGTAATTTTATATTGTATGGTTAATAAACTACCTATAAACATTTAAATGAACCCCAAGTGGGCCATTAATGATATAACTATCATTATATTAGTCCTTTGGCCGAACCTTAGTTTTTTCGTACTATTATATGATTTAATAATATAACATTGGTTTTTAAACCCCATTTATGTCAATTTTGACACTATTTAGTATTTGGTTTTTGTGAAAGTTATCACAACTTGATTTCTTAGAAAAAGATACATTGAATTAATTCTAACGTGTCATATTCACCTAGAAAATTCTTGGATGTCATAAAAACTTTTAAATTATATTTATTTTAATATTTATAATAAATTTATTTGATTCTTTCATTAATAAGGTAATTACATCATCATCAGTGTGTCATCAATAAATTAAATTATTAAATATCTAAAAATTATAAATAAAATACCATTATTTAGGATATCATTTTATATTTCTAATGAATACGTATATATTAATTTAGCTTATGTATAACCCTATATTAAAAATGGTTTAATTTTTGAACATTGATTTTAACTCTCTTAACTCTTCTTGAAATAAAATAATAACAAATTATTATTATAATCCAAGTGGACCTAAATGATAATATATTTTTCCTAAGGATGTTTTTGGTCTAATTACAGTTATCGAATAGAATTTTTACACAGTTGAGGCTAAAGATAATAACATTTTTACCTTCAATTAGCATATTTACTTTAAACCGTGGTAAATAAAAGTAAAAAGTAACTATTCAACAAAACTTATTTTCATCTAATTGAAACACATTTTACATACTAATATCAAACGTGTCTCTTGGGTTTTTTATATTCAATTCACAGAAGCATTACAATTATGTTTTATGCAAATTTGAAAATGCTTCTAGGAGATGGGTAAAAGACGTAAAAAGTTCAATAAAATTTTTATATATCTCAAATTTTTATAAACAGACTCCAATGAGTTACATTGAACTTATATAGCTATTATTTATCTATTTTGACCAAAAATAAATTTAATTAAAATAAATATTTATTTAAATAAAAAGTCGTTTTTAAACAATAACTCAGTGTTTTTCACTATTCATCATAAATTGAATGTTTTTAGAAAAATACCCAAAATTCACCCTAAGATAATTTCGATATTATAAATACAAAAATGATGTCCATTTTGAAAGATAAAATTTATAAAATTTAAAATAGTGGGTATTACTATTTATAACGACTACTTTTATTTTTTGTGGTGTGTTAGAACTCGAAGTTACGTACAACACATTCTATTTTATTGTTCAATGGGAAACCTATTATGGAAGCTTAGGGGTTACAATATTGCTCAAATTTTACTAGGTAAATATGTCAAATATTATAGGTAGATTAAAATTTGTAGGTTTTAAATTAATACCTACATGTCACTCAATTATTTACCCACAAAAATTACCTAAATCTCATTATCTTCCATTATTATCCCGCACCTATAATACTTTTCATTATATTTTCCATCTTTTTTCTATAAAGGATCTCAGTTTATCATTTTTAAAGTCCCAACACAATTTAAAATAAAAATGAAAATTTTTAAAAAATATTTCTTATATATACATATTTTTTGATTTGTATAATCTATCCTAAAAAATGATCCCCACATCCCTATCTTCGAAAGTGTACTTCTAGAAAAAATCTAAAATATCAAGCTTAATATTACATATCTTTTTAAATCGTTTATTTATTATACTCACCCAACACCATTAAAAATCATTATATACATATTTATATAATTACATTGGAGTAAATAGTATTATTAAATATTAATATATTGATGGTATAACAATTATCTATTCCAATCTCAGTTTATAAAAAATTTAATCATATTTTTGTATGTGTGTAGACTATAGCCTTGATGAAAAACACATTTCTGTTTTCCTCAACACCATTCGTGGATGGTTATTGAAATGTGTTTAGTGATTATAGATGATATTTATTCATGTTTAATAATCATAATATATTAATTTTTAATCACTGATTAATATTTATATTAAAATATACTTTTAAAATAAACTACCCTAAATGAAAATACTATGAAGATGAATTATTTATTTATATGTGAATTAATATTTTTCATTAAACACATTCAAAAAAACATCCCTATTAGGATATATCAACAAAATAACATATAAATACTAGTTTTTAATATTTTTATAAGAATAATATATAAAAAAATTGTTTTCCATAGTCATACATACACAATGATAGTAATAATTTCTTATTAGTCTGATTTTACCACCAATATAAAAAAATACACTAATTTATATAATGTATGGTATTGTAATGTTGATATAAAAAATAAAAAATTAATTAATTAATTTCATTCTAAAATTTTAATAAAAAAATTTTAATTATTAAATATGTTATCGTTCTGAATTTGTTAAAAACCACAAAAAGATGTTTCCCAAAAATTACATCAACAAGAAAAATGAAATAAAAAATAATTTATGGAAGAAATATTTTAATAATATATAATGAAATATAAATTCTAGTATGTTTTATTGTCTTATTGTGATGATCATTGGGATAATGGTGAAAAACAACATCACTAATATGAATTTAATTAAATATGATCAATATTACTCACACAGGATACTGAAAATAAATTATAACAAAAAAAACACACTAGTTTAAGATAATTTTAAAGAAATGATAATAATGTTTATATACATGATTTTGGTTTTTAAATTTTTATTTAATGTTGTTTATTTTATAAAATATAATTTTTCTCATTATTTAATTTGGAGAATTATGGAATGGGTTTTTTGTTTCAAATTAATATTCATTAGACATTTCTATTAATATGTGTCATGAAATGTTTGAAATTAATTGATTAAATACTAATGAATATAAATATATATATATAATTTATGGGATCTGAAGAACCATATTATCTTATTTCTTTATATAAAATTTTATTAAAAAGATAACATGGTTAAAAGGGTCTTTGCAAAATCAACTCTAATCATTGAGTTAAAATATTTTTATGGGAAATATTTATTCCATAATGAATTTCATACATTCTAATATCCTATTTCATTGTACAATATATTATATATTGGAAAATGAATTTCAAATAAAAAACATTTCTGTTGATTAATTTATTTCTAAAAAAAATATCGATTTTATGAATAATTTGCGTCCTCTATAATGATGGGTTCTAATCTATGTTTATTATTGCCATCCCAACAATGTTCCCATTAATATTTGAAATCATAATTATGTTTAATTTATATTTCCTTTATTTTTCCATTGTTCACTGATCAAAATTATATTTTATTAACTCTTTTTATGATTCTGATTTTCATCAAATGAATTAATAAATATTTTTCTATAAATTCAAAATAAAATATTTTTTGTTCTACATCACAGTTTATATGATAAAAGTAATTTCATTTTAAGAATCTATTACTGAAGATTAAATTTTAAAAAATATGTGTTATGAAAATCTCTACCATCATATTTTAATAAAATTAAAACCTTATATTTTTTAAAGGTGATTATCTTAAAATATATTCAATTCAAATTTTGTAAAAAAAATCCTTCTTACTACTTCATTATATAGATTCATTTTTAAAAATATTTTTATGGAAAATACATTATGTTCTTTTTCATAAATCTGTTTTTTTATAAATAGTCCATAACACAATCTTTTATTGAAATATTTAAATTGATTTTTTAAATACTATTACAATTCCATTAATATTTCATCCTTATCTATAATGTAATCTTATCGGTATGTGAAATTTTTTTAGAATCCACTTTCAATATTTTGTTATTATGTACTCATTTGGGTGATTGTATTTTAGGTATCAACTCATAATATTGTTGAGGTTAGTAATGGTGATTCCAGCATTTTGGGTTGTAAATCCCATTATTTATCCATGTTTTCTTTATGATGTGATAAATAATACAATTTTCATTCCACGGGTTCTACGTGTTATAATATTTCAATCTTTTAAAATGGAGAACATATGAAGGTATGATTTCTCAATGGGGCCATATATAACATACCAATGAATTAGTTAATGTGCAATATCATGTGTGATATAGATATAAAATATGTGCATAATTTTATTTTGAATTATCTATCATTGAATTTGTTTCTAAACATGATGGGTGTAATTTATTTTAATGATAACATGAATAATTATCAGTTTTTTCAAGATATTATATTTTTCTATATTCAAATATTCGTTCCCAATTTCTTTATTATAATATTTTTAAAGTGTATTTTAGTTATCCATACAATATTACCATAATTATTATCAATGTATCATATTCTTTATCACTGGAATATGATTTTTTTCATTTTAATTTGTTTAATCATTTGATAACACATGTATTTATATCATGACATATCAATAAAACATTTTTTTTATATTATTTTTAATAATATATTTCTATCGGGTCATGTTTTATCGTATGATTATGATGTAACCCTTAATGAAATATTGAGATGTAATGCCATTATGCATGTTTTCATCACAGATTATTTGTTTCTAGTTTTCTATAATATTTTTTTATGTCTATATTTAAAATGGAATTTTTTCAATATATTATTCTATGGATATATTGAATAAATATAAAAATATTGTAACAGTGGATTAAACATTCTTTTTGGACGATAATGACATGGAATAAAATACTAGACGACCATAACTAATTCTTTCCTTATATTATACAATTAATGTGAGATTTATTGATTAACTTATGGTAATGTTTCAAATATATATTTGTTTAAATAACTTTTTTTAAAATAAAGAGTTTATAGAAAGTGGCTTTTATGGATCATGGAAGTGCAGGTCTAGGGTGCATCACAATCCATTCATGGGATATAGATTTCATGTTGTTAATAAATTGTTAACATGGTAATGGATTTGTTGAAATCTAATTTATGTTAAGCAAATATCTAATGGAATATATTTTGAGGCAGGTGATTCCCAAATGTGAATTGTCTTATATATGACCAATAGTATTCAGTTTTCCTGATAGATAATTAATTTTTTATAATTTATTAAGAATAAAAATGTGTATGTTGTTTCATACATGTATGAAATTGATATAATAATCAGATGCATGTAAATGAGAAAGTGGTTTCAATTATGTACGGAGATAAACGATACTTCTGGATTCCATGCAATATTATAGATATTAAGATGATTTTTGTGATGATTTTCTATAAGGTATTGCCTATATAGTGAGTTTTTTTGGCCTCATTGGAATTTAAAGACTAATGGACTTAATCAAAAGTGAAATGAAGCACACAAAATGATATGTTGAAGTGATAAGACTATGACGTAATACGATAAATGTTATTTTTTTGAATTAGTTTACAAATATTTATGAAATTTCTAATTTTGGGGATTTTAGACATGCCATAATTTTTTTAATATTACACTATAATGATTATAGTTATAGATTCTCACATGTATACATTTCAAATGAATATCATGACTCATATACCACAAAATACATACTATACTATAACTATTTCTTGAAGTATAATAATTTCCAAGGTATTTTTCCAACATATATTTTTGAAACGATTATTATGTAATTAGTATTGATGCTTCAATATTAAATATCTAATTTATCTATATAAGAGGATACCCAATTGGAAGGAGTATCTAATGAAATGATTTGAAACTATTATAGATTCATCCACGATTTCTATTTATATTTCCTCAAAAAAATTCAATAGAAATTGTGGAAAATATAATAGTGCATAAATAATAAAATTATATATGAACATGAAGTATTAAAATAAAAGACAATAATAGTTTTTTACACATATTTGATATAGAAATTGGATTCCATTATATTCCACTAAGTTCTCTTTCAATCCCTTTAATATTTAATTAGAGTATTACTATTAGATCACGACAACTATAGATAACATATTTTCTCATTAATGACAATAGTGTCCAATCCATATAAAAATTGTTACGCCATTATGAGTTCATTATATATTTGCCTCAAATAATCACATGGTCACCATCATAATCCAATTACACTATAAAGACATATGAATAGTAGAAATCATTAGTTTTTGTTTTTTTTAACAGATTAACCACCTAGTCTCATTAATTTATCTCCGTGGACATTAAGTTTTTTTATGAAATGATTATAATTAAAAAATATAAAACATAATTTATTTTTATTATTAACATTATTGTAATATATCCAAATGATGTTTAAAAAATTAGTTGATAATTTTTAATGAAAAAATTTATCATTCGTATGGGTGATATAAATCATCCTTGGTGTATGATATTTTCTAAAAGTGATTAAAATGGAAAATAATAAATAAATGACTTTTTAAATTAAAATAAATATAATTATAATATTTTTTAAAACTCATTACAATTAAAACATATTGTTTTTTGAGGGGAATAATGTAATAAAAAATGACATTAATAATGGTAATACAAATTTACCCTGCATTAGACACCTAATTTTTAATACATTATGATAATTTTAAAATTCTCTTTGTTATTGTAAAATGTCATCACAAACATGTTTATTATGGTTTAAGATATATTTATTAATAGATCTAGTGCTAAAAATTGTATTTGGAGAGTGTATATAGGGTTATGGAATTGGTGTAGTAATATGTGAAGGTGCGGGGAATATTTGAGTAAATTAATGAATAACTTGTTATTATATAATAATTAAATGAATATTAATGATTATTATGAAAATATATTATTAAATATAAATAAATAATATTTTCACATTATGTTCAATTTTATTTTAAAAATATATATTAATTGGAATATACAACAAAAATAAAAAAATATATTTTATTTGAATAAAGTATGATTTGTCTTTTTTTTATATCATAATTATAACATAAAACATCCCATATAGGAACAATTATTTACTATTATTCATATAAAAAATAATTTTTTCAAAAAATACAAAAAATTACACCTATACAAATTTTAACATGTTATATTAATTTTTAATTACATTATTATGAAGATAAAATTCTCAATTACGTAGTAATAACATTTAAATTTTAAAATGTTTTTTAAAAAAATAAATTTTTGATATAAATTTATAATCATTAAAAATAGAACATATTTTATTTTACATAAATAATGAAATTAGTTAATATTATTCCCATATTTATTTTTTATAATTTCATTCATGATGAATATAATTTTTATGCATTTAACTATTTTAATGATGATGTTACTTTTCTAGTTGTCAGTTTTTTATTCAACCTACGATGTTATTATTGTAATTGTAATATATAAATTATATTTCATCTGAATAACCATTCATTCCATAATTATTCATTCCCTTAATTCAGAACCAATATTAATTTTATTTATTAATAATTGTCAATATTTACCCAAATTTTTAATTTTAACACTTTTTTGAAAAAAAATTATATTTTTTATAGATAGTAACCCATTGTATTTTAATATTATAGTTTTCTATTTTTATGTCCCTATTGTAATTTTCATTCTCATTCAATGTATTCATCGTTCATTTGGAATTTTTTATTATATCGATATAAAATAATGGACATTTCTTTTTAATTTTCATAAGAATTGTCTTAAATGTGAGTATTTATATATATAGAAAAAATAAAAAATCATTAAATAAAATCCCAAAATATATATGGGGTGTTACATAATATAATTATTAAGAACAAAATATTTAACCTAAAACATCATTATATAGTTTATAAATCCACACCCCATATAATTGAATTACATGGACTATATAATGTGTGTGATTTTTTTGGTTCATCCTCAATGAATTGAACAAAAAATGATGGACCAATGAGGGAGGAGAATCATTTTTCTCATTTTAAGAGTTATTTTCTATTTAAATTCATCATGTCAAGATGGTAATGGTTCTTGATCCACCTAAGAATATTTTTCATAGCACCTCATTATCTGTAGTAATAATTTGAGTGACATGTGAACATAGTATTTATAAAATTAACAATAAATATGAATCCTCCTTGTGTTGGTTAGATTCCCTCATAACACCCCAACTAACTTTTCAAGGTAAAAAAATGAATATATCAAGAACTTTATTAGTTTAATTAAATAAAATTCCCACTATATTCCTCAATGTCTAGTAACAACAAGAAGATATAACTCTATCCCACAATGAAGAAGAATCACAGATATATCATCCACATTTCCATATTATATTTTCCCAACATGGAAACAATATCATCCCCCATGATATATTGATCGATAGTACTACACATCTACCACTTCAAGATGAAGAGATGTTAATGGGTCTTTATAACATTGTCTTGATACTCCATATAAATATGGTATGATCAATGTTTTCCTCATCTCCCTCAAACAGAAAATTTTATCTCCATTAGGGACTCCATTTATTGGATATAATTTTCCTCAAAAATATTATATGTATCAACTTCTAATATGATCTATTTTGTGAATATGAGTTTTCAATACTCCCCAACCATTATTTTAAATCATCCCCAATTATTCATAAATAAAAAATAACAGTGAATATTTTTCTAAATAATATTTTAGAATGTATTTCCATATTAGAATAATGGAATCCACATGAACATTGTAAGTATCGATTTCTCATCTAAATCATTCAATATAAATATTATTTATTAAATATTTAATTTAATTATAATTTATATTCCAATAATTATTTAACACCCATGAGGAATATGGGTTTTTCCCATATGATATATTAAATATCAGGATCTGAGAAACTATTTTTAAAACTATGTATGAATTCAACATTTCTTATATATATAATGGAATAAGTCATTTTCATATACATGTCCTCATCAATAAATATAAAATTAAATTTCCATTTACTGTGGATTTATATTCTAAAATACCCCCTGGAACATATGTATACAACCCATTTTTAGCTCTCAATTTTTTTTTTATGATTCTCATATATGACTTCATTGCATACATTGAATACATGATTTTCCTCAATTTTTAGATCATCCACAGGATAAGAGTTGTTCTGTTACTCTAACAAAAATTACTATTTGATCGATTCACTTACTATAGTAACTTGGTCTTAACATACATGGATATTATATCATTTTAGATGAATATTCAACATATTACAAAAATACATGCCTGGGGAACGTAATATTTTTCTGTCTTTAGAAACTAAGAATACATTCTTCTATTAAGGAGATAAATCATCAAATTCTTCCTTAATGATCTACCCAGTTAGTACATATACCTAAAAACAATATTTCATAACATGGGGAATGAAACAAAACATGGGGGAGATCAAATTCTTAGTAAGTTTAAACAAGGGAGACAGGTAAGTATAAACATTATCATATGTGTATGAAAATGTAATCATGAAAATAGAATACCCTACCCTTCTTATAAAATATCATATACAAGAATCATGGAATAATTAATAGAAATTCATAAGACCTTAATTAGAATGGATTGGAAAACATAATCCTAGTGAATAAAATATGTTATTCTTGAAAACACATAAACACGTAGTATGATTTAGATAGTAGCGAAGGAAGAATGGCCAATACCAACTTAGTTGTAATGTATTTTACTAGACAAGGTAAACCTACATTCTAACACTATATTAGTAAACAATGTGAACCCTTGTTCCAACCTTTTATTACTGAATTGAGTTAAATCTTTAACAATCTGAGATTTTTGTGATTTTTTTTCAAATTAATTTTACCTTTTAACATTTTACAACATTGAATATATCTTATATTATGAGAAAAAAAGGCCAACATAACATTCACCTGATTTTGCATTCTCTATAAGAAACACCAAATTTTTTATAGTACACGCTACAATGACACAGCTTTTTCTATACTCAATACTTATATAGCATACGTTACAGACAACACCAAGAATCTATGAAAAAACACTTTTAATTATTTTTATCGAGATAATTGAAACATAGAAATTAAACATGATAATATTAATATTAATAACTAATTTGAGAATATTATTTATTTAGATAAAACATATTTACAATGAAAGATAAAATTTGTTGGTAATGAACTTTTGATGTTTAAATGAACCACTTTCTAGAATAAATATATTTTAATGTCCTTCTATGGAAAATAATAGAAATAATTTTTGGAAAGTTTTAGGAATTAAATCTAATAAAATATACCTCATTTTTTATGTTTTATTGTCCAAATCACCCTATTCTGAATTTTTGGTATTTTTCTAACAAACATTGTTTTTTATCAGTAGTGAAATTTACAAATTTTTAGTTTAACACTACAATTTTCGTTTCGACAATTATTAATATGAAATTATGTTATTATGTTTATTATAGGGTCAAATTAGATCAATATTAAAACTATTTATAAAACATACTTCATTATAGTCATCTTCACTTCGAAATTTACTATAAAATCTCAAAAAAATACATTTGATATTTTTTTACTAAAGAGACAATTGATTTTATCATGTCTAAAGGATTAACATTAATATTAATTTTCCAACATTTATGTCTGGAATTTTGAAAATCAGAAATACAGAATTGTAAATAGTTATTTATTTGTGATATAATAAGAAAAACATAATATTTTACTAGAATTTATTAGTGAAACTGATTAAAATTAATCACAACGATTAACTTTATTTAAGGGCCAACACATAGAAATAAGGGCCCAAATTACCTATAAACTTTTGCAAAACCCATTGGATTTTGAAATTTTGACCCTATTTTTCCATGCATTTAATTTGGATCAATATTGGATCCATATGTATAATTAAAAATATGGGAGGAATTATTTCATCAAATAATTACATGAGTGCACCCCTCTTTCCCATTAAAAGTCCACCACCTCTACCCACTCCTCACACCTCTATAAACTCCCATGATCGGCCATTAAATTTCCAATTACCTTACCTACAATAATACCTTCTACCATGAAGACTCAATTTGAGAAAAAAGACTTTCAATGAAGCCTTTTCATAGAATCCAATGAGAGTTACCCAATTTAAATGTGTTGTCTTCTCTCAAGATCTCTTTTTTTCATTCTCTACTCCCTCCACTCTCTTTATATCAATCATATATAAAAACAGAAGTATCATCCATATAATATGACGTTTTTATTCTAATTACTATACCTATACTTATATGCACCTCCATCTAATGGATAATGAATATTTTTTTTATGTGTACGGTGAAATACAACCTCACAAAATGAGGACTCTTCATTTTTACTTCTACGCCTCTCATGGAGACATTATGATAGAAAATATGTTTATATATTTCAAAATAATATATATCATATATTTAATCATCCATAATACTTGGCTGGAATCTGGGTTTACCCAGTTTAGTAAAAGGCTTTTTCCAGTAATACAGTCTTATTAGTTATTTACATGGAAACTTCCAAAATCATACTATATTCTCATATTTTTCAAACAAATCCTTGTATTATCCCCATGGATTGTGTTCATCATTCCATTTGAATTCTTTATTAATGAACAACCATGATTTATGCCATGATTAATGTGTATATACTCTGATATGAAAGTTATGATCTTCTATTTGAATGATCAAGTTCTCATACCCCTATGCTCATGTTTATACATACATGTATACCTCATTTACCCATTCTGAGCATTTGTGATCACCACATTTTATGTTTTCTTCCACAGGTTATGAAGAATGGTTTTAGGTAGAAGTAATAAATGGGGAGATCATTAATGATGAAATTGATGATATCTCACGTTTGTGGAATATTGAATTCCATGATTCCAAATACACTAAAATATTACGGTCCTAAGGCTTGTATTTTATCAATGTGTTGAATATTCATCTATAATAATGTAGCATCCATTTATGTTAATCTAGGGTCACTATAGTTGGTTTTAGAGGAAGGGTTTAGTTATCCTATGAAAACTAGGATAGAAAAAATTAGTGACATCCTGAGGAATATTTCTAACGTTATTTCTAGGGGTGTCTCTAAGGATAAGTATAAGGGTGAACTAATATTTAGGAAAATATCCAAGAATTTTTGTAAAGTGTATAGTTAGTGGATTCCAATAGATACATCATTAAATGGATATTAAAAGTGGATGTAGCTCTATAATAGATGTACCGAGGTGTAATAATTCCAACCAGATGTTCTAAGTCTGACTTGGGGTAATTTGGTAATTGACAATGGGCCTTTCTCCACACCTAGTTTGAAAGTCCCTAGGGATGCAATTTAGGAATTCACAAAATCTTTACGAACCATAATGAAGGATTTATAAATATATTTCCTTTGAATAATCAAGGATGAACCTAGGGTGTCATGGATTATGTATGGTGTCATATAATATACATCCTATATGTAAATGTTTTTTATGGTATGGTTTTATGTAGTATTTCTGGTTGGTTTCAGAGGAATGAACCAGAAGGATGTGGATTAACATTGAATGTGAATGATGTTTTTCTGATGGGAAATCATGTCGGTTGATGACATGAGTGAATGACGTTATGATCATGCCAAATTAGTTTTCAAAGAACATGATTAACATCGTATACCTTAACAAATTATCGATATCACCAAGAAAGATAAGGAAGGAGTTGGATGAGAGTTCAGGTAATGGATACAATAAAGGGAAGAAAAATCAGTTTCCTACAAGTATGAATTGTGGAAAAAGTCGGATTAGGGAATGTATTAGAGGAAAATGTAGATGTTTCAATTGTGTAAAATAAGGACACAATGAAAGTTACTATAAAGGAAATATAAATGCTTCAATTAATGTAATGGATGACAATATGGTTCTCCTAATGAAATCATCAATGGTTAAGTGTTTTAGGTGTGATGTAAATTATCATTATAGAACTCAATGTCCCATGATTAGTGCTCATGAAGGGAACCAACGGGGTATTATGAGGGATGGTTACATTATTTATGATGAAGAGACTACATATGAATTTTGAATGTAAGGAGGTGTAATGTAATAAGATTTAGTAGCCTTGTTAATGGAATAAGAATGACGTGGAATAATCGAATTTTTTATGTATTTGGATTCAATAATTATGAATGGTGAATTAATTTTAGATTATTCAGCATATGTTTCTATTAAGGATTTACAAAAATATATTGAATGGTCCTAATGGAAAAAAGTGGATCTAATAAAAGGTTACATTTTGAATAAGGGAATTTAACTCTTAATATGTTATGTATTCTATGATAATGTTTTATATATTAATATATATAGGATATGAATATAAATATTGGATAGTACTGATTACCTTGGAAGTAATTAAATATTATTGATAAGTGTTTTATGCATTCATTGATGATGTTTCTAGAAATCATGGATTTAAAGAATAAATCATTATTCCATGGAGTGAGGAATAATTCATGTTTTAAGTAATATTTATAATAATTTATGTTATTATCATATCTCAACGGAATATAAAATAAGTTTATTCACATGCTTGGAAGGGGGGAAACATGTCCTACATTGTGAGACACAGGAGAATCAATGATATGCTGATATAATGACATTATTTATAACAATTTGGATGTTATTATTTGGGAAGGGTTATAAGGATAACCATTCATTAAATGATTATGATAAACTTAAGAGGAAGAATTTTTGAACTTTGAATTTTTGAAATCAATGTATAAAATGTTATTTTGTTTATAGCCTTATTCCACAGATTCCCATAATGTTTAATTTATAAATCATTAGTATAATTTTCAAAAAGGACCACATGTTTGTTGTGTGATAACCAATCATGTCTAGCTAGGTAGTGGGTTTCAGAAACATGACCGGAAAACGATAAGGGTTTCATGCCTACCACTGAAATATATTATTTCCTCATTAATTTATAACTATTTATTATTTATAATGAAATTGTCGTGTTACATTTTATGTTTAGAGATTAATGTGTAGACCGTTTTTATTTTTAATAAGATCTATGGAAAAATGTTTATACATTTCATATATTGATGATAATTATAATTTGATTCATGTCTATTTTAGTATTAAAGTTACTTTCTAGATATTCATTACATGATTTAGAGGATTTATTATAAATTTTTCAACGCACAACCCAAGAATGTTATTTTGTTTTTTTCATTCATTTCTCAACGACCTGAATTTGATACCAATAACTTTTTTTTTCGTGATACGTTATATTTAATTGAACCATTGTCTTCTAGAATCATCTTAAATTTATTAATATGAGTCCCTCATTTTTTTTCATTCACCTATTTGTGAATGAGGGACTCAATAACTTCCTATAAATATTGACCTTTTTTCTTTATGTCCAATATTTACTCCCAAAAAATGTTAAATTGGGTGACCATTATGGTTCCAATATACATTTTTTAGATGAGGTTTTAGTATGATTTTTGTCAATGTGGGATTATATGAATGAAACTTAAATGTATAAAACCTTTTATAACCTGTGATAATTTTGAGCGTCAACATCATTTTAAGGGGGTAAAATCTAATAGTCTAAGATTTTGGGAATTTTTTTAAATTAATTTTATATTTTTACATTTTGAAACATTGAATATAAATTACATTATGAAAATAAAAAAAATCATAAATTACATTCTCTTAACATATATTTCTCTATGTGTAACACTGAATTGGTTATCACTACATGCAACACCGACTCAACTTGCACTACACACAATTCTGACATGGCGTATGTTACACGCTACACTGAGATTCTATGAAACAAAATATTCAATTATTTAAAATGAGATAATTAAAAAATATCCATTAATCCTAATAAAATTAATATTAATAACTACCTTTCAAATTTCATTTATATTTATAAAACATATTTATAATGAAGGATATAATTTTTTGGTAAAGTCCTATTATTTTTAAAAGCATCACTTTTTAGAATAAATTCCTTTTAAATTCCTTCTTGAAAAAACAATAGAATTAATTTTTATACAATTTAAGAATTTAATATGATAAAAATACTCATTTTTAGTTCAGAGTGTCTAAATTACCCAATGGTAAATTTTTGGAATTTTTCTGATAGACATCATTTTTGGATAAATAGTGAAATTTACTTCTTTTCAATTAAAAACTGTATTTTTTGTTTAAATAATTGTTAATATTATGTTATATATTTACGTTTCTTATAAATTAAAATTTAATCAATATTAAATATATTAATAAAATTTATTTAATTAGAATCATCATCACATATAAATTTAATATAAAATCCCAATAATCTATTGATACATTTTTTACAAAAAGAACTTTTATTTCATCCTGTCTGTGGGATTAAAATTAATATTATTTTCTATACATATGCATTGGGAATTTTTATAATATAACATAAAAAATTTTAATCAATATTTTATTTTTGATCTTATAATATAAAAATAATTTTTTACCAAATGTGATCTGTGAAAGTTATTAAAATTAATCAGAATGATTATAATTAATTAAGGGCTAAACAATGGAATTTAGGGACCAAATGAACAATCAACTTGAAAAAATAAATTTTATGTAAAAATATTGACTGCATAAAACATTTTTTCCAATTTTTATCAATATTTTATCCACTTGTAGCATGAAAAACGTTAGTGGAATTATTTTATCAAATAATTACATGATTGTCACTCCTCCTTCCCAATAAATGGCCACCATTTCTACCCATTCCAGACACATTTAAAAAATCCCATGTTCTCCCAAGACCATCACAATTCCCTTTACCAACAATAAAACCCCTGATCATGATTCCTCAATTTGGAAAAAATCCCCCCACAGAAGCTTTTTCCAATAAACCAAAGGGAGTTACCCGATTTAAAGGTAACGTCTTCCCTCAATCTATCTTCTTTAATTTTATTTCTCCTATCCCTACACTATATTTATTTCATTATTTTATAACAACACTAGTATCCTAAATACACTAGGATGTTCTTATTATATGTATTATACCTACACTCATAGAAAATTCCATATAATGGGAAATGAACATATTGTTTATTTTTACGGTGAACTACTACCCCACTAAATAAAGATTTTTTATTTTTATATTTCTACCTCTCATAGTGGAAATTATGATGGAAAATATGTTTATATATGTCATATATTTTATTTATCATATATTTAAGATTCAGTATTACTTATTTATCACATATCGTTTTTAACTTTCTAAATGGTGTAAATATTATAATTTTGTTTGAGGAAGTGTGGACGACCACCACCTCAAAGCTATGTTATTCTTGCACCCACTACATTTAATGTATTAAGTATGTGATTAGAAAATATGTATGATACATTTAACACTGTTATGGTATGATAGTGGTATTTCATACATATATTTAATTTTCTTATTTTCCTTCTATATGACAATAAAAACTGAAACAACGTTCATGCATACATATGAATTACCATCTCCTTGAATGGTCTATTCAATTTTGTACTTATTTAAGATATAATTATTATAATATATTTATATAATAGATATAAAATATATTTATATCCTGAATTACATCCTGGAATTATTATATAACTATAAGGACCAATGATATATCAAATTAAGATGCATACAAAGATGAAAGTGAATATTAACCGAAGCCAAGCCTTGATATAAGATTATGAACAAAAGGGTAATATATAGTCATAATATGACCACATATGTTATTATATATTATAGTAATATTGATTATTATATGTATAATATAATTACATTTATTATACAGGTATCTATATGACTAAAAAGAATGTCATGAAACAAGTTAAGGGGAAATTTCATCTCACTTTTACTCTCATGGGATAAATGACTTAATCATCACTCACATATTTTGGGTGGTGTATATAGAGACAATTATTTATTTATATGTTACATATACTTAAATTAATGGGTACTAATATGTTTACATTATGATCCTTTTACATGGTTTTATAGTTTCAAAAATTTCCAAATCAGTAAAATAGGTTTCTCTCAATCTTCCTTAATTGAGGCTCTAGTTTTGATATGCTCATAAACTTTTATTAATGTGAATATAGTTCCATTTTACATGATATATAATAAATGTAATTATTTTCATGATATTATATGGTTCATGTAATTGATTTTTCTTACACATTGAATATGATCCCATGTTACCATGATTTATGAGTTTATTGAGACTATTCACATCACTTCTCAATATTGTTTAAGTATAAGCATCCACTGTTAAAATAGTATGATACAATTTTCATGAACACTAATGTTTTTTCCGCTACTTTATTAATTAATGGTATACTAATTTTTGGTTACCATTTCCTCCTATTGGTAAAAAATATAGTTAAAGATGTGTTTTGAAGAAATACTGACTTTAACACCTCTTCGGTCGAAAATATATTCAAAACTTTTTTTAAAAAAAATTGATTTTAAATATTATTATACCTTTATCCTATAATAATTAAATTTATTTTTTACCATTTTTTTCTTTTACCAATATCATCACATGAATCTTTTTTCACTTTCCCAACATGAAATTTTTTACCCGTTTTACCATGCAAAGGGTATATCATATTTACCTCGTATGAAATGTGTGTATTTACACATAATCATATAATTGGAATATCCATGGAACTTTTATGAGTTAAATATTTATGAATGTGTTTATTAATGTATTTTCCAGGATTTTTTTCAATATGAATCGAGCATTATTAACAAAATTCAATTTATTTTTCTGGAAATGGGTTATAAAACATTTTCAAGATTCATTAATTTAATTTAAAGATAAATGGTTTTCAAAAAACTATAAAACTTTATTTAAATCCCTTTAGAGTGTTTTCAAATAAATAGGTTTTAAAATGAATTAAATAATATTTTATATATTTTTAAAAAAATTTCTAAAAATTATTTCATTTTAACATTATATTTTTTCAAAATATTTTATAGGAAAATAATTTCTAAATGATTTTACATATCAAAGATCATTTTTTAATCAAGAAATGAAATTTTCATGAGGAAATGATTAAAAATTATTTCTCATATACTATGACATCAGATGATTTCACTCATTCCCTTCTAGGTAATGATCTAAAGATTCCATTAATAACAATTTAATGAATGGATTATGATTTAATTGATGGTATTTATGAATCCCATTCCTCATTCATGGGTTATATGTATATGAATTACGTTACTCATTAATGTGATATGTTTATGATTAAATGATTATAAAAATATATCTTTCCACATGTTATGACATGATTACTTCTTTATGATACACATATAATTTCATGGGTTATGATACGATTATTTATGAACATGTGGAACATGTATGTATGATTTCATTCGGAAGATCATTGTGACTATTATCTCCCTCAAAATGCATTGGGTAATGATTTATATATCGTGGGATGGACCTAGCTAAAAAGATGCTTTATCTTTATCTAATAATAAATGGCTGGAATGAAGTTTCACTCAGTTCAGTAAAACAAGGCTAGAACTAAGGTTTACCTGGTTCAGTAAAGCAAATTTACCAAAAATATGGTCTTATTAGTAATTTCTATAGATACTATGTAAATAATGCTATATTCACATGTGTTTTCCACAATTACATGTTTTATCCTCATTTATTAGGTTCTTCATTCCCTTATTATTCATGTCTTATGAACTGCTAAGCTTTATTCAATCATTCATCTGTATGATCATTGATATTCAGGGTATGCTCTTTGATTTTCTTGATCATGTTATTATACCACTGTGCCCATGTTTATAAATACATGACTCCCATGTTTACTCATACTACAAATTTAATCGATCCCTATTTTATGTTTCCTTCTCCAGGTAATGAAGAAAGGTTTTTTGTAGATGTAATAAATGGGGATATCTTTAAGAATGATATTGACAATCTCTAACCTAACTAAAATAATTCATTCCAAGTTTCCATAGATAGTAAACTATTATGGTCTTCATGCGTGTATTACTATAATGCTTTGAATATTCATCTAGAATGATGTATCATCCATGAATGTTAAGCCTGTTATCTACAATTGGAATCCCAAAAATGGTTTAGATATCCTTTGGAATATAGGATAGGAAAAAATTAGTGATATCATTGGGAATATTTCTAACAATATGTCTAGGTATGTCTCTGGGGATAAGTAAAATGATTATTTAAAATTTTCGAAAAAATCATAGAACATTGGTAAAGCATAAAGTGATTGGTTTCCTAGCGATACATCGTCGTCTGGATAATAAAAGTGGAAGTGGCTCTGGCATAGAGGGGCCTAGGGGTAATAACTCTGATAAAATGATCCAATCTAGACTTGGGGTAATCTGGTACCTGAAAATTGGTCTTGCTGCACACCTAGTTTGACACACCCAAGATTACACTTTGAGAATTCACAATCTCATCATGAACCATCATGATGGATTTAGAAATATTTTTCCTATGAATGACTAAGGATAAACCTAGGGTGTCATGGATTAAGTAAGGTGTCATGAATTATAAATATTATTTGTTCAATTTTTATGACAATTTGGTTTTATGGTATGATTCTATTTGATGTCAATGGTGAGAACCGAAAGGAAATATATTAACGTTGAATGTGAAAGATGTTTTCCAGATGAGAATTCATGTGGGATGATCATTGGTGTGAAAGATGTTAGGATCATTTCAAATCATTTTTCATAGAACATGATTAACAATGTGTACCTTAACCAATTATTGAACTCAAAAAGGTAGATAAGGAAAGATTTTACTGATATTTTACTTATTGGAGACCATAAAGGGATGAATATTTTGTTTCCTACTTGTAAAAACATGCAAAACGAAACTGAGGGAATATCATAGAGGAATACAAATATCTTTTAACTATGGAAAATAAGGTCACAGTGCAAGTAAATATAAGGGGAAGATAAAGGTTTCAGTTAATTAAATGAATTAAAATATTAAACTCTAGAAGAAATAAAAAAAGTTTGTGTATTTGAAGTGTGAAATAAATGGACATTATACAACTCAATGTACCAAGATGAAAGCTCCTTAGGGGAGCCAACAAGGTGGTTTAATTGATGGTTACATTGTTGATGATAAAGATACTATTGACTAAATGGGAATGTAAATAGGTGTAATGTAGTATGATATAGTATCCTTTTTAATGGAAAAATAATGAAGTGGAATAATTGATGATGTTATGTATTTAGATTCCTCAATTAAGAATGTTGAATTATATATGGATTTTTGAGAATTGGTGTGTGTAAAGGATTTACAAGAAGATTTTTAATGGTTCTAATGAACTAGAATAGTGAACTGATGACAAAATAACCTTTTGAATATGTGATGGTAACCCTTAATATGTTTAGTATGCTAAGATAATGTTGTATGAAAAATGATACGTGAGATATGCATACTTAAATTGGATAGTATTGATTACATTGGAACTAAGTAAGGATATTATGATAAGTGTTTTATGATATCACTAATATAGTTTACAACATTCATGGATTTAAAATATAAATCTGATAAACTTTTTAAGGATGAATCATGCATATTTTCAAAAAGATTATATTAATTTAGGTTTTTACCATGATTCATGTAAATATAAAATTAGGATATTCACATTATTGGAAGGTGGAAAACAATTTAGTCTTTGTGAGATTCATGTGAATCAATGTTATTCTAATTCATGACATTCATTCTAATGTTTTGGAACTTCATATTTTGGAAGGGATATATGTTTAACCATTGATGAACATTTTACATTAAAAATTGGAGGAATTATATGAACACTATTCTTTTTTTCAAAATTATTGATAAATGTATATTTTGTGAATTAATTTATTCCAAGGATTTTTATCATGTTTAATTTATAAATAATTATCATTTATTTAGAAAAGGACAATGTTTATGTTAGTTGAAAACCAGTCATGTCTGTCATGGTCGTGGGTCTCGAACCCATGAACGAAAGCAAAAAAGGGTTTCATTCATACAAATAGCTTACACGATGTCCAGGTTAATGTATAATTATTTCTTATTTACAATGAAATAGTTTTTTTACTTTTTATTTTTAGAGATTAATGTGTTTACTCTATTTATTTTTAAAAACAGTTATAGAAAAATATTTATTCGTTTCACAATTTGAGGTGCCTTATTTTCATTTTAATGTATATTTTAGTTCCAAAGGTAATTTATGGACATTTATTCCTTGAGGTATTGGATGTAATGGAAATGGTTGAATTCATAACAAAAGAATGATATTTTGTTATCTTCATGAATTACTCAATGTCCTGAAAGTGAGGCCAATAAATAAATGTTGTCTTAATACATTAAATTTTGGTAAACCAATGACTTTGGGAATCATCACATTTTTATGAATTTGATGCCATACTATTTTCATTAAACATTAACTTTTTCAGATTTAGGACCTCAGTCACTCCCTATAAATATTTATGCCTCTCATCTATGTTCAATATTTACTCCCAACCTATGTTACTTGGGGAAAATGATGTAGTTCTAATATTCAATATTTAGATGATTATTTAGTATTCATTCACAAAATGTAGGTTTATATGAATAAAACCTTAAATTATTAAACATTTTTCTACCAAAATTAATTTTGAGGGATAAATCCATTTTAAGGGGTGGTAAAATGAAACACCCCAAGATTTTGTGATTTTTTTCGATATAATTTAATCATTTAACATATTGAATAACTAAGTATATATTATATTATGAAAATAAACATAGTAAAACATTCCATTCATGTGACTTGTCTTTTAGTATATGCAACACGAAATTTTTTAGCACTACCTGCAACATCGAATTATCTTGTTCTACAAACAATACCGAAGTGTCTTACGGTACACGTAACACTGAGTATTTAATACACAAATTTTTTAATTATTTTAAAAGATATTTCTGAAAAATAGCTATTAAATATAATTATATGATGATTATTAACTAATTTTAAAATATTCTTTATTAATATAAAACATATTTATAACTAAGGATATAATTTTTTTAATGTCCTTTACTGTTTAAAAGAACCCTTTATCGAATAAATCAATTTTAATGTCCTTATTTGAAAAATAATTTATTACATTTTTAGACACTTTAAGAATTTAAATAGATAAAATAAAACTAATTTTTTTATTCTATGTGTCAAAATTACCCTAGGGTGGATATGTTTTTTACTTTTCTAACAAGCATAGTTGATTGATTAATATTGATATTTACTACATTTCACATAAAAAATCATTTTTAATTTAAATAATAATTAATATTAAATTATATTATTATATGGTCACATTAGATAAATGTTACATATATAAATAAAATTTAATTCATTATAATCAACTTCACTTATAAATTGAATATGAAATATCAAAAAACAATCAATTTTTTTACTAAAAGATCCATTATATCATCTCATATGCATTATTAAAGAAAATCTTAATTTTCACACTTCAATTTTGGAAACTTTGAAATATTACATAGACCATTTTAATCAGTATGTTATATGTTATTTAATATGATAAACATAATTTGTTTCCAAAAGTGATTAGTGGAACTGACTAAAAGTAATCACAATGATTAAGCATAGATAAGGGGTAAACCATAGAATTAAGGGACCAAATGACTTATAAACATGTAATAAAAACATTGGATGGAAAAATTATGACCCTATATGAATTTTTATTGAATTGGGATCAGCATTATATCCACATGTTGCAGGAAAAATCTGGGTGTAAATATTGCTTAAAAAAATTACAAGATTGAAACTCCTCCTTCCACATTAAAGGCCACCACTTCTACCCATTCTTCACACCTATCAAAACTCCCATGATTGGCCAGGACCTGACAAATAACCATAACATAAATTCTACCTTCTACCTTGAAATCATCCTTGGTTCAAAAATCCTCCCAAGGAAGCCTTTTGGCATAAACCAAAAGGAGTTACCTGATTTAATGTTAATGCCTTCTCTCAATCTCTCTTCTTTCGTTTTATTTCATCACTACCTCCAATAACAATATTTAAATAATTTATAAAAAACCAGTATCCTCAATATACTATGAATTATTTTATATGGATTATACCTAAACTTACACACACCTCCATGTACTGGGTATTGAATATATTGTTTATATGTATGGTGAACAACCGCCTCAACAAACGAGGGTTGTTCATTTTTCATTTTCCACCTTTCATGGCATATATAATGATAGAAAATATGAGTATATATGTAATAAATTTTATATTACATATATTTAATCTTATATAATAAAACATTAACACATATATGTTTACATTAGAAATGGTGAAATTCCATAATTTCATTTGAGGATGTCTGGAGTACCGCCCCCTCAAAGCGATGTGATTCATTCACAAACTACATGGAATGTATTAAGGATGGTTTTATAAAATATATAAGATATTTATACCATTATTATTATAATTTATTTATTTTATAAACCTATATGTATATATGTTTGTGTGTGTGTATTTTTATACTTGTCATTAAATACAATAAAAAATGGAAACAACGTTCATACATACATATGAATTACCCTCTCCGTGAATGGGGTATTCTATTTTGTACATATTTATGATATAATTTATTATAATATAAATATATTAGATATAAAATATATTTATATGATGATATAAAATCTTGTACCATTATATATGTATAAGGAAAAACTATATAACAAATTGAGATTCATAAAATGAAAAAAGTGAATATTACCCGAAGTGAAGCCATGACATAATATTGTAAACAAGTGGGTAATATATGGTATTAAAAAACCATATATGTTATTATATATTATTATATGTGTTTTTATATGATTTATAATAAATATAAATTTAGTATACATGATTCTATATGAGTACAGAGAATTCCAAGATACAAGGTATGGCGAAATTTCATCTCACTATTATTTTCATGAGATAAATGCCTTAATCATCACTCACTTATTTAGGGTGGTATACGTAATGAATATTATTTTATTCTATTTATATTATACATAAATTTAGGGGGAATAATATTTTCATTTTATTATCCTTCTTTCATGGGGTTATAGTTTCAAAAGATACCAAATCGGAAAATGGTTTAGTCTCAATTTTCCTTCATTGAGACTCATGTTTTTATATGCACCTAAACTATTTTATGAGGTGAATATACTTCCATTTTATAAGATATATAAAAAAAATATATTTTTTCATGATATTAGATGCTTCATTTAATTTCATTTTCTCACACGGATAGTATAATCCAAAGTTACCTAGTTTAAAGAGTTTCTTGAGACAATTCTCATCAATTTTTGTGATTGTTTAAGTTTACGCTTAATTTGATTAAATAATATGATATGTATCTTTATTAAATTATTTTGTTTCATTATAATATATTATTTAATGGTATAATCATGTATTGGTACCATTTTCTACTCTTTTGTAGATAATATAGTTGAGGAATTATTTTTATGAAAGCCCGACTTTACACCCTCTTCGGTCGAAAAGATATTCACAACCTAGTTTTATAAAATGAGATTTTCAAAAATATTATATCTTTATCCTATAATATTTAATACAAATTTTTACCCTTTATTTCATTTACCTATTCTTTAAAAATATATTTGGTCTCATTCCCAGAATGGAATTTTTTACCCTTTTTTATAGTGCAAAAGGAATGTCCTCTTTACCTAGTACAACCTGTACAGATTTCCTACCATTATTTATTTAGAGGATCCATTGAAATTATAATATTTAAATCATTATTAAAGTGTTTTTAAATTAATTTTCCATTAAATATTGTGTTAAGAAATTTTCAAGAATTATTTAAATGTTTTCAAATTATTATCAATGAAATGGTTTGTAAAAAATATTCATGCTTCATTCATTTTCTTTCTTGTTATATGGTTTTCAAAACACTTTGAAACTATCATTATGGTTTTTCAGAGTGTTTTCAATGAAAAAGGTTTTAAAATAATTTGACTCATGTTTTATATGTTTTCAAAAATGTATTTTAAATTTTTTTTCATTTTTTGTTTATATTTTCTCAATGTAAATTATATGAAAATGATTCAAAAATGGTTTTATGTATCAATGATTATTTTTTTCAAACAAAAATGGATATTTTCTTGAAGAAATGTTTTAGAATTATATCCCATATACTATGACATCCAATGATGTTACTCATTCCCTTCTAGGTAATGATCTAAAGGTTCCATTAATAACCATTCTATGAATGAATTATGATTTATTTCATGGTATTTATGAATCCCAATACACATTAATGGGTTATATGTCTATGAAATTCATTAAAAATTCATGGGATGTGTTTTTGATGAAATTATTATGAAGTCTATTTCTTTAGGAAGGTTATGATATGATTACATGTTTATTATAACCATTTCATTTCATGGGTTATAATATTTTATTTATGATCTTGTAGAACATGAATGTATGATTCCATTATAAAGATGAGTGGGCCATATATCTCCCTCAAATGCATTGGGTGATGATTTATATCTCATTACATAGAAAAGTATGGAATTTGGGTTTACACAATTCAGTAATATAGGGCTGGAATGAGGTTACTCATATTTCTAAGAAACAAGGATGGTACATGGGTTTCACAATTTATGTAAATTACTTTTTCCACTAATATGGTATTGGAATTTAATGTCTCGAATAATATGGAAATAATACTATATTCTTATGTGTTTTATACAAATCCATGTTTTACACTAATGGATTATGTTTTTCATTCCCTTATAACTCATGTCTTATCAACTACCAAGCCTTATTCCAGGATTAATGTGTATTATATTTGACATGTAAGGTATGATATTCTATTTTCAGGATCTTTTTATCATACCCCTATTATCATGTTTATAATTGCATGTCTCCCATTTTTACTCTTACTGATCATTTGAACTCACCACTGAAGAATTTTTTTGGTAGAAATACTAAATGGGGATTTATATTATGATGATATTGAAGATATCTCACATTAATAGAATAATGTGTTCCTAGATTCCAAAGACACATAATTATTATGGTCGTTGGGGTAGTATTATGTTAATGTTCTGAACCTTCATCTAAAATGATGTAATATCCATTTTTTAAAGCATGGGACTCTATAGTTAGTATAAGAGGAATGGTTTAGTTAACCTTTGGAAACTAGGATGAGAAAATATTAATTAGATCCCTGGGAAAAACTATAAATATTTTTCTAGGTATGTATCTAAATATAATTTTAAGAACAATTTAATTCTTAGGAAAAATATCCATGAATTTTGGAAAAGGATAGAGAGAACGGTTTTCTTGTGATACATCCCTTTCCAGATATTACAAGTAGATGTGGCTCTGGAACACAAGTACCTACAGGAAAAAACAATGACATGATGTTCTGAGCCTGACTCAGGGTAATCTGGTTCGTGATAATGGCCCTTCATGCATAGATAGTTTAACACTCATTGGATGTACAATTTGGGAATTCCCAAACTCTTCATGAACCATCATCAAGGATTTAGAAATATATTGGCTATGAAATACATCCAATAATTATATCATTTTATGACTATGCAGTTTTGAGTAATGTTTCTAGTTGTAGTCAATGGAGAGAACATGAAGTAAATAGATTAACGTAGAATGTGTAGGACATTTTTCTAGGGAGAAATCAAGTGGGATGATCACTTGAGTGAAGGATGTTATGATCATGCCAAATCATTTTTCATAAAACATGATTAACAATGTGTACCATACCCAACATTCTTACTCACCGAAGAAGTGACGGAAAGGGTTCTCTAAGAGATATGGTAATTGAGTCCATAAATGGAAGAAGATACAATTTCCTACATGTAATGAATGTTGAATAAGGAACACAAGAGAATGTCTTAGTGGAACAGGATGATTTTTCAACTCTAGAAAATAAGGACATAAATAAATTATCTCCAAAATAATTATGAAGGGTTAAGATAATGAAATGGATGAGAATATTAGTCTCCTAAGGAAATAATCAAATGTTATGTGGTTTATGTGTTGAGTTAATGGTCATTATACAACTCAATGTACCAAGATGAATGCTCATGAAGGGAGACAACAATGTAGTATGAGTGACGGTTACATTTCTGATGATGAGAAGTCATATGAAATATAAAAGTAAATATGTGTAATGTAAAAAGATATGGTAGTCTTGTAAATGGCATAAGAATGAAGTATAATAATCTATTTTTTTCTCTATTTGGATTCCAAAATTACAATTTTTGAATTAAGTTTAGATTGTTCAGCATAAGTTTTTTTTAATAATTATTATGAATATGTTGAATTGTCTTGAGGGACTAGAAAAGTGATCTGATGAAAGGATACTTTTTACTAAAGGAAGGAAAACGTTAATATGTTATGTATGCTAAGATAACATTGTCTACATAATGAGTTGAGGGATATGAATAATTAAATTGGATAGTATTTATTTCCTTTGATATAAATACATATTGTCTAATGTTTTATGCTATCACTAATAAGGTTTAAATAATTCTTTAATTTAATGAAAAAATCCAATATACTTTTGAATGAGGAAGAATGCACGTTTTCATAAATATTTATTGTAATTCAGGTCATTACCATGTTTCAATGGAATACAAAATTTTTCTATTCACATGTTTGGAAGGTGGAAAACAAGTTCTACTGTGTGAGTTATAACAAAATCAATGTTATGTAGATTCCATGACTTTACATCAAATGTTTTGATCTTCATATTTGGGAAGGGTTATATGTTTAACAATTCATGAACAGATTATGTTAAACATTGTTGGAAGTATCTGTGTAGTATGTTTGTATTGAAAACCATGGATAATAATATATTTAGTGAATATCCTTTTTCCATGATGTCGATCATGTTTATTTATAAATTAATATATTTTTTTAAAAAATGAAACATGTATGTCGTGTTATAACGAATCACATCCAGAATGTTCGTGGGACTCGAACACATGAAAAAAGTACAATATGGGTTTCATTCCTACCACTGCCATACACGATGACCTTGTTAATTTAGAATTATTTCTTATTTTAAATGAAATAGTATCATTACATTTTATGGTTAGAGAATATTTTGATATCCATTTTAATTTTTATTAATAGTTAAAATTTATTTTAAAATTTTCAAACATTGATGATCCTTATGATCCATTTAAAATTTATTTTAGTATCAATGATAATTTCTTGACATTCATTCATTTATGTAATAAATGTATTTGAAATATTTCAAAGCACAACCAAAGAATGATATTTTGTTTTTTCAAGAAGTACTCAGCATCCTGAAAGTGATACCAATAAATAAATATTTTCATAATACCATAAATTTTGTTAATCCAATGGATTGGGGAATCCTTACATATTAATGAATTTGTGCCCCCCAAAATTTCTTTGTTCATTCACTTATTTGTGAATTATTAACTTAATAACTACCTATATTTATTTATTTTTTACGTTTATGTCCAATATTTAATCCCAACCTATGTTACATTGGGTAACCATTATGGTTCCAATAGTCCCTTCTTTTATGAAGCTTCATTATTAATTTTTACAATTTCGGTTTATATAAATGAATCTATGAATAATTGATCCTTTTATAACCCAAAATAATTTATCGGGAGAAATTCATTTTATGGGGGGTAGATTGAAACACCTTGAGATTTTTTGAATTTTTTTTAAATTAATTTATTCTTTTAAAATTTTAAACAGTGAATATATATTTTATTATAAAAATAAAAAATGTCAAAAATTCCATTAAAATGAATTTTCCATCTCTATATGAAACACCAAATTTTATTGCACAATAAATAACACTGACTTATCTTGCACTACACACAGTACCAACTTGGCTTACGTTACACACAACACCAAGTTTCTAGGAAACAAAATTTTTAAATATTTTATATGAGATATTTGAAACATATCCATTAAAAAAATAATATGAATATTAATAACTAATTTTAAAAAATTATTTATAAGGTTAAATTTTATTTATAATAAATTTTATAAATTTTGTTAAATTCCTTTTATGTTAATATGCACAACTTTCTCGAATAAATCACTTTTAATCTCCTTCTATAAAGAATAATAGAATTAATTTTTAGAAAATTTAAGAATTAAATTACATAAAATAAATATCATTTCTGAATTAATAGTTTCAATATTACCCTAGGGTTATATTTTGAGATTGGATTGACAAACAAATTTTTGGATAAATAGTACTATTTACTAATTTTTAGCTAAAACTGCATTTTTCATTTAAATAATTAATATTATTAAATTATATATTTAGGTTTACAATAATGTCAAATTATATCAATATTACATCTATTAATACAATTTATTTTATTATAAAAAACTTCACATATAAATTTAATATAAAATCTCAAAAAATATTTGATGTTCTTCTAAAAAGACGTGTTATTTCATCTTGTATGTGAGATTATCATTAATATTAATTTTGCCACATCTGTGTGGAGAATTTTTAAATTATTTTATACAAAAATTTAATAATTATGTTATTTTTTATCTATTATTCTATACGTAATTTTTGACCTAAATTGATTAGTGAATGCGATTAAATATACGCATAATAATTAAGCATAATTAAATGCTAAACCTTAGAATTAATTTACCAGATGACCTATAAACATGTCCAACACCATCTTTATGGCATATTTTGACCATATGAAACATTGTAACAAATATGGATCAAAATTGGATTTACATATAGTATTAAAAACTTTTTCAGAATTATTTCATCATATAATTACAAGAGTTCCACTCCTCCTTCCATATTAAAGGCCACCACCTCTACCAATTTATCAAACCACTCATAACTCCCATGTTATTACAAGACCTCCCAATCCCAATAGAAATAATTTTTCCTTCTAACATGATGCTATTTTTGGATTTAATTCTTCTCAGGATTCTGTTTGGCAAAATCAAAAAGGAGTCACCCGATTTAATGTCAATATCTTCTATCAATCTATCTTCATTCATTTTCATTCTCCACTCCCTATAAAATTTTATTTCAATGTTTTATAAAAACATCATTCTACTAAATATACTAATATTTTTCCATTCTACTGATTATACCTTCACTTTCACACACCCCCATCTAATGGTTATTGTACATATTGTTTGTGTGTATGACGAACTACTACCTCACTAAACAATGGTTTTTCATTTTCCTATTTACACATCTCATTGTGGAAATTATGATGGAAAATATTTTTATATTTTTTATATTTTATATTTAACATATATTTAATCTTCTTTAAT
This sequence comes from Viscum album, assembly GCA_963277665.1. Lineage (NCBI taxonomy): Eukaryota > Viridiplantae > Streptophyta > Magnoliopsida > Santalales > Viscaceae > Viscum > Viscum album. The sequence continues at coordinate 920,782,699 of OY728132.1, forward strand.
AATTCACTAACACATATTATTGTACTTTCTAGATGGTATAAATATGATAATTTAGTTTGAGGAAGTGTGGACTACCTCCTCCTCAAAGCGATGTGATATTTTCACACAATACAAGAAATATTTTAAGGGAGGGTATAGTAAAAATATAAGATACATATAACATTATTATTATAATTTAATGATATTTTATAGTTATATACATATATTTAATTTTCATCTTTTCTATAAATATGAAAATAAAACCAGAAACAACCTTCATGCATACGTAGAGCTTACCGTCTCCATGAATGGTGTATTCAATTTTGTACTTATTTATTCTATAAATTATTATAATATACATATAGTGGATATAAATGATATTTATTTCATTATTTAAATTCTGTAATCATGATATAAGTATAAGTACCAACGATATAACAAATTAAGACGCATAAAAAGAATAAAGGTAATACTTCCCAAACTGAAACCTTGACATAAGATTATAAAAAAGATTATAATATATGGTCATAATATAATCATATATGTTATTAGATATTATAATATGTTTTTTATAAGATGTATAATAAATTTACATTTTTTATAAAATAAGTTATACGAGTACATAGAATGGTAATATACAAGGTAAGGGAAAATTTCATCTCAATTTTATTTTCATAGGTTAAATACCTCAATCATCACTCCCTTATTTTGGATGGTGTATATACTTTCCTTGATTTTATTCTATTTATATTATACATTAATTTATGGGTATTAATATTTCCATTTTATGATCCTTATTTCATGGGGTTATAGTATCAAAATTTACCAAATTAGAAAATTTATTGTGTCTCAATTTGCTTTATTCGAGTCTCAAGTTGTGTTATGAACCCAATTTCTTTTTTGGTTGTGAATATAAATACATTTTTTATGATATATCATAAATATAATTATTTTAAATATATTATATGACTCATGTAATTTATTTTCCTTACACAATGAATATGTTAACATGTTACCATGTTATAAGAGTGTATTGAGACAATTGTAATCACTTTTCAAGAATGTATATATGTATGTTTCCTTTGATGAAATATTATGGAAAATTTTTCAATAAAACTAATGAGTTTACAAATAATCAATTATTTAATTTTATAAAAATTAATTGTCACTATTTTATACTATTGATTACATAACATATTTAGGATGGTTTAATAAAGAATGTCAAAATTTACACCATCACCAAAGAGAAATATTTTCGAAACCAGGTTTTCTAAAATATAGATTTAGAAGAATAATATATCATTATTATAAAATTATTTAAAATAATGTTTTTCTCATTTTTTCTTTTACCCATTTATTCAAATTAATATTTTGTATCTTTCCCAACAACTCATTTCTACCCTTTTTACTGTGAAAAGGTTGTGTCCTCATTACATCGTACGACATGTAACAATTTTTACACAATTATTTCATTGGACCTTCCATTTCAATTATAAGAGGTTTATCTTTATAAAAGTATATTTAAAATTATTTTACATGTAAAATAGTTTAAAAAATGTTTCAATCATTATATACATGTTTTAATGTATATTCAATGAATTGGGTTTTATGAAATATTCAATCTTCATTCATAGGTTTAGAAATTAAAAGGTTTTAAAAACAGATTCAAGATTTCATAATTGTTTTTTAGAGTGTTTTCAAACTAAAATCTTTTAAAATGATCTGATGAATATTCTATATTTACTCATGAAAAAATGGTTTTAATATAGTTTCATTTCATCTTAATATGTTTTCATGAAATTTTATATGAAAATAATTCCCCCAATAGATTTATGTATCAAATATCATTTTTCAAACCAGAAATTATATTTACCTCATAAAATTATTAACAATTATTTCTTATCTAAATTTACATATGATGATGTTACTAATTCCCTTCAAGGTAATGATATAATGGTTCCATTCATACCCTTTATATGAATGAATTATGATATATGTTATGGTATTTACGGAACCTATTACTCATTTATGGGTTATATGTATATGAAATCTATTACTATTTCAAGAGATATGTTTATGATGAAATTATTAAGAAACTTATCCCTTTCCATAGGTTATGATATGATTCCATGTTTATAAAACCCATTTCATTTAATGGATTATGATATTATTATTTTTTACATTGTAAAAAATGTATGTATGATTTAATTATGAAGATGGGTGGGACCTATATCTCCCTCTAATTCATTGGGTAAATATTAATATCTCATTAGATATACATGTATGGAAAGAGGATTAAACACAATTAAGTAATACAAGACTGGAACAAGGGTTTACTCAGTTTAGTTATGCAGGGATGGAACATAAGTTTACCTATTTCTATAAAGGTCTTTTTCTACAAGCATAGTCATGTAAGTGATTGACTTGTTGGACCGAATATGTTAAAATGAGATGCTCAAATACAAGAGGGGGTGAATTGTATATAAAAATCCATAGGTAAATTTTTTCATAACCAAAATTCACAACACCTATAATCTCTTATATCTTTGTTGATTCCGGAAAAGTGATTCCGGAAATGAAACATAACAAAAGTATACAACAACTAAGATTCTACATTAAAGCGTATAGAATCCTATATAATCAGAGTACAAGTCTACAGAAGTATAAGAAGATTTTACTTTCCTCTACTACTAAAAGTACAACAGAAAAAAAACAAGAATACTAGAAGTAACATGTAGTAACTCTTTTAACCCAAAGAGATGTGTATCCAACAACCCTAGATAAAAGGTCCCTTGATATATACTTTCAAAAATGTCTGTCTTACCCAATCCCAGGTAATACCTCATACCAAATATCGGTTTATATTTTTCTATCTCCATAAGCCAGTGATTAATATGGAAATCGGCACCTCTGACTTCAAAACATGAAATATCTGATTTTTAGGTAATCGAACCTCTTTAGTAAGTAAATATACACGATGAAATGTTTGAAAAATCCGTTCAAATTTTCTTCAAAAATTCTAAGAGTTTTAAGATCCTCTCTCTATAGAAATCACTTCAAAAGCATGTAATCATATTTGTCAAAGTTCAGTATCAATCTCTTTCAAATGAGATCCTATTTATAGTCATGGATTTAACGGTCGGCTCCCTCCTCCAATGGTAATATGATTCCTTGAATTTTGGTGGGACCTGTACACATTTCACTCAAACAACGGTTAGATAGTAACTGATAGCATGAAATGATTTTATAACAAAACCAGTGTATGGAATAATATGGTTACATAAAAAATCCAATATTCGGAATGTAAGAAAAACAATGTTCGGAGTCTAACCAAAAATTGAATTCGGAGTCTAAAACACAAGGATATTTGGATTCTATTTTCAATGAATTCAGAAACTATACTATATAGAATTCTACAGTCTAAATTTCAAGGAAGTTAAGAATGTGGATTCACAAGAAATCAGAACCAGAACATACCATGTTCGGATTCAGAGTTCATGAGAATTCGAAGTCGGAACTCAGAAGTGTTCGGAGTTTGTATTCATAGAACATAGACTTAGAACATAGAGATGTTCGTAACATGAATTCATAATCAGAATTCAGAGTCAAAACACATAGGATTTCGTATCCAGAATTTGTAATCAGAATTCAGAGTCAGAACTCATAAGGGTTTATATCCAAAATTTGTAATCAGAATTCGGTGTCAGAACTCAGAAGAGTTCTTCTCCAAAAGTCATAATAAGAATTCAGAGTCAGATCTCAGAAGAGTTCGTATCCTGAATTCGTAATCCGAATTCGAAGTCAGAACTCAAAAGAGTTCGTAACTAGAATTCTGAGAATTTGGAATCTAAAACGTAATGATTCATATCTAGGTAATTATATGATTCTGAGGTTTTGGTTTCAAACCGAATTTTACTCTTAGAGAAATTATGATATGTGTAATGAAAACATGATAAGTATAAATTTCCATTGGGAAGGAAATTTTCCTTATAGAAGTAAAACACATAGTAAAAATAGAATTTCCTTGAGATAAGGTGTTTGTGATTTTCAAAACCAGAAGGAATGGTAAAGTCATTAGAAACCCTTATTGACTTAACAATCTCCCCCAAGTATGAAGGAATGGGAAAGTCATAAAGAAAACTTTATTGACTCAACAATCTCTACTTTTTTGAAAGCTAAAACAACCTTATGAAATAGAATATAACGACTTAGCAAATATTTTACTACACATTGGAAATAAAACATATCTCCCTTTATTCATGGACAGTGGTGATTATGACTAACTCCCACATAGGTTTGGAACACTATGGATCATATTGTAGATTTCCAGAATGACAATTTTCATTGTCTTGAGTACAGAAATCCTCGTAATGAGAACTCTCCCTTACATTGAGATATTTCTTCTATACATAGGATTCTATTACCTTCTCCCCCTAAGAATTAATTATCTTTCTCCCCATTTGTGATTTTCAAAAAGAGATTGAGGGAATGGAAAAAATAAGGTACCTGATATATTAGTAAAAACATCCAAACAAAAACGAGAAACCACAATTTTCATTAATATTGGACGAATTTATATACCGTAAAAAAACAACAAAAGATCGGATTGATTTATTTTCCTTCCTTCTATTTGGTTATTAACTTATTTACTATGGTCTTCAGCTTATTTAGCTCATTGTGATCTTCCTCTGCTTGTTTCTCTAAGGATTTCATCATACCATATTGAGACTTCAGAGCCTCTTCCTGAACATTGAACAAGTCATCTTACTTCACTATCATTTCTTCAATCTCGATTCAGATATCCCTTCCTATTTTCCTACATCGGAAAACATAATTCAACTTCCCATTCAGATATTTGTCTTCCTGAATCAGGATATTCTATTCAAGAGTTAGCTTTTACTCAATGTTATTTGTGAGGTCCTTGATTTTGTTGTCTTGAGTATAAAAATGTACTTAACATCATTTTGAGTATCATCAAGATCTCTCATATCTTCGACTATATTCATTGACCAACAAACCATTTTATTGTAAGATTTTATTGTGGGATTAATAGTTGATAAGGAAATTCGTTTGTTCGGCCTCAAATTTTACACACATATCCATTACAATGTATACATAGTCTAATTTCTGATTCATGCTATGCTGGAGCATCTGCAATCTGGAGTCTATTGTTGGAATGATTGGAATTGTATAAACAACATTTTTCAGAGAAAGAATGAAAAAATCATTACCCAAAGCTGATGATTATGAATTTGAAACTTTGCTCTGTGATGTTTCTTCCTCTAGCTTGACCAGATTCCTCTTACAAGATTCACCAGCTTCTATCTTTCTTAAAAAAACTGGTTGGGGTATCAACAACCACTTGATTCCCCATGTTGGTTTTCAGAAAAAATTCTCCATCTGGAGACTCATGCTCACTTTCAGAAAACTGAACAATATTTTCCTCATCATGTTTTTCTGTCTCAGCTCTTTCCTCAACATCCTATGGATGAATAATGTGATGATTATAGCTTTCTTCCCCAGACATTTTTTTTCACATCCTCTTCATCCTTCTCTTTCTTCACCTTCCTCATCCATCCTGGGAGTTGTGAGCATTGAAGAATCTTCTTCAGAAGTACGCATAGATAACCTCTCAGATGGGGTTTCCTTTTTATGAAATTCATCCACTTTCTTAATCAAATCATTTGTATTATCACTGCTTTCATATTCTTGTACTTCTTCCACAACTTCCTTTTTTTCGACAACTTTTTCAAGTACTTTTTCATGAGTCATAACCTTCATCCCTGGAGTCACGGGTAAATATTTAATTAAGAAATATTTCAGTACAAGAATGTTCTTGGATTATATTTTTGTTTCCTTCTAAAGAGATTGCACAATTTCGGCCTTAGACATTTTCTTCTTATGCTTCTTCTCTTTCTCTTGCTTCTCAAGCTCTTCAGCAGTCTTTTCATTTAATGTTTTGGCCTCAAAAAGATATAGACCAAACTGTGGTTCCCCTTCCTTCCGAATATTTTTATCCTACCTCTATTTGGCTACAAACTCATCTGGATATGCTTTCATTTTTTGGGTTTTGGATGTGCGGATTGAGTTTCTTTGGCCTTAGGGGTTTCACCTTGAGCTTCTACTTCCTTCAATTTTCTTTTCTTCCCAGCCTTCTTTGACAGTTCATCTTCTTATGTATTCTTTGGAACTACTTCTACTTCTTCCTCTAGAAGATCATAGAATTATTGTGACTCCTTGGAGAAACCAACTTTTATCCTCTTTAGAGTATCATCACTGATAAGAATTACTTTGAAATTTCTCGTCCTACAACTGAAACGAATCTTGAATGATTCATGACACCGAACTAAAAACATGAAGAGTAGGGCATGATACATGATTATCTATGCTCTCATTTTCCCATTCATGAAATTCTCAATCGTAATGAGAATATGCTTCATCAGATTTATCTTCCTTAGATTTACCAAAAAATCCAAGATATACATATCAATTATTTATCAGTGTGTCATTTTCACTCTTTCTCTATAAGTCCCTAGCCTTAAACCATACTTAATCTTGAGTTATTAAAAGATTACACATTGAGGATATTTTTAGATTTAGATTTTAAGAGAATTAGATCATGAAACTTGCATTACATTCCACATTTAAACAAAGTGGTTACATAAAAGACAATAATCATTCTTCCCATCAACGGAAAAATATTTAAAATAAAACACGGATTCTTTCTTGACACATCCTTGACACTATAATCACATCATGTACCTTTCCCTTGACCTGTAAATAAATTTCAAAAACTTGGGATGAGCATAAAAAGATCAATAAGGGTTATAAAAATATGGAAAGGAAAAATGAGTTCATATATACATAAGAATGAAATCATACTTTACCCATAAAACATAGGCACCTTAACATACCTCATCAAACCATGAATAATCATAGAAATCATAAGACATAAAGGTAACTTGAGGCATTTATAACATTCATACGTAGGGAGTAACCCTCTTGGTTACGTTTGGAATACCCATAACAGTATATTACCTAAATCTCTTTGGAGAAACCTTAATGTTTCACTCCTTCATGTTACCCAATGCATTGGAGAGCTATATCGGGCTCATCCACCCTTAGTTTATCACAGAACCATCCGTCTTCATAATAATTCCCATGAACCATAATATAATCTTATCACATAAAACATGCATAAAGAAAACATAACATTTCCATATTTCAATAACAAGATATCAATACAACAAATTGATACAAAAACATTATGAAACCCATTTTCATTAACAAAAATAAAAGAAAAGTAAAACATGGTCTTTATTTTTCTATTAAAAAGACGGTATGGCTTTTAGAAGAAGTCGAAACTCAAATAATGGTCACGGAGGCGGAGAAGTCGTTGTCGCCGCATACGTATGACAAAAACATTCCCTTTTGTTGTTTAGTAAAATGATTCATATAAAAAAGATTCCTTTTTGGATAAACGTAAAAGTCAGAGGGGTTTATACACCGTATAAAACAAGGTTGTGTATAAAACAAAATATGTCTCAATGAATGGAGATTGAGACGATGTCCCTTACAAAGACGTTATCCTCGGTTTAAGGATAAATCAATTACATAATTATGTGTGACAAAATAATACACCAAATATACGTGTATACTATTTGTAAAATAATCAATGGTCATTCACACATATTCAAAGTATGACATATTCCATAACTACATGTTGAACCCAAATAAATCGAAATTGGGTTAAGAAGTTCCCTTGACAGCCTAACGACGTCACATCAAAATGAGTTCATGAGAGAAAAAAAAAGGGTATCTCATCACTTGGACATAAAATTTACATCAATAAGTATATATGAGAACATATCCCCACATAAAAATATGTAAATTAAAAGTCCCAACAAAATAAGTCTTTTAAAAAGAGGAGGTTGAAAGGTTCCCTTAACGACATGGCTATCCTTCGAAACATACACCTCGTGAAAGAAGGACAATACAACATTGATGTAAATACTCGTAAAATAAAGTATATTACACAATGAGTAAAATAATGGGCAGTACATACACCACTCAAAGAAAATTGTGGCAAATGTAGCATAAATCTCACGGGAATAAAAGTGAGATGAAAAATCCCTTACGAAAACTCGGCAGCCTAACGACGCCACATAAAACTTACAAAAATGGGTTGATAAGATCAAATAGGATATCTCATCATATTAACATAATGTTTATAGAAATAGGAATATAAAAGAACATCCCCCAACATAACAAAGAGGAGCTTAAAAGAAGTGACATAAAGGAGAGTACTTAAAAAGAAAGAGAGAGGTTAGATCTCTTACGAAAATTCGACAGCCTAACGGCGCCACTCAAAACTTCTAAAATGGATTGATGAGATAGAATAGGGTCTCTCATCACATGAACGTAATAATTACATTAATATTAATATAAAATAACATCCCAATAACAATAAATATGTTCTTTTAAAGGAATGACATAAAAGAGTGTACTTAAAAAGAAAGAGTGGAGTAGGATCCCTTACCTCGGGTCCGACTTGACTCGATCGTTCTTTAAAGTCCTGAATAATAAACTTGAGTTAATTTACACTTTATTAAGAACATTTTTTATTAAATTATTAAATTTAGGTCACTTATAGCCATGTTATAAACATTATTTAATCATTTATGTTAATAATGTTTGTTTTGTCGATATTTGGTTCATAAGTCGAAAGTGGACTTCTTACAATTACATGTTGTTCGTGTGGTCAAATGTTAATTATATCCAGAATTATATTCATTATTTGGATATCATATATATCATATATATCCAGAATATACATGTATTTATAATATTACATAATCATTTAGAGGTAAGAAATGAAATACACCGTTCATGGAGACGGTAAGCCGTACGTACGCATGAACGCTACTTTCATTTCTATTTCATATTTTTATGGAATGGGATAATAATGATATAGAGGTATATTATAATTAAAGTATAAAATCATATATAATAGCTTTAAATCCATCTTTTATACATCCCACATATGGCATTAACGAATCACATCACTTTGAGGGGGCGGTAGTCCGCACTTCCTTAAATGAAGATATCACGTTTATCCATAATGGAAACCATAACGGTATTCCAAAAATAAAAAATACATAAGATTAAGGAAAACATAAACATATTATATATCATATATAAATATAGTTTCATCTTAATGGACACCTTTGAAAGTGTTAAAAAAATGTTGAACAATCATCGTTTCGGGAGGCCGAAATTCTCCATCCACGGAAACAGTATGTTCGTTAACCATTAGATGTAGGTGTGTGAAAGTGTAGCTCTAATAATTCTTATAAAAACATCCTAGTATATTGATGATACTGGATTTGTTACAGAAGAAATTAATAAAAAGATTTTTGGGGGTTGGAGAAGAAAAATAAAACAAAAGGACTCAAGTGAAGACATTACCTTAAAATCGGGTAACTCCCTTTGGTTTGAGCTCAAAGGCTTCCTTTGGAAGACTTCTGCCCAAAGTGAGGCTTCAAGGAGTAATAGAGGGAAGTGTAGAGACAAAATGGGAAGATTTTGGCCGAGCCAAAGGCTTTGGGAGTGTGGGTAAGGAGGTAGAGGTGGGGGCCATTTATAAGAGGAGAGGAGAGGCACTCTTGGAAGGTAAAGAAAAGTAACTTTATTTTAAAATGGTATTCGGATTTAAGAGGTCCCACATTGGTGTGTTTCTAGGATAAGGTGATAAGGGTTCTAAATACACTCATCCAATATGTTTTGGACATGTGTAGGTCCTAGATATTACATTATCTTTCCATTTTATTTAAATCGTTAAATAATGAGGTCATCGTTGCATCATCGTGATGTCATAAATAATTTAATTTATATAAATTATAAAAATTATAAAAAAATACTATGATGTAGGAAATCGTTTTATATTTGCAATGAATAATTATAGTCAAAAATATTATTTGTATAACCCCATGTAAAAATTGTTTTAGTAAAACATTTCATGTTTGTCTTATTTTTACTTTAACTTTAAATAAAAAGATATTAATGTCATTTTCCAACCAAAGTGGCTTCATGGGGTCCCCAAGTTGACCCATGGGTTTCCTTTGTTGGCCATGACACATACAATGAGGTTAGGACATGTTTCATGTTCATTTCATATTATTAAAACATTATTTTTACCTTAAACTACACTAATTACCTCTAATCGCTATTAAAAACTTAATAAGTTACTATTCACCAAAAAATTATTTTTATCCCATTGAACCACATTTTACTTATTAATGACTACCATGTATGTAGGATTTTTGAAATTCAAAACACAAAGATGGAAAATTTTCATTTAAACTGAAAAATCAGTTTTTATAAGTACCACTTAGTGGTTTCACTATTCATCAAAAATTGATGTTTTTCAGAAAAATCCCAAAAATTCACCCTACGCTATATTTGATATTCCGAATTCTAAAATGAAGTCTATTTTACAAAATTAAAATCATATAACTCACATTAATTAATTTAATATATAATTCCCACTGTCAGAGCAAATAGCGTGTTTTTATGAAACAATATGTTTTAAAAGATTGACACTGGTTTAAGTCTGATTTCAAAGTGAAATTAATTCCAACGACCACTATTGGATTTAATGGTAAGAATATATTCTAATTTCACTTTAACACCAATTCAAAAGATAATCTAATCATAAAAATAAATTATATTAAAAAATGGTTTTGAATTAAAATACAACATTTTACACTATTCATTAAAAACGAACTTTATCAGAAAGATACCAAGAATTTAAACAAAGTAAATTTTGATGTCCCAATTCCTAAGAAGAGTTTTATTTGGTCCAAATGGATGTATAAGAGTGAACAAAACTATATTTAATGACGGTTCTCCATCAAAAGGTGATAAGTGAACCTTTAGTGAAAACTAGGGCATATACGCCTAAAATTGAATTCTTTCCATTTTTTATGCCTTTATCTTTTATTGGATAAATGTAAAAACATTTAAAAACATATATAATCATATTTTAGTTATTTTTATCCATTCCCTCCAATACAACAGCAACATGTTAACTACCATTTAAAATAATATTATTTTATTATTAGAGTGCAACGTAAGATTCCTAAGAAACTCGTTGTTGCGTGTTGGGTACGCCATCGAGCATAGCGTCCCCTTTAAAGTCATATTAATATTTTATTCACAAATATGGATAAATATGAAAATGTCATCTTCTTTATTTACGTGGGGTGTTACATCCTTCCCCCCTTTTGGGAATTGCGTCCTCACAATTTTTAAAATTGATCTTGGAAACATCCTTGAAAGTCCCACATCGGAACAAGAGTCGGTAAAACAATCACATTAAAATAATGGAAGGTAAGTACAGAGGTCACCCGAGTTAACCCATACTAGGATTCCATGTAGAAAAACGTAGACATGGAAGAAAAGGAAAAGGGTCATGTTCTTGAGGGAGAGTGATAGAAAACATGTCTAGGAGAACGTTAACTATAAGAAAATCACAAACTTGTGATGGGTTAAACGGTATTTGATTCCCCAGTAGGAAAAGTTAATAGACAAAATTTTTGTTTTAATTTACTTTTTATTGAGGAATTTATTCTTAAGGAAACATAATCACTTATCATGTTGACTTTCAACTTTTACTAGATTCCTTAATCAAACTCATATTTTTTTCCAAAGGACGAGTATTTAGGGAGACTTTTTCACATTAAGAGTACTATAATCAACTTATAGAGAATCACCTAATCCACCAAAGAGATCTATATACATCCCATGTCTTTAGGCTTTAACCAAAACCAAAACCAAAAAGGTTAGTACAAGGTCAGATAATCCAGAAAAGGATAACCCTTTAAAAGAAATATCTATGCTTAATCTCCAAAATTTGTCCAACAAAACCCAAATTTCAAAGAGGACCATCCGATAAACAAATTGTCCATAAAATACTTCAAAGTAAACCAAAATAATATTGAAACCCAAATTTTTGATGGATTTAGTCACATAGTTTTCCAAGTTAAATTGTAACATTTATCTCCAAACAACATCAGTTTCTCCTAAAGTATCGTATTGAATAGTAATTAACCTAATCACATATCCTCCATGACATGTTAATAATTTTCCTAAATAACCCAAAATCAACTTACTCTTAATTCGTAAAATCATATAACAAAAAAGAGTCAGCCAAACTAACCAGGGACTTCACGTAGTCCAGTGGTAGGCGATAAATACCAATTGCACTTTGGTTGTGGGTTCGATTCTCGCAGCTTTGTCCGACGCGACAGGTTGTCACATAGTCTTCATGTTGTCCTTTTTCCAAAACTATATAATTCTTAAATCATTCCCGAAAAAAGAGATAAAATCATCAAAAATGATCATAACATATTTTAACCTCATGTTAATCTAATGCCTTTCATTTTCCAGCATATCATATAATAACCCATAATTACCTCAAAAGTAAGGATCATATAAACTCTAATGGTTACCGTTATAATTATTACCTGATCTTCCACATCAATTGGTCATCTCGTACATGATGCATTACAGAACATACCATGGTTCAAGTGGTTGATCATGACTCCTCGATATTTGGTTTAGAAAAACCACGAGTTTCCTCATTGAATCCTCCATTTTATCTAGTATCTAAATCAGAGAACCACCACAGTTTCCTTCAAACTTGTTGTCTCATTGGTTCCTGCTAGATCCATCCATTCACTAAAAACAGAAATTTCAGTGTGAGTATATCAACAAAACCATCATGTACTAATTAGGAAGGTAAACACTAATATATACTTACTCATTCACTTTATCTAAAACTAGGACTCTTTCTGAAATCCTAACCATTATGGTAATGTCACTTATGCTTAAAGAATACCCTAACCTCTAAAGTTATCTAAACCAACCTCTGATTCCAACTATAAAGCCCCATACTTAAACCTTACTTAATCTTTAGTTATTACAAGATTACACATTGAGGATCTTTTTAGGTTTAGAGTTTTATAGAATTAGATCATGAAACTTGCATTACATTCCACATTTAAACAAAGTGGTTCCATAAAAGAAAATATTCATTCTTCCCATCAACGGAAACATATTTAAAATAAAACACGGATTCTTTCTTGACACATCCTTGACACTATCATCACATCATGTACCATTACCTTGACCTGTGAAAAACATATCAAAAACTTGTGATGAGCATAAAAAGCTCAATAAGGGTTATAAAAATATGGAATGGAAACATGAGTTCATATATACATAAGAATGAAATCATACATTACCCATAAAACATAGGCACTTTAACATACCTCATCAAACCATGAATAAATCGTAGAAATCATAAGACATAAAGGTAACTTGAGGCCTTCATAACATTCTTACGTAGGGAGTAACCCTCTTGGTTAGGTTTGGAATACCCATCACAGTATATTCCCTAAATCTCTTCGGAAAACCTTAACATTTCACTCCTTCGCATTACCCAATGCATTGGAGAACTATATCGGGCTCACCCGCCTTTAGTTTATCACGGAACCACCCGTCTTTATAACAATTCCCAAGAACCATAACATTATCTTATCGCATAAAACATGCATAAAGGAAACATAACATTTCCATCTTTCAATAACAAGATATCAATACAACACATTTATACAAAAACATTATGAAAACCGTTTTCAATTCCAAAAGTAAACGAAAAGTAAAACATGGTTTTTATTTTTCTTTTAAAAAGAAGGTATGGCTTGTAGAAGAAGCTGAAACTCAAATAATGGTCACGGAGGCGGAGAAGTCATTGTCGCCGCATACATACGACAAAAACATTCCCTTTTTCATTTAGTAAAACGCTTCATATAAAAAAGATTCATTTTTGGATAAACGTAAAAGTCAAAGGGGTTTATACACCGTATACAAGATGGTTGTGTATAAAACAAAATATGCCTCAATGAATGGATATTGAGACGCAGTCCCTTACAAAGATGGTATCCTTGGTTTAAGGATAAATAAATTACATAATTATGTGTGACAAACGAATACGCCAAATATAAGTGGATATTAAGTGTAAAATAATCAAAGGTCATTCACACATATTCAAAGGATGGCATATTCAATAACTATATGTTGAACCCAAAGAAATCGAAATTGGGTTATGAAGTTCCCTTGACAGCCTAACGACGTCACATCAAAATGAGTTGATGAGAGATAAATGAAGGGGTATCTCATCACATGGACATAAAATTTACATCAATAAGGATATATGAGAACATATCCCAACATAACAATATGTAAATTAAAAGACCCAACAAAATAAGTCTTTTTAAAAGAGGAGGGTGAAAGGTTCCCTTATCGACATGGGTATCCTTCGAAACATACACCTCGTAAAAGAAGGACAATAAAATATTGATGTAAATACTCATAAAATAAAGTATATTACACAATGAGTAAAATAATTGGCAGTACATACACCACTCAAAGGAAATTGTGGCAAATGTAGCATAAATATCACGGGAATAAAAGTGAGATGAAAAATCCATTATGAAAACTAGGCAGCCTAATGGCGCCACATAAAACATACAAAAATGGGTTGATGTGATCAAATAGGGTATCTCATCATATTAACATAATGTTTATAGAAAGAGGAATATAAAATAACATCCCCCAACATAACAAAGAGGAGCTTTAAAGAAGTGACATAAAGGAGAGTACTTAAAAAGAAAGAGAGAGGTTAGATCTCTTATGAAAATTCAGCAGCCTAACGGCACCACTCAAAACTTCTAAAATGGATTGATGAGAGAGAATATGGTCTCTCATCACATGAATATAAAAATTACAGTATGATTAATATAAAATAACATCCCAATAACAAGAAATATGATCTTTAAAAGGAATGACATAAAAGAGTGTACTTAAAAATAAAGAGTGGAGTAGGAACCCTTACCTCGGGTCCGACTTGACTCGATCATTCTTTAACATCCTGAATAATAAACTTGAGTTAATTTCAACTTTATTAAGAAACTTTTTCTAGATAATTATTACTTTTATATCACTTATTTCCATGTTATAAACATTATGTAATCATTTAAGTTAATAATGTTTGTTTTGTTGATATTTGGTTCTTTAGTCGAAAGTGGACTTCTTACAATTACATGTTGTTCGTGTGGTCAAATGTTCATTATATCCAGAATTATATTCATGATTTCTATATCATATATATCATATATATCCAGAATATAAAAGTATTTATAATATTACATAATCATTTAGAGGTATGAAATGAAATGCACAGTTCATGGAGACGGTATGTCGTACGTACGCATGAACACTACTTTCATTTCTATTTCAGATTTTTATGGACTGGGATAATAAATATATAGAGGTATATTATAATTCCAGTATAACATAATATATAATAAAATTTTACTCCATCCTTTATACGTCCCACATATGGCATTAACGAATCACATCACTTTGAGGGGGGCGGTAGTCTGCACTTCCTTAAATGAAGATATCATTTTTACCCATAATGGAAACCATAAAGGTATGCCCAAAATGAAAGATAAAGAAGACTAAGAAAAAAATAAACATATTATATATCATATATAAATATAGTGTCATCTTAATGGCCACCTTTGTAGGGGTTAAAACAATGTTGAACAATCATCATTTCGGGAGGTCGGAATTCTCCATCCACGAAAACAGTATGTTCGTTAACCATTAGATGTAGGTGTGTGAAAGTGTAGCTTGAAAACATATTATAACAACATCCTAGTATATTGATTATACTGGATTTTTTACAAAAGAAATGAATAAAAAGAGTTTATGGGGTTGGAGAAGCAAAATAAAACAAAAGAACTCAAGTGAAGACATTACCTTAAAATCGGGTAACTCCCTTTGGTTTGAGCTAAAACGCTTTCTTGAAAAGACTTCTGACCAAATTGAGGCTTCAAGGAGTAAGAGAGAGAAGTGTAGAGACAAAATGGACAGAGGTTGGCCGATCCAAAGGCTTTGGGAGTGTCGGTAAGGAGGTAGAGGTGGGGGCCATTTATAAGAGGAGAGGAGGGGCACTCTTGGATGGTAAAGAAAAGTCACTTTATTTTAAAATGGTATTCGGATTTAAGAGGTCCCACATTGATGTGTTTCGAGGATAAGGTGATAACGGTTAGAAATACACTCATCCAATAGGTTTTGGACATGTGTAGGTCTTAGATATTACATTATCTTTCCATTTTATTTAAATCGTTAAATAATGAGGTCATCGCTGCATCATCATGATGTCATAAATAATTTAATTTATTTAATGTCAATAAATTATAAAAAAATACTATGATTTATAAAATCGTTTTATCTTTCCAATGAATATTTATAGTCAAAAATCTGATTTGTATTACTCCATTTAAATTTTTTTTAGTAAAACATTTCATGTTTGTCTTATTTTTTACTTTAACTTTAAATAAAAAGATATTAATGTCATTTTCCAACCAAAGTGGCTTCATGGGGGCCCCAAGTTGACCCATGGGTTGTTTTGGTCGGCCATGACAAATCCAATGAGGGTAGGACATGTTTCAAGTTCATTTCATATTATTAAAACATTATTTTTACCTTAGACTACACTAATTACCTCTAATCGCGATTAAAAACTTAATAAGTTACTATTCACCAAAAAATTATTTTTATCCCATTGAACCACATTTTACTTCTTAATGACAACCATGTATGTCGGATTTTTGAGATTCAAAACACAAATATGGAAAATTTTTATTTGAACGGAAAAATCAGTTTTTATAAGTACCACTTAGTGGTTTCACTATTCATCAAAAATTGATGTTTTTCAGAAAAATCCCAAAAATTCACCCTAAGCAATATTTGATATTCCGAATTCAAAAATGAACTCTATTTTATAAAATTCAAATAATATAAGTCACATTAATTAATTTAATAATTAATTCTCGCTGTCAGAGCAAATAGCGTGTTTTTATGAAACAATATGTATCAAAAGATTGACACTAGTTTAAGTCTGGTTTCAAAGTGAAATTAATTCCAACGACCACTATTGGATTTAATGGTAAAAATATATTCTAATTTCACTTTAAAACAAATTCAAAAGATAATCTAATCAAATAAATAAATTAGATTAAAAAGAGGTTTTGAATTAAAATACAACATTTTACACTATTCATTAAAAATGACCTTTATCAGAAAGATACCAAAAATTTACACAAAGTAAATTTTGATGTCCCAATTCTTAAGAAGAGTTTTATTTGGTCCAAAAGAATGTACTAGAGTGAACAAAACTATATTTAATGATGGTTCTTGTAACACCCCAGGTAAATAATGAATATGAAATTTTCATATTTATCCATATTTGTGAATAAAATATTAATATGACTTTAAAGGGGACGCTATGCTCGATGGCGTACCCAACACGCAACAACGAGTTTCTTGGGAATCTTACGTTGCACTCTAATAATAAAATAATATTATTCTAAATGGTAGTTAACATGTAGCAGTTGTAATGGCAGTAATGGATAGAAATAACTAAAATATGATTATATATGTTCTTAAATATTTTTACATTTATACAATAAAAGATAAAGGCTTAAAATACGGAAAGAATTCAAATTTAGGCGTATATGCCCTAGTTTTCACTAAAGGTTCACTTATCACCTTTTGATGGAGAACCGTCATTAAATATAGTTTTGTTCACTCTTAAAAATTCTTTTGGACCAAATAAAACTCTTATTAAGAATCGGGACATCAAAATTTACTTTGTGTAAATTTTTGGTATCTTTCCGATAAAGTTCATTTTTTTAATGAATAGTGTAAAATGTTGTATTTTAATTCAAAAAAACTTTTTAATCTAATTTATTTATATGATTAGATTATATTTTGAATTGGTTTTAAAGTGAAATTAGAAAATATTTTTACCATTAAATCCAATAGTCGTCGTTGGAATCAATTTCACTTTGAAATCAGACTTAAACTAGGGTCAATCTTTTGATACTTATTGTTTAATAAAACACGGTATTTGTCATGACAGCGGGAATTAATTATTAAATTAATTAACATGACTTATATGTTTTTAATTTTGTAAAACGGACTTCATTTTTGAATTCAGAATATCAAATATAGCTTAGGGTGAATTTTTGGGATTTTTCTGAAAAACATCAATTTTTGATGAATAGTGAAACCCCTAAGTGGTACTTATAAAACTGATTTTTCCGTTTAAATGAAATTTTGCCATCATTTTGTTTTGATTTTCAAAAATCCTACATACATGGTTGTCATTAAGATGTAAAATGTGGTTCAATGAGATTAAAATAATTTTTTGTTGAATAGTAACTTATTAAGTTTTTAATCGCGATTAGTAGTAATTAGTGTGGTTTAAGGTAAAAATAATGCTTTAATATAATGAGATGATCTTGAAACATGTCTTACCCTCATTGGTTGTATCATGGCCGACCAATACAAGCCATGGGTCAACTTGGGGTCCCCATGGATCCACTTTGGTTGGGAAATGACATAAATAACATTTTATTTAATGTAAAATTAAAATTGACACAAACATGATATGTTTTACTAAAACAATTTTTAAGTGGGGTTCTACAAGTCATATTTTTGATTATAAATATAATTGGAAAGATAAAAAGATTTCCTACATCATAGTAATTTTTTTATAATTTTTAGACATTAAATAAATTAAATTATTTATGACATAATAATGATGCAGCGATGACATCATTATTTGACGATTTAAATAAAATGGAAAGATAATGTAAAATCTATGACCTAAACATGTCCAAAACTTATTGGATGAGTGGATTTCGAAGCCTTATCACCTTATCCACGAATTATATCAATGTGGGACCTTTTGAAACGGAAACACATTTTCAAATAAAGTAATATTTCTTTACTTTCCAAAAGTGCCCCTCCTCTCCTCTTATAAAAGGCCCCCACCTCTACCTCATTTCACACACTCCCCAAGCCTTTGGCTCGGCCAACCCCTGCCCATTTACTCTCTCCACATCCCTCTCCTAATCCTAGTGGATTCCATTTGGGCATAATCCTTTCAATGGAAGCCTTTAGGCTCAAATCAAAAGGAGTTACACTTTTAAAGGTAATTCATTCTCTCATGTTCATTTGTTTTATTTTGCTTCTCCAACCCCCTAAACTCTTTTTATTTACTTCTTTTGTAACAACACCAGTATCTTCAATATACTAGGATGTTGTTATAATATTTATACGAGATACACTCTCACACAACTATATCAAATGGTTAAAGAACATACGGTTTCCGTGGATGGCGAAATTCTGCCTCCCGAAACGATGATTGTTCAATACTCATTTAACACCTTCAAAGGTGGCCATTATGATGTCACTATTTTTATATATGATATATAATATGTTTATTATTTCCTTAAGCTTCTGTTTTTTTTCATTTTGGTCATACCTTTATGGTTTCCATTATGGGTAAACGCGATATCTTCATTTAAGGAAGTGCGGACTACCGCCCCCTCAAAGTGATTTGATTCGTTAAATACCATATGTGGGACGTATAAAGGATGGAACTATGATATTATATATGATATTATACTGTAATTATAATATACCTTTATATAATTATAATTCTATTCTATAAAATATGAAATAGAAATGAAAGTAGCGTTCATGCGTACTTACGGCTTACCGTCTCCATGAACGGTGCATTTCATTTATTGCCTCTAAATGATTATGTAATGTTATAAATGCATGCATGTACTGGATATATATGAAATATATGATATCCAAATCATGAATATGATTCTGGATATAATAAACATCTGACCACACGAAGAACATGTAATGGTAAGAAGTCCACTTTCGACTTAAGAACCAAATATCGACAAAACAAACATTATTAACTTAAATGTTTACATAATGTTTATAACATGGAAATAAGTGATCTAATAGGAATAATGAACTAGAAAAAGGTTCTTAATAAAGTGAAAATTAACTCAAGTTTATTATTCATGACGTTAAAGAATGATCGAGTCAAGTCGGACCCGAGGTAAGAGATCTTACTCCTCTCTTTCTTTTTAAGTACACTCTTTTATGTCATTCATTTTAAAGCTCAACTTTCTTGTTATTGGGATGATCTGATATATTAATACTACTGTAATTTTTATGTTCATGTGATGAGAGACCCTATTCTCTCTCATCAATCCATTTTGGAAGTTTTGATTGGCGCCGTTAGGCTGCCGAACATTCGTAAGAGATCTAACTTCTCTCTTTCTTTTTAAGTACTCTCCTTTATGTCACTTCTTTTAAGCTCCTATTTGTAATGTTGGGGGATGTTATTTTATATTCCTCTTGCTTTACATTATATTGTAATGTGATGAGATACCCTATTTGATCTCATCAATCCATATTTGGAAGTTTTATGTGGCGTCGTTAGGCTGCCGAGTTTTCGTGAGGGATTTTTCATCTCACTTTTTTTCCCATGAGATTTATGCTACATTTGCCAAAAATTCCATTGAGTGGTGTATGTACTGCCCATTATTCTACTCTTTGTGTAATATAATTTCGTTTATGAGTATTTACATCATTGACCTATTGCCTTTCTTTCATGGGGTGTATGTTTTGAAAGATACCCAAGTCGCTAAGGGAACCTTTCACCCTCCTATTTTTTTAAAAGACTTCGTTTATTGGGTCTTTTAATTTACATATTTTTATGTTGGGATATGTTCTCATACATCCTTATTAATGTAAATTTTATGTCCAAGGGATGAGATACACTTTTTATCTCTCATCAACTCATTTTGATGTGATGATGTTGGGCTGTCAAGGGAACTTTTTAACCCAATTTCGATTTCTTTGGGTTCAACTTGTAGTCATTGAATATGTCATCCATTGAATATGTGTGAATGCCCTTTTATTGTTTTACACTTAATATCCACTTATATTGGGTGTATATATATTTGTCACACATATTTTTGAGACTTATTTGTCCTTAATTTAAGGATACCTTCTTTATAAGGGATTTCATCACATTTGTCATTTCTATTGAGGGCTCATTGTTGTTATGCACCAATTCACTTTTATATGGTGTATATACTGTCCTTTGGAGTATTATATCATGAATCCTTTTATTCTCATGATATTATAAAATTCTGACTAAATGTTATTCCTCGATTATTTTATTCAAGTGTCTCTAATTTAGGTAAAACCCCTTTAACCAAAATATCGTTTTAAATGTTTTAATTATTTGTTCTTATTAATATCCATGTCTTCAAAATGGTTTTAAGGATTTATTTATATGGATATTAATGGTTTAAAATGTTAAAAGCTTCAAGGTGGTATGGGACACTTTGATTCAAAAATCTCTTTATTAAATGTTTTAAATGGTTTTGGAAATGGTTTCTTTTTGAATGGATTCATTATTTAAATATCCTAAAATGTTATATTGTGATTGAAATGTGGAAATGTTATGTTTCCTTTATTCATGTTTATGTGATACGATTATGTTATGGTTCTTGGGCATTGTTATGAAGAACGGGTGGTTCCGTGATAATCTAAGGGCGGGTGAGCCCGATATAGCTCTCCAATGCATTGGGTAACGCGAAGGAGTGAAACGTTAAGGTTTTTCCGAAGAGATTTAGGGAATATACTATGATGGGTATTCCAAACGTAACCAAGAGGGTTACTCCCTACGTAAGAATGTTATGAATGCCTCAAGTTACCTTTATGTCTTATGTTTTCTATGATTTATTCATGATTTGATATGCCTATGTTTTATGGGTAAAGTATGATTTCATTCTTATGTATATATGAACTCATGTTTCCTTTCCATATTTTTATAACCCTTACTGAGCTTTTTATGCTCATCCCATGTTTTTGAAATGTTTTTCACAGGTCAAGGGAAAGGTACATGATGTGATGATAGTGTCCAGGATGTGTCAAGGAAGAATCCGTGTTTTATTTTAAATAGGTTTCCGTTGATGGGAAGAATGAATATTGTCTTTTATGTAACCACTTTGTTTAAATGTGGAATGTAATGCAAGTTTCATGATCTAATTCTCTAAAACACTAAACCTGAAAAGATCCTCAATTTGTAATCTTGTAATAACTCAAGATTAAGTAAGGTTTAAGGCTGGGGCCTTATAGTTGGTTTCAAAGGTTGGTTTAGATAACTTTAGAGGTTAGGGTATTCTTTAAGCATAATTGACAATTACCATAATGGTTAGGATTTAAGAAAGAGTCTTAGTTTTAGATAAAGTGAATGAGTAAATATATATTATTGTCTATCTTAGTCATTAGTACATGATGGTTTTGTTGATATACTCACACTGACCTTTTTGGTTTTAGTAAATGGCTGGATCTAGCAGGCACCAAAGTAACAGTGGATGTGAAGGAAACTGTGACAGTTTTTTGAGCAAGCAACTGAATGATATGGGAGCTGCAATGAGAACTCTTTTGATTATCCTCAACCAACTATCTGGAGTCATGATTTACCACCTAAACCTTGGAGATTTCTCTAAGGAATCATATATGCAAGAAACAAATCCCTACGGAAGTACAGGTAATAATCATAAAGGTAAGTGTGTTCAAAAACCTATGTTTCAAAGATGTGGAAAGAAACCCCTAGGAAAATGTTTCAAAGGGACAGATATATGCTATAGATGTGGAAATGAAGGTCATAAAGCAAGAACCTGCCATGGAAAAAGGAAGCATCCAATTGACTTGAGGAAAGGGAAAGAAGTTCTTTCTGAGGGATCAATTGAATGTTTTAAATGTGGTGTGCATGGTCATTACGAAAACACATGTCCTATGAAGAAGTTTCATGAATTGGGTCACCAAGAGCGTACCAATATTCGTTTACCAATACCTAATGCCATTCCGATTGAGGATGAAGAAACTGACAATGACCAATCAAAGGTATGTACTATTTCATGACTATTGTTTTCTTATTTTGGAATCTTAGGATATGATTCATGATTTTGTTTGTAGGAAAGAGGTATTTCGGAATAAGTTGGAAAGGAATGGATAATGGATCATGAAGATTGTTGAATGAGTAATATGTCAACATATAAGGGCTTCAAGAGTTAGGGTGAAATTCTTAAGAGTATTAAGTCTCTTTTGATGATGGGGTTACATTAGAAGACTTTTTATATTATGTGTAACCCTGATGTTTAATATAGGGAAATTTTATTCAAGTAATAGTTATCTTTTCTTTTTTGGACATAGTTATAAAGAACCATTTGGGATTATATGATCCTTACTTTTGAGGTAATTATGGGTTACCATATGTTATGATTGAAGTGAAAGGCATGAGATAAAATTGAGGTTAAATTATTTTATGGTTATTTTCGAAGATTTTATCTCATTTTGGGGAATGTTTTAAGAATTATATAGTTTTGAAAAAAGGACAACACGCAGACCGTGTGACAACCCGTCGTGTCGGACAAAGCTGCGGGAATCGAACCCACAACCAAAGTGCGACTTGTATTTATCGCCTACCACTGGACTACGTGAAGCCCCTGGTTAGTTTGACTGATTCTTTTGAGTTATATGATTTTATGAATTAAGAATAAGTTGATTTTGGAAGATATGTGATTAGGATAATTACTTTTCAATGTGAGACTTTAGCAGCAACTGATGTTGTTTGGAGATAAATGTTACGATTTAACTTGGAACACTATGTGACTAAATCCTTAAAATATTTGGGTTTCAATCTTATATTGGTTTACTTTGAAGAATTTTATGGACAAATTGTTTATCGGATGGTCCTCGTTGAACTTTGGGTTTTGTTGGACAAATTTTGGAGATTAAGAATAGATTTTCTTTTTATAAGGGGTAATCCTTTTTTGGATTATCTGATCTTGTACTAACCTTTTTGGTTTTGGTTTTGGTTAAAGCCTAAAAACAATGGATTTATATAGTTCTCTTTTGGGGATTAGGTGATTCTCTAGAAGTTGATTATAGTACTCTTAATGCGAACAAGTCTCCCTAAATACTCGTCTTTTGGAAAAAATATGAGTTTGACTAAGGAATCTAGTAAAAGTTGAAAGTCAACATCATAAGTGATTATGATTCCTTATGAATAAATTCCTCAATAAAAAGTAACTTAAAACAAAAATGTTGTCTATTAACTTTTCCTACTGGGGAATCGAATACCGTTTAACTCATCACAAGTTTGTGATTTTCTCGTGGTTAACTTTCTCCTAAACATGTTTTCTATCACTCTCCATCAGAACATGACCCTTTGTTTTTTCCTCCATGTCCATATATTCATACTTGGAATCCTTGTATGGGTTAACTCGGGTGACCTTTGTACTTGTCTTTCTTTATTTTAAAGTGATTGTTTTACCGACTCTTCTCCGATGTGGGACGTTCAAGGTTGTTTCCAAGCGCAATTTTAAAATTGCGAGGACACAATTCCCAAAAGGGGGGAAGGATGTAACACCCCAGGTAAATAATTAATATGAAATTTTCATATTTATCCATATTTGTGAATAAAATATTAATATGACTTTAAAGGGGACGCTATGCTCGATGGCGTACCCAACACGCAACAACGGGTTTCTTGGGAATCTTACGTTGCACTCTAATAATAAAATAATATTATTCTAAATGGTAGTTAACATGTAGCCATTGTAATGGTGGTAATGGATATAAATAACTAAAATATGATTATATATGTTCTTAAATATTTTTACATTTATACAATAAACGATAAAGGCTTAAAATACGGAAAGAATTCAATTTTAGGCGTATATACCCTAGTTTTCACTAAAGATTCACTTATCACCTTTTGATGGAGAACCATCATTAAATATAGTTTTGTTCACTCTTAAACATTATTTTGGACAAAATAAAACTCTTATTATGAATCGGGACATCAAAATTTACTTTGTGTAAATTTTTGGTATCTTTCCGATAAAGTTCATTTTTTAATGAATAGTGTAAAATGTTGTATTTTAATTCAAAACCAATTTTTAATCTAATTTATTTTTATGATCAGATTATATTTTTAATTGGTTTTAAAGTGAAATTAGAAAATATTTTTACCATTAAATCCAATAGTGGTCGTTGGAATCAATTTCACTTTGAAATCAGACTTAAACTAGTGTCAATCTTTTGATACTTATTGTTTCATAAAACACGCTATTTGTCATGACAGCGGGAATTAATTTTTAAATTAATTAATGTGACATATATGTTTTGAATTTTGTAAAATGGACTTCATTTTTGAATTCAGAATATCAAATATAGCTTAGGGTGAATTTTTGGGATTTTTCTGAAAAACATCAACTTTTGATGAATAGTGAAACCACTAAGTGGTACTTATAAAACTGATTTTTCCGTTTAAATGAAATTTTTCCATATTTGTGTTTTGATTTTCAAAAATCTGACATACATGGTTGTCATTAAGAAGTAAAATGTGGTTCAATGAGATTAAAATAATTTTTTGGTGAATAGAAACTTATTAAGTTTTTAATCGCGATTAGTGGTAATTAGTGTGGTTTAAGGTAAAAATAATGCTTTAATATAATGAGACGAGCTTGACACATGTCTTACCCTCATTGGTTGTATCATGGCCGACCAAGACAAGCCATGGGTCATCTTGGGGACCCCATGGAGCCACTTTTGTTGGGAAATGACATAAATAACATTTTATTTAATGTAAAAGTAAAATTGACACAAACATGATATGTTTTACTAAAAAAATTTAAGTGGGGTTATACAAGTCATCTTTTTGATTATAAATATTCATTGGAAAGATAAAAATATTTCCTATATCATAGTATTTGTTTTATAATTTTTAGACATTAAATAAATTAAATTATTTATGACATAATAATGATGCAGGGATGACATCATTATTTGACGATTTAAATAAAATGGAAAGATAATGTAAAATCTATGAACTACACATGTCCAAAACTTATTGGATGAGTGGATTTCGAAGCCTTATCACCTTATCCACGAATTATATCAATTTGGGACCTTTTGAAACCGAAACACATTTTCAAATAAAGTAATATTTCTTTACTTTCCAAAAGTGCCCCTCCTCTCCTCTTATAAAAGGCCCCCAACGCTACCTCATTTCACACACTCCTCAAGCCTTTGGCTCGGCAAACCCCTGCCCATTTACTCTCTCCACATCCCTCTCCTCATCCTAGAGGATTCCCTTTGGCCAGAATCCTTTCAAAGGTATCCTTTAGGCTCAAATCAAAAGGAGTTACACTTTTAAAGGTAATTCATTCTCTCATGTTCAATTGTTTTATTTTGCTTCTCCAACCCCCTAAACTCTATTTATTTACTTTTTTTGTAACAACAACAGTATCTTCAATATACTAGGATGTTTTTATAATATTTATTCGAGCTACACTCTCACAAAACTACATCAAATGGTTAAAGAACATACGGTTTCCGTGGATGGCGAAATTCTGCCTCCCGAAACGATGATTGTTCAATACTCATTTAACACCTTCAAAGGTGGCCATTATGATGTCACTATTTTTATATATGATATATAATATGTTTATTTTTTCCTTAAACTTCTGTTTTTTTCATTTTGGGCATACCTTTATGGTTTCCATTATGGGTAAACGCGATATCTTCATTTAAGGAAGTGCGGACTACCGCCCCTCAAAGTGATTTGAGTCGTTAAATACCATATGTGGGACGTATAAAGGATGGAACTATGATATTATATATGATATTATACTGTAATTATAATATGCCTTTATATCATTATTATTCCATTCTATAAAATATGAAATAGAAATGAAAGTAGCGTTAATGCGTACGTACGGCTTACCGTCTCCATGAACGGTGCATTTCATTTCTTACCTCTAAATGAATATGTAATTTTATAAATGCATGCATGTACTGGATATATATGAAATATATGATATCCAAATCATGAATATGATTCTGGATATAATAAACATTTGACCACACGAACAACATGTAATGGTAAGAAGTCCACTTTCGACATAAGAACCAAATATCGACAAAACAAACATTATTAACTTAAATGTTTACATAATGTTTATAACATGGAAATAAGTGATCTAATAGGAATAATGAACTAGAAAAAGGTTCTTAATAAAGTGTAAATTAACTCAAGTTTATTATTCAGGACGTTAAAGAACGATCGAGTCATGTCGGACCCGAGGTAAGGGATCTTACTCCTCTCTTTCTTTTTAAGTACACTCTTTTATGTCATTCCTTTTAAAGCTCAAATTTCTTGTTATTGGGATGATCTGTTATATTAATCCTAATGTAATTTTTATGTTCATGTGATGAGAGACCCTATTCCCTCTCATCAATCCATTTTGGAAGTTTTGATTGGCGCCGTTAGGCTGCCGAACTTTCGTAAGAGATCTAACTTCTCTCTTTCTTTTTAAGTACTCTCCTTTATGTCACTTCTTTTAAGCTCCTATTTGTAATTTTGGGGGATGTTATTTTATATTCCTCTTTCTGTACATTATATTGTAATGTGATGAGATACCCTATTTGATCTCATCAATCCATATTTGGATGTTTTATGTGGCGCCGTTAGGCTGCCGAGTTTTCGTGAGGGATTTTTCATCTCACTTTTATTCCCGTGAGATTTATGCTACATTTGCCACAAATTCCATTGAGTGGTGTATGTACTGCCCATTATTCTACTCTTTGTGTTATATAATTTCGTTTATGAGTATTTACATCAATGACCTATTGTCTTTCTTTCATGGGGTGTATGTTTTGAAAGATACCCAAGTCAGTAAGAGAACCTTTCACCCTCCTCTTTTTTTAAAAGACTTCTTTTATTGGGTCTTTTAATTTACATATTTTAATGTTGGGATATGTTCTCATACATCCTTATTAATGTAAATTTTATGTCCAAGTGATGAGATACACTTTTTATCTCTCATCAACTCATTTTGATGTGATGCCGTTAGGCTGTCAAGGGAACTTTTTAACCCAATTTCGATTTCTTTGGGTTCAACTTGTAGTCATTGAATATGTCATCCATTGAATATGTGTGAATGACCTTTTATTGTTTTACACTTAATATCCACTTATATTGGGTGTATATATATTTGTCACACATATTTTTGAGACTTATTTGTCCTTAATTTAAGGATACCTTCTTTATAAGGGATTTCATCACATTTGTCATTTCTATTGAGGGATCATTGTTGTTATGCACCAATTCACTCTTATATAGTGTATATACTGTCCTTTGGAGTATTATATCATGAATACTTTTATTCTCATGATATTATAAAATTCTGACTAAATGTTATTCCTCGATTATTGTATTCAAGTGTCTCTAATTTTGGTAAAACCCCTTTAACCAAAATATCGTTTTAACTGTTTTAATTATTTGTTCTTATTAATATCCATGTCTTCAAAATGGTTTTAAGGATTTATTTATATGGATATTAATGGTTTAAAATGTTAAAAGCTTCATGGTGGTATGGGACACTTTGATTCAAAAATCTCTTTATTAAATGTTTTAAATGGTTTTGGAAATGGTTTCTTTTTTAATGGATTCATTATTTAAATATCCTAAAATGTTATATTGTGATTGAAATGTGGAAATGTTATGTTTCCTTTATTCATGTTTATGTGATATGATTATGTTATGGTTCTTGGGCATTGTTATGATGAACGGGTGGTTCCGTGATAAACTAAGGGCGGGTGAGCCCGATATAGCTCTCCAATGCATTGGGTAACGCGAAGGAGTGAAACGTTAAGGTTTCTCCAAAGATATTTAGGGAATATACTGTGATGGGTATTCCAAACGTAACCAAGAGGGTTACTCCCTATGTAACAATGTTATGAATGCCTCAAGTGACCTTTATGTCTTATGTTTTCTATGATTTATTCATGATTTGATATGCCTATGTCTTATGGGTAATGTATGATTTCATTATTATGTATATATGAACTCATGTTTCCTTTCCATATTTTTATAAACCTTACTGAGCTTTTTATGCTCATCCCATGTTTTTGAAATGTTTTTCACAGGTCAAGGGAGAGGTACATGATGTGATGATAGTGTCAAGGATGTGTCAAGAAAGAATCCGTGTTTTATTTTAAATAGGTTTCCGTTGATGGGAAGAATGAATATTGTCTTTTATGTAACCACTTTGTTTAAATGTGGAATGTAATGCAAGTTTCATGATCTAATTCTCTAAAACTCTAAACCTGAAAAGATCCTCAATTTGTAATCTTGTAATAACTCAAGATTAAGTAAGGTTTAAGGCTGGGGCCTTATAGTTCTCCATCAAAAGGCGATAAGTGAACCTTTAGTGAAAACGAGGTCATATAAATCTAAAATTGAATTCATTCTGTATTTAATGCCTTTATATTTTATTGGATAAATGTAAAAACATTTAAAAACATATATAATCATATTTCAGTTATTTTTATCCGTTTCTGCCAATACAACGGCTACATGTTAACTACCATTTAAATTAATATTATTTTATTATTAGAGTGCAACTTAAGATTCCCAAGAAACTCGTTGTTGCGTGTTGGGTACGCCATCGAGCATAGCGTCCCCTTTAAAGTTATATTAATATTTTATTCAAAAAATATGGATAAATATGAAAATGTCATATTCTTTATTTACTTGGGGTGTTACATTCTCGGTACGATAAAACCCAGAACCCATAACACAAGGATCCGATAATTTTTATAAAAATGAGAAATTTTTGCATTCTTGACATCTATAAGTCCAAGAAATTTCAAAGTCTTTACTTTTAAAAAACTCCCTTGAACGTTTGGAAGCGTGTGAGAACCAAATTCTTCCTCTTCTTACTAGGATAACCTTACAAAGATAGTGGCCATGTTGTATGAAAGTTTATATGTTTTTCCATAACTCTTGAAGGAGAATGTTTCACTACCATATACCATGAAAAAACAAACTGATTCATAAAATTCTATGAGGAGATCCGGATACACATAATCCTGAGATTCTTCCTTATATATGGATACACTCTTTTATATATTAAGCTTGACATTATTTGAAATAATAGAATCATATTTATTGAAGAATATTGGATGCACCAACCTCTCCCTGTATATCTTCCACTCAATAATCAACATGACAGTAGTCATCTCTTGAGAAGGAACATCACCAAACATTCAGACTTGAGCACTTCTAAAAAGTTCAGAATGGGATTTTGAAGTTGGACGCAGCATCGACACACAAAAGATTGATAACATGTATGGGATAACCAATGGGGGACCACATTTATAGGTGTTGAAGTGACGATTGAACTTTCCATCTCAATCCAATGGCTGATAATTCTTTTGATCAGATCTGACGGTTGAAATGATAGCCTCAATGAAAATTTGGTGGGATATAATTTTGTGAGGTTTTAAAAAAACATTCAAATTAAAGGAAACTAGAATCTGAGAAATTTTAAGATAAACTACCAGAAAGTATATGTTGATTAATAAAACTCATGAAAGGATCATACCTTTAGGATTTCTAGGAAGATTATTCGTATTGAGGAAAATTCGTCATAAAGACTTTAGATTCCAAAAAAAAACTGACTATGAAAAAAAATTATTAAAAAAGAAATTGAGTATGAAAATGTTCATTATGAAAATTTCATTATGAAAATCTTCATTACTAAAATTTTCATTACAAAAATTTTCATTATGAAAACGTTGATTAAAAAAATCATGAGTACAAATGGTTCATTACAAAAATTTCAAGTATAAAAATTTTCATTACAAAAAATTTTAAGTATGAAGATTTTCATTATAGAAAATTTCAAGTACAAAAGTTTTCATTATGAAAATTTCAAGAATGAAAATTTTCAATATGAAATTATCAAGTACGAAAAGCTTTATTATGATCATTTTGATAAGCTAACTACAAAAATTTTAATACAAAATTTTTTGATAAACTAGATATGAAAATGTTTAGTTCTAAAAATTAAAAAATATAGCTACAAGAAATTTCACTATGAAAAATTTGAAAAACGTGCTAATAATATTTTACTTCAAAAAAATTGAAAAAATAGCTACGAAAATTTTCACTAAGAACATTTCTATTACGAAAATTTCCATTACGAAAATTTGAAAACTATGAATTTTAAGTAACACCCAAATATACTCCCCCTATGAAAAGGAGTTTATTACTTTAAGAAGATAAGTTTCAACATGATGTTAATAATGAGGATTACCTTACAGTTTTCATTCCTATCATCTGTTTATTGTATTCAAATCTATCATAGGGTAATGATTTTTTGGAAATATCAGCAACTTGATCTTGCGTCCTGATAAATTAATGAATTATATCTTCATTTTTTTGGGATCCCTAAAAAATTGATGCCTAATTTCTTTTTGTGTAGAACCAGAGTAATTTTTATTTTTTTTACTATGGGAAGTGGCACATGTATTATCACACAAAATTTCTATTTTGGTAACACTCATACCATAGTTTGTAAGTGTGTATTGCATCCCCAACACTTGAGAACAACAACATCCAACTGCTACATGTTCAGCTTCAGCAGTGGAAAGTGTTACTGAGTGTTGTTTCTTGAATGACCAAGAAACTAATGAATCTCCAATGAAATGACAAGTTCCATATGTATTCATTCTATCCATTCACCATCCACCAAAGTCAGCATCTGAATAACTTTTTAGAATAAAATCATTTCTAGAAGTATTGAAGATTTCTAAATCCATGGTTCCCTTTATGTAGAAAAAAATTGTTTTCACTGCATTTAAATGAGATTTCTTGGGATTGGATTGATATCATGCATATAAACATACTAAAAAAATTATGTATGGATGACTAACTATCATGTGTAGTAAACATCCTATCATACCTCTAAAAGATGTCAGATCTACTGGTTTCCAAGCTTCATCATGATCAAGTGTGATTGAGGTACCGATGGGAAAACTTATACTTTTAGTCTTTTCATATAAATAATTTTTAAGAAGATCATTAATATACTTATGGTGGGATATATAGATTCCTTCTGGTTTTTGAGGGATTTAAAAACCAAGGAAATATGTTAACTCACCCATCATACTCATTTCGAACTCATATTTCATTAGATCTGCAAAGGAATCAGTCAAATAATGCTGAGTAAAAAACAAATATAATGTCATCAACATAAATTTGAACAATCAAAACATTTTTATTTCCTTTGTTTATAAAAAGGGACAGATTTACATTTCCCTTAACATAATTATTTTGAAGAAAAAATGTTGTAAGTTTATCATACCATGCTCTAGGTACTTGTTTAAGTCCAAATAAAGCTTTCGTATGTCAAAAAACATGATCAGGATGTTTTGTATCTTCAATGTTAGGAGGTTGTTCAACAAAAACATCCTCGTGAACATATCCATTAAATAAAGTACATTTAACTCCATTTAGAAAAGTTTGAAATTGATGAATACTACAAAGGCATGTAGGATACGAATAGATTCAAGTCTAGGTACTAGAGAATAGTTTTCTTCATAGTATATTCCTTCGTGTTGATTATCGCCTTTAGCAACTAATCTAGATTTATTTATTATAATTATTCCATTTTCATCAAACTTATATTTGAAGACCCATTTTACTCCAATAACAGTTATTTCCTTAGGTCATTCAACCAAGGTCCTGACTTTAATCCTTTCGAATTATTTTAGTTCATCTTGCATAGCTTTTATCCAATCATCATCACCAAAAGCTTCATCAGTGTTTTTTGGTTCTAATTTGGAAAGGAATGCTAGATGTCCTACTTCATTTAATAAGGAACTTCTAGTCCTTACAGGTTGATTCACATAACCAATTATTCTATCACTGAGATGATTATTTATAAGAAACTAATTCGGTTTTGGTAAAACATGTTCGTTAACATAGGATAGAAAATCTTATGTGGTAAATGTTTCAGAAGTATCTTCTTGGACATTTTATTTATCAAAAGGATCTTCTATCAGAGGTTGATAATCAGTTTTTTAAATCACATCTGAAGATGTAGGTCGGGTTTGTTAAAAAACAAAGGGATTAGTTTCATAAAATTTGACATGTACTGTTTCTTCAATAGTACAAGTGTCTTTATTGAAAACTGTATAAGCCATAGAAGTTGTGGAGTAGCCTAAGAAAATTCCTTCATCTAATTTTGGTTCATAGTTTTTTAGATTATCTTTAGTATTCATAATGAATACCATGCAACCAAAAACCTTAAAGTAGGAATGTCTAGGTTTTCTACCATTCTATAACTCATAGAGCGTTTTATTAAGAAAATATCTAATCAAAACATGCTTTATAGTATAACAAGAAGTAGTTATAGCTTCAGCCCAAAAATGATTGGCTACAGAATACATGCTCAACCTGGTTCTAGTTATCTATTGAAAAAATTCTATTTCTTCATTCAACAACACCATTTTGTTGAGGTGTTCTGGGTGCTGAGAAGTTATGAGTAATGCCTTTTCTACAACAAAAGTTTCAAAATCAGAATTTTGAAATTCTCCACCATGATCACTAGGAATAGTTTTCAAAGGGAGGCTTTTCTCATTTTTAAATTGTGCTCTAAAACTTTTAAAATTAGAATAAGCTTCATACCTCTTTGCTTGAAAATAGACCCACATAAATCTAGTGTAATCATCAACCAAGAAAAACACATTATACTAGAATCCAATGCTTCAAGTTTGTGTAGGACCAAAGAGATGTATATGCACTAACTATAATGCATCAGTAGTTGTGACTTCACCGACTGATTTAAAACTTGATTTTGGTTTCTTTCCATATTGAGAAGGGTCACAAACATTTGAAATATCAAATATAAGCTCTGGTATATCATTAACTAATCTTTTCACAGAATGTCTGCATATGTTCCTAAGGTTATAGTGTCCTATCCTTCTATTCCATAAAAATTAATGATAATCCATTTCAATGAGGCAAGGTAGGTCTTGGATCCTATGGTCTTCTATGTTTAGTGTGCAATCATTCTCTTTCCTATAGGAAGAACGAATAAATTATTCCTTGGAATTGTGTACTAGGAACTTTTCATTCCTAAAATTTACAAGGTAACCTTCATCAAATAGTTGGTTTAAGCTATTGATGTTGTTGTTATTACCTTAACAAATAAAACATTTGATATCAATGTTTTTCAAAGAATAACGTTGTTACCTATACCAATAATTTCTCCCTGAGAATTATCTCTAAAAGTTACTTTTCCTCTTTTCATCTTGATAATCGTTTCAAAATAGTTTTCTACCAATCATATGGTGGGAATATCCTCTATCCATGTACCGTGTATTTCTGTTGGAACATTCTCTACTTTCTTAAAAACAAAAGAGTTAGACTTTCGGAATCCAAACTTTCATGGATCTGGAAATTTTAGAAAGAAAAATTTTAGGCACCCACATAATCATTGAAAAATAAGCTTTATGAAATCCTAAATACTGGGTTTTGATTAGGGAACAATTCATTGCCCAATTTCCACCCTACTGACACTTATTACAGAATGGAGCACTTTGAGGAACTAAGTAATTGTAACTAAAAATTTGTTTAAAACTAGTATAACCAAAACCAGAACTATTCCTCAGTGGTCGGATTTGAGAATAAAATTTATCAATATTTTCTTTACCTAAGGTAATTTTTGAAAAACACTTTTTAATGGAAAATATATCGTATTTGAGTTTGATATCCAAGTTCTTGTCTTAAAAAATTTGATTTTGAACTATAGATAGCCTCGATAACATTTTTCTTATAGATTATGTTTTCTAGATCTTTTGAATGTTTATTCTTCTCAGAACATACTTCCTCAAGATTTTTTAAAATACATTCAAAATCAACATTTTACATGTCATGATCTTTAGAAAGATATTATATTTCCATAGTAAGAATAGTATTCCATGAATTTTCCTTATCATGTTTTTTATGAGTTTTGAATTTTAAATCTCAAGAATTTTGGCAAACCTAGAATATTCTTCATAGGAGGGTAATGTATTATATTCATCAGAATAAGATTCTTCATCAAAAGAGTCATAATATTTATCATTACTATAATTTTAATTTAATGAGACATTGGTCAATCATTCAGCATTTTGTACCTTATCCCTTAAAAAATGATTGTTAGTAGGTAGTCTTGCTATTAGACCAAGATTCTTCTGTCGAAAAGATTCATAATCTAATGAGTCATCTGAAGAGTCTCCACCACTAGATCTCCAAGTGTATTAAGCTTTTAGGACTTTATTAGCTTTAGCCTTGTAATAATTATTTTAGTATTATTCCGAATGAATTTCCTTTCTATCATTTCTCTTAAGTATAGGACAATTAGGGATTATATGTTCTCCTCTCTTTCATTCACAACATGTGACTTCTAAATAGTTTTCATCATTCCTTTCCTTTTTCATATATCTATATTGAATGTTTCTCTTTCAAGATATCATTGTCATCCTTCGAACAAGAGTTGTTAATTCATTTTCTGAGGATTCACTTGCACTAGATTCGGATTGGATAACAACATTCTTAGATTTGGATCTGGTAACTCTCTCAGGAGTCATAGAATTCATATTATTTAAAGTTGTAGTAAAAGAAACACTACCATTTCCATTATTCTTCTTTATGTTAGCAGCATCTCTCTTCATTCTAGTCTCATGCTGAAGAAGAGTTCCAAACTGTTCATCTCTATAAATCTTAGTAACCTTTCTCTTCTAATCAAGTGTAATCCTCTTGGATTCCCATTAATTCGACATGATGTCTATGATCTTATCAATAAGAGATTAATTATCAAATCCTTTCTCACCCATGGATTGTAAACTATTAACAATAGTCATGAATCTTTGTTGCACCTTACACATGGGTTCTCCATAAGGAAAGAAGAAACCATGATATTCACCTTTGAGCATGGCTCTTCTAATTTCAATTACATTGGAAGTTCTAAAGTGAGTAATTTCAAGTTTCATCCAAATACAATTTGCTGCTTCATAAGGTGAAATTTGACTATATATGCTTCTAGTCATTGAACAAAGCAAAGTATTTCATACCATATAATTCATGAGATATTCATTCTTTTCTTGATTGGTTAACGTACTAACTTCTTTATCAAGGATTTTATATACTCCAGTACACATTACTAAATTATCGACAACGGTATTGATAATGAAATCTTCATACAATCTCTATAATATTCATAATCATTTCCATCTAAGAAAGGTGGTCTTGTTGGATTGAGATTGTCTATGGAACCATAATTGACTCGTGATATCTTAAAGAAAATTCATTCCACAAAAACTTGTTAATAGAAAAAGTTCATAAACAAAGAGATTATTCTTATGCCAAGAAATTATAGAACAAGGGTATCTCTAAGAAAAAATTAATCTAAAATATACGAGTCTGAAAAAATGATTCTGGAAAATTAGAATAAGAATTCTCTTCTAAATCTAATCATGAGATTAATTCAGATTTCACCAAAAATCTTTAGGCCAATTGTTGAATTGGTTCAGGATTCATGGTCACCTCTTTTGATACTAATTGTTTTTGTTGGATAGAATATTTAAGAACGAGATGCTCAAATAAAAGAGTGTTGGTGAATTGTATACTTTAAAAATCCCTAATGAAATTTGTGCATAACCAAAATTCACATCACCTCTATACTCTAATAACATTCATTATTCCGGAAAAGTGATTCTGAAAATGAAACCAAACAAAAATTTACAACAACTATGAACCTAACTTTATGTGTATAGAATCCTATATAAATATAGTACATGTCTAAGGAAGTATATGAATATTATAATTTTCTCAACTACAAAAGGTACAATAGAAAATAAAACAGAAATACAACAAGTAACAAGTAGTAACTCTTTTAACTCAAAGAGAAGGGTATCCAAAAACCCTGGATAAAAGGTCCCTTGATTTATAATTTCAAGAATGTATGTCTTACCCAAACCCACGTAATACCTCAATCCAAAGACTGGTATCTATCTTGCTATCCCTACAAGACCTCGATTTGTAAAGAAATCAGCACCTCTGACTTCATAACCCGAAGCCTCTGATTTTAAGGAAATCGCACCTATGCACTATGGAAATCTGAATGAAGCAATGTTTGAACAAGACGTTCAAACATTCTACATGAAGCCTTAGAGTTTATAAGAGCTTATCTATCTTGAAATCACTTCAACACCATGTAATCCCAGTTGTCAATTTTCAGCATCGATCTCATTAAAATGTGCACATATTTATAGGAATGGCTAAAACGGTCGACTCCCTCCTCCAACGGTCATATTTTTCCTAGAATTTCGGAGGGACCTGTACACATATCAATCATACAACAGTTAGATAGTAACTAAAATCACGAAATATTTTTATAACAAAACAAGTGTAAGAAAAAATATGGTTACATTACTAAAATCCAATATTCAGAATGTAAGCAAAACAATGTTTGGAGTCTATCAAAAAATTGATTTCGGAGTCTATAACACAAGGATATTAGGATTCTGTTTTCTAGGAATTCAAAACATATATTATATAGAATTTTAGAGTCTAAAATTCAAGGAAATTCAGAATCTGGATTCACAAGAATTCGCAACTAGAACTTACAATGTCTGGAGTTTGAGTTAATGATAATTCGGAGTCAAAACATAGAAGAGTTTAGAGTTTGTATTCATAGATATCAGAGTAAAACTCAGAGATGTTCATAATAGAAATTCTTAAACATTATTCAAAGTCAGAGCTCAGAAGAGTTTGTATCCAGAATTCTTAATCAGAATTCAGAGTCAGAACATAGAAGGGTTCGTATTGAGAATTTGTATTCCGAATCCGGAGTCAGAACTCAGAAGAGTTTGTTTCCAAAATTTGTAATCAAAATTTGGAGTTAGATCATAAAATATTTCATATCCTGAATTCTTAATCAGAATTTGGAGTCAGAACACAGAAGAGTTCATAACCTGAATTCTGAGAATTTGGATCCAAAAACAGAATGCTTCATATCGATGTAATTATAGGATTCCGAGGATTTGGTTTCAAAATGAATTTTACAGTTATAAAAATTATGATATGAGTAATTAAAACAGGATAACAATTAATTTCCTTGGGGAAATAAATTTTCCATACAGTTGTAAAACACATGGTAAAAAGATAATTTATTTGAGATAAGGTGTTTGTGATTTTCAAAACTAGAAGGAATGGTAAAGTCATAAGGAAACCTTATTGACTTAACAATCTCCCTC
Source organism: Viscum album (assembly GCA_963277665.1). Classification (NCBI taxonomy): domain Eukaryota; kingdom Viridiplantae; phylum Streptophyta; class Magnoliopsida; order Santalales; family Viscaceae; genus Viscum; species Viscum album. Next base: position 920,820,865 of record OY728132.1, read on the forward strand.
ACGTATGAAGGAAGGGAAATGTCATAAGGATAACCTTATTTACTAAACATGATAGGGATTATATGGAAACCATACTATATGATTATTTTATTTCCGCAATTCAATGTTTTATCCTCATTGATTATGTACTTCATTACCTTTTAATTCATATGTTGTTAACTGCCATGATTTATTTCATGATTCATGTGTATGATCTTTGATATGAAAGGTATGATCTTATATTTTCATGACCATGCTCACATTTTCATATGATCATCATTATACATACATGTCCACCTTGTTTTCCCTTACTTAGGTTTTTATATCACCCCTTTTAATGTTACATTTTCCAAGTTATGAAGAATGGTTTTAGGTATAATTATTAAATGGGGAGATCTATAAGAATGATATTGAAGATCTTTCACCTTACTAGAAGAATGTGTCAAATGATTCCATATAAAATGAACTATTATGGTCGTTGGTATTGTATCTTTTCATTGTGTTTAATATTAATCTAAAGTGATGTAGTATCCATGTATGCTAATCTTGGGTTGCTATAAAACCCTCTTTCCATTAATTTTATCTTTGAAGAAATAAATCATTAACCAATTCATTTTAGGTAGATATCTGTCATACCCATATCATATTGAAATCATACACACATGCGCCACAATATCATAAATGAATGTATCATATACAATTTAATAAAATGTTTATCATAAGCATGTAAACATATCATAACTTATTGAAAATTTTACAGGTTTCCTAATATTGTCATCAAATGTATATCTCATGAATGATTCACATATTTAATATAAATATAACGTATAAAAGAGGAATGAGTTTCCAAAATACCCATACATTATGCATAAACCTTTCGTAGAAAGTATATGAATATTAGATTTTTATCATTACATATAAGGGATTGAGTAACATCATCAGATTTCATTTTAGATTGGAAATAATTTTTTTGTAAATTCTTGAGTAGGATAATCATTTCATTTTTTTAAAAGGATCATTGATACAAAAAATTGTTTGAAATCATTTTCATATAAGAAAAATTGAAAACATATATAGAAGTCGTGAAATGATTTTGAAAAAAAAATTCTTCAATATTATAAAATAATATTCAATCATTCTAAAAACATATTCTTTGAAAACATATTGAAGTCATTTCAATAAAGACTGAAAATGTTTGAAAAAATATTTAGTTTGAAAACATATGAATGATGCTTAAATTTTTTTAATAAGTATTTCTTTTAAATTACATTGAATATGATTTTAAAATTATTGAATAAACATTTTGAAAAAAAAATAAAATAAATTTGAAAAAAAATTATTAAATATTACCCTGTTAAAATTGAAAATGATGTTTCAAAGAAATGATTTTCGGTAAATCTGTATATGTAGTACAAGGTAAAGAGGATAGTCCATTCTTACAGTAAAAAATATAGAAAAATGACTTGTTGGGAAAGCGACTAAAATATTCCTTTAAAGAGACTGTTAAAATAATATAAGGGTAAAATGTCTTTTAAAAAGGATAGGAAATAATATAATATTCTTAAAAACAACAGTTCTTAGAAAACATGGTTTTGAATATATTTCATACTATATAGAGGGTAAAGGAGGGAATTCTAAAAAAAATTCATTAACTATATTATGTACCAAAGATTATAAAATTGTACCACTGAATGATTATATCATTAAAAACAGAGGATAAGGAAAATAATTATATTTTTTCAGATATGGATCTTAAGACTTCATCAAAATATTCATAAGCATAAATAATCATGAAAAGTGATCATAATTCTATGAAAACAATCATATAACATGTTAAATTCGGATCATACTCTCCTATAAGAATTTGAAATGAAATTAATCATATAATATCATGAGAAGAAAATTATTCATTATATATAACGAAAAATGGATGTATATGGACCTCGAAAAAAACAAAATTTCAAGTATAACACATCATGAGCCTCAAAGAAGGAAAATTAAGACAAACCTCTTTTACCAATTGTGTAAATTTTGAAATTATAATCCCATGAAAGAAGGATGATAAAATGTACATGTTGATAGCCCTTATTTTTTTGTATAAGATAAATAGAATTAAATCATAGTTAGTACATACACTAAACAGAACATGTGAGTGATGATTATTGAATTTATCTCAAAAACATAAAAGTGAGATCAAATTTTCCCTTCCCATGTGACTTGAATCACATTGTACTCAATCAAAGGAACTCTATCATAAATATAAATTTATTATAAATCATTAAAATAAACAAATTGTTATATTTTATACCATAAATTCTTTGATTATGACCTCATATTAACCTCTTTTAAACAAACCTTGATTAATGATTCACTTTGGGTAATATCCGGGTTTTTTTTCAAACCCATATTAATTTGTTATATCTTTAGAAATTTTACATATATAACAAATATAGAATGTATTGAATTATATAAATATTACTTATATCCAGTAAATGTATATTATAATAATTTATAGCTTAAATAAGTGAAAAATGGAACTCACCGTTCATGGAGATGGTAAGTCGTAGTACCGATGAATGTTTTTCCATTTTTATTGTCATATTTAGGTGAATAAATAAAATTTTATAGATTTATATATATTTGAAAATATCATTAAATCGTCATAATATTTTCATATAAATCATGTATGTAACATAAACCCTCCCTTAACACGTTTCATGAAATATGTTAATGGATCACACCGCTTTGAGGGGCGGTAGTGCACACTTCCTCAAACAAAATTATCCTATTTATACCAAAAGGAAAGTAAAAATATATGTCTTCAAAAACTAATAATGAAACATAAATACATAATAAATATTATATATGACATATATAAATATATTTTCCAACAATATATTTACTATGAGAGGGGAAAATGAAAAATAGACAATCCTCATTTACTGAGGCGATAGTTTTTCGAACACGTAGGCAATACGTTCATCACCCATTGGATGTAGGTGTGTTTAAGTGTATGTATAAAATTTATCATTAAAAATTCATAATATATTTTGGATACTGTTTTTTTATAAATTAATGTAATAAATAGAGTTTAGGGAGTGGATAATGAAAGTGAAAGAAGGGATCTTGAGGGAAAACATTAGCTCTAAATCCGGTAACTCCTTTTAGATTATGCCAAAGGGATTCCATTAGAGGATTTATGCTAAAATGGATGATTAAAAGGTGATTGGATTGTTTTTTGGGATGTTTATTGAGATGTTTTTGGCTGATCATGGGTGTTTTTATAGGTGTGAGGAATGGGTAGAGGTGGTGGCTTTTTATAGGTAAAAAAGGACTCGCATGGATTTTTTAGAAGAAAGTTAGGTATACACAAGTTTTTACCTATGAAAAGCCATAAAAAACAAAATATCACAAGAATTCTAGGATTACAGAGTAAATATGGACATCTAATGGGTGTTTTACAAGTGGATAATTCATTTGGTCAATTAATGATAAGGTTTGTTCCTTAATTAAGCTTAATCATTTTGATTAATTTTAATCACATTCACTAACCGATTTTGTTAAAAAATTAATATGAAAATATTAGATCACAATTAAAATAATTATTAAAATGATTTATTTTTAATTGTAAAAATTTAAAATACATAATTGGGAAAATTATGATTATTGTTAATCTTGTAGACGGGATGAAATAAGATGTCTTTTTGTAGAAAAATTATCAACAATTTGTTGAAATTTTAAATTCAATTCATTTTTTACCTAGATTTTAATGAACTAAATTTTATTAATAGATGTAATATTAATATATTATGACCATATGATAACTTTAAAAAATAATTTAATAATAAAATTATATAAAAATAAAGTGTATTTTTTAAATAAAAAGAATAAAATTTCAATGTTCATCCAAAAATGATGTTTTTGAGAAAAACACCAAAAATTCATCCTATGGTAATTTCAATTATATCAATTCAAAAATAAATATTATTTAAAAAAGATTCAATTTATGAATGTTTCTAAAATTAGTTATATTTTTTTTATAGGACTTTCATATTTGAATGTTCTGAAAAATTTTATCTCAAAACTTATATAGACTTTACCAAAAAATTATATCCTTTGTTATAAAAATGTTTTACCATTATATGTAATATTTTAAAATTAGTTATTAATATTATTATTATTATGCTTAATGACAATGTTATAATTATTTCTTTTAAATTAATCAAAAAATAATTAGGATGTTGTTTCGTAGCAACTCAGTGTTGCGTGTAACGTATACAAAGTCGGTATTGCGGGTTGCACATGCCGAGACTATGTTGCGTATAGTGCAAGACATCTTTCATCAATGTGAATAATTTTTTTAATTTTTTATTTTCATAACGTAAGATATATTAAGTGGTGAAAAATATTAAACAGATTAAATAAATTTTAAATAAAACTCATAAATTCTAAGGGAGTTACATTTTACCCCCTGTAAAATTAATATCTCTCTCAAATTTCATCTGGGTTATAAAAGGTTTAATACGTGAAATTTTTATTACTAGAAACCCACATCAATAAAATGAATAAAAAATCCTCATTGTAAAATGGAATGTTGGAAACATAACGGTTACCCAAAATAACATTGGATGGGATTCCATATTATACAATGAGTAAAAAATTAATTTTTATAGGTATTGATTAATGTCATCATTCAAAAAATTTGATCGATCAAAGCAATATTGAGATCCCAATGTCATAAATTTTTAATGATTCCACAATCCATTGTTTCAACATAATTTACTACATTATTGCCCAAATTTTATCACTTTGAAGACGTTGATAAATTGTTGATTAACAAAATTCCATTCTTCGGTTTTTCATTGAACAATTTCTAATAAATCCATTACCTCAAATAATGATTGTCTAGAAATTATCTTTTATACATAAATCAGTAAAATAAACTGTTAATAGATCTTAAGTCTCATAAAAGAATGAAATTTCTAACTATTTTTCTCTTAATAATTATTATATATAAAATTTAAAATTAACACTACTGATTCATCATTAGTATTTATTCATACCAAATAATTATACATTTACCGGGACCTCCCATTGGTATATGGTTGGTGTGAAAATATTATCATCCTTCATTCATGATTTCAAGACCCACAACATTTCCAGACATGATTGGTTGTCACCTGAAATACATTGTGTCCTTTCAAAAACAATGCTAATAAATACATTGAATATATGATGAACATATTTAAAATAATGTTTTTACCTAAATTTCGTTTTATATTGGGTTTTCAATACAAGAACAGTGCACAAATAATTCATACATAGAATTAAATAACCCTTTCATGAATGATTATCCTTATAACCCTTTCACTAAGATGAAGATCTAAAACATTAGTAAATGAGGCTTTAAATCAGTATAACATTAATTCCCATGTATCTCAGAAATTAGAAATTGTTTTTCACATTACAAACATGTGAATAACATTATTATATATTCTGTTGTAACATGTTAATGACCTAAATTGTCATACATATGTTGGAAAACATGAATGCTTCTTCATTCCATAGTATATTGTATTTACTCTTTAAATCCATGAATGTTGTAAACATCATCAGTGATAGCATAAACAAACTATCAACAAGTCCTTACTTACATACAAGGTAAACAATATTTTCCAATTTACTTATTTATATCCCACATATCTTTATCTTAATAAATTTATCTTAACATAAGATACATATTAGGGGTAACATTCCCTAAGTCAAAATTTCACCTTTTGGATAACATTTTTTTCTGTCAGGATCATTTTACATATTCTTATAAACCATTACAAACACATATCCTCAAAAAATCCATAAATAATTCAGCATTCTTAATTCTGGAATCTGAATACATAAAAACATCAATTATTCCACTTCAACCTTTTTTCATTAACAAGGATACCATATAAAATTACACTACCCATCATTACATTCACATTTTATCAGTATACTCTTTATCATTAGGAATGTAACCATTACTGATACAGCCATGTTATGTTGCCTTCAAGGGCATTCATCTTGGGACATTGATTTGTATAAGGACCATTTACTCAACACATAAAACATTTAACCTTCAATGATATCTATAGGAGGACAATATTCACATACTTTTCATTAACTAGACCATTCATCTTCCCTATGCAGTTACATGCATTGGGTTCTTATTTTACATAGTTAAAAGGTATTCTAGTTATTCTAAGATAATCACTTGGGTGATTCTTTCATCATTTTTGACGTATAGGAAATTGAAAATTCAATATTCTATGGTCTCTATTACCTATATTCATAGAGAACTCTTTCCTTCTCATCCTTGGAGAGTTCATTAGTTGGTTAAGGTATACATTGTTAATGATATTTCTTGAATGATAATTTGGAATGATCACAATATATTCCTCTATAGTAATCATCCCACTAGACTACACATCTAAAACACTTATTTATCATTCAATGTTAATCCAATTCCTTCTAGTTCCTACGATTGACTAAAATCAGAAGCATAATGTGATAATTACTTATCATAGCATAAAACCTCATAGTAAAGAGAAAATTTACTTATAGGATATCTAAATCATGAAAAAATACTTAATCAATGAGACCCATTGTTCATCCTATGATACTAATAAACATCATACTTCTAAATATTTCATGATTGTTCATGGAGAGTTTGTGAATTTCTAAGGAATATCCCATCTGAGTGTCAAACTAGGTGTGCAACAAGACATATTTTTATGTACCAGATTACCCCAAGTTAGGATCTAAACTTGTTTTTGGTGTTATTAATCCTAGATACATCTATTCTAGAGCCACATACACTATTAGTATCCATAAAGAGATGTTTTTATAAGGAACTAGTCACTCTATCCTTTACCAAAATCCAATCACATTTTCTTATATGTAAACTCATCCTTATACTGGTCGTTAGAGACATCCCAAGACATGTCCTTATAAATATTACTATGTATTTCATTGTGTTTTATTATCCATTTTTATAATGTTATACTAATCCTTTCCTTTAATTCCAACCTTAGAGAATAGGATTAATATACATGGATGTTAGATCATTTTAGATGAATATTCAGCATATTAAAAAAATACAAGCCTGATGACCAAAATAGATTAATTTCATTGGAATCATGGAATAGATTATTTTACTAAGGTGAGAGATATTAAACATCTTACATAATGATATGCCCAATTAGTGATTCTACCAAAAAACCATTCTTCATAATTTGTGAAAGGAAACATAAAAACAGGTGTACTCAAATGGCCAGTGAGGGTAATCAACCTAGACATGTATGTCTGAACAAGATCATAGGGGTATAAGAACATGATCTTGATAATTTATTATCCTGCCCGACAAATCAATGATTATATATATTAATCAGTGAATAGAGCATGTCAGTTCATATAAAATGAATTAGAAGATAATGATGAATATAATCCATTATAATAAAAAAATTGATTTATTGAAAAAACATATTAATATAATAAGATTTATATATCATTCAAAGAATCACTATACATACCATATTTTTGGAATTATTCTTATAGTGAACAAGGTAAACATTCGTTCCAACCATGTACTACTAAACCAAGTGAACCCCCATTCCAGCCCTATATTACTGAATCAAGTTAAATCCGATTTATAGTCATGTCTATCTCATGTGATATAAATCATTACACAAATCATTAGTGGGAGATATTGTTCCCACCCATATCATAGTGAAATAATAGATACATGTTCTATAAGATGATAATAAATCATATCATTACCCATGAAATGAAATTGGTATAATAATCATATAAATATATCATAACTTGGTTAAAAAGTTACATCTTTCAAAATCATTTTCTCATAAGCATATCCTGTGAAATTGGAACGGTTTTCATATATATAATACCCATGAAGGTGGAATGGGATTCATATAGACCATGAAAATAAACATAACCCATTTATAGAAATGATATAAATTGAACCATTAGATCATTTCCAAGAAAGGAATGAGTGACATCATCAGATGTCATCATATTTGGGAATTTTATTTGAATCATTTCTTAAGAAAAATATCATTTATTTTCTGAAAATGGATATTTCATAAAAAAAGTAATTTGGAAATAATTTTCACATAAAATACCATGAAAAAATATAAAAATGTCAATATATCATATTTAAAAGCATTTTACCTTGAAAAAATATAAAACAAGCTACAAAACATTTATAACCTTTTTCTCTTAAAACACATTGAAAACCATAAAATTATGTTTGATATATTTTGAAAACCTATTATCATGAAAACTTATGAATAAATCTTGAAAGGGTTTTAAAAAATCAATTCAATGAAAATATTTTTGAAAACTTTTAAATAATGCATGAAATCATTTTGAAATTTTTTTTTCTTGGAAAAATATTTAAAAAAAATTCTTAATTATTTTCCTCTTAAAATTGAAATGGAAGCTTAATATAAATGATAGAGGGTAAATCCATATATGTCATATGAGGTAAAAATAAAATTCCTTTTGTATAGTAAAAAGGTAAGAAATGCATTTTTGGGAAGAGATAAACATATTCATTTGAAGAGATTGGTAAAAGACAAAAAGGGTAAGAATTTATTTTAAATATTATATCATAAATATATAATATTCTTGAAAATACCTTTTTCTATAAAAAAAGGTTTTGAATATATTTCTGACCAAGTAGATGGTAAAGTCAGGCTTTCTTTAAAAGAAATTTGTAACTATATTATGTACCAAAGAGTATAAATTGGTAGAAATGTGTAAGTATATCTTTAGAAAATAGACTATAAGTGACATATTAGTTTTCATGGGACATTTATCATAATATTTAATGAACATAATCCTAAATATAAACAATCTCGACAAATGATGGGAATTGTGTCAATAAACTCTTATAAATAGGTAATTTGTAATCATACTCCCCTTATAAGAAAATGAAATTAAATTAAGCATATAATCCCATGAAAATAAATATATTAAATATATATAATGTAAAATGGGAGTATATTCACCTCAAAAAAATGTTTATGTTCATAACAAATCATGAGTCTCTATGAATGAATATTGAGACTAAATTGTTTTCTTGATTTAGTAACATTTGAAACTACAACACCACAAAAGAAGGATCATAAAATAGAAGTGTGAATACTCATAAATTTTTATTTTATTATAAATATAATACAATTAGGTGATGTAAATATGACACACAATATTAGTGAATGATAATTAAGGCATTTATCTAATGAACATAATATTGAGATGAAATTACCCATCACATTGTGTCTGGACTCTCGTCATACTCCTTACCTATATAATAAATATAATTTTATTATAAATAATTCAAATAACCATATTTTTATATCAAAAACATAAATAATTTTTTACACCCTTAAATTTACTTCTTCATAACTATCCTAGGTTATTGATTCACTTCGGGAAATATTCATTTTTTTATTGCATGTGTCTTAATTTGTTATATAATTTTTTATTATACTTATATGAATAATCCATAATGCATATAATTATATAATTATTATTTATATCTAGAATATTTATATTTAATAATTTATAGAATAATTAATTACAAAATGTAATTCACCGTTTATGGAGACAGTAAGACGTGCGTACGGATGAACACATTTTCTGTTTTTATTATCTTATTTTCATTATGAAATTACAATATATATTTATATACTTAGAAAAATATAATTAAATTAGCATAATATAGTTATATATATATCATACAATTTCCCTAAACACATCCTTAATACATTGCATGTATTGTGTGAATGAATCATATCACTTTGAGCGGGAGGTTGTCCACACTTTTTCAAACTAAATTATTATATTTACACAAAATGGGATGTAAAAATATATGTGTTAGAAAATAAATAAAAATTTATAAATACATAATAAATATAATATATGAGATATATAAATAATGTTTCTATCATAATTTCAACCATGAGATGCAGATAAGGAAAAAATGAAGAATCCATATATAGTGAGGAGGCAGTTCACCATACACATATACAATATGTTCATTAACCATTACATGGAGATGTGTGTTAGTGTATGTAAAATTATTAGAATTAAAGAAATCCTCGTATATTGAGGATATTGGTGTTGTTATAAAATAATTAAATAAATAGAGTGCATGGTGTTGAGAAATAAAATGAAAGACGAGAGCTTGAGAGAAGACAATACCCTTAAATTAGTAAACTCTTTTTGGATTATGCCAAAAGGCATCCTTGAGATGCATTCTACAAAAATAGATGCTTAATTGTCAAAGGTATGGTTTTTGGGAAGTGTATTAATCAGGTCTTGGGTGAACATTGTAGTTTTGAGATGTGTGAGGAATGGGTATAGGTTGTGGTCTTTTATAGGGAAGGAAAATGATGACTCAAATGGAACTTTTAGAAATAAATTATGTATAAACATTTTCATAAATAAAAAAAATCATAAAAACCAACATAACCCTATAATTTTATGTGAATGGAATATATATGGACATTCAATGGGTTTTTAAAATTGGTTAGTGTATTTGGTCCCTTAATGTTATGGATTTGTCCCTAATTAAGCTTAATCATCGAGATTAATTTTAATCATATTCACAAACAACTTATGGTGTCCAATTAAGTTGATATTATTAGATCAAAAATAAAATACTGATTAATATTATTTATTTCTAATTTTAAAAATTCACAATGCATAAGTAGTAAAATTAAAATAATGTAAATCCCACATAGGGGATGAAATAATGGATATTTTAGTAGAAAAACGATCAAGAGTTTGTTCATATTTTATATTCAACTATTAAGTGAATTTGATTATAATGAACTAAATTGTATTAATAGATATAATATTGGTATATTTTTACCTTATAATAACGTTAAAATATAATTTAATATTACTAATTATTTAAATGAATAATGTAGTTTTTAACTAAAAAGCCTAAAATTTAACTATTCATTCCAAAAAAAATGTAGTTTGGCAGAAAAATCCGCAAAATTCACCCTAGGTAAATTTCACGTATCTAAATTCATAAATAATGTTTATTTTTTCAGATTCAATTTATATATTTGTTATCAATAATTTATAATATTTTTCATTACAAGACATTAATAACCAGTCATTTGAGAAAACGGGGTTTCAAAACATATAAGGAAATTACCAAAAATTTATATACTTTGTAATAAATATGTTTTAACACTATAAAATATATTTTAAATGTTGTTATTAATATTATGTTGTTTTAATATATAGTTTATGACAATATCTTTAAAATAATTAAAATAATAAAATCATGTTTCATTGAAAATCAGTGTTGCGTGTAACGTACGCGAAGTCAGTATTTCCTATAGCGCCCGCTTAGATGGTGTTGCATATAGTGAAAGACAAGTCGGTTCTATGAGAATGGAATGTTTGAATTTTTATACATTCATAAGTTAATATATATTTACTATTGTAAACAATTAAATTTATTAAATTGATTTGAAAATCAAATTTCACAAAATCTCTGGGTGTTGCACTTATGTAACTTGACAACATCGTAGAAATGAAAAAATGGATCCCATTTAACATTATCTATATTGATGTATCAACTAGATGAATCTATAATCTGACATAATGGATCACATCGTCAGTGTGAAATATTATCGAATGTCATTTTTTCTATGATTCGTAACTACGAATTTTGATTAATCTAAAAAAATAATCATTAAAATGACCTATAAATTTTTTTTAAAAAAATGTATGCCCATATTTAGACCAAAAAACTTTTAAGGTTCTATAATGGTCCATTTAATACTACTGTTACATATGTAACACATTAGAGTAGTAAATTATATTGGAAAATACAAAGTGTATCATATCCCACACATATAAAAGGAAACCACCACTTCTCTTTAATTCAAACATTCCATCCATTTTTTTGATCACTCCCTATCCAAATCACATTAAATCAACCTTTAATTCAACATAGATGAATTATTTTTTTAACAACCCATGATTTTATTGTATATTATTTCAATGTTCTTTATGTAGGTTGTCATAGATATGAATTAAAGAGTTAAATCCTTTTTCATTTTATTTCATTTTTTTAATTTATTTTCTTCTTATTCGATCCTTACATCCTCTATCCAAAAATTCAGGAAAACCGCAATAATATATATATATATATATAATTTTAATATTTGAATGGATGATATATTACCAAACCTGTTCACCTCAAACTTCAATACCAAAAATAAAAACAACATTTGACAAGTGACAATTCACCACGATCTTGAAAGTTTCTCTTTCAAGATATCATTGTCATCCTTCGAACAAGAGTTGTTAATTCATTTTCTGAGGATTCACTTGCACTAGATTCGGATTGGATAACAACATTCTTAGATTTGGATCTGGTAACTCTCTCAGGAGTCATAGAATTCATATTATTTAAAGTTGTAGTAAAAGAAACACTACCATTTCCATTATTCTTCTTTATGTTAGCAGCATCTCTCTTCATTCTAGTCTCATGCTGAAGAAGAGTTCCAAACTGTTCATCTCTATAAATCTTAGTAACCTTTCTCTTCTAATCAAGTGTAATCCTCTTGGATTCCCATTAATTCGACATGATGTCTATGATCTTATCAATAAGAGATTAATTATCAAATCCTTTCTCACCCATGGATTGTAAACTATTAACAATAGTCATGAATCTTTGTTGCACCTTACACATGGGTTCTCCATAAGGAAAGAAGAAACCATGATATTCACCTTTGAGCATGGCTCTTCTAATTTCAATTACATTGGAAGTTCTAAAGTGAGTAATTTCAAGTTTCATCCAAATACAATTTGCTGATTCATAAGGTGAAATTTGACTATATATGCTTCTAGTCATTGAACAAAGCAAAGTATTTCATACCATATAATTCATGAGATATTCATTCTTTTCTTGATTGGTTAACGTACTAACTTCTTTATCAAGGATTTTATATACTCCAGTACACATTACTAAATTATCGACAACGGTATTGATAATGAAATCTTCATACAATCTCTATAATATTCATAATCATTTCCATCTAAGAAAGGTGGTCTTGTTGGATTGAGATTGTCTATGGAACCATAATTGACTCGTGATATCTTAAAGAAAATTCATTCCACAAAAACTTGTTAATAGAAAAAGTTCATAAACAAAGAGATTATTCTTATGCCAAGAAATTATAGAACAATGGTATCTCTAAGAAAAAATTAATCTAAAATATACGAGTCTGAAAAAATGATTCTGGAAAATTAGAATAAGAATTCTCTTCTAAATCTAATCATGAGATTAATTCAGATTGCACCAAAAATCTTTAGGCCAATTGTTGAATTGGTTCAGGATTCATGGTCACCTCTTTTGATACTAATTGTTTTTGTTGGATAGAATATTTAAGAACGAGATGCTCAAATAAAAGAGTGTTGGTGAATTGTATACTTTAAAAATCCCTAATGAAATTTGTGCATAACCAAAATTCACATCACCTCTATACTCTAATAACATTCATTATTCCGGAAAAGTGATTCTGAAAATGAAACCAAACAAAAATTTACAACAACTATGAACCTAACTTTATGTGTATAGAATCCTATATAAATATAGTACATGTCTAAGGAAGTATATGAATATTATAATTTTCTCAACTACAAAAGGTACAATAGAAAATAAAACAGAAATACAACAAGTAACAAGTAGTAACTCTTTTAACTCAAAGAGAAGGGTATCCAAAAACCCTGGATAAAAGGTCCCTTGATTTATAATTTCAAGAATGTATGTCTTACCCAAACCCACGTAATACCTCAATCCAAAGACTGGTATCTATCTTGCTATCCCTACAAGACCTCGATTTGTAAAGAAATCAGCACCTCTGACTTCATAACCCGAAGCCTCTGATTTTAAGGAAATCGCACCTATGCACTATGGAAATCTGAATGAAGCAATGTTTGAACAAGACGTTCAAACATTCTACATGAAGCCTTAGAGTTTATAAGAGCTTATCTATCTTGAAATCACTTCAACACCATGTAATCCCAGTTGTCAATTTTCAGCATCGATCTCATTAAAATGTGCACATATTTATAGGAATGGCTAAAACGGTCGACTCCCTCCTCCAACGGTCATATTTTTCCTAGAATTTCGGAGGGACCTGTACACATATCAATCATACAACAGTTAGATAGTAACTAAAATCATGAAATATTTTTATAACAAAACAAGTGTAAGAAAAAATATGGTTACATTACTAAAATCCAATATTCAGAATGTAAGCAAAACAATGTTTGGAGTCTATCAAAAAATTGATTTCGGAGTCTATAACACAAGGATATTAGGATTCTGTTTTCTAGGAATTCAAAACATATATTATATAGAATTTTAGAGTCTAAAATTCAAGGAAATTCAGAATCTGGATTCACAAGAATTCGCAACTAGAACTTACAATGTCTGGAGTTTGAGTTAATGATAATTCGGAGTCAAAACATAGAAGAGTTTAGAGTTTGTATTCATAGATATCAGAGTAAAACTCAGAGATGTTCATAATAGAAATTCTTAAACATTATTCAAAGTCAGAGCTCAGAAGAGTTTGTATCCAGAATTCTTAATCAGAATTCAGAGTCAGAACATAGAAGGGTTCGTATTGAGAATTTGTATTCCGAATCCGGAGTCAGAACTCAGAAGAGTTTGTTTCCAAAATTTGTAATCAAAATTTGGAGTTAGATCATAAAAGATTTCATATCCTGAATTCTTAATCAGAATTTGGAGTCAGAACACAGAAGAGTTCATAACCTGAATTCTGAGAATTTGGATCCAAAAACAGAATGCTTCATATCGATGTAATTATAGGATTCTGAGGATTTGGTTTCAAAATGAATTTTACAGTTATAAAAATTATGATATGAGTAATTAAAACAGGATAACAATTAATTTCCTTGGGGAAATAAATTTTCCATACAGTTGTAAAACACATGGTAAAAAGATAATTTATTTGAGATAAGGTGTTTGTGATTTTCAAAACTAGAAGGAATGGTAAAGTCATAAGGAAACCTTATTGACTTAACAATCTCCCTCACGTATGAAGGAAGGGAAATGTCATAAGGATAACCTTATTTACTAAACATGATAGGGATTATATGGAAACCATACTATATGATTATTTTATTTCCGCAATTCAATGTTTTATCCTCATTGATTATGTACTTCATTACCTTTTAATTCATATGTTGTTAACTGCCATGATTTATTTCATGATTCATGTGTATGATCTTTGATATGAAAGGTATGATCTTATATTTTCATGACCATGCTCACATTTTCATATGATCATCATTATACATACATGTCCACCTTGTTTTCCCTTACTTAGGTTTTTATATCACCCCTTTTATTGTTACATTTTCCAAGTTATGAAGAATGGTTTTAGGTATAATTATTAAATGGGGAGATCTATAAGAATGATATTGAAGATCTTTCACCTTACTAGAAGAATGTGTCAAATGATTCCATATAAAATGAACTATTATGGTCGTTGGTATTGTATCTTTTCATTGTGTTTAATATTAATATAAAGTGATGTAGTATCCATGTATGCTAATCTTGGGTTGCTATAAAACCCTCTTTCCATTAATTTTATCTTTGAAGAAATAAATCATTAACCAATTCATTTTAGGTAGATATCTGTCATACCCATATCATATTGAAATCATACACACATGCGCCACAATATCATAAATGAATGTATCATATACAATTTAATAAAATGTTTATCATAAGCATGTAAACATATCATAACTTATTGAAAATTTTACAGGTTTCCTAATATTGTCATCAAATGTATATCTCATGAATGATTCACATATTTAATATAAATATAACGCATAAAAGAGGAATGAGTTTCCAAAATACCCATACATTATGCATAAACCTTTCGTAGAAAGTATATGAATATTAGATTTTTATCATTACATATAAGGGATTGAGTAACATCATCAGATTTCATTTTAGATTGGAAATAATTTTTTTGTAAATTCTTGAGTAGGATAATCATTTCATTTTTTTAAAAGGATCATTGATACAAAAAATTGTTTGAAATCATTTTCATATAAGAAAAATTGAAAACATATATAGAAGTCGTGAAATGATTTTGAAAAAAAAATTCTTCAATATTATAAAATAATATTCAATCATTCTAAAAACATATTCTTTGAAAACATATTGAAGACATTTCAATAAAGACTGAAAATGTTTGAAAAAATATTTAGTTTGAAAACATATGAATGATGCTTAAATTTTTTTAATAAGTATTTCTTTTAAATTACATTGAATATGATTTTAAAATTATTGAATAAACATTTTGAAAAAAAATTAAAATAAATTTGAAAAAAAATTATTAAATATTACCCTGTTAAAATTGAAAATGATGTTTCAAAGAAATGATTGTCGGTAAATCTGTATATGTAGTACAAGGTAAAGAGGATAGTCCATTCTTACAGTAAAAAATATAGAAAAATGACTTGTTGGGAAAGCGACTAAAATATTCCTTTAAAGAGACTGTTAAAATAATATAAGGGTAAAATGTCTTTTAAAAAGGATAGGAAATAATATAATATTCTTAAAAACAACAGTTCTTAGAAAACATGGTTTTGAATATATTTCATACTATATAGAGGGTAAAGGAGGGAATTCTAAAAAAAATTCATTAACTATATTATGTACCAAAGATTATAAAATTGTACCACTGAATGATTATATCATTAAAAACAGAGGATAAGGAAAATAATTATATTTTTTCAGATATGGATCTTAAGACTTCATCAAAATATTCATAAGCATAAATAATCATGAAAAGTGATCATAATTCTATGAAAACAATCATATAACATGTTAAATTCGGATCATACTCTCCTATAAGAATTTGAAATGAAATTAATCATATAATATCATGAGAAGAAAATTATTCATTATATATAACGAAAAATGGATGTATATGGACCTCGAAAAAAACAAAATTTCAAGTATAACACATCATGAGCCTCAAAGAAGGAAAATTAAGACAAACCTCTTTTACCAATTGTGTAAATTTTGAAATTATAATCCCATGAAAGAAGGATGATAAAATGTACATGTTGATAGCCCTTATTTTTTTGTATAAGATAAATAGAATTAAATCATAGTTAGTACATACACTAAACAGAACATGTGAGTGATGATTATTGAATTTATCTCAAAAACATAAAAGTGAGATCAAATTTTCCCTTCCCATGTGACTTGAATCACATTGTACTCAATCAAAGGAACTCTATCATAAATATAAATTTATTATAAATCATTAAAATAAACAAATTGTTATATTTTATACCATAAATTCTTTGATTATGACCTCATATTAACCTCTTTTAAACAAACCTTGATTAATGATTCACTTTGGGTAATATCCGGGTTTTTTTTCAAACCCATCTTAATTTGTTATATCTTTAGAAATTTTACATATATAACAAATATAGAATGTATTGAATTATATAAATATTACTTATATCCAGTAAATGTATATTATAATAATTTATAGCTTAAATAAGTGAAAAATGGAACTCACCGTTCATGGAGATGGTAAGTCGTAGTACCGATGAATGTTTTTCCATTTTTATTGTCATATTTAGGTGAATAAATAAAATTTTATAGATTTATATATATTTGAAAATATCATTAAATCGTCATAATATTTTCATATAAATCATGTATGTAACATAAACCCTCCCTTAATACGTTTCATGAAATATGTTAATGGATCACACCGCTTTGAGGGGCGGTAGTGCACACTTCCTCAAACAAAATTATCCTATTTATACCAAAAGGAAAGTAAAAATATATGTCTTCAAAAACTAATAATGAAACATAAATACATAATAAATATTATATATGACATATATAAATATATTTTCCAACAATATATTTACTATGAGAGGGGAAAATGAAAAATAGACAATCCTCATTTACTGAGGCGATAGTTTTTCGAACACGTAGGCAATACGTTCATCACCCATTGGATGTAGGTGTGTTTAAGTGTATGTATAAAATTTATCATTAAAAATTCATAATATATTTTGGATACTGTTTTTTTATAAATTAATGTAATAAATAGAGTTTAGGGAGTGGATAATGAAAGTGAAAGAAGGGATCTTGAGGGAAAACATTAGCTCTAAATCCGGTAACTCCTTTTAGATTATGCCAAAGGGATTCCATTAGAGGATTTATGCTAAAATGGATGATTAAAAGGTGATTGGATTGTTTTTTGGGATGTTTATTGAGATGTTTTTGGCTGATCATGGGTGTTTTTATAGGTGTGAGGAATGGGTAGAGGTGGTGGCTTTTTATAGGTAAAAAAGGACTCGCATGGATTTTTTAGAAGAAAGTTAGGTATACACAAGTTTTTACCTATGAAAAGCCATAAAAATCAA
This sequence comes from Viscum album, assembly GCA_963277665.1. NCBI lineage: Eukaryota > Viridiplantae > Streptophyta > Magnoliopsida > Santalales > Viscaceae > Viscum > Viscum album. The sequence continues at coordinate 920,839,378 of OY728132.1, forward strand.
AATATCACAAGAATTCTAGGATTACAGAGTAAATATGGACATCTAATGGGTGTTTTACAAGTGGATAATTCATTTGGTCAATTAATGATAAGGTTTGTTCCTTAATTAAGCTTAATCATTTTGATTAATTTTAATCACATTCACTAACCGATTTTGTTAAAAAATTAATATGAAAATATTAGATCACAATTAAAATAATTATTAAAATGATTTATTTTTAATTGTAAAAATTTAAAATACATAATTGGGAAAATTATGATTATTGTTAATCTTGTAGACGGGATGAAATAAGATGTCTTTTTGTAGAAAAATTATCAACAATTTGTTGAAATTTTAAATTCAATTCATTTTTTACCTAGATTTTAATGAACTAAATTTTTTTAATAGATGTAATATTAATATATTATGACCATATGATAACTTTAAAAAATAATTTAATAATAAAATTATATAAAAATAAAGTGTATTTTTTAAATAAAAAGAATAAAATTTCAATGTTCATCCAAAAATGATGTTTTTGAGAAAAACACCAAAAATTCATCCTATGGTAATTTCAATTATATCAATTCAAAAATAAATATTATTTAAAAAAGATTCAATTTGTGAATGTTTCTAAAATTAGTTATATTTTTTTTATAGGACTTTCATATTTGAATGTTCTGAAAAATTTTATCTCAAAACTTATATAGACTTTACCAAAAAATTATATCCTTTGTTATAAAAATGTTTTACCATTATATGTAATATTTTAAAATTAGTTATTAATATTATTATTATTATGCTTAATGACAATGTTATAATTATTTCTTTTAAATTAATTAAAAAATAATTAGGATGTTGTTTCGTAGCAACTCAGTGTTGCGTGTAACGTATACAAAGTCGGTATTGCGGGTTGCACATGCCGAGACTATGTTGCGTATAGTGCAAGACATCTTTCATCAATGTGAATAATTTTTTTAATTTTTTATTTTCATAACGTAAGATATATTAAGTGGTGAAAAATATTAAACAGATTAAATAAATTTTAAATAAAACTCATAAATTCTAAGGGAGTTACATTTTACCCCCTGTAAAATTAATATCTCTCTCAAATTTCATCTGGGTTATAAAAGGTTTAATACGTGAAATTTTTATTACTAGAAACCCACATCAATAAAATGAATAAAAAATCCTCATTGTAAAATGGAATGTTGGAAACATAACGGTTACCCAAAATAACATTGGATGGGATTCCATATTATACAATGAGTAAAAAATTAATTTTTATAGGTATTGATTAATGTCATCATTCAAAAAATTTGATCGATCAAAGCAATATTGAGATCCCAATGTCATAAATTTTTAATGATTCCACAATCCATTGTTTCAACATAATTTACTACATTATTGCCCAAATTTTATCACTTTGAAGACGTTGATAAATTGTTGATTAACAAAATTCCATTCTTCGGTTTTTCATTGAACAATTTCTAATAAATCCATTACCTCAAATAATGATTGTCTAGAAATTATCTTTTATACATAAATCAGTAAAATAAACTGTTAATAGATCTTAAGTCTCATAAAAGAATGAAATTTCTAACTATTTTTCTCTTAATAATTATTATATATAAAATTTAAAATTAACACTACTGATTCATCATTAGTATTTATTCATACCAAATAATTATACATTTACCGGGACCTCCCATTGGTATATGGTTGGTGTGAAAATATTATCATCCTTCATTCATGCTTTCAAGACCCACATCATTTCCAGACATGATTGGTTGTCACCTGAAATACATTGTGTCCTTTCAAAAACAATGCTAATAAATACATTGAATATATGATGAACATATTTAAAATAATGTTTTTACCTAAATTTCGTTTTATATTGGGTTTTCAATACAAGAACAGTGCACAAATAATTCATACATAGAATTAAATAACCTTTTCATGAATGATTATCCTTATAACCCTTTCACTAAGATGAAGATCTAAAACATTAGTAAATGAGGCTTTAAATCAGTATAACATTAATTCCCATGTATCTCAGAAATTAGAAACTGTTTTTCACATTACAAACATGTGAATAACATTATTATATATTCTGTTGTAACATGTTAATGACCTAAATTGTCATACATATGTTGGAAAACATGAATGCTTCTTCATTCCATAGTATATTGTATTTACTCTTTAAATCCATGAATGTTGTAAACATCATCAGTGATAGCATAAACAAACTATCAACAAGTCCTTACTTACATACAAGGTAAACAATATTTTCCAATTTACTTATTTATATCCCACATATCTTTATCTTAATAAATTTATCTTAACATAAGATACATATTAGGGGTAACATTCCCTAAGTCAAAATTTCACCTTTTGGATAACATTTTTTTCTGTCAGGATCATTTTACATATTCTTATAAACCATTACAAACACATATCCTCAAAAAATCCATAAATAATTCAGCATTCTTAATTCTGGAATCTGAATACATAAAAACATCAATTATTCCACTTCAACCTTTTTTCATTAACAAGGATACCATATAAAATTACACTACCCCTCATTACATTCACATTTTATCAGTATACTCTTTATCATTAGGAATGTAACCATTACTGATACAGCCATGTTATGTTGCCTTCAAGGGCATTCATCTTGGGACATTGATTTGTATAAGGACCATTTACTCAACACATAAAACATTTAACCTTCAATGATATCTATAGGAGGACAATATTCACATAATTTTCATTAACTAGACCATTCATCTTCCCTATGCAGTTACATGCATTGGGTTCTTATTTTACATAGTTAAAAGGTATTCTATTTATTCTAAGATAATCACTTGGGTGATTCTTTCATCATTTTTGACGTATAGGAAATTGAAAATTCAATATTCTATGGTCTCTATTACCTATATTCATAGAGAACTCTTTCCTTCTCATCCTTGGAGAGTTCATTAGTTGGTTAAGGTATACATTGTTAATGATATTTCTTGAATGATAATTTGGAATGATCACAATATATTCCTCTATAGTAATCATCCCACTAGACTACACATCTAAAACACTTATTTATCATTCAATGTTAATCCAGTTCCTTCTAGTTCCTACGATTGACTAAAATCAGAAGCATAATGTGATAATTACTTATCATAGCATAAAACCTCATAGTAAAGAGAAAATTTACTTATAGGATATCTAAATCATGAAAAAATACTTAATCAATGAGACCCATTGTTCATCCTATGATACTAATAAACATCATACTTCTAAATATTTCATGATTGTTCATGGAGAGTTTGTGAATTTCTAAGGAATATCCCATCTGAGTGTCAAACTAGGTGTGCAACAAGACATATTTTTATGTACCAGATTACCCCAAGTTAGGATCTAAACTTGTTTTTGGTGTTATTAATCCTAGATACATCTATTCTAGAGCCACATACACTATTAGTATCGATAAAGAGATGTTTTTATAAGGAACTAGTCACTCTATCCTTTACCAAAATCCAATCACATTTTCTTATATGTAAACTCATCCTTATACTGGTCGTTAGAGACATCCCAAGACATGTCCTTATAAATATTACTATGTATTTCATTGTGTTTTATTATCCATTTTTATAATGTTATACTAATCCTTTCCTTTAATTCCAACCTTAGAGAATAGGATTAATATACATGGATGTTAGATCATTTTAGATGAATATTCAGCATATTAAAAAAATACAAGCCTGATGACCAAAATAGATTAATTTCATTGGAATCATGGAATAGATTATTTTACTAAGGTGAGAGATATTAAACATCTTACATAATGATATGCCCAATTAGTGATTCTACCAAAAAACCATTCTTCATAATTTGTGAAAGGAAACATAAAAACAGGTGTACTCAAATGGCCAGTGAGGGTAATCAACCTAGACATGTATGTCTGAACAAGATCATAGGGGTATAAGAACATGATCTTGATAATTTATTATCCTGCCCGACAAATCAATGATTATATATATTAATCAGTGAATAGAGCATGTCAGTTCATATAAAATGAATTAGAAGATAATGATGAATATAATCCATTATAATAAAAAAATTGATTTATTGAAAAAACATATTAATATAATAAGATTTATATATCATTCAAAGAATCACTATACATACCATATTTTTGGAATTATTCTTATAGTGAACAAGGTAAACATTCGTTCCAACCATGTACTACTAAACCAAGTGAACCCCCATTCCAGCCCTATATTACTGAATCAAGTTAAATCCGATTTATAGTCATGTCTATCTCATGTGATATAAATCATTACACAAATCATTAGTGGGAGATATTGTTCCCACCCATATCATAGTGAAATAATAGATACATGTTCTATAAGATGATAATAAATCATATCATTACCCATGAAATGAAATTGGTATAATAATCATATAAATATATCATAACTTGGTTAAAAAGTTACATCTTTCAAAATCATTTTCTCATAAGCATATCCTGTGAAATTGGAACGGTTTTCATATATATAATACCCATGAAGGTGGAATGGGATTCATATAGACCATGAAAATAAACATAACCCATTTATAGAAATGATATAAATTGAACCATTAGATCATTTCCAAGAAAGGAATGAGTGACATCATCAGATGTCATCATATTTGGGAATTTTATTTGAATCATTTCTTAAGAAAAATATCATTTATTTTCTGAAAATGGATATTTCATAAAAAAAGTAATTTGGAAATAATTTTCACATAAAATACCATGAAAAAATATAAAAATGTCAATATATCATATTTAAAAGCATTTTACCTTGAAAAAATATAAAACAAGCTACAAAACATTTATAACCTTTTTCTCTTAAAACACATTGAAAACCATAAAATTATGTTTGATATATTTTGAAAACCTATTATCATGAAAACTTATGAATAAATCTTGAAAGGGTTTTAAAAAATCAATTCAATGAAAATATTTTTGAAAACTTTTAAATAATGCATGAAATCATTTTGAAATTTTTTTTTCTTGGAAAAATATTTAAAAAAAATTCTTAATTATTTTCCTCTTAAAATTGAAATGGAAGCTTAATATAAATGATAGAGGGTAAATCCATATATGTCATATGAGGTAAAAATAAAATTCCTTTTGTATAGTAAAAAGGTGAGAAATGCATTTTTGGGAAGAGATAAACATATTCATTTGAAGAGATTGGTAAAAGACAAAAAGGGTAAGAATTTATTTTAAATATTATATCATAAATATATAATATTCTTGAAAATACCTTTTTCTATAAAAAAAGGTTTTGAATATATTTCTGACCAAGTAGATGGTAAAGTCAGGCTTTCTTTAAAAGAAATTTGTAACTATATTATGTACCAAAGAGTATAAATTGGTAGAAATGTGTAAGTATATCTTTAGAAAATAGACTATAAGTGACATATTAGTTTTCATGGGACATTTATCATAATATTTAATGAACATAATCCTAAATATAAACAATCTCGACAAATGATGGGAATTGTGTCAATAAACTCTTATAAATAGGTAATTTGTAATCATACTCCCCTTATAAGAAAATGAAATTAAATTAAGCATATAATCCCATGAAAATAAATATATTAAATATATATAATGTAAAATGGGAGTATATTCACCTCAAAAAAATGTTTATGTTCATAACAAATCATGAGTCTCTATGAATGAATATTGAGACTAAATTGTTTTCTTGATTTAGTAACATTTGAAACTACAACACCACAAAAGAAGGATCATAAAATAGAAGTGTGAATACTCATAAATTTTTATTTTATTATAAATATAATACAATTAGGTGATGTAAATATGACACACAATATTAGTGAATGATAATTAAGGCATTTATCTAATGAACATAATATTGAGATGAAATTACCCATCACATTGTGTCTGGACTCTCGTCATACTCCTTACCTATATAATAAATATAATTTTATTATAAATAATTCAAATAACCATATTTTTATATCAAAAACATAAATAATTTTTTACACCCTTAAATTTACTTCTTCATAACTATCCTAGGTTATTGATTCACTTCGGGAAATATTCATTTTTTTATTGCATGTGTCTTAATTTGTTATATAATTTTTTATTATACTTATATGAATAATCCATAACGCATATAATTATATAATTATTATTTATATCTAGAATATTTATATTTAATAATTTATAGAATAATTAATTACAAAATGTAATTCACCGTTTATGGAGACAGTAAGACGTGCGTACGGATGAACACATTTTCTGTTTTTATTATCTTATTTTCATTATGAAATTACAATATATATTTATATACTTAGAAAAATATAATTAAATTAGCATAATATAGTTATATATATATCATACAATTTCCCTAAACACATCCTTAATACATTGCATGTATTGTGTGAATGAATCATATCACTTTGAGCGGGAGGTTGTCCACACTTTTTCAAACTAAATTATTATATTTACACAAAATGGGATGTAAAAATATATGTGTTAGAAAATAAATAAAAATTTATAAATACATAATAAATATAATATATGAGATATATAAATAATGTTTCTATCATAATTTCAACCATGAGATGCAGATAAGGAAAAAATGAAGAATCCATATATAGTGAGGAGGCAGTTCACCATACACATATACAATATGTTCATTAACCATTACATGGAGATGTGTGTTAGTGTATGTCAAATTATTAGAATTAAAAAAATCCTCGTATATTGAGGATATTGGTGTTGTTATAAAATAATTAAATAAATAGAGTGCATGGTGTTGAGAAATAAAATGAAAGACGAGAGCTTGAGAGAAGACAATACCCTTAAATTAGTAAACTCTTTTTGGATTATGCCAAAAGGCATCCTTGAGATGCATTCTACAAAAATAGATGCTTAATTGTCAAAGGTATGGTTTTTGGGAAGTGTATTAATCAGGTCTTGGGTGAACATTGTAGTTTTGAGATGTGTGAGGAATGGGTATAGGTTGTGGTCTTTTATAGGAAAGGAAAATGATGACTCAAATGGAACTTTTAGAAATAAATTATGTATAAACATTTTCATAAATAAAAAAAATCATAAAAACCAACATAACCCTATAATTTTATGTGAATGGAATATATATGGACATTCAATGGGTTTTTAAAATTGGTTAGTTTATTTGGTCCCTTAATGTTATGGATTTGTCCCTAATTAAGCTTAATCATCGAGATTAATTTTAATCATATTCACAAACAACTTATGGTGTCCAATTAAGTTGATATTATTAGATCAAAAATAAAATACTGATTAATATTATTTATTTCTAATTTTAAAAATTCACAATGCATAAGTAGTAAAATTAAAATAATGTAAATCCCACATAGGGGATGAAATAATGGATATTTTAGTAGAAAAATGATCAAGAGTTTGTTCATATTTTATATTCAACTATTAAGTGAATTTGATTATAATGAACTAAATTGTATTAATAGATATAATATTGGTATATTTTTACCTTATAATAACGTTAAAATATAATTTAATATTACTAATTATTTAAATGAATAATGTAGTTTTTAACTAAAAAGCCTAAAATTTAACTATTCATTCCAAAAAAAATGTAGTTTGGCAGAAAAATCCGCAAAATTCACCCTAGGTAAATTTCACGTATCTAAATTCATAAATAAAGTTTATTTTTTCAGATTCAATTTATATATTTGTTATCAATAATTTATAATATTTTTCATTACAAGACATTAATAGCCAGTCATTTGAGAAAACGGGGTTTCAAAACATATAAGGAAATTACCAAAAATTTATATACTTTGTAATAAATATGTTTTAACACTATAAAATATATTTTAAATGTTGTTATTAATATTATGTTGTTTTAATATATAGTTTATGACAATATCTTTAAAATAATTAAAATAATAAAATCATGTTTCATTGAAAATCAGTGTTGCGTGTAACGTACGCGAAGTCAGTATTTCCTATAGCGCCCGCTTAGATGGTGTTGCATATAGTGAAAGACAAGTCGGTTCTATGAGAATGGAATGTTTGAATTTTTATACATTCATAAGTTAATATATATTTACTATTGTAAACAATTAAATTTATTAAATTGATTTGAAAATCAAATTTCACAAAATCTCTGGGTGTTGCACTTATGTAACTTGACAACATCGTAGAAATGAAAAAATGGATCCCATTTAACATTATCTATATTGATGTATCAACTAGATGAATCTATAATCTGACATAATGGATCACATCGTCAGTGTGAAATATTATCGAATGTCATTTTTTCTATGATTCGTAACTACGAATTTTGATTAATCTAAAAAAATAATCATTAAAATGACCTATAAATTTTTTTTAAAAAAATGTATGCCCATATTTAGACCAAAAAACTTTTAAGGTTCTATAATGGTCCATTTAATACTACTGTTACATATGTAACACATTAGAGTAGTAAATTATATTGGAAAATACAAAGTGTATCATATCCCACACATATAAAAGGAAACCACCACTTCTCTTTAATTCAAACATTCCATCCATTTTTTTGATCACTCCCTATCCAAATCACATTAAATCAACCTTTAATTCAACATAGATGAATTATTTTTTTAACAACCCTTGATTTTATTGTATATTATTTCAATGTTCTTTATGTAGGTTGTCATAGATATGAATTAAAGAGTTAAATCCTTTTTCATTTTATTTCATTTTTTTAATTTATTTTCTTCTTATTCGATCCTTACATCCTCTATCCAAAAATTCAGGAAAACCGCAATAATATATATATATATATATAATTTTAATATTTGAATGGATGATATATTACCAAACCTGTTCACCTCAAACTTCAATACCAAAAATAAAAACAACATTTGACAAGTGACAATTCACCACGATAATGGAAAATGTGACTTTATTTTCCATTACCACCATCAATGATGGTTATAAAACCATAATTATGGATAAAAAATATTTTACTATAAATATTATTATTAATTTCTGTGCTGGAACTAGTACATTTACTTGATATTAATCATCAATACCCAAAATGATCATGACGATTTAAAACCACCAAAAAAATCTAAATTAATATCATTAATGTTTTATCGAATAAATCATAGTATTATCTTGAATAAAAAAAAGATATAACTCCATTAAATAATCTATATTTTCATAACTAACATTAAATATCAGCTTTGGATAATTATTCCCATTTTACATGATATTCAATATATGTATATATATATATATACAATTGAATCAATCATGAAAATCAAGGAAATGAACATTCTCGAACGATGGTGTTGAATATTATAACTCCTCAATAAGGATATAAATAATCATAACAAATATATAGTAAATTAAATAAATATTTCATAAGTTAAAAATTAAATTATTAATTACTCTAATTTCATTATCCATAACATTATATATAAGTGCAGAACTGTTTCAGACATAAGATAAGGGATTCTCAACAAATAACTATATTTGTTCAAGTGGCATTTTATCTCTCCTAAACCCAATTTAATTAATAATTAATGTTTTATAGTTATTATGTATTATATTTAGATGTTGCGACCAATTTTATACATATATTTTCATCCACCATTTCTGGGAAATACATGATTTTATAATTACCAATTCTCAATTATTCTAAATAATCATGCCCGGTTTACGAGAACATCCCGATTTCTTTTCCATTTTATAGTCCATTGTTTAATCTCATTTATTCAATTATTATATTTCATAAATATCTCGTGTTATCATGAAATAAAATTTCTTTTATTTTTTGGTTTTCTTCCAAAATTATGTCGTTGTCTGTGTTAAGGAATCATTAGTATTTTCTTGTAAGCCACACTAAAGCGGATCATTTATAATGATTCTTAGATACACTTTTTACATTTTTTCACTTCATTTGATGAATAATTATTTCTTCATATATAATTTCATTTTCCCAATATTTTTTTCTCTTATAAATACATTCTATAATTTCATATTAATACAAATACATATGAGTTTGAATATTAAGACTTCATTCCAAAAAAATGGTATTTTATATAATATTTCCTCAATGTTTTTATGAGTAAATTTTCATATATTTTGACACCCAAAATTGTATATTATCTTCAAATGGTGTTATTATACTATGATATCATGTACCACATTATATTAATTGTTTTTTGATCTATTTGACCATGAATGTTAAAATTTTACTAAGTTCCCGTTTTTACTAAGAATGGATAGTTGTTATGTTTATAGACTAGTGAATGTTATTTAAATTTAATATGAATGTTTCAATATGAATGTTTATTTTGATTATGTTTTACCCCATTCATATAAGGAATTATATAGAATTAGTATGTTATGTGTGGGGCCCTATAAGGCTTTTCAATTAATCCGTAAATATCATGATACATTCTAGACTTGATTTTTAGCCACATATAGATGATGTCTTTTCAGAATCATTTATAGTATGCTTATGATTTATAAAATTATTCATTACCTAATTGATATGTAATAAATTGATATTACAAGTTATTATTATACAAAGAGAATATATTTTCCAATTTTAATTTTCTTATGATTATTTATATAGCATAATTTTTTAAGATATTATTCCAACCCTATTAATCTCATTAAATTGTTTAAATAGAACCTATTTTATTTATGCAGGTTTCTTTAGTGTTTATGTATTTTTATATATTCTTCTTTATTATATAACCATATTAAGAATCTAAGATTACTTGATTCTTATGTTTCCTTTTCCCTCAGGATTCCATGATGTACTTCACAAATGACTTGCATCTATAATCTAATGTTTATGGATGTTTTTTATACATTTCCTATGATGTTTTTCCTTTAAAATTGTAGTGTAAGAATTATGTTTTCATCTTGTTTTCCATTGAAACAAAAATATTCGTTTATTTGGGATTTGAATATTGTCTATATGCATATGTATCAATGTATGGAATTATATCTAGGCCGCTAAAGTTAGGTTCATTAAAAAAATTCAGAGTAAGTTTAATAGAAACCATAGAAATTACATATACAAGTCCCAGATCAGTGAACAAAACCCTAATATAGACATTGAGTATAAGAATAGACAAACATCATATAATTTCGGTATTATAGAGATTATGCGGGTCTTCCAGCAAATAAATCCATGTTTATGTAATATATGTGGTCATGAATTCTGGATAAATGTACATTTAGTTAATAACAATGACAAGGTGTGTCGGGCCTGAATCGGCATAACCTAGTACATGATAACATGTATTACTACACTCTTGGTTTTGAAACTCATGGAGGATATTTTTACGATAATTAATATTTTCATACAAACTACTATTACCGAATTAAATGTAATCAACTCCATATAAAAATTATTTTGATGATAACAAGATTAGTAATATATAAATTCTCGATTTATGTTAAGTGTTTTTCTATTTTGAAATAATGCATTGAAAACCAAACATAGTCTAACCCATTTTTTTAAATTTTTTCCTTCTGTAAGTAATTGATAATGTATCAATGCACATATTCTATGTCGTGATTTCCCTCCTATGAGAGATATTGATATTATAAATGCAGATACATCTAAATATGACAAACATATAAGAAAACTAAGATAGATGTCTTAGGTTATGAATAATAAACATCACTATATGAATAATTTTAATCCATAATTTGGAGGGAAAACATTAGATCACCCCATGATACAAAAACCTCCATCCTTAAATGTGACTATAAATCCATTCATAAATATGCAATGGATATGTTCCATAGAGAAGATATTTTATTCATTGGAATGTAATGAAATAGAGAATGTTTTCCTTTTAGTTTATTCCCTCTCAAGAATATGAAGATAAATAATGTTCATTATCTCAAAACACAAAGGTGGAGAACGAAATGTGAAACATCTATAGAAGGATTATTGGGAAATTTTCTTTGTAAAATATTTCCTTTATGAATAGAGATAAAATATCGGGAGAAAATTCAAGAATCTGAGGAAAAATTAGGATGATAATGCTTATTTATATGAATCCATCATTACAAGATTAGAAACGAATGTTGAGGAATATAGATTCAATACATAGATAAATATTTATTAATTCTTTGATTGGTTAAAAACATTCCATTGAAGGTAACTAGAAAGGGAAATAAAGATGATAATTTGTACAATGCAATAATTATAAAAGTTTTGTCATATTGAAAATGAACTTTCCTAATAATAAAATAAACATTCCCCAAAGAATTACAATGGAGAGAGCCCCAACATATGCGGTTCCAACTGCTATGATTTAGGATTGTAATGATGTGGTGGAGGGTACTTTAATTGTTTTCTCTAATGTATCCAATGTTTTATTTTATTATGGGTCATCTCATACTATTATATCTCCCCAGTATTCTATGAAAATTATTACTTTCCATTTTGATTTAATAATAGTGCGGGATGTCAAAACTATTAATGGTAGTCTCATTGAAAACGATGTCGCATTCAATCACCATTATGACTCAAAACGTGATTTAGTAGATGGACATATTATCATATCCAATATTGGCATTGATAAAATCTTAAGGTTGAACTATATTTCAAATTATTATGTGTAAAATATATATCAAGATGATGAATATTTATATTTTGAGGAGGTTATAGAATCTTGTATCTATAGAGTAGAAAACTCATCATCAGATTATTATCAAGATCCACACCTAGTGAACTGCTGAATGAAATTCTTACGGAAGAAGATAAAAAAACATCTATGGATGAAGAAATAAATTTTCAAATTGAGGATGTACCTATTGTGAAAGAATATATTGATGTATTTACAGAGGATTTAATAATACAACCTCCAAATTATGAAATTTATTTTTCTATAATTTTAATCCCTCATGAAATAAAAATGTCATAGACTCATTATAAAATAGATACTATTGAATTAGTGGTGTTAAATAATCAACTATATGAGTTTAGTAAAAAGGAATTTATACAACATATGTTTCACCATGGGGATCCCCTATTCTCTTTGTTAAAAAGAATGATATATCAATGAGGATGTGCATTTACTATAAATAAGTAAATGGTATTACAATAAATAACATGTATCAAATGCATCACATTTATGGTATATTTTATCATATTCATGGATCTCAATATTTTTTGAAGGTTAACATTCGATCTAGATATCATCAATTAAATGTGAAGAAGGAACATATTCAAAATAAAATAATTCGAACAAGGTTTGTATATCACATATTTACAGTAATACAATTTGGACAGACTAATGCTCCCTCTATTTTGATATATCTAATGAACATTTAATTTAAGGGAGACATTGGTGATTTGTTTTGGAATTTATTGATTCTATTTGAATTTAAACTAAATTTATGAGGACCATGGGAACCAATTACATATTTTTTTGAAAATTCATAGAATAAAATTGTTACACGAGAAGTTTATAATGTGTGAATTATTACTTCAAACAGTTAATTTTCTTGCTCAATTTCCTCTAAGGATGTAATCATTGTCGATCCTATGATGAAAATTGTATTTTAGGAATGGCATACTCCAGCAGAAATAACAAAGGTACATGTTTTCATTATTTAGTATGTTTTTATTTGTGTATACTTATCAATTCTTCCTAATTACATAAACTATTAACCATGATTACTCGTAAAGAGATTATATTTATTTGTAAAAATTAAAGTGATGAATAATTTATAGAACTGAAGATTAGATTGATTAATGATCTGATGTTGACTCTACCATCATGAAATGGTGGATTTCTGATTTATATTGGTATATTATTGAAAAAACGTGTTTGTGTCCTCATAAACAATGGTAGAGTTATTTACCATGCATTCTAAAAAGTAAAGGCTCATGAATAGAAAAATCCAAATCATTATCTTGAGTTATAATCTATAATATATTGAAAATTTATTTAGAGACACTACCATTATGGTGAAATATGTGAGTGTAACATCCCAGGTAAATAAAGAATAAAGAACATTCATATTTATTAATATTTACAAGTTAAATATTAATTTTACTTTGAAGGGGTTTCTATGTTCGATAGCTTACCCGATACGCAACAAAGAGTTTCATTGAAATCTTACGTTGCACACTAGTAATAAAATAATATTATTTTAAATGGTAGTTAACACATAGCTCTTGTATTGGCGAGAATGGATAGAAATAACTAAAATATGATTATATATGTTTTTAAATGTTTTTACATTTATCCAATAAAAGATAAAGGCTTAAAATATGAAAAAATTCAATTTTAGGCATTTATACCGTAATATTCACTAAAGGTTCACATATCACCTTTTGATGGAGAACCATCATTAAATATCATTTTGGTCACTCTTATAAATTCTATTGGACCAAATAAAAATCTTTTATAGGATCGGGACATCAAAATTTAGTTTATGTAAATTTTTGGTATTTTTCCGATAAAGTTCATTTTTTAATGAATAGTGAAAATGTTGTTTTTTAATTCAAACCCTCGTTTTAATCTAATTTATTTATATGATTATATTATAGTATTAATATGTTTTAATGTGAAATTAGAATATATTTTTACCATTTAATCCAATAGTGGTCATTGGAATTAATTTCAATTTGAAATCTGACTTAAACTAGTGTCAATCTTTTGATACTTATTGTTCATTAAAACCCGCTAATTGCTCTGACAGTGGGAATTAACTATGAAATTAATTAATGCAACATATATGATTTTAATTTTGTAAAATAGACTTCATTTTTGAATTCATAATATCAAATATATCTTAGGGTGAATTTTTGGAACTTTTTTGAAAAAGTTCAGTTTTTTATGAATATTGAAACCACTAAGTGGTACTCAAAAAACTGATTTTTTGTTTAAATGAAATTTTACCACATTTTTGTTTTGAATTTCAAAAATCAGACATACATGGTTGTAATTAGGAAGTAAAATGTGGTTCAATGGGATTAAAATAATATTGGATGAATAGTAACTTTTATGTTTATTAATCAGGATTAGAGGTAATTAGTGTAGTTTAAGGTAAAAATAATGCTTTAATAATATGAAATGAACGTGAAACATGTCCTACCCATATTGGATGTGTCATGGACGACCATGAAAATCCATGGGTCAACTTGGGGACCCCATGGAGCCACTTTGGATGGAAAATGACATTAATATCTTTTTATTTAATGTTAAAATTAAAATGACACAAACATGAGATGTTTTACTAAAACAATTTTTAAATGGGGTTATACAAGTCATATTTTTGACTATAAATATCCATTGAAAAGATAAAAATATTTCCTAAATCATAGTTTTTTTATATAATTTTTAGACATTAACTAAATTAAAATAGTTATGACACCATGATGATGCAGCGATTACCTCATTATTTAACAATTTATATAAAATGGAATGATAATGTAAAATATAAGACCTACACATGTCCAAAACCTATTGGATGGGTGTATTTAGAACCCATATTACCTTATCATCGAAACACATTAATATGGTACCATTAAAATCCGAAACTCATTCTATAATAAAGTAACATTTCCTTACTTTCCAAGAGTGCCCCTCCTCACCTCTTATAAAAGGCCCCCGTCTCTACCACCTTACCCACACATCACAAGCCTTTGGATCGGCCAAGATCTGCTCTTTTTGTCTCTACACATCCATCTCTTACTCTTAGAAGCCTCACTTTGGGCATAAGTCTTCCCAAGGAAGCCTTTGAGCTCAAATCTAAGA
The DNA here is from genome assembly GCA_963277665.1 of Viscum album. Taxonomy (NCBI): domain Eukaryota; kingdom Viridiplantae; phylum Streptophyta; class Magnoliopsida; order Santalales; family Viscaceae; genus Viscum; species Viscum album. Next base: position 920,855,176 of record OY728132.1, read on the forward strand.
GAGTTACCCAATTTTTAGGTAATGTCTTCATTTGTGTTCTTTTGTTTTATTTTGCTTCTCCAACCCCATAAACTCTTATTATTCATTTATTTTGTAACAACTCCAGTATATTCAATATACTAGGATGTTTTTATATGATTCTTTTGAGCTACACTTACTCACACCTACATCTAATGGTTAATGAACATACTGTTTCTGTGGATGGCGAATTTCAGCCTCACGAAACGATGATTGTTCAATATTATTCTAACACCTTGAAAGGTGGCCATTAAAATGTCGCTATATTTATATATGATATATTAAATGTTGATTTTTTCCTTAAGCTTTTGTATTTTTCATTTATGTCATACCTTTGTGGCTTCCATTATGGGTATATGCGATATCTTCATTTTAGGAAGTGCGGACTACCGCCCCCTCAAAGTGATTTGATACGTTAATGCCATACGTGGGACGTATAAAGGATGAATTTAACAATATTATATATGATATTGTACTGGAATATAATATACCTTTTTATCATTATGATTTCACTCCATTAAATTATGATATATAAATGAAAGTAGCGTTCATGCGTACGTACTACTTACCGTCTCCTTGAACTGTGCATTTTATTTCTTATCCCCAAATCTAATGTACTATTATAAGTCAATATATATAATGGATATATATGATTTTTGTTACATCTAATTGATTAATATAATTCTAGAATTAAAATATACATACCACTAATTTAGTTTGAATTCCATTAATATGACATAGAAATGAAAGTAGCGTTCATGCGTACGTACATCTTACCGTCTCCATAAACGGTGCAGTTCATTTCTTACCTCTAAATGATTATGTGATATTATAAATACATGTATATTCTAGATATATATGATATATATGAAATCCAAATCAGGAATTTCATTCGGGATATAAAGAACCTTTGACCACACGAACGACATGTAATTCTAAGAAGTACACTTTCGAATTAAGAACCAAATATCGACAAAACAAACAATGTTAACTTAAATGATTAAAAAATGTTTATAACATGTCAATGAATGATATAAAAGGAATAATTAACTTGAAAAAGGTTCTTAACGAAGTAGAAAGTTTCTCATGTTTATTATTCAGGACCTTAAAGAATGATCGAGTCAAGTCAGACCCATGGTAAGGGACTTCGTCTCAATCTCCTTTCATTGAGGCATATTTTTTTTATACAAAACATTCATTCATATGGTGTATGAACCCCTTTGAATTTTAATTTTATTCAAGAGGAATCTTTTTATGCGAAGCATTTTACTAAACATCAAAAAGGAATGTTTCTTTTATCGTACGCGGTGACAACGACCTTGTCCGCCGCCGCGAGTATTATTCGGTCTTTGGCTTCCTAAACAAGCCGTAATGTTTTTAAAATGAAATAAATACTATATACTCTTTTATGTATTTTGGTATTGAAAATGGTTTTTATAATGAATTTGTTATGTCAATATATTTATGTGATATATTGTGATCAATGTGTGGAAATGTTTTCTTTCCATTATATTTGTTTTATGTCTTACGATTTTATAATGGTACTTGGACATTTGACGGGTGGTTACGTGATAAACCATATGACGGGGGGTGCCATGAATACCAGGATGGGTGGTTACATTATAACCTCTATTTCATTGGGTATGGAAGTCGGCCGTATGGCTATTCCATTAAGTGATATGTGCGGAAGTCGACCATATGGTTATTCCATTTAAGTATGTTTATGTCCCAAGTTACCTTTATATGTTATGTGTTCTTTATATGGGTATTATGGTAATCATTTGGTTACAAATGGGTAAGTAATTATATTTTATTGAGTGAAGAGTTTTTACTACTTCATGAAGGTGAAGGTATTACATTGATAAAGTATACATGGTTTACTTGATGTTTGAAAAACTAACAGTTTTCATTCTTTGTGTATCCCTTACTGAGCTTTTTATGCTAACCCCATGTTTTTTGAAATGTTTTTCACAGGACTTAATTTGGAATAGGGTCAAGGATGTGATCAAGGAAAAGTCATGCTATCTTAAACGTGGTACTAGACATGTTTCTTTTTAAGAGATTTTATTTTATGGAAACATAGTAGAAGTGTCTACTTTGTAATCTTTTGAGATGTAATAGTTATGTCATAATTCTATAAAACTCTAAACCGGAAAATATCCTAAATGTGAATTATTCATTTAAATAAATATTATGTAAGGTATAAGGCTGGGGCCTTATAGTTGGTATCAGAGGTTGGTTTAGACAACTTTAGGAGTTAGAAAAGTGTTAAATTATAAGTTAATTTATGGTATAATTGAAATGATATAGCATTTAAAGATTACCATGTTACTTCACATAAGATATTTTTGTGTTAAGAATGGTTTTTCATAGAGGAAACCGAACAGCTTTTCTGGGAAGGAATACAGTGGGAAATGACCTTTCAAATTAGTATCCTAAGATGGTTAAAATCAGATCTAAATAGTTTATTGTAGTGATGGCTCAGTTGACTCAGGTGAAAAATGTTGGTTGTTTTTATTGATTATATTTTGGTGTTTTATAAAAGTGAAGAGGAGAATGAAGGTTATTTAAGGGTTATCTTTAAAACCTTAAAAGAAAAGAAATTGTATGGAAAATTTAGCAAGTGTGAGTTTTGGTTACAAAAAATTTATTTCCTAGGTCACATTGTTTCAAAAGATGGCATAACTGTTGATCCTGCTAAAACAAAAGTTGTTGAAGAATGGCCAAGACCCACAAATGTAACCGAGATCTGTAGTTTCCTTGGTTTGGTAGGTTACTACAAAAGGTTTGATGAAATTTTTTCATGATTATCTAGTCCAATGACTAAGCTAACTCGGAAGGTTGTTAAGTTTATCTGGACAAAATGATGTGATGATTGTTTTCAGGAGTTGAAAAGATGATTGGTGAATGCTCCAGTTTTGGCACTTCATTCCAGGAATGGTGAGTTTGTTATCTACTGTGATGCTTCATTGAAAGGACATTGTTGCCTCCTAATGTAGAATGATATGGTAATTGCTTATGCTTCATGACAGTTGAAAATTCAGTAGTTAAATTACCCTACACATGATTTGGAATTAGCTGCTGTTGTTTTTGCTTTAAAAATTTGGAGGCATCATTTGTATGGAGTAAAGAGTGAAATATATACTGATCACAAAAGATTTAAGTATATATTCACTCAGAAAGAATTGAACATGAGACAGAGGGGATGGCTAGAATTAATCAAGGATTATGACTATACAATTCATTACCATCCAGCGAAAGCAAATAAAGTGGCTAATTCTTTGAGTCTAAAAAGTAATGTTTCATTAATCGTGCTACGTTTGGAATGAGATCCTTTGGTTTTTGATTTGATGAACTTTGGCATAGAATTTTTTGGTGTAGGATGGCCTTCTGTTTTGTTTCAGGTATCAGTGAAATATTCTCTATCAGACAAAATTAAGCAAGCACAAAAGAAAGACGGTGAGTTGCAAAAAAAGGTAGAGATGGTTCACAAGGGTATGTTTCCTGAATTCAAAATTGATAATGATTGTGTTTTGAGATTTGGGAAGAGAGTGTGTGTGCCTTGTGATTCAATATTGAAGGGGGGTTGTTATGTGAAGCTCATAGTTCTCCATTTTCAGTTCATCCTGGCAGTACTAAGATGTATAGAGATCTGTGAGATTATTACTGGTGGCATGGAATGAAAAGGGATATTTCTGATTTTACTTTGCAGTATTTGACTAGTCAGTAGGTTAATGGAGAGTGACAGTTACCTAAAGGGATGCTGCAGCCTTTACCAGTGCCAGAGTGGAAATGGGAAAACTTATCCATGGACTTTGTTGTGGTATTACCAATGACATCTTGAGGTAATAATTTAATCTGGGTTATTGTTGATCACTTGACTAAATCTTCTCATTTCCTTGCTATACGAGATACGTTTTCCATTGATCAACTTTCCCATTTGTATCTTAAATATATAGTCAGGTTACATGGAGTTCCTCTCTCCATTGTGTCCGATCGTGATCCCAGGTTTACTTCTAACTTTTGGAAAGGCCTTCAGAAGACATTGGATATTGAATTAAGTTTTAGTACAGTTTTTCATCCACAATCAGATGGGTAGTCAGAACGAACAATTCAGACCTTGGAGGATATGCTACGAGCTTGTTCTATGGATTATCAGGGAAGTTGGGACCAACATCTTTCTTTGGGTTAGTTTTCTTATAATAACAGTTTACATTCCAGTATACAGATGGCACCATTTGAGGCATTATATGGTAAGCGGTGTCGAACTCCAGATTTTTGGGATGAAGGGGGTGAAAGGAAGCTGATGGGACCAGAATTGGTAGAAGAGATAGTAGAAAATGTTCAGTTGATTCAGAAACACATGAGAACAGCTGAGGGTAGACAGAAAAGTTATACAGATAACCGGAGAAAGGATCTATCTTTTGAGGTAGGTGATCATGTTTTTCTCAAGGTTTCACCATGGAAAAGTGTGATGCGATTTGGTAAGAAAGGAAATTTGAGTCCAAGGTTCATTGAACCATATGAAATTCTGGAAAAAGTTTGATCGGTTGCTTACCGAGTGGATTTATCTCCGAGTTTATCTCTGGTACACAATGTTTTTCATGTTTCGATGCTGAGAAAGTATATGCTATATTTATCTCATGTTTTGAGCCCAAAGGTAGCTCAGTTCGAAGAGAATCTCTCTTATGAAGAACAACCAGTCCAAATTATTGACCGAAGAGAAGAAGTGTTGCGAAATAAGGTAATCCACCAGGTACAGGTTTTGTGGAAAAACCATATTGTTGAAGAGGGAACGTGGGAATCTGAAAATGCGATGAGGGATAAATACCCCCACTTATTTTGATAAGTGATTAAAATTGTGAGGACGCTATTCCCAAAAGGGGGGAAGGATGTAACATCCCAGGTAAATAAAGATTAAAGCATTTTCATATTTATAAATATTTATGAATTAAATATTAATTTTACTTTAAAGGGGTTTCTATGTTCGATAGCGTAACCGATACGTAACAAAGAGTTTCATTGAAATCTTACGTTGCACACTAGTAATAAAATAATATTATTTTAAATAGTAGTTAACACATAGCCGTGGTATTGGCCGGAATGGATAGAAATTAATAAAATATGATTATATATGTTTTTAAATGATTTTACATTTATCCAATAAGAGATAAAGGCTTAAAATATGAAAAAAATTCAATTTTAGGCATTTATACCCAAATTTGAACTAAAGGTTCAGTTATTGCCTTTTGATGGTGAACTGTCATTAAATATCGTTTTGGTCACTCTTATACATTCTATTTGACCAAATAAAACTCTTTTGTAGAATCGGGACATCATAATTTACATTGTGTAAATTTATGGTATTTTTTCGAAAATGTCCATTTTTTAATGAATAATGAAAACTGTTGTTTTTTAATTCAAACCCACTTTTTAATCTATTTTATTTATATGATTAGATTATCGTATGAATTGGTTTTAAAGTGAAATTATAATATATTTTTACCATTTAATCTAATAGAGGTCATTGGAAGTAATTTCACTTTGAAATCGGACTTAAACTAGTGTCAATCTTTTGATACATATTGTTTAATAAAAACAGGCTATTTGCTCTGACAGTAGGAATTAATTATTAAATTAATTAATGCAACTTATATGTTATTAATTTTGTAAAATAGACTTCATTTTTGAATTCGGAATATCAAATATATCTTAGGGTGAATTTTTGGTACTTTCCTGAAAAACTTCAGTTTTTGATAAATAGTGAAACCACTATGTGGTACTTAAAAAACTGATTTTTCGTTTAAATGAAATTTTACCAACTTTGTGTTTTGAATTTCAAAAATCTGACATACATGGTTGTCATTAGAAAGTAAAATGTGGTTCAATGGGATTAAAATAATTTTTGGTGAATAGTAACTTTTATGTTTATTAATCGCGATTAGAGGTAATTACTGTAGTTTAAGGTAAAAATAATGTTTTATTAATATAAAATGAACTTGACACATGTCCTACCTTTATTGGATGTGTCATGGCCGACCATGAAAATCCATGGGTCAACATGGGGACCCCATGTAGCCACTTTGGTTTGAAAATGACAATAATATCTTTTTATTTTATGTTAAAATTAAAATGACACAAACATGAGTTGTTTTACTAAACCAATCTTTAAATGGGGGTTTACAAGTAATATTTTTGACTATAAATAGTCATTGGAAATCTAAAAGTATTTTCCACATCATATTATTATTTTTATTATTTTTAGACAATAACTAAATTAAATTAGTTATGACACCATGATGATGCAGCGATTACCTCATTATTTAAAGATTTAAATAAAATGGAAAGATAATGTAAAATCTAAGACCTAAACATGTCCAAAACCTATTGTATGGGTGGATTTAGAACCCTTATAACCTTATATTCGATAAAAATCAATGTGGGACCATTAAAATCCGAATCTCATTCTATAATAAAGTAAGTTTTCCTTACTTTCCAAGAGTGCCCCTCCTCCTCTCTTATAAAAGGCCCCCACCTCTTCCACCATACCCACACCTCTCAAAACTTTGGTTCGGCCAAACACTGCTCTTTTTGTCTCTCCACATCCCTCTCTTACTCCTAGAAGCCTCACTTTGGGAAGACGTCTTCCAAAGGAGGCCTTTGAGCTCAAATCTAAGAGAGTTACTCGATTTTAAGGTAATGTCTTCACTTGTGTTCTTTTGTTTTATTTTTCTTCTCCAACCCCATAAATTTTTTTATTCATTTATTTTGTAACAAATCCAGTATCATAAATAAACTAGGATTATTTATAAGAAGATTTTTAGCTACACTTACACACACCTACATCTAATGGTTAAAGAACATATTGTTTCTGTGGATGGTGAATTTCTGCCTCACGAAACGATGATTGTTCAATATTATTCTAACACTATCAAAGGTGGCCATTGAGATGTCACTATATTTATATATGATATATAAAATGTTTATGTTTTCCTTATGATTATGTATTTTGCATTTATTTCATACCTTTGTGGCTTCCATTATGGGTATATGCGATATCGTCATTTTAGGAAGTGCGGACTACCGCCCCCTCAAAGTGATTTGATTCGTTAATTCCATATGTGGGATGTATAAAGGATGGATTTAATAATAATATATATGATATTATACTGGAATTATAATATACCTTTTTATCATTAATATTTCACTCCATTAAAGTATGAGATAGAAATGAAAGTAGCGTTCATGCGTACGTACGGCTTACCTTCTCCATCAACGGTGCATTTCATTTCTTATCCCCAAATGTAATGTACTATTATAATTACATATATATATATAATGTATATATATGACATATGTTACACCTAAATGATGAATATAATTTTGGAATTAAAATATACATACCTCTCATTTAGTTTGAAATCCATTAATATGACATAGAAATGAATGTAGTGTTCATGCGTACGTACGGCTTACCGTCTCCATGAACGGTGCATTTAATTTCTTACCCCTAAATTATTATGTGATATTATAAATACATGTATATACTAGATATATATGATATATATGATATACAAATCATAAATTTCATTCGGGATATAATGAACCTTTGACCACACGAACATCATGTAATTCTAAGAAGTCCACTTTCGACTTAAGAACCAAATATCGACAAAACAAACATTATTATCATAAATGATTAAATAATGTTTATAACATGTAAATAAGTGATATAAAAGGAATAATTAACCTGAAAATGGTTCTTAATCATGTAGAAATTAACTCATGTTTATTATTCTAGACGTTAAAGAACGATCGAGTCAAGTCGGACCCGAGGTAAGGGACTTCGTCTCAATCTCCATTCATTGTGGCGTATTTTGTTTTATACACAACTTTATTTTATACGGTGTATAAACCCCTAGGACTTTTAATTTTATTCAAAAGGAATATTTTTATATGATTCGTTTTACTAGATGAAAAAAAGGAATGTTTCTTTTATCATATGTGGTGACAATGACCTTTTCTGCCGCCGCGGGTATTATTTGGTCTTTAGCTTCCTCAACAAGACTTAATGTTATTAAAATGAAATAAATACCATATAATCTTTTATGTATTTTGGTATTGAAAATGGTATTTATAATGGATTTGTTATGTCAATATATTTATGTGATATATTGTGATCAAAGTGTGAAAATGTTTTATTTCCATTATATTTGTTTTATGTATTATGATGTTATAATGGTACATGTAAATTTGACGGGTGGTTACGTGATAAACCATATGACAGGTGGTGCCGTGAATACTAGGACGGGTGGTTACGTTATAACCTCCAATGCATTGGGTATGGAAGTCGGTCGTATGGCTATTCCATTAAGTGATATGTGTGGAACTCGACCGTATAGTTATTCCATTTAAGTATGTTTATGTCCCAAGTTACCTTTATATGTTATGTGTTCTTTATATGGGTTTTATGGTAATCCATTGGTAACAAAAGGGTATGTAATGATATTATAATCAGTGAATAGTTTTTACTAATTCACGATGGTGAAGGTATTACTTTAATAAATAATACATGGTTTACTTGATGTTTGAAAAACTAACAGCTTTCATTCTTTGTGTATCCCTTACTGAGATTTTTATGCACACCACAAGTTTTTTGAAATGTTTTTCATAGGACTTAATGTGGAATAGGGTCAAGGATGTGATCAAGGGAAAGTCATTCTATCTAAAACAATGAACTAGACATGTTTATTTTTAAGAGTTTTTATTTTATGTAATCTTAGTAGAAGTGTCTACTTTGTAATATTTTGAGATGAAACAGTTCTGTCCTAATTCTATAAAACACTAAACCTGAAAAGATCCTCAATATGAATTATTCATTTAATTCAATATTAAGTATGGTATAAGGTCGGGGCCATATAGTGAGCTATATTTGTATCACATTATTTGTAAATAAATATTCTCATAGAAAGAACTAAACATGAGGAAAAAGTGATGGCGTGAGATAATCAATGATTATTCTTGTTCGATAGAACATAACCCATGGAAGGAATATATGGTAGAAGATTCTTGCAGTATGAAGGATCATAGAGTTATAAAATAATATAATGATTTTCAAGGATCATGTGTACATGGAAATAGTAAGCTTTGATATGGAAATTATCAAAAGAGGTGAAGAATAACTACGTTTTAAAATGGTTTGAAAACCCACTTTAATTGAAAGGATTACAAGTTTTCATTATGATGATGATAATTTCCAAAAAAAATTAAACATGTGAATGCTGGGAAATATTTTGAATTCTTTTATAAAGATGAAATTCTCCGATTTGGGAAGAGAATTTCTGATCCCTTTATACTAGAGCTAAAAATAGAATTATTTGATGATTCTCATAGATGGGACTTTTCAATACACCCTGGATTCATAAGGATGTAGACATATTTTAAGGAACATCTCTTGTGGGACAATATGAAGAGAGAACTTGATGATTATGTATCACTATGTATAGTTTGTAAATGTGTGAAGGCTGAAAGACAATATCATATTAGAGTCATCCAACAACTTCATAGTCCAACATGGAAATGGGATGACATTACTAATCATTTTTTCACCAAATTACCAATTACCCCATGAAGTAGTTATGCAATATGGGTAATTTTTGATTGAATTACAAAATAGTTCTATTTCCATGTTCTAAGGGAGGATTTTCTTCTTGATCACATTGCATGGCTCTATATTAATGATGTTGTGTGACTTCAGGGAGCACCTCTTTAAATTGTGTCTAATCGTGATCTAATATTTACATTGAAATACTATAAATGTTTTTATAAATCATAAAAAACCTATCTTCATTTTGATAACATCGTATAACACTCAATTTGATGGACAATCATAAAGGACAATTCAAATTTTAGAAGACATGTTGAGGCCATAGTCAATTGAATTTCTAGGTATGTGAGATCAATAATTATCTTTGGTAATATTTCCTAAAACAATAGTTTCTATTCATTTTTTCAAATGGAACTATATAGCGCATTATATAGAATGATATTTCATACTACAACTTGTTGGGATGATGTTTATGAAATGATTCTCTTAGGTCCAGAACTAGTAGGGGAAACAACAACAGTGGTAAAGAGTGTTTAAGCCCATATCATATAAAATCAATGTAGTAAAAAGAGTTATATTGAAAATGATATAAATGATTTTGAGTTTCAAGGGGATGATCATTTCGTTCTAAAACTGTCTCCATTGAAGAGTGTTATAATATTTGAAGTGAAAGTGAATCTAAGACCAATGTACAATAGAACATTTGAAATGTTTTAGTGAATTGAAGATATGGAATACAGTTGGTTGATTCTCACCTATTCATTCTAAATTATACAATGTGTTCCACATATCTTTTTTATGGAAGTACATTCCAAACCCAACGCATTTCCTCACTTTGGATGGAGTCAAATTAGAACATGAATTACCTTTTTGTGAAGATACTTTTTCAATTATTAACAATAAATAACAAGTATTGGGGATTTTTAATACAAATTTTCTAATATTAGTTTGGAAAACCAATAAAATTGAGGATATTACAAGAGATCCAGAGGAAATTATGAAGAAAAACTAAAAAAATTATTTTTTAGGGGACATTATTGGAATTTTACCAATGAATTTTTTTTGGAGTGGAGAATGTAATACCAAAAAAATTTATGTTAAATTCCGTTCAAAATTTACATTTTCGATAACATATGATTCACATAACAATGACTTTAAAAGTTTAATATATTGTTGAATATGACATTTGGAATAGTTTTTGCGACCATTAAGAATAGTAATATGACTATTTTAATAGTAACGTCATCAATAAAAGTATAAATGAAATTTTGGTTTCTTTTGAATGTAAATAAAATAAGTTCATATCATAGAATGAGTATATAAATATGTTTAATATGTTGAACTAATTATTTCCATGTTTGTGAAACATAAAATTTTATTTAAACTTTTATATTTAATATATTGATTTAAATGAAATAATTTCATAAAATATAATCATAAATTTAATTTTTTTTCTTAAGATTATAAGGTAATTTAAGGAGACCTTCACTACTTTTTATATGTGTTTAAAAATTGAATATAATTTTTATTTTTTATTTTTTCAAATAAATAATGATTTAAATTAAATATTAAATTTATCATATATATAAATTTATATTTAAGAAATTTATTTCAATTTTGAATACTAAATATCAAAAAACGGTAATGTGGATTTTTTAGATTTATCAAAACTAGTTGTATTTCTGGTCAATAGTGAAATATGTTTATTTATGGTATTCATAAATTATAACGTAAATAAAGTATTCCTTGAGTAATGAATGATGTATAAACCATAATTTATTACTTACATTAATAATTAATATATTTAGGGATAATTTGAAAACTATTCATTATATTGAGAAAAAATAATAATCAAATGGTTAACATATTCAAAACACCCCATCTCCTCCACTGATAATACCACCCCATATGTAACGACCCAAACCCTCCTGGTCCATCCCTTCCCAAATTCTGTTGTTTGGCATGCCTTGGACCCATCGGGTCCGGATCCTAAGGGTGGTGTCTACATAGTGGGATTCCATCGCGGTGTCAATCATCGGTGACTCCGATTGGTGGGTCACCGATTGGTGTGACACCGATCGGTGTGACATGATCTGTGCGACACAATCGGTGGGATAGGTTTGGGGTGTCACCGATCGGTGTGTCCCGGATCGGTGTGACACGATCAGTGTGACATGACTGGTGTGTCACTGATTGGTGCCACGGGGCCTTATCGTGTTTTTCATTCATAGTTTTCCCATAACACCACTTTTAAGAATTTTTATCCTTTTGAAAGGGGTTCAAGGTCGTTTTTAGCCCCATAAACAATGTTTTAAATTCCTAAGAGTGGGGATACCCTCAACGGACCCATACTATGTGTCTGTGTAATGCATTTTTCCTCTGTTTAAATAAACTCATTAAAATCACAGTCGATCTGGCCACCTCTCTGATGTGAATTATTAAATGACAATTAATTCCATCATGTGTAACCACCCAACCACGTGGTGAAAACTCAATCTTCCTATTTATCATCTCAAGATCATGACATCCCATATCGATGGTATCTCATCTTTATATCACGCTAAAATTCCATTCCTCTTATTCATGGATAAGTTCATTCTTATCCTTGGTGCGTTGGAGTTTCACTTCCCGAGGCAAGTGGTGCGCCTATGTTGTAGCCTTTCTTGCTCACCCTGAGAGTCCAAAAATTTCCTTCCATACAAGTCGTGTATCCCCAGTTCTTGGAACGTGGAGAGGAACACCGATATTTGATCATCCTTGTAGGGATTTTCATTGGCCACTCCTTAGTATGTATCATGCGGGGTGGGCATGTTATTGTTCTTGCGGGGATTAATGAAACCAAACCTTAAATAATATAATAAACGGACTTTTAAAAATTGAAGGATGTGTTCTTGGTGTCCTCTGCTATACTTTATATCCTTGAATATGTGTTTTTAATTGTACGGGATTATGCCCAATGAAAATCATGGTCGTTGGTGGTCTTTTCTTGTGCACTAATTAACCTCTATTTTTTCAGGATAATTATGTGTTTTAATGGGTGTAACATGGACAATACTTAATCACATAAACGTAGTTGGTTAAATTGATGCCTAGTGAATATGAATCCTTGTGATATCACCCCAATTAACCAAATGGAATTATGAAACTAATTAAATGTAATATTCAAACTTTAAAAAATCTCATGCTCTGTTCTGGCGATGTTGACGGTTGATGCTTGCGAAGCGATGTTGATGGAGATGGGATCCCTTATTGTGATATAGTTGGTGTATTTTCGATCGGAGGCTGTTTGGGGATGTATGGTGGAGCTTGGATTGGTTCCAATAATTATAGGAGTCTCACAGATCCCTTTTGTTGTTATGACTTTACAAGAGAGCTGGGTGTGAATGCTTAATTTTCTGTTTGGCTATTTTTCCTTCCCTTGCATGTGGTTATGCCAATAAGTTTCCCATTAGTGAAAAATATACTTAAATGGAATCACTTGAATACGAAAATAGTAATGGGTTCAACGGGGAATTGATTTACAGAAATGAGTTATGACAGGATTGTGTCTGTTATGCTTCTTATGAATGAATAGTAACGAGGGTGCTTGTATATGGGATGTTTTTGAAAACCCTAGGTTGGGATGAGTTCTTTTTACTTATATATATAATTTTAGTTCTTATGTTTCTTATTCGCGCCCACCCATGATAAGCACGTCTTGCCAAACACCCACATTTCATGGGGAGGGTGTTTTTCCCAACTCTTCTGTGAGTAGATAGTTATTAGCTCCTTTTATGCTCCCTTTCCTGAGTATCCCAAGATCCTCTGGGAAGGATATGACGTCTTGAGGTCTATTATAGCCATAGATTCTTTGGGAAGGGTACATGGTGGTGGTTGGCCCAGGTGTGTGTGGGCAAGTTGTTTCCCAAGTGTCTTCGGGATGAGGCCTAGGTGTCTTCGGGCATAGATGTAGTTGTTCTGGACTTGGTGTGTGTGGGCATGGTTATGTGTGGTTGTTTCCCACGTTTTTGCGGGAAAATTTCATGGTTGTATCCAAGGAGTGTACGAGCAGGGTATGGTAGTGGGACTGTGGTGAGAATAGCGGGAGAGGTTTGATATGTAGTATGTCCTCAATAACCAGTGGGAATGTGGCGCGGGGTACCCAAATATCGATGTTATATTACTATTAGTTTACATGCGTTGTGTTATTTGGGGAGAGTTCCTTGATAATGTTTGGGTGGATAGTTTCCTTGCTAGGAGATCTGGTTATTTCCTTTTATCAAGGTGAATTAGAATGCCTCCCCACTTGTGCACGAGAGCCTCTGGTCATCCCTACTGAGTATACATGTTTACTCACCCTACGTATATATACTAATTTCAGGTTTACAAGAGGACATCAGGGTTCATACGGGACCATACTGGCTCAGATGATGGGACAATTTTTGTTGTTGTTTTTAATTTTATGGTACCTTCCCTTTGAGTTTTCTTGTAATTTTGTAGCATCTACCTTTTGACATGCATATGGTAATGGTTTCCTTTTGGATTTATTTATTCCTTCAGTTTTGCTATTGTTGAGGATTTACTATATTATATCTCGATCTTATAAAAAAGGGGGTAATGCCTTCCATTTTTTGTGTGACTCTATACCATTTGTGCTAGTCGCCAGTCCGGGAACAATTAAAGGCGGGTCTCAGGGGTCATTATCTCTCCTTCAACTGTAAAAAGGAATGGTCTGGCAATATTCTGTCCCTTCTCTCATCTTGGTGATGGCGGGTCATGACAGAATGGTAGCAGTGGAAGAGGTTGAAAGATAGGATAGAGCTCGGGGTTATGCATAGTGAGTATTGCATGGGATTATAGGGAAATAGTGCTAGGCAATCTTGGTGTATGAAATAGGCCACAGAAGACCATCTAGGAAACGAGATTTTAGGTCCCCCCGTGATCCATTGCAAAGACTCTGGGCCTACCAAACGACCAAGTGAGACTACACTTATTGCAGGGTAGAGACCCTAGTAAAGGTACATGCATCAAAATGACTTATGTTCTTATGTGTCTTGGGTATTTTCAGGATTTAAAATGAATAAGAAGACTGAGAAAAAATTTAAATGCAATATGCTTCACTACTCAGGCTTAGGAATTCCTTGTTTACCTTACATCTATGGAACCAGGAAGACGACCATGAGTTGTGCGGGCGATCAGGGATCACGAGGTTGACATGGATGATTAATATAGTGCTGACTGAGTGGAGGAGGACAGTCAGTGGCATAGGATGCTTCATGCCTTTCAACGACAGTCCCTCAGGAAATACGAGGGAAGTACCTCAGGCATGGAGGGAGAGAGAGCTGGATAGAGGTGATGGTGATTGCTTTAATCTTTATCCGGGAACTGACATAGTACTGGGTTACTCCGAAGATAGATAGATGTGGGGGGGGGGAGCCCGTAAATGGTGGACTCTATATATTGGGTTGAAGAGGGGGGCTGATGTTTTGTGGACCGACTTTGAGAGGGAATTCTGGGTGGAATTCCACTCTTCCAAGATGATGGTGTAGAAGAGGAAGGGGATACTCTCCCTTCAGCAAGGGAGCTTGTTAGTGGGGGAGTTCGAGATCAAGTTAAAGAACAGACTTCATTTTTCTCTGGTCTTTTTTCCGGATGACGAGTCTCATGCGAGATGTTTAGAGGAGGTACTCCTACATTCCCTTCAGCATTTTGTTACTACCTTCACCCTAACGACATAGATGGAGGTCTAGAAGAATACTAAAGTGGTAGAAAGGATGCACACACTGGGTGGTGGGCCACGAGAGGGGATCCAGTGGAGTTCATTAAAGGGGAAGGCCGTCAGCAGTATGCCTCCAAAGTTAGGGCCTTCTAGGTTTCGACCAGTGGGGAGAAGGCCCCAGTACATCCAATTTCAATCACCCAGTACTCGCCCATTCCTTGCAAGCCCAGAAGCAAGGTGATTCATCTGTGGATTCCATGGGCACCTTCGGAATCAGTGCCTAGATAGAGTGCAGTACAGTGCGGGTGGGCAGGTTCAGCGCCCTCCTGAGCAGCAAGAGTATCCATCCAGACCGTTTAAGCAACAGCAGCAGGGACAAAGAGCTCCCACTCCCATGAGAGTATATGGGGCAGGAGGAGGCCAATCCCAAGGTGCTCCTCAAGGACCTAGACCATGGTGTGGTCAGGGAGGTGGTCGACAATTAAGAGGCAGATGAGCAATGTGTGGGTAGTTGCAGGTCGCAGAGGCAATAGTTCCAGTAGGGTTAGAAGTCATTTGAGGTACGATCAGCTTGTTTAGAACTGTTGGATGCACCTTCTTTTTTTTCTAAATCATCACACTCCTTTTGTTACACCAAGTCTAGCCTATACATTGAGCCTAGACATAGAGAGACTCTCCATTCCCCTAGTGCTGAGTACGCCAGTTGGGGGTCATACCACTCTGTTTGATGTTTGTCGAGGATGTAGATTGATGTTGGGGCCGCATCAGTCTAGTGGGGACTATCTTATGCTAAAAATAAATCAATATGATATCATCCTAAGCATCGACATTTTATTTTCTGTGCATGATGTTATAGACTTCTTTTAGAGAAGAGTCATGTTCTCCAATAGGGATGCCCAGCGTGTGACTTTTGTTGGTGAGAGGAGATGTCAGGTTGGGAGACTGCGTGTGGACCCTCATCTTTCTATGTTGGCCGAGCATTCAGTAGAATCAGTGGATGATGAGATGATGGATGTTTCTTAAGTTGTTAGAGAGTTCTTTGACATTTTTCCTAAGGTGGTTTTGACTCTACCCCCTCGATGTGATGTTGAGTTTGGGATAGACTTACAATCCAGTGCCCATCCGATTTCCATGGATCCTTATTGGATGGCACCTTCTAAGATGCGGGCGTTGCAGATACAGATTGATGATCTGATAAAGAAGGGTTTCTCCCAACCCAACGTTTCGCCATGGGGTGCTATGGAATTGTTTGCAAAGAAGGCATATGGTGGTCTCATGTTGTGCATAGACTATCAGAAACTGATTCAAGTAATGTTCAAGAACCGTTACCCACATTCAAGGATAGACAATCTCTTTGACCTGTTGAGTGAAGTAGGCCGGTTCTCTAAGATCGATCTACGGTCGGGGTATCACCAGGTAATAGTGAAGTATAGTGATATTCTAAAGACTTTTTTTAGGTGAAGGTATGAGAACATTGAGTTCTCAGTAATGTCGTTCATTGTTACGAATGCACCTACTGTGTTCATGGGCCTCATGAACTGTTTTTTTCAAGAGATTTTGGATTGGTCCATCATTGTGTTCATCGATTACATTTTGATCTACTCATGATCAGAGGAGGAACATAATAGCACCTCAGGATGGTTTTAGAAATCCTTCGACATCACCATCTTTAAGGGAAACTTTCTAAGTGTAAGTTCATTGCATGAGAAGTTCATTTCCTTGGACACGTGGTGTCTCAACAAGGGGTAGTAGTTGATCCGTCAAAGGTAGAAGCAGTAGTTTCATGGGAAGCACCCAGGAATGTGATGGAGGTTCATATTTTTCTAGGTCTGGCAGGCTATTATAAAATGTTTGTACCCGACTTCTCTCGATTTGTAGCTCCCTTTTATAGCGTTGACCAGAAAGGACCATGACTTTGTGTGGAGTGAGTAGTGCCATGAAGACTTCGATTTTCTAAAAGGGATGTTGGTTAGTTCCCCAGTGCTGAGGTTACCTATGGAAGGGCTGCAGTTTGAGGTATTTTGTGATGCTTCTGGACTTGTCCTAGGGTGTGTGCTAATGCAGCAATGGAGAGTGATATCTTATGGGTCTAGGTAGTTACGTCCTCATGAGCATAACAATGCCACCCATGACCAAGAGAATGCATAATTAGTGTTCTCGTAGAATTTGTGGTGGATTACCTCATCGGGTAGCACATTGTGGTATTCAAAGATCAAAATAATTTGAGGCATATATTTACCCAGTGGGACCTGATCTTGCAACTGCGAAGGTGGGTATTGTTCCTCCAGGACTACAACTTCGAGATCTCTTACACTGAATTTAAGAGGAACATTTTGGCTAATGACTTGAGCAAGAAGTCACTGATAGAAGTTGATTAGGAATATGTGGATGATTGGAAGGCAATGGAAAAGATGGCTTCCCAACACCACGATGAATGAAAGGATGGTAGTAGACGATTTCTGTGTCAAATGACAGTGAAGTCCTCTGTACTACGGAAGGTGGAGGAGTCTCAGTGGGGAGACATAAAGGGTGAGGTGATGCGTGATTGGGTTAACCAAGTAAATGATCTGGTATGGTGGTCAGATAATGGTAAGAGTCAGATGCTTTTTCGAGGGAAGTTGTTTGTCCTAGAGATGATGCATGAGGATGTTCTTCATGATTTCCAAAACTCACTCATATTAGTACACCATAGAGTTTCCAAGATGTATTGAGGCCTAAAGGAACCTTTTTGTTGGCTCGTGGTGAAACAGGTCGTGGTAGGCTTCTTGGCATGGTTCTTGGTATTTTAGCAGGTGATGGATGAACACCATGTCCAAGGAGGTTTGTTGCAGGATTTAAATGTCCCTGAGTGGAATTAGGATGACATATCGATGGATTTCATCACCGGAATACCTAGGGTTCAATGAGGCTACGATTCTATCTGGGTAGTGGTAGATCGGCCAACAAAATCAGCTCACATTATGGGTATCAAGGAGTCGAGTGCGGTGGATGCCATAGAACGAAGATACGTGGATGAGGTGGTGCGTATGTATGGAGTTCTTAGGTCCATAGTCTCGGATAGGGATGCATGTTTACCTCACGAGCCTGGGGGGGATTGCAGCCTGCTTTTGGCACCCAGCTACATCTTAACTCTACTTTCTACCACCATACAGATGGGAAGATAGAGCGAACCATCCAGACGTTGAAGGATATGCTACGAGTATTTGATTTAGACTTTGGGGGATCATGTGAATGACATTTTCTCTAAGTATATTTTGAATACAACAACAACTATCACTCTACTGTTGGCATGGAACCATTTGAAGCCTTATATGGGAGGTCATGTCGTTCTCCCATGTGCTTGACCGAGGTTGTGAAGGCAGGTGTTCTTGGACCAGAGTTGGTGCACAGCAAAATGAAGAAGGTTAAGCTTGTGTGTTAGATGACAAAGGTAGACCAAGACCCATAGAAGTCATATCCCGATCATAGGAGGAGGCCCTTGGAGTTTGAGGTTGGAGAACATGTGTACTTAAAAGTATCCCCTCGACGTGGGCATCAAAGGTTCAGTAAGGAGAGAAAGCTCTCTCCTAGGTTCATCAGGCCCTTTGAGTATTTGGGGCGTGTCTATGAGGGGGAATATCAGCTGGAGTTGCCTCCTAAGTTGGAAAGGATCTGCGAGGATTTCCACGTCTCTCAACATCGTCGCTATCTAAACTATGATTCCCATGTCATTGACTGGAGAGAAATTGACATAGGGGATGACACTACGTTCTTGGAGCGACCAGTGAAGATCGAGGATCGAAAGGAGAATGTTCTTTGTGGATGAACCATCCTTTTGTTTTAGGCGTTGTGGAGGCATGGTGGTCTCGAGGAGGGTACATGGGAGCGATAAGGTTAGATGCGTGCCCAATACCCTATGTTGTTTTGATTTTTTGTTCCGAGACTACCTTTTTGTTCTTGTTTTTGTGACCTTCTATGATGTAATTCTGACTTTGTGGGTTTATGAGATGTTTTGTTTGCTTACCTTGAGAATGGTTATGAAAGGTCCTGATATGTGGGGATGGGTAGACCTTATCCATAATCAATATGCATTTATCTGGAGGCGATTAAACTCGTGTGAGCGAGTCAGTGCCGCTAAAAGAGGATAGTATTTTGACAAGGAGTAAGGGACTCCCTAACCCATCTGACTGGACTGTGCGGTATGACCTTTAAGTGTGTTGGTAAGGCAGTTTTTGGTGGTATTTCACCAAGAGGTATCTTTCCAGGTGGTTGTTCAGACCCCTCTCTTCTCTTCGAGTCTATCTTCATTCACATGGGCGAGAATAATTTGAGAGATATCTAAATGTAATGACCCGGACCCTCCTGGTCCATCCCTTTCCAAAATTCTGGTGTTTGGCATGCCCTAGACCCATTGGGTCAGGATCCTAAGGGTGGTGTCTCGGTAGCGAGAGGCTATCGCGGTGTCAACCATCGGTGATGCCGATCGGTGGGGCACTGATCGGTGCGACACCGATCGGTGTGACACGATCGTGTGATAGGATCTGTGTGTCACGATTAGTGTGACATGATCGGTGTTTCATCGTTGCGTGTGACATGATCAGTGTCTCACCGGTCCCTGGGACACGATCGGTGTGAATCGAATGGTGTGTCCCCAATATGTTTGAAACGATCGGTGTGTCACTGATCGGTTCCATAGGTCCTTGTCGGGTTTCTCATTCACAGTTTTTCCCGTAACACCACTTTTAATCCTTTTTATCCTTTTGAAGGTGGTTTGTGGCCGTTTTTAGCCCCTTAATCAATGGTTTAAATTCATATGAGTGGGGAGAACCTACACAGACCCAGACTGTGTGTCCGTGTAATGTGTTGTTCATATGTTTAAATAAAATATTTATACTCACAGTCATTATGGCCACCTCTCCAATGGTAATTATTAAATGGAAATTAATTCCATTATGTGTAAACACCCAACAGCATGGTGAAAACTCAATCTACCTTTTTAGCTGCTTAGGATATTGATATCCAATAACACCAGGATCTCATCTTTATATCACACTAGAATTCCTTTCTTCTTCTTCTTGGATGGGTTCGTTATATCCCTTGGTGCATTGGAGTTTCCCTTCCTGGGGTGAGTAGTGTGCCTGTGTTGTAGCATTTCCTTCTCACCTTGAGAGTCCCAAAAGTTCTTATCCTGCAAGTCATGTATCCCCAGTTCTTGGTCCGTGAAGAAGAACATCGATCTTTGATCATCTTAGTAGGGTTTTTCCATTGTCTCTCCTTATTATGTATCATCCAGGGATGGTATGCTATTGTTTCTATGAGGATGGATGAAACCGAACCTTAATGAAGATAATAAATGGAATTTTAAAATAATAAGGGTGTGTGCTAGATGTTTTCTATTGTACTATTTATCCTTGATTATTTGTTATGAATTTTATGGGATTTTGCCCAATAAAAATCATGGTCGTTTGTGGTCTTTTCATGTGCACTAATGAACATCTGTTTCTCATTTTTGGATTTTCATTTGTTTGAATGGGTGTAACATGGAAAGTAGGTAATCATGTAAACACAGTTGATTAAATGGATGCACATTGAATAAAAATCATTGTGTGATCACCCCAGTTAACCAAACGGAAAGGCTGAACTGAATGAATGGAATATTCAAACAAGAAAACTCCCTTGCTGTATTCTGGAGATGTTGAAAATTGATACTTGGGAAGCAACGTGGATGGGGATGGGATCCCTTGTTGTGGTGCATTTTTTGGATTTGAGATCTGAGTATGTGTGGGGTTGTATGGTGGGGCTTGGTTTGGTTTCAATACTTAGAGGGATCTCAAAAATCCCTTTTTTTGTGACATTACAAGAGAACTGGGTGTGAGTGCATAATTTGTTGTTTGGCTATTCTTCCTTCCCTTGGATTGAGGTTATGCCTGTCAGTTTCCCCGTAGTGTAGAATTTACATAAATGAAATCACTTAAATATGAAAACATGAATAGGTCCAATAGAGAATTGTTTTCTGGGAATGAGTTGTGACACATCATTGGCTGTTATGCTTCTTATGAATGAATAGTAATGAGGGTGCCTGTGTATGGGCAGGTTTTGGAAACCCTAGTCTAGGATGAGTTCTAGTTAACTATATATATTATAGTAGTTCTTATGTTTCTTATTATCACACCACTCATGTTAAGAACTTCGTTCCGAACACCCACATTTCATGGGGGAGGGTGTTTTTTCCAACACTCCAATGAGTGGCTAGTTATTATCTCCTTTTCTACTCCCTTTCCCGATTAGCCTAAGATCTTTCGGGCAGGCTATGATGACTAGAAGTCCATTATAGACCTAGATTCTTTAGGGAGGGTACGTGGTGGTGGTTGGTCCAGGTGTGTGTGGGCAGGTTGTTTTCTAAATGTCTTCGGGATGAGGCCCATGTGTATTCGGGCATGGCAGTAGTTTTTATGGCCCATGTGTGTATGTGAGTGGTTTTGTGTGGTTGTGGCCCAGGTGTTTTTGGGCAGAATGAGTGGATATAGCTTAGGAGTGTCCATGTAGGGAATGGAAGTGGTACTGCGGTTAGAATGACGGGAGTGGTTTGACACGTAGGATGTCCTCAATAACCAGTGGGGAATTGGTACGGGGTACCAACATATTTATGTTCCATTACTATTACATTACTTGATTTGAATTATTCAGGGAGAGTGCCTTGGTGAGGTTGGGGTTGATAGTTTCCTTGCTCGGAGCTCTGGTTTTTTACTTTTCTCATGTGGCATTAGAATACCTCCCCACTTAAGCACGAGAGGCTTTGGTTTTCCCTACAGAGTATACCTGTATACTCACCCTACATATATAAACTGCTTTCAGGTTCCCACAAGGACATCATAGATCGTACGGTACCATACTAGCTCGGACGTTGGGACAATTTTTGTTGCTATTTTTCATTTCTTGGTACCCTCCTTTGGTGTTTTCTTCTACTTATATAGCATTTTATTTTTGACATGAATATGGGAATGGTTGGATTTGCCTTTTTTTCCTTCAGTTTTGGTGTTGTTGGGGATTTACTACATTATCTATCGATCTTATCAAAAAATGGGGAAATGCCTTCCATTTTGTGTGTGATTATATTCCCTCGGTGCTAATCGCCACTCTAAGACCTATTAAAGGTGGGTCTCGAGGGTCATTATCTCACTTTCAAATGGATAAAAGGTGGGTCTGGCAATCTTTTGTCTCTTATCTATCTAGGTGAAGGCGGGTCGTCACACCAAAACCCCCACATATTCACATGATTCCAATGCCATAAATAATGCTTATATACTACTCATTTACACCCCAAACCACTCCACCACTTTCTAATCATTATTTTATCACCAAAATAACATTTCAATGTTCATTAATGATGTTCTCATGGTGAAAAATTATTGAGGTAAATCAATTTTGGTTCTTTTTTTTACATTCTTATTTTTACATTAACTCATTTATCCAAATATACATGATAAATTTAGTATCAAATATTTATGTTAATTTTATTATGTTAATGTGTGACCCATCATCCAACCCCTTCTCTTTCAACTTTTATCCTAAAAATTAAAACATCATCTGAAATGTGTTGATTTACAACTATCATGGGTGACATGACTTCATTTCCCATTACCGCATTCAAGGATGGTTATAAAATAGTAATTATGGATAACATTTTATTATTTTACATATTATTAGTTATTTAGATTTCTTGAATGAATATATATACATTATATTAATTAATAACTAAAATCTAGTTTATGCCGATACAGAAATCACCGAATTAATCTAAAATATTATATATATTGTTATTTCTAATGAATCATCCTCATATGAGGAAAACATAATATATAAAACAATTAAATTATTCTAATTTTTATTA
The DNA here is from genome assembly GCA_963277665.1 of Viscum album. Taxonomy (NCBI): domain Eukaryota; kingdom Viridiplantae; phylum Streptophyta; class Magnoliopsida; order Santalales; family Viscaceae; genus Viscum; species Viscum album. Next base: position 920,878,369 of record OY728132.1, read on the forward strand.
ATAACATATAAAATTGAATTATGGAAAATTATTTCGATTTTAAATGACCCATCATACTTATATACAAGTTAATCAGTCATGAAAAGGAATGAATCTAACACTGCCAATCAACAAAATTTTATATTATAACAGATCAGAATGTCCATGAATTAAAATAATATAATAATAAGAAAATATAATAAATGTTTTTAGGTTATGAAATAATTTAATAATCAATCAAATATCATTATCCAAGACATTATTTTCAAGTGCATAACTGTTTCGTAAAAAAGTTAATGGATTCTCCCTGAACATTCATTTTCGTCCGAGTTACACATTTTTCTCATTAACCAAATTTAATTATCTCTAGTATTATATAATTCAGATAAATTCTATTTTAATGTTCCAATTTTTTTTCCATTACTTTTCATAACCCTAGGGTGGGAAATAAATTATTTTATAAGGATTGCATCTCAATTGTTTTTGATAAGCCTGCTTGATTTAAGGGAACATCGTGATTTGATGCTTAGTTTGAAGTGAATTATGTAATGTGTATTAATTCAATGTTATTTTTCATGTATCACTGATTTTGTAATTAAATTAATTTTTCATTTATTGTTTTATAAAATAATTATTATATTTTTTATTTTACGTTTTCTTTAGTATTTTCCATTAAACCTCACTAAAGCGAATCATTTCAAAATATTCATAAATATATTATGCACATGATTTCACATACATTTAAAATAATATATTTCCAAAATATAATTTCATTATACCTACATTTTTATCTAGTATATTCATGCTACAAAAGCAATTTAAAAAAATACAAATGCTTTTCAATAAAATCTCTTACATCCGAAGAAAAAGGGTATTTCTCTCAAGAATTCTTAAAAAAATTTATTTGTGTTTTTTATTCTATTCTGAAAACTAATGAGGAATCATATTTTATGTACTGATTGATCTATTATCATGTCATATACAACATTTTATTAAATGGTTTATGATCAGTATTACTATGGATGTGCTATTTGATACCCTTCCACTTATTAATAATAATAGATAGTGATTATGTTTACTAATTGGGGAAATTTATTTATATATAATTGGCTAGCTTCAATATGACTATATATGTTTATTATTTTGTACACCATTCTTATGACGAATGTAGTAGGCATAGTAAGATATTAGGGGGGCCCACTCTTTCCCATCGGTGCATAGATAGTTCTTAAGGGACAATCTAGACAATGTTTTTACCAAATTATGTATGGTGTCTTAATTGAGCCCTTGAAATTTTTTTATGATGTCTATAATTATAAATTACCTCTTTATGTTGTTAGTAATTGATATACCATGTTATTACCAACAAGTAGAATATTCATGGTTATGTTTCATTCTATATTTATTATATTTGTGGAATTATTTATTTATATTGTATTCATGCCATATTTTTCATTTGATTTGGTTTTAACAGTTTTTTAGTAATTCCCCATTCCACCATTTTTATGATTATGAAATCTTCTATTGTGTTACATACCAATAATAAGCATCTATGATCAACACTTTTTTATGTTTAATTTTTCCCCTATATGTGATGATTTATTTTATGAATGACATAATGATATAATCATGAAGTATATGGATTCTTTTTTAGTTTCTATGTTGTTTTTCATTTAATGTTATAATGTGACAATTATATTTGTCTATGGGTTTCCAATTATATTAGAGAATCTGGTACTCTGGGTTTTGAATCTCATTTTAATTCAAATTTAATAAATTAATGAATCAACTCTAGTTTACTAGAGTCAAGGTCTTTTGGATTGTTTTAATAAATCTAAACATTTAATTATTTGTTATAAACCTGATTTAGATACCCAATGAAGTGGTATTTTTTCAACGAGCAACATTTTTTTATTAATTTCTAACCTACCACCAATACTTATTATAGAATGATGATATAATATACCCTGTATATTAAAAAATCGAGGATGATTTTATAATAAATTCACTACCTAAAACCATCTCCACTTTTACCAAATGCATTATGAAATTATTGTTAATGTGTAAGGTAGACTAGAGCCTCACAAAATGATGTCATTCGTTTTTACATTTACTCATATCAAATATGGGTATGATGAAGGATGATAAATATATATATGATAAATATTTTTCTAAAACATTTTATGTAATTACACCGTAAATAATTTTTAACCATACATTCCATGTTATATGTGATAATATCTCTCGTTTGTATGATAGACTACCACCTAAGGAAGTAATGAGGTTCATCTGTCACAAACACATCACATGGAAGGATATAAGCATAATGATAATGAATGTTTTTGATATACATGAAATAATTATGATATCCATGACATGTATATAATTATGTATATATTATAAATCATTTCCCATTTTCATACCATTTAACTGAAATTATGATTATTATACTGATTGTATACTTCTGGATTACTACCTTCACTAAGAGATGTGACTCTATTTTCAACACCACACCACATGGATAATATAAATATATACATGTTTATTATATGGTCTATATGATATTATTATCATTTTTATGTATTATATATTACATACCCTCGTTCTATATTAAACATTGGAAAATAAAAACATCAAGCAGTCGTATATGTGGACTACTGTCATAATGATTGCAATGGAAATAATCATTCATAAAAATCTTATATAATTAGAAAAAAAAATTAGTATTATGGATAATCATGTCATGATTAATTTTTTATATGATGAAAATATGTAATATTAGAAATAATATGATCATTAATAAAAAAGCATTAGACAATATAAAAATTAACTCATGAAACAATAAAAATAATGATAAACTGTTATAAAAAGGGTGGTAAAATGTTATAAAATGATAATATTCGATATTATAACTATTAATATTGCTCTTATATAAGTTTATTAAATGTCTAAAACCACTATATATGAGGCTAAATCACTTCCAAATTAATAGAATCTTGATGTAAAGGATTTAGTCTCAATTTACATTTCAATGAGGATTATTAATTATTATGTATCAATTCACATTTATTTGGTGTATCTAATCACCATGTACATATAATAACATGAATACTTAATTATTCTTGGTATTTTGAGTTTAACCTTATTTTATCATATCTTATTGGATTTGACATGAATGTTACTATGTTGTAAATATTATTGTACAATCTCATTTAATTTTGTGATTGTTATCATTATATTTAAAAAATCAATTTATTAAGAAATTTGTTCATTGGAAATAAAATAACTCTTAGATATCCACCTTATTATGTGAAATTAATAATAATTTCCTAATCCACATACCATTTTATATATTTATATTTTAAATTTACTTTTATCTGATTATTAGTAAATATTGATAAATCTATATCCTATTCTGAAAATTTATATTTTATTATAAGTAAAAATTTTATGAATTTAATAGATTACTCAATTCACAATAAATTCATTGTGAATGAATGTCAGGGTTTAGTGTCTATATATAGAAATTCCTACGATGCATTCGTAGTCTCATAAGAAAAAATATGTCTTCCATTCCCCATGAATTTGTACCAATTAGTATTAAACTATCTTGTGAAATATAATAATAGTATAGTTATATCTTACAAAGATGATTCATTTTGTGTGTAGTTGTTCTAATCCATATTTTCTATGGCCTTTATGGAAAAGGTATCATGTGTTAGGGAAACATTACATAACATAATTAATCATTTCCTTCATTAACTTTTTTTATCATTATCCACCATATATTTTCATGGATATTATATATTGATTCATTTCATTCAGATTTAATTCATTAAATCACATGGGTCCTTAGTAATGTACCATTAAATACTAAATATACATATCATACCAATTTTGTAATAAATTTTAAGAGGAATGTGTTTTCAGTTATATAACATTACAGAAAAATTATTTCCATTTATTCTTATTACCTTAAGTTGTTCTTAATCCTTACTATGCATTTGAACTCACACATATTTTTTATTTTCCCAAGAATTCAAAAAGTGTACTCTATTTCATAGGAAATGATAAGATAGAATGAAAAATATAATTATTAAATAAAATTATGATATAATTTATGTTCTCAAATGTAATATGGGAATGATATATTTATCTAGTTTACCAGGAAAAAAATAGTTAGTCCATCAGGATGTGATTCAATGAATCTTATGAAAATCTAATAAAGCATACACAAACTCTGGGTTAATGTGATCAATTTCACTATAGTTATTATCATATAATGTTTATTTGAAATACTTGGGATCTAAAATTTGGAAAACAAATATTAAGGAAAAATAACTTCATGATAGACTTCAAGGATAATTATAAAAAGAAAATCCTATTATTTTGGTAATATATTTATTATGTGGTATTGTAATCATATATATCAAAGTATATAAAATATAAGCGGATTTTATTATGGAATAGGTTATCCAAATGGTAATAAATATGAAAAGTGTGAAATGGGATTCCCTTGATAGTCATCTAGTGCATAAAAATGGGTTTAACTATTGTTGGGATTTGAAATTTTTTCATGGATGATCATAATGAATTGAAGTGTTTTGGAAGTGTTAGATTAAAATCTATCCTAAAATTTCATAATTATTTAGATGGTACTATATAATGTGTCGTAATAGATCCATAAAAAAAATCATGATTTTGTGTATTACACTTTGTATTTGTGTCTTTTCCCTCTATATCACCTCTACAAGAATCCCCACTAAAGAAAATAACTTTGGGGGTGACATATTATTTACATGACCCTGAAACGCTAAAATATCATTTCAGGGTGACATGTGATTTCCATCCCATAATTAAATTATTATTTTTACATGGATAGAAATTAAATTTTATCAACCAAAAATGAATTTTCCTTTGTGTGTGTGATGTGTAAAATTCATGCCCCATGAAAAAATATTTTATTTTTTTGTGTATGGAGGCCCTTAGGAAACATGATTCCTATTTGGGTGGAAATTCTTGTTCACTTAAATGAGGAAGGGCAGTTACATTCAGTCCCATATAAAAGTCCTATACATGGAATAGTTATGTGCTTATTTTAATGGGGTAATAAATTCTTTTTAATGATATAGTGTGAGAAAATAATGATGAAACAAAACGATATAATCTAAGAAAGAGATCTTAAAAGTTAATATTTTACAAAATATTTAAAACTAAAAGGGGAAAAAGAATTATTCCTCATAGAAATACAAAAATCCACATTTCAAAGAACCATTTTTTGATATATATATTCATATTAATCCCACTTAAGGGAAACCATTATAAGAACAACATGTGGAAAAAAATCATTTCATACAGTAATATTTTTTTAGAAAAAGAATGTAGAACAATGTTCTTTATTGTTAATACATTTCCATATAAATTTTTTCCTTATATCGGACCCTCCGTGACTATAAAAACTACCAACCACTCCAATGAAACAGTATGACCCAAGTGGTTCCATTTGAAAACTATCACGAAATGTCCTCCTTGAAAATCCCCATATATGTGGGATGAGATTGCAGGGCACACCAATGTTCTCTCTCAATCAAGAATTGATGTGGAAAATGAGTTAATAGTTTTATCCAACCAAACTAGGGGGTTACATGAAATTTTCTTGATCATAAATTCTTGACTTTATGATGATCAAAACCTTAGAGGAAGTGATATGAGACTTCCTCTTTCAAAGAGTGATGTGAACCAATTTTTATATATTTTTTAGAGTTAGTGAAAGATCATTAAATCATCACCTCAAAAATAATGATAAGGGTATCCCGCTAGATTAATCCCAATCCTTTCATGAGGGTTTTGTCAACAATGAAGTGTAATTTTCTATCCTCCTAACAAAACTAATAGATGAGTAGGGTGAAAAACACATTCTGTCTTCTTTATCCTTGGAATGATAATGAAAATAATAGAGTCTATGGGAATATAGGAATCCTTTCTCCATCTCGTATATATTTCTTCATCCACCATCAGATTACTGAGATCATTGGTTTTCAGATGTTATTATTCCTCTTTCTTTTCACACAGAACATGGAACATGCAATCATAGAGGGTTGAGGGGTACCATTTCATCAACACAAACTGTAATATCTAACTCAAACTTGTTATTAGTTTTAGATCCCTTTCACCATCACCATCAAGGGTCCATATTCCCTAGGAAGCAAATGGGCCTCCTATTTGGGATAATCCCCCTATCATAGAACCAACCTATATGCCTCTTCAATTGGTGTATTCCCCAATATACCAAACTACATGGATAGGAATCATGTCCAAATTGAATATATATATACATATGAACCTCCCAATTTGTTTAATCCATGTATCAAAATTTCATCCTAATCTTATCTGGGTCATATCCCCAGTAAGTTCACATTCAATTGGGAGTGACACATTCCTTCCAAATCCGCTTCATTATTATCCTTATTGTTTAACATTCCCAGTATGATCATGTCCCAAGCTGGGATTCCCTATACCCTCCATATGATTTGATCATCATTGGAACAAGTTTCAAAAAAATCTGGACGAGTCCCCTTTTTCATAGTTGACCATATTGTTTTAGTTGAAACTACACATTTTAGTCCTCATAACATGAAAATAAAAAAATATTATATTTCCCATTAAGTGGACACCACTACATTGGTTGTAATTATATTCTAAAGGATATGTTCAAATACAATTTTGTGGGACTAATACTACAATCAAAACAACACTCATCTTCCTAGATGATGATGAAATCCAGATTTCTCAACTGAAAGGATTAGAAACATCATAATGATAATGAATGATATTTGAAAATTTGAACTATTTAAAAAATGGGTATCTTAAATGGAGATCCTCATGTGCATACACATGCAACATTCTCTCATGAACCTCACATACATACTGATTATTCCAAAATTAACGTATGCTAATTTAATTATAGTTAATTTATGGGAGTCAGAACCCATATTTTATATTTAGTAATGGTTTTCCAAAAATAATTCTAAAATCTATAATGTGGTATGGGAGTAGGAAATAGTTACCCCAAAATGACTAGATGATATCATCCTCCCACCCATAGGGACATGTAATTTTATAATTATCTCATTGGAGATATACAAGTTTACACTTTTATTCAGAAACCATATCAACTTCAACTCAAAATGGTCCTTTATATAAGACCCTTTCAAACTTAGTGGTAATTCTGAGGTGAATCCTTAAAAAATATGGTCATGTATCCCACATTTCTGTACCCTTCATGCATAATAATATTGAGGGAAAATATTGGACCAAACATATTAATTATGAATCTATTCATTTATTTTTAATCAAATTTAATGAGTTATATTTTGTGTTTTTCTTGTATATATAGTTACATTTTTCGTATAATCCATTAAATGAAATATAATGATGTCCTTTCTACAAAACCAAGCATGCACATTAGACGATTCACATGTAGTGTCTTCATCTATCTTGAGTTCATTATCATTCACCAAGCATCTTTAACACTAAGATTAAAATATACTCAATTGTGGGTACCACCCAAATGGTACCATATCAAATATATATGTACCTCGACATATCTTCTAGACCACGAATCCCCTCTAGTCACCTGCCAAATGATTACTAGTGGACTAGAAGATAATTTCACAAGTTTCCTTGTCAAACCCTTTTGGGAGCCTATCACTTGTGTATTTCAAAAATTACCCCTTATCATAGGGAGGATGATATATAGGTAAATAAAAGCCTCATATAAACATTATTGTGGTCCCCGCAATGGCTAATTTTAGCAACCACCATCACCAATCCCATAGTACATTAAATCATTATCATGATGGGGGTAACACCCTCAATAGTCAGGCCAAAGACACATATTCCATAGAACTTGGGATAGAAATCTAACGGTAGTGACCAATACACAATGAATTTTGATATTCCAAGATTCCAACTAATGAATACAACCAGTCAAATCTGGTGTCAAACCATGAGCATGTAAAAGTAGATTCCAGCACCATCCTAGCCATTCTGCATTGATTTTCATCATGTAGAGAACCATTCAAATCATATGTGATGGAAAAATGAGATAAATAATTCACAACTTATTAAATCCATGAATTCATCCATCATAGTGTGGAATGACACATAGAAAAAATCTAGAATATCGTAACTAAAAACATGGGGAAGATCCAAATCTATTGCTTTTACAACTAATTGATGTAGGAATATCTCAACATGAAATGGACGACATGAACATGAATATGTTTCATATCTTATTATAAAGTGGTAATAAACCCATAATCCTTATGAGTAATTCAATCACTATATCCAGTTGATGATGGAAGGATATGTGTTCATTATTCTACACATAATACATGATTTCTCAGATATAATAATTGCATCAGTTGTGGGTAAGAGTAAGGCACACAAACCTGCCTCAATATTTGATGTTACTCATCATGATAGGTAGACAATCACCATGTATTAGACACATATCATTGATCTCATCCTAGAGTTTCATTGACATTCCATTAAAATAGAAAACTGTATGAGGCCCATATACCAATTCCAACTAGAGTTCATTAGTCAATTTCAATGGTCACTCCAAGGAAGGCACATATCACATCAAAAATTATATAGAAATGTTTGAAAATTATGGTAGAAACACATCATTTGACAAAATATAAATCTTTATACAATATCTGTCAGCCATAGTATATGGCTACAATCACCAAGAGGAAGATATCTAAAAAATAACCCTCACAAAATGCTTGTAGGAAATAATGAGATAGTCTATGACCCTAGTCTGTAGAATGATATTGTTATTGAATCACCCATATGTTGATATATGTTAGCTGAAGGTACTAATTAATAGTTACATGATTTATTGAGAAAGTAATGGAAATTATGAATTCCCTCACCACATTTCAACTACAAGTAGTTATAGATGTCTTCTCGATCATCTTACCATAACTGATCACTTAATATTAAGAATTTGACATTTATGGATATCCTTTTCCAAATTTAATCCATTAAATCCTCAGATGTAGAAAAAGGTCAAATAGAAAAAAGGTTATTTAGTTCAAATTTTCCTCTATAAAGGCTATCACCAAGCTATATGCTTAATAAATCTTCCTAGAAGTTGAACATCGAGATGTGATGGTATCTATCCGCATGAAGGAAGTGGTTAGGAAGTTCCTCTACATAGTGATATTTCTTATAATCATGAATTTCAACCCCATGATAAATAAAATATAAGAAATCCCTACTATCACAAGGAACATGTGGAAATGATGTCAGTATTGGATGACACCACATCATTGAAGATTGATATTTTATATCTAACATAATAAAACCCATGGATATGGTTATTCTCTTAACCCTCCATGGATCTCCTTCCTTCTAATACAACATAGGATATCCCTAAAGTTCCCATTTTTAACAATGATGTCATGGGGAAACATCAACATTGGATGGATGTAGCTTAGGGAACACTTTTGATAAAACATGACGAAATTTTTCTTATGAGTAGATAGTTTCTTGATGGATTACAGAACAGTAATTTTTGGGACATTATCCACTCCTCAATTTACTATTATAGAAGAATTTTCATATCACTACATTCAAGAAATTTTCAAAATATATTGGGAACTCTTCTTCTATAATAAAAATATCTATTTCATAATAATATATATAAAAGTAAATATATCTTAACAGAATATATACACCCAAAATCAACATGGAATACCTAAATGATGAATGGAACTTTAAATTAGGAAAATATAAATGTTCCATTCCACTCAAATGTATAATTAAAACATGACTATGTCAGCAGATCACTGACTCTCCATGAATTGTTCATATAATTTTATGGATAAAACATGGGTAATTGAGTATCACCTCTCTCAATGATTATCAAATCACAATAAAGGTTACATCACATAGGGCCACTACACTGTGATGGATTGAACAAATAAATATTTTCAAAATAAATGGCATAACTACTATGAACATCCCTATAACTGCTCAAAAATACATCAGTCCTCAAGCGATATATTCATTGAAGGACTCTTTAATCATCAATATAAAATTATTAATCAATCATCCACCACTGTTTGTGTGTATAATAAAAAAGAAAAAGTGTATTTGGTTTTAGATATAAAGAAACAAAGAGAATCTAACAGTTTATGAACCCATTAGTCTAGTTTCCCTAACATCCCAATAGGATAGTTTTAAACCCATGTTTTTTATTATCCCCATGACATGTATATAAGATCATTATAATAATGTAATGAAATTTACATTCTACCTTCCTCATGCATCATCATCTACCAAAGTCAATGGAGTATGATTAGGTGTGATTATATTTTAATCTTAACAAAGGTAAAAGGTTTATCATGTTTTAGACATCAATATTGTCATGTGAGCCTTTATGGAGCATAAACACTACAAATGGTTGCCTAATCTACATGATAAGTCTTAACCCCTTATCGTAATTATAAAATGTTGTATCTTTCTCCTAGAGTTCATCCACAATTATCAACCACCATTTCTGAAGGATCATAATAATAATAAATGAAAAACTAGTTAAATAATTTTCACAACAAAATGAACAATAAACACCCCTGGATTTCTATATAATTGTATAAATATTGATAATCATGGGGAAACATAATTCTTATATATCATTTTGATATACTAATATCCAAAATCCCAAATATTATCATATACACATACATATAAATATTGAAATGGTATTATATGAAAATAAATAGATATCCACTCTTATATATAACTAAACAATTGGTAAATATGATATAATGTGGGAGAAAATAATTATTTAATACTTCCCTCATCATATGTGGATAATGTCATCAAGGATTAAAGCATAATACTTGCATAATCATCATGATAAGGAAAGATCCATCCAATAAAAAAATAATGAAAAATACAATAAATTCAGTGTATTCTTATATGTATAGTCAACTAATCTAGTCCAAAAATGTATATAGGTGTACATCGATATTGTCTAAATATGATCCTTGTACATGTCATGATTGTTGATTAGGATGGTTCCTAGTGTGACAAATGTTTGGACATAGACCAATATCATAGAAAAATAGATTTATCTAGTCATTATAAGAACAATCTAGATTCATATATTTACATTACAATACATTTTTAGGATACATAATACATTTCACAAACAAATACATAATTATATTATTATTTTAGTTCATTTGGAGTCACGAAAAAAAAACCACTAAAACATAACTGAGTTACATAATCTCCCACTGGGTTTATCTTAATAGGAAACTTTCTCAAACACACCAAATTTAATACTTATCTTTATAAACAGGGGATATAAATATAAAAAGGGGTGAGGGAAGATTTTCAGTAAGGTTAAAAAAGTGATATATGTATGAATAATCTAGATCATTATTGTATGAGTACATGATCATTAAAATAAAAGATCATACCCTACATATCAAAGTCTGTATTCATGATACATTTAATATGGATTAGCAGTTCATAAGAATTGAATCATAAAGAAATAATGATAATTATCGGTGAAGGAATAACAAAGGAATAAAATGTGGAATCATGGAAAAACATAATAATATAAAATTAATTCCATAGTAGTCAAGTCGTTGCTTCCACGTCCATGTGAGTATTATGGGTTTACTCCACATTCCATATTGGCAGTCATGGTTTACTCCAATGGCCTTATTAGTAGCATGAGTTTACTTCTCACACTATCTTCGTTTTAACAGTTCACTCCTATGGAAGTCATAGTAGTCATGGTTAACACCCAAGAATATAATAATCTATATAATGATATGTAAATCTATTCCCAATGCAATGTAGGGAGATATATGTCCCAAAAATCTCATAATTAAATCATACATACATGTTCCAAAAGATCATAAACCATTATATAAAATGGGTGTCCTTAAAATTTAATTATACCATAAACTATGGAAAGGATATAAATTTCATAATCATTTCATCAATGCATAACCTAAGAAATTAAGATGGTTTCAAAAACATATAACTCATTAATTATAATTTAGTTTCATAAACATCAAGCCATTAAACTTTATTCCATTTAGATAAATCACATGAATATAAACATGGACCATTTTCCTAGAACGGTATGAGTAATACTGAGGGATTTCATCTAAGATTTTATATAATATGTAAATTAATTTAAAACATTTTTTGATGAAAATATTGTTTCTATATTGAAAATTGATTTTAAAATATAAAAAATTTCTGAAAAAATTTCATTCCATAATAAATTTGAAAACATATAAATGATTATTTAAAAACGTTAAAACATTTTTAAAATAAATTTTACATGAATATTAGCTTAAAATTTTGTGTTTAAAAATTTTTTGAAAAAATTTATGAAAACACGTGTTTTGAAATAAAATGGATTTCCCACTATCCTGAAGTAAGGTTATGTTTTTGTAAAAAAAATTCTCAAATATCTTAATTATCAAAAACTAGAAAAGATTATACTAAAACATGATTATATCACGAATACATATATGAGAAGAAAATTCACAAGTTTTCTTTAGAGATGGATGATATTATTTCATCAATGAAAACATAATAATAAATAATATCGATAAATGAAAAGTCCGTTACAATAAATCCTTACCATAAGTTTACATTAAATAAGCTCACCACATAAAAAAGTAAAATTAAATAGGGTTAAAATATCATGAAAAGGATTATATTTATAAAATAATAGGTCAAATGGAAGTATATGCAACTCGAAAAATAATGTAGGTTCATAAGAACAAATGTGTCTCATTGAAGGAAAATTGAGGCAAAATTATCTTACCAATTTGGTTTGTTTTGAAATATATGAACCTATAATGTAAGATCAAAGAATGGATATGAAAATACTGAAAAAATTTAAAATAATAATATTATAATACATTCATGGATATTATATGGACCATGTAGAAAAATGTGTCGTGAACATTGGATGCATCTGAAAAAAATAAAATGTGATTTCAAATTCACATTCCTTGTGTTGACTCTCACTGTACTCATTTAAACATCTATTATAATAAATATATGTTTATTGTAATAATTTGAAACAAATATATTATTATATCTTCTACTGTATATTGAGTGATTATTTTATTATGTTACAAGCTTTTTAACAACTCTATTTTACAGTTTTAATTTTGGTAATATCTTCATTACTATTCACATGTGTCTTAATTTGATACATATTTGGTCCTTATAAATATATCATTATGAACAAAATTTAAACTATGAAATAATTATCATGAATATTCTTTATATATGAATTAAAATAATATATAAGTACATATGTATGATATGGTATACACAATTCTCAGCGACTGTAAGTCGTACATACACATGAACTCTCTTTCAATTTTTGTTGTTATATTGGTAGAATGAACGAAAAATTTATATATATATATATATATACCATTATCAAATTACAATTTTTATCTCTTATATATTAGATATTATTACTAAAACCATACTTCAAACATTTCATTTTTGTTTGAACGAATCACATCACTTTTACTAGGCGGAAGTCTACACATCCTCAAACGAAGTTATCATATTTAATCAAAATGAAAAGTATAAAAATATATGTTTTGAATGATTCATAAAATTTTAAATAAATGTTAAATATAATTTATATTATATTTAAATATAATTTCCATTAAAATTCCCTCCATGAGATGTGGTAATGAATTAATAAAAATTTATTATTTTGTGATGTGGTAGTTCACCCCATAAATAAAAAGTGTTTTAATTACCCATTAGATTGATTTGTTTTAATTTTTAAGGAAAAAATATATTTAAAAAATCCTAGTATATTTAGAATACTATTTTTTTTAATAATAATAGAATAATTATAGTTTATGTGGTAGAGGAATAAAATAAAAGACACATCGTTTAGAAGGATGTTATATCTTCTTTGGGTAACTCATTTTGGTTTTCATCAAAGTGATTCCTTGGATTGTTTTCATATAAATAGAGTCTTAAAGGAAGAGTTCAGGGACGTTGGGATATTACTCTGTTAGATAATGGGTGATCCTGTTTTGTTTTATTGGTGTGAAGAAGTGGGAGGAGAGGAGGCCATTTTATAGTGGAGGAGGAGTGGCACTCTTATAAATCGTTGGAAATAGTAATCCACTTATTTTTTTACCATTTCAAGTGGAGGAAATAATTTTCAAATGATAATAAATTCTATTATAGGGTCGATATACTTCAAAAAAAAATTTGGATATGTTTCTATGTCATTTTGGTTTTTAATATTAAAATATATCACCTTATTAAGATTATTTTTCCCTTAATTGTTGTCATTAATTTTAATTACTTTCACTTATATTTTGGGAAAAATAGTTTGAACTTATTAGAAATTATAAATTATCTTCATTCCAAATATAGAACTAGTATTTTTTAATATTATTTATATAAGTGGTAGAAATGAATTTAAATTTAATATTTTTATGGGGATGACTCTATCGGGTTTTAGAGTAAAAAAATATCAAAATTTTGCAGTGTTTTTTATTAAATTTCACTGTAAAATTTGTTATAATGAATTACACTGGAAAAATTAATGATAATATTTTATAAATAAAATTTTAAACCATTTTAAAATATAATTTATCTATAATGAAAAATTAGATGAAAATATTTTTTTAATTAAAATTATTTATTTTTAGTTATTTATCATAAAATGGTGTTTCTCTAAAAAATCCACAAAATTCACACTAATATAATTTTAGTACTCAAAATTTTAAAATTAATTATATTATATCAAATAAAATATCTAAACATGTCTCAAATTATTAATATTTTTTCATAGAAGTACATTAAATATTGTTCATTAAGAAAATCATTTTTTATCATATAAAAACATTACAAAATTTTATTCTTTTCATTGTAAATATGTTATATTTATATTGATCCTTTTAAAAAGTATTTAAAATTTATTTATTAATATTAATATTAAAATATTTAACATCTCGGTTATAATTAACTTTTTTTAATAATTATAAAAAAATTTATTTATAGAAACTATGTGTTGCGTGTAACGTACACCAAGTCAGTATTGCATGTAATATAAGCCACGTCGATGTTACATTTAACATTTGATAAGTTAGTTGTTGGAAGTAAATAAAATTCTAGATGGTGAACTAAAAGAGGGGATGAATTTTAAATTTAAAAATAATCATTTTTGAATATCATAGAGACTTTTATTGAAAAGATTCAACAATCCAAATTCACAAAACCCTCTTCTATTTTAGAGAGAAATCAATTATACTAGCACTTGTCCAATAATAATTACATTTTAATCACCATGGGTCTGATAAGAATACAATCATAATCACATTGATTATGATATTTTTCTTATTTCATAAGTCACATAAAAACAAATGGTTCTACCTTAAAGCGTATATAATATTTATCATGTATGTTGTGATACAAATGAAACAATGAATCATAATCATAGTGGTTATGATTATAAGAGTAAAAAAATTATCATAATCATGTTTTTCAAAATAAATGTAATATAAATAGAATAATGAAAATAAAAGATTTAATTTATATTCAAATTTTTAATTGATTTATCAAAGTATAACTTTTATCTAGACTATTTAATTTAATTGAATTTATTTTTTAACCCAAAGGTAATTGTATCCCATAACCTTGGATAAATTCTCTTTATATTAATGTTCTAGGAATTATGTGTTACCCACACCAAGGTAACCCCTTAATGTGATGTTTGGTTTCAGTCTATCTCGTTATACATAGAGCCCATGATATGTTGATCCACTTCACCCT
The DNA here is from genome assembly GCA_963277665.1 of Viscum album. Lineage (NCBI taxonomy): Eukaryota > Viridiplantae > Streptophyta > Magnoliopsida > Santalales > Viscaceae > Viscum > Viscum album. Next base: position 920,894,221 of record OY728132.1, read on the forward strand.
GTCTTGCAATTCCTATAATCCAAGGATCCTTAAAAGATCATATTCAAATTCATGTTATCACTGAATTCACTCAATCAACCAAGTGATAATATCTTTTTTCTTCCCATTTTCATCAGCCCTTGATATGAAGATTGGACTCACAAAACAATTATGATGGAGACAATGAGCAATGATTTCTTAAAATAACTCTCTCTTATGTAAAACAATGATTAAGAATAATTTTTTAATTCTTCTACACATTATACGATTGAAATAAAAATTGTAGTATTCACACACATATAAAAATCTCATAAAAAATGATGAGTGGCCAGGTATTTAAATTCATGAAGACCAATGGTCATCGTGATCTCTAATGGTAATATTTTCAATGAAAATTAAGAAGGACCATGAAAACTGGAAAAAAATAGTCATGAAATAATGGAATACATGACATCATTTTATATGTAACATAACATAACTTAAGACATCATTTTCAACAAATATTATCTGTTGGCTTTAATTATTTTCCGTATTCAGGATATGAAATGAAGTCATTTTGATATATGGCATTACAATGAGCTGTTTGGATATGATTCTGATTTTTATCTATTCCAGTGAGTCCGATTAATAATTAATAGTATGATTATGGATTAAAAAAACCATACAAAATGATTTAAAAAACATGGTTCTAATTATGACTGGATCTAATGTAATGATGATGTTTTTAAAAAAATCATAAAAATATGTTTCTGTTGAAAAATTTTGGTAATGCGTTTTTTAATCCCAAATATAAAAGGAATATAAATTTAAATAATATACATTTAACTCAACGATATTCGCCTTTTTGGAAAGTAGAATTTACAATACTAATAAAGATAATAAATTTCAAAATTTTAATCCATAAAATTTTGGAACATTGTTTTTAGAAGACAATCATTAATACTTCTCTCCTCTTGAGTTTATAATAGTTTTGAATAAAAATGAGAATAGTAATAACTTCATCGTAGGATAATAAATCCAACTAAAGAACTGATTATATTATTTATTAATATTTTCCGACTTTTTTAAAATATATCCATTGTATATAATTCTTACCCTTAGCATAACAATTATCCCACTTTTTGAGTTTCAAATAGGAATAGTGAAAGGTATTATGATTCCAAAAAAGGGTTATTAAGAATTCTATATAAAATCATAATAGTAAAGAATGTGAATATCTAAGAATAAATAAATGAAAATTCCATCATATATTAATTGGAAGAAATTCAATCAGTATTGATAAAATTTGAAGAAATCTTTTCATTAAATTTTCTAAAATAATATAACAATATTTTTTTCAATAAAAATAACTCTATCTTAGAAGGGATCAGGGAACTAAGAATCATTTTAATCATCAATAATTTCTTCATTTCATCTTACAACGTATCCAAATGATCTTCTTAGGATTTGTTTTTGCTTTTTATTTTTGAATACATTACTCCAGAATCCATTTTTTATTATCCTTGATTTGAATCCATTCCTCATAATAATGAATATTTTCTTCCAAAAGTTTCTTATCATATTCCAAGGATTCTAACTTGTCTATAGAATTTTACAAGGATTCTCCAATGCATTTATTTTAACATTGTATATTTCATGTCTATAAACCTATTTGATAATTAATTAAACACATTCTTAAATAGAAGAGAAATATTTTCTCTTTTTTTGGAAGCATTAGAGAAGGTATCAAGAAACATTACTTTTTTTTGCCACATCTCTTGTAAGACTATTGAATTAAGTTCCAATTTCCTCCATAGATTTCATATGATTTCCAATATTTCATTCATATATTTGAAAATATTCATAAACACCCCGAGACCATTTCAAAACATTTTTACAACTAATTATATGAGATTAATAATACTCATTGATGATATTTAAGATATCCATTAAATGTAGTATCTTTTTCAACATTTATTTTACTGAATTCATGTCGTTTTTTTGTTCTCCAAAATTAAATCATCTATTGATTATTATCGTGGAAGGAAGAGAATAGTTTTCTCCAACCTGTCTAATGTCTTATAATTGTAACCAACTCCTAGAGCATAAATCATATTTAATGATTCAAATTATGAAAGAACATTTATTCAGATGGATCAGATATGTTCATTCACTATCATCCTTTTCAATTAAATTGATTCTAACATATTATTCAATTTAGATATTCCAAATTACAACTTATTCACGTTCCTATCATCCATATTTTATGTAGAAACATACACTTAATCATGTTGAGGCTTACATTTTTCCAAACAAATTTACTTCTCATTACGACCTGTTGATGGAAATAATTTTTTCATGTAAGCCTAAGAAATAATTAAGGAGTGTTTAACAGATGTTGATTATTCTCAGATTTCCCCTTCTTCTTATCCTTAATCTCATTCCCCTTTTCCATCTTTGTATTAATCCATTTTATTTAAAATATATTAATATTTTTAAAATATATTCAAAATGACCCTCTTCAACATTAGGAACCTCTTCCCCACACACAAAAAACTTTTTTTAGCTATATTCAATGTGGAATCCTCATTAATTGTTTCGGATTATCTTGTTTCTATACCATCACTATAAACTAGTAAGCTAGCTATGGTTGAAGAAGATTAAATACCCTTATAATTTATTTTAATAATGGAACCATACTATTTTTTGCTTTTAACATTTCATTATTTCTTTTTATTTTCATGAAAATCATCTCTATGGACTCCAATAGAGAGAGATTCATCAAGATTTAAACCAATGTATAAATCTCTTTATTTTATTTAATTTTTTTTCTTTCTGTATTCCATATCTAATACATCAGAAACATTATTTAATATCTTCTATTTCTTTTTATTCATTACATAAAAATCTAAAAGATATTCAACCTTTTTTCTCATCTCAAATTTAATACTTATCATTTATGAAGAATATTCTTCCTCCTTTGTAGATACATGATTATTTTTAATAAAAAAATTATTCTAAATTAATAATAAAATTCATCCACTTTAGTGAATCTTAATGGATAAACAAGATATTTTAACTAATTAGATATCACATGTTTGGGATATTGAACTTTATCAATCTCTTCTCAATCATATAAATGATCAACCTTTGAAACACGATAATTTTTCACTTGATATGCTTTAAAATTATGTTATTCAAATAAAAATAATAAAACCTGTGAGATTAATTGTAAATATAATTACTAGATAGTCTAAAAACATTATATACCATTATGGTATGATTATCTATTTTTATCAAAATGAAAAATCCTTACATACAAGTTGGAATGATTATATGATCTAACAACAAATGTGTATCCTTTCAAGGATCTTCATAATATGTGAACCCAAATTTATTACCCCATTCTCTTTAAAATGGTCCCATAAAATTAGTTATGTGATGATTATGGTAGAATTAATCTCCATCATCATACACAACTAAAAATCTTGTGGTATATCTTATAGATTTATCATCTGTCGTATCATAAATGCTGAATGAAAAAAGTTCCTTCCCTTATTTTAGATAAAACATTACTGAATCATTTAATACATATAATATTTATGGATAAAATAGATCATAAATCATATCTATTTTCTCCACACACTAGGATTACTAGAATTTAAACTGAATTACACATTTCAAAAAAAAACATACTTATGATAAAAACATTGTGATACTATGATTTATCTAAAAATAATCCTCTTTATATTGTCACAAAGTGTATCTATTGTATTCATACAAGATATTGTAATCTATGGCCTGAAATAGGAATCAGATTTAGGTTTTTAGAGAGCTATTGGGTGGTAGAAAGATTATAGGAATATAATTGTTGGAAAAGAAGAGGTTCTATATTTATATAAAAAAAGTGCAATGATTAAAATTCAACAAAAATTGATGGAAGATAATTATAACATCTGGTGTGATGGTTGAAGTTTTTTCTGAATAAAGATATGTATAATAATAGAATGATTTAGTATTACTTTATAGTATATGGTAAATACGATTGGAAATGTAAAATATCTTTGGAAAAAAACATAACCTTAGTCATGAATGAAAAATATTAGAATAGAATAGTGACTAAAGTGTCAAAGGAACAAAAATAAATTTCAGAGTAAAGTCATAGATATGATAATTTTTTCATCAATGTTTTTTTTAATTGGTAAATAATATAGTTTATTTATTATGATGTTTTGGAAAAGAAAATAATCATAATTTTTTTGAAATAAACTCGATTCTAGGATTTTGGTTCTGAAATTATTATTCCAAATATCTAATTTCAAAATTTTGATTCCAAAATTCTAGGTCTAAAAATCTGATTATAAAAATATGCAAGCCTTATAAATGTAATAAAAATATTTTTGGGAAAATATAGTTCTGAAAAAAAAATAATAGTTTTGTAAAAGAAAAATCAAATGTAATCCTCACATGAAAATGAATAGATAAATGTAAGGAGATGGTATTAATGATAAGAATATATGAATTATTTCTTTAAAGTGGTTATTCTGAATTTTTGTTTAATTTTTTTCATATATATCATAAGGTAATGTTGTTGTAAATATATCAGCATGTTTTTCATTTGTAATGATGAATTAAAAAAATTATATCTCCTTTTTTGTGAGATCCATAAAAAAGAAATATCAAATTTATATGTGTTTTTCATGGGAATGATATGTTGAATTTTTACAAATAGAAATGGAAGTTGTGTTATCCAAAAGTATTTTTGTTTTTGGAAAACTCATGCCATAGTTAGTGATTGTGTGTTACATCATTAATACTTGATCACAAAAACATCCATCTTCAACATATTGAGGTTCATTAGAGGGAAGTTATACTGAGTGTTGTTTCATATAAGACCATGAAACTAATGAATCTTTAAGGAATTGAAATTTTCCAAAAATTATTTTTCTTTCCATTCTACAACCACCAATATCATCTTCCCTAAAACTGTCTTGTTCGAAATCATTAATAGAGTATAAAAGACCTAAATCCATAATTACATTTAAATAATGAATTCATTTTATATATTTAAAAAGGGAAACATTTGTATTTACATGATATACTAATGATAAGAAAACTAAGAACAATAATTCTGGAAGACTGGTTGTTCTGTATAGTAGGATTCTTTTCATACTTATAAGAGTTTTATGAGAAAATTCTGGCCCAAATTTATCAATATCATGAGTATTTTTGGTACCGATTCGAGTACTAATACATTTATTATTTTTATATCCATAATTTTTTTGTAAATACTTATTATATTGTCTTTTGATATAAATGTACATTCTGGTTTTTGAGAGATTATAAAACAATGAAAAAATGATTACTCACCAATCTTACTTATCTCAAACTCATATTTCTTAATATCATGAAATTAATATATTAAATAATTTTTATTTTATCTAAATATAATTTCATAATAATATATTTGAACAATGACAATATTTTTGTTAACATTCATTATAAGATATAATGGATCGTTAGTTTCCTTAACAAAGTAGTTTTGTAACAAAAATCATGTTTGTTAATCATACATGGATCTAGGGGATTCTTTATATCGATATAAAAAATTGGTATGTTTATAAAAACGTTAATCATGTTTTGTATCTTTAAAACTAAGAGGTTGTTTAAATATTACTTCCCCTTGAAAATATATTTTTTGGAACGCACACTTTACATCCATTTGTAAATGTTTGATATTAAAGAATGCTGCAAATGATAGTAGAATACCAGTAGATTCATATCAAGATAATAGAGAATAATTTTTATAATAGTCTATTACCTTTTATTTTTATAAGCATTAGAAACAAGTATTTCATTATTTCAAATCATTTTTCAATTTTCATTATATTTGTTTTTAAAACCCATTTTACTTTAATTATTGATGTTTCTGTAAATCATTCAACTAAATTCCAACCATTTTTTATATGTAATTCATTTAGCTCATCATGAATAGTTTTAGTCCTGTCTTCTTTAACTAAAGCCTCTTCAAGGATTTTTTTGAAGAATTTGGAATGTAATGTAAGATATTCAGCTTTATTCCTTAAATAACTTCTAGTCCTCAATGGTTGATATACATCACTAATAATACTTTTCCTTGGATGATTCCAACAAAACCACTGACGTAAATTTTCGAAAACATGTTCTTAAACATAAGATAAATCATTTTCAGTCGTGAATACATTCGAGACAATTCCGTGATTAATTTTCATGGTAGATGAATCATCTATCGAGGATTGATAATCTGTTATTGAAAACACATCAGAAGTTATAGGTTAGGTTTTATTGAAAACAAAATGGGGAATTATCCTCAAATTTAACATCCTGTATTTCTACAATAGTACATATTGTTTTGTAAAAAAAATTATATGCCATATAATTAGTATAATATCCAAATAATATACATTCAACAAGTTTTGGTGTATATTTATGTCTATTAGCTTTTTTATTCGATGTGAATACAATGCATCCAAAAACTCTAAATTATAAATCAAGTGGTTTTCAAATGTTCTACAATTCATAATTAGTCTTATTAATAATGGATTGGATTTTAATTTGACATATAAAGTATAATGGAGTAATAATAACTTCATCCAAATTTTTTTTGCAATAGAGTATTCACTTGACCAGGTTCAATTTATTTACTAAAAAAATTATTTCATTATTCAATGATAATTTTTTTGAAGAGTTTAGGGGATGAAAATTTAGGATTTATAAAATTCTTATTTCAATGAGATTCAAAATATGAATTAACAAATTATATACAATGACCACTACAAATAGTGTCCAATGAATTTTTTCTTTAATTTTTTACATTGGCTACAAAAAATTTCAAATATAGAAGACTTCTAGTTTCTTTTATAGAAAATACAACCATGTATATATTGTATAATACACAACTAAATTAAATAAAGGGCACTTCGCTCCGATATAAATAGTTTGAGTAGGAAAAAACAAATCCTTATACAATAGATATAAAGCATCATAAGATGATGATTCACTAATAGATTTAAAACAAGACTTATGTTACATTCCCAATTGATAAAGGTAATAGAAATTAGATTAATCATAACACTATTTAGTTTATCCATAATATGTCTTCCCATACTTAGAATATATTATTATCTAATCTTAAAATTTCCTAACATTCAATTCCACAACCATGATTTTTCTTCCATTGCACTATGGAAAGGTAAGTCCCTAGATCCTTGGTCTTTTATGATATGTGTATAAATATTCCAATTCATACAAGAATAAAGAATGAATTACTCCTTGGAATTGTTTGAAATATATTTATCATTCCTAATATTATAATGGTAACCTTCATCACAAAATTTACATATTCTTAAAAGGATTTTCTTATGAACAATAACAATAAAAAATTTTGAAATTAAGAAATTTCCAAGAAAAACAATATTACATATACCAATGATCTTTCCTTGAGAATTATATCTGCAGGTTTCTTTAAAACCATTCATTTTGATAATATTTTTATAAAAAGTCATCTTTTCTAGTCATTTTTCTAGAAAATCCACTATACATGTACCAAATAATCAAGTTATTTGTAATTACATTCCTTATTACATTTCATATATGTATACTAAAAATGATTCTTTCCAAAAATCTTATTTTTCCTTCAATTTATGTTAGCTAGATCATCTCCAAATTGAATATAATAACCTAAATCTGATTGAATATCAAATTTTATTCTCATTTTTATTTTTACAATCGTTCACAAAGTCTAGGATTTTGAAGGATTTATAGAATAAAAATAAACAACATCATTCTTATTTTAATATTTTTCAGCATCTCTTTTCGATATTCGTTTATATTATAGAATATTTCCAAAAAAATCTTCATGAGTATGATTAGTATTATTTCATGTTTCATCTATGATAGTTCACATTGATTCCCACTCATTGGGAACAATATCAATGATCTTATCAATACATATTGAATCTTCTATGAATTTTTAACCAACAGATTGAAACTATTCACAATATTCATGAAATTTTTATGAACCTTTTTAATATATTATATATCTGAAAACTATGAGTCTTGATAATCTTCTATAAATGTAGCTCTTCATGATTCAACCACATTAGAAATCCCAAAATGTTTAATTTATAACATCTTACAAATACTATCTCATTCATCAAAAGAAGAAATTTTCTATATATATTTCATTTAATGGACCATATTATATTAATTCATACATTTTAGTTCAGTTGGAATTCATAATAATATTCACTGGTAAAGGATGTGATATCATTATTAATGATATTTTTATCTCTAGTGAGCATTACAATGTTTTTAACTCCATTTTTTATCATAAATTTATTCATTCTATCTCTCCAATACTATTAAGAATTTATATAAAAAATATTGGGTCTGGTATTATTAAGGTTGTTAATGGATCTGACATTTAGTCATTCCATATTAAAAAATGAAATATCATTTTCAACAATACTTTATAGTGAAACAAATAAGTATAAAAAAATATAATAATAAAAATAAGAAAACCTTATAATAGTATGCATGACAAAAGAAGAAAGTATCTGAGTAGTAGAATCATACTCTGGTAATAAATTTTTCTATCAAAAAAGTAATTTAGATTCTCAACTACAATAGTGGTGTGAATATTTTGTTTAATAACATTCATTTTCAACAATAACCAAAACCTTTAATAATAAGGTTTAAAAAATAAAATTCCCAAAACACATTTCTGTTTAAAACAAAAATCAATCATGATGGACCTCGTTCTGATAAAAATATTATTTTAATTTCATTTTGTTTTATAAAAATTTTATCATAATCAGGTATATTCTTATTAGTTTATTAGTTCAAATGACACATAAAAAATATGATTATTCATTAAATTATATTGAATATTTATCAATTATGTGGTGATAGAGAAGAAAAAATGATTGAAAATCACATTGGTTATTATAATGATAGTAAAAAATGTAACATAATGAATAATATTATTATAACTAAATAAAAAATAGTAGAAACAATGTAATCACTTTATATTCAAAAACATTTTGGAATTGAAAAAATATATCGGGTAACTAACCATGTAAATGAAATTTAAAGTAAATATTTTAACCTAATTATAAGGGTATACAGTTACATTTGATATAGGTATCTTATTTCATACTTTCAAGAATATCTATCTTAACAACACCATGGTAGTCCCTTTATATGATGATCAACATGGTTCTTTCCCTCTATCCCCGTAAACACTCGATCTGATGCCCAAATTAACTCTTCTTGGAATACCCAAAAGCCGTCAATAATACAAATATCGGGTAAACCATCTTGATATCCTTGAAATCCCTTAATAAATAAGTTGAATGGATTCTAGGTATTCATATCCATAGCATCCCTTGATAGGATTATCAGAGGAACAATGAAATTATTTAGGATACAACATGATAATGTTTCCTTTATAAAGGAAGTATCTCTAAAATTAAACAAAAAGGAAGAAAAATATTTTAACACTTTTACACATTATAAAATCAAGGTAAAAATCTCAATATGAACACACATAGAAAAAGAAAAATACAAATGATGAGTGACCATGAATTTATAATCATGAAGTCCATTGGTCATCTTGATCTCAAGCGGTGATATTTTCCTTGAAATTTTAGAAGGACCTGGATAACTAACACTATAATTGTGATAACATAATAGAATACATTATATCATTTTATGTATATAACATAAAAATATATGATATTATTTTCAAAAAAATTATCAGTGGTTTAATAGTTTTCTATATTTAGGAATTGATCTAAATTCAATATGATATATGTCATTTTGATGAACAGTTTAGATATGAGTCTGATTGTCATCAGTTTCAGTCAGTTTAATAAACAAATAGTAGTTTGAATATGAAATATAAAAAATTAAAAAAATGATTTGATAAACATTTTTATAATTATGATAGGTTCTAATTTTTTTTATTATTTTAAAATATACTTGAAAATAAGTTTTCAACAAAAACATGTTGGTCATTAGTTACTGATTTCCAAAACAAAATGAATTAAAAGGTCAAAAAAATATTTATAAGTGAACATAAATGTCATGTGAAAGGAATTTTTAACATAGTAAAAAGAAATAGATCAGGTAAAATTAATTCATTCAAAAAATGGTCCTCATAACTCATGGTTTTACATTCTACCAACATTAAAGTGAAATTCTCCCCCAAAACTCATCATTGGGTTAAGAAGATGAGGATAAATCTCTTTCTGTATATTATTAGGATCCCACATAGCTTCCCTGACTAGTAATTTCCCAAAAAATAATTGGCCATGTGAGAGGTATTTTTTCACTTATATTATTGTATATGATCAGAAATATTAATACGTTGTTCCTCATAAGAACGATCCTTCAACAATGGTATGACCTCATAGTTCTGTACATGTGGTGGTTCAGGTATGTTCTTCCTTATGGGAGATACATGTAACAAAAAACATACTTGATAGAGTTCATTAGAATGTTTGACATGAGAGGATACCATCCTGATAAGATCATGAATTTCAAATGGACCTATATACCTATGCCTTAGTTTCCCTTTATTCCTAAATATCATAACATTCTTCTTGGATGAGATTTATAGGATCACCTTTTCACCACTATCAAATTCATGATCACCCTAACGGTTATCAGTATAACATTTAATCCATATTTGAGTGACTTTTATATGTTTGGGAATGGTTCAATCCTTCTCAACCATTTCATTAGTAATCTTGTGTCCTGATAGATTTATTTATCCAACTTCATCCCAAAACATTCAATCTCTAAATCACTTCCCATAGATGGATTCATAAGGTTCCATTTGAATTATTTAGTGAATGAAATTATTGTATGGAAAATCTACTAGAGGAAGTTTTAGATCCCAACCACCATTGAAATTCAGAGAATAAGATTTCATCATATCCTAGAGATTATGAATTTTTCTTTTAGACCGACCATCTATATGAGGATGATTAGTTATTAAAAACTCAATTTTTTATGAAGTGCATGATGAATAGTTCTCTATAACTTTGATATAATCCCCAAATACAGAGCATGTACAATGTAATTTGGGAATCTATGAAACATTACCACTTATTTAATGTTAATCATGGAATGCTGAAATAAGGAAAAGTATTCACTGATAGTGGTAAAGTGTGTTGACATTTATTAGAGACAGACTATCACCCATATAAAATTAAACCCCATTGATGATTTTGGTATACCAATGTAAAAATAAATAGTGATGTTCTCCAATTTTTATTATAGTATGAGTAATGGATGAAAAAATCATTTAGAATTGTGTACTTAAAACTAAAATTAATGGAAAACTAAGCGCCGAGATTCGAATTCTATGATATCCCATTTGATTTCATCCCACCATAATTATTCTATAAATACCTATACATCTTCATTTTTATATGACAAATAGACAATGATTAAAAATTATATTCCTCTAATATATCCTTATTCAAATATGGTATGGAAAGAAGAGATACATGTATCCTGGTCATTATTATTCCATCTTGACCAAATTTCAACTGATGAACATTTCTAAAATTATTTTGCATCTTTACGTAATCTTAAATCCAGAAATATTTGATATATGGTTGAAAATTAATTTGATAAAGATATGATTTTCCCCTTCATTTAGGATTTGTATATCCATACATTTTAAATCCATAAATATTAGAGGTTTTTTATCCTCATAATATATAAGCTAGCATGATCCATCTAACTAAAGAATTTGGTCACCTTTTTTTATCACTAGGTGGTAATGTATTGAGAAGTCATAATCCTTTATAATATCCAACCATCAACTATGGAATATATTCAACCCATTATGTGTGAATATATATTTTTTAATTTTATAAATGGTATGTACACAACACTTTTATCCATAAATAAAATTCTTGTACATCATTAATGAAAAAATTACAAATGCTAACTCAAAATCACAAGCTAGGTAATTCGGGTCATGAATAAACAATTTTCCCGAGGAATAAGTGATAAACATGTTATTATACATAATAACACACCCCAAACCCTTCATGGATGCATCACTATATATGAAAACCCCCTTTTCACTTTAGGGTATTGTATGAAATGGTGCACTGAATAACCTTCTCTACATTTCATTGAAATTGTCCTCATATTAATCTGTTTAGAGGAACATGAAACCCATATTAGTTGAAAATGTAAATTGAATATATTGTTATAATAAATTCTCCTCAAAAATATCAATAATATATAGCTAAAATATGAAAAATACAAATTTCATTTACCATAGTTGGTCTAGGAGTACATTCAATAGCCTCTTTATTTGACTGATCTACTCCTATACCATCTATTAATATTATGTGATAGAAAAAATAAAACATTGGTAGCCAAAATTCACACATTTTTAATTATTCATAAATATTATCTTTCCATAGGGACTTTAGTAAATTATTCAATTGATCTTAATTCTCTTCCTATCACATTGAATAAATACTAGAATCATCTCTAAAGACTACTAAGTACTAGACAAGATAATATTTAATGACATTATTCATTAAATCCATGAATATATTAGTGGAATTAATATGAACAAAATGCCTCACTATATTTTTGTATTGTCCATAACATGTACAAAATGCTATCTTGGATATATCATATTCATTGACCTTCAATAGATGATATCCAAAATGATGTTCAATGTTTTAAAAGAATTTAACTTCATGTAGTTAATCAAACAAGTGATCAAAATTGGTAAGATGATACTTATTCTTGATTTTCATCATGTTCAACTATTGAAATTAAATTTTGAGTCACAGTTATTCATCATTATTTTTCAAAAAAAGAAGATGTGCACCCTACGGTTACACAATATCCTGAAATAAATCCTCATCAACGATTTAATGGAGTTTTCTATTAAATTCATGCTACTCAATTGGGTTCATCTTATATGGAATATTTTACATTTGTGTGGAACCGATAATGAGTTATATTGAGAACCCAACTTCATGTTTTGGTGGATGGATAGACATGTCTTCTAGAAATACATACTCAAATCTCGAACAATTTTCATACCATAAATGTCAATTTTCACCCTAAACATTTGTGATCACTACACTTATAAATGGAGATTACAACAAAAACATTGGATATATTCTCCATAGGTTATTCATACATAGCATCGCATTGGTGGATTTAAATAGGAAGGTTAAATATATCAAACAGATTTTTCATTCCGGGAAAGGTAAGGTATTATTTCATAATTGAAAGAGAATCCACGCCAATGAAGGCATAAAATTCACCCAATAGAATGATGGAAATATTTTAGGGATGTATAATACCACAAGCATCAATGTATGAGGAATCAAATATTTAATATGAAATCATTGATCCAATAGGTTTTTTACTGCTAATGTTATATCTAATAATTTTTATGGAGTCTTTAAACCATTATAAAATAATTATATATGATTTAATCTATTGTTCCAAAATAAAATAAGACATTAAAAATTATATAGCGGATATTAAGTGTCGCTTTCATCATGTTTCTCTCCCATACCTCCTTATTAATAGTGATTTCATGATATTTATACTTTTCCCACTACCTATGAGGTTGCTGACATCGATCGTCATCCCCAGATCTTGGTATTGGGAATTACGTGGTGTAATTTCCATTATCTATAATTTTGTTTCACTAAAACATGGGTGGTGCATTATTTTTAGCATTCAATCCATTAAAAAAATGTTCTTACTTCATCTGATCACATTGGAATTCAATTTCCTGATGGCATTCAATTTGGAAAATTATATCATTCATTAGACCCTTATGAGAAATACCCCATACTTGTTCACAAAAATAAGGAATAGTGATAACTTCTTCGTTCTCAACATTTCCTTGATTTTAGACACTAAATTAATCTCCATATTCATTTTCATTTAAATAACATTATATTGATACATGTCTCCAAACTCCATTTAAATATTGATTTCGCAATAAAAAAATCTTTTCACATAAACCATTGTCTATTTGGGCTAATAACATACTATGACGTGGATTTATGACATAGAAGAACCTATCAAAATTATATTTAAGTGGGATGATAATTCATGATTCATAACTTTCATGTCACGGGAACTTATCCTCATAGGTACAAATAGATTCATCATCCCTTTTCTTCCACTCAAGGAACACTTTATTCATCTTGGTAAGAAGAACCTGATTGATGTACCAATTGAATATAATTAATTGATGTCATCACAATCCATGGATTCAATATCATTTTTTCCTTGTATACTTAGTTAGAGTCCAACAGTAGTATTCTTCAACTTTTAACACATAAATAGCCAAAATGAATTTCTCATTATCTGAAAACCAGAGAACATAGAATATCTTTTCAGTAGTAATGATCCATTGTTTAGAAAATAGTGGATCATAAGACCCTATAAAGTATGGTGGATATGTCCTAACAAAGGACTCAACATAATGTTGTTCCATCCTTCCCTCAATAGTACTTCTAATATGATTCTTATATTGAGAATGTTGTGAGATGACAGCAATGCCGTTTTTCATTCCATGTCCTATATCATTCCATTTCATAAGAGGAGAATCATTCCATTTTCCCCCACAATCACGATTAATAGGGTTCCTTCACGTTCAATCCATTGACTAAAAAAATATAGATCAAGACATAGTTATCATAATGGGGAACCACATTATCATGAAAACCCACTTATAAGATGTACAAATTAATAAACATTTCTTTCATTATGAAACCATAGGATTATGATAAATTATTCATCTTCAAATTGTATTTAAATCCATCGGGATGGTTCGTGATTAGTTTGTGAGTTCCCAAATCATATACCCCTGGAGTGTCTGAACAGGTGTGCAGTGAGGCCCATTGTTGGGTAGCGAATTACCCCAAATCCGGCCTAGAAAATATTATTGGTGTTGTCACACCAAGGTATATCTATTATACAGACAAACCAATATCTAGTATCCAGATATGGATGTATTTATAGGAAACCAATAACTCTATCCTTTAACAAAATTCTAGGAAATTATCATATACATTTCCTTATCCTTGTACATGTCCTTAGACATGTCCTTAGAGTTATCGTTAGGGTTTTGTCATCCTGGATTACAATTTTTAACTAAAACAATGATATAATACAAACTATATCAGCCCTTACATTTGAAATATTTAAATTTAAATAATTCTATTGAATACTTAAAAAATATCACAAACAAATTACCAATGACCATACTAGTCAACTGTAAAGGGAAACATATAAACATCAAAATTGATACATAAGTGAGCAATATTATCTCCCAATAGGTTATTCTTTATTAGAACACTTCATATACACATAAAACATAATACTTACCTTCATAACCGAGGGAATTAAACATAAAAATGGAAGTCTTAAATTCCTATTAAAGAAAAAACAAGGGAGATACATAAGAATAATCAAGTCCATAAGTTTATGAGAACATGATCATGAAAATAGAAGATCATTCCATGTATATCAAAGATCACATATATGAATCATGGAATAAATACTGGATTTTCATATGAAATGTGTCATAAAGAAAAAATAAAATTAACCATGAAACCATAACATAGGATAAAACATGTAATTATGGAAATAAATAAGCATATAAAATGAATTCCATAGTGGTATGGGAATTAATTATATAGAAATATTACTATCTAGGGTTTACTCCCAATACCATCATGGTAATTATGGTTCACTCCTATAGACAAATTTGTAGCATTATTTCACTCCTTGTGCCATTTTGGTAGTCCTGGTTCACTCTAATAGACATTTTAGTAGTAAAGCATAACCCCCAAGGCCGTATTAGTTAATATAATGAGATATAAATCGTTACCAATGCATTGTATGGAGGTATAGTTAACACGCATATCATAATTAAATCATACATACATGTTCCACAGGATCATAAATAATAATGTCATATCCCATGAAATGAAATGGGTGTCAAAAACGAGTAATCATATCATAACATGTGGGAAAGAGATATTGTTCATAATCATTTCATAAAAGAAAATCCCATGAAATGAAGTGGGTTTGAGAAGTATATAACCCATGAAAGAGAAAAGGGATTCATAAACACCATTCAATAAAAACACTAACCATTCATAGAAATAACATGAATGGAATATTTTTTCATTTACCCATTCTGGCATGAGTAACGCCAATGTATATCATATTACATGGGAAATGTAGCACCCTTACCCTTGATAGTGCATTGTTGGTGACTTATATCAATCATATTGGGATGATTACAAGGAACTAAATCCTAATGGACTTACTGATTAGTAGTCATGGTAAACCGGATATATACATGAGAAAATAATATACCAACTACAACACGTTTCTTTCATTATTATAAATGAATTACTATGGGGAAATCATTATTCCATCTAACAAATCGATAAATAGTTTTCATATAAAATTCTTGTATTCTTGTGGAATAAAAAATAATAATTGTCAGATAAATTTCCTAGAAATAGAAAAAAATAATGGAACTAATAAGGAATCAATGAGGATATCAATTATGACAATGTAAATAATTGAAATCACATGTAAAATAATCAAAAAACTGAGAGGTAAGTGATTAAATAGAATGGAAAGGAAATAAGTTGAAACACATTCCATTAAAATTACTAGATAAGGGAATATAAATATAAAAATTTAAGAAACTGAAATACATTCCATTTATTAAATGAAAAAAAAATGAAATGTATGCATAGATATATTGATGAAAAATCTCAAGGAAGATTAATAATTTGAACTAATATGAGGGAAATTAATTATTAATGGGATTCAGGTATAAAAAAATGTAAAACTATATCGTCAAGACATATCAAAAGAAAATTTAGAACTACATATAAGAACCCATTTAATTTGTGCAACAAGTTTATATCATGAGAACCTATCTATGAATTGAGGGGATATAAAATTTCTTGGCCCCACCTATCATTACTAGTCTAAATAATTCATTATATTAATTAATAACATTCCTTATCAAATATATTTATTGAATAATGAATAAATAATTATCAATATTTCAATAAATAATAAATCAACTTTCTATGTAGGTACCATATTTAAAAATGTATATAGTTTAGGAAATAGTAATATTTATCATAAATGAAATAGAAAATCAATAAGAAATTCAATGTTAAATGGTCATTGGAAATTTAATATTTTAATGGGAAAGAAGAATGATTCATGGAAGAAAATATGAATAAAATCCTTGTCCAAATCGTCAATAAACAATCCAAAGGAAGAATAATGGTTGCATCAACAAAAGAACACCACTTAGGGTAAATGTAAATGTTAGTTGTTTTTTATTAATACAAATACAATAAAATGATCTTATTTGAACATTATTGAGGAAACAATATTTTTATTTTGAAAACCTTCTGAAATTACTTTTCATTTAAAATAATATTTTAGAGAAATTATTTAAAAATAAATCTTTTAAACATGAAGAGGAGAATTTTCAGGAATATAGGGGGGTAAATCCTTACCTTCCAAAAAAGAACATTCTTTTTCTCTATAAAATGTCAGAAAAATTACCTTCTTGAAATGTGAGAAGAAGATTCCACTATAAAAAATCGGTAAAATAAAAAAGGGTTAAAATCTATTTAACTATTCATTTTTAAATTATTTTTGAATACATTATAAGAATAAAAATATTCATAAGAAAATAGGTTCTTTTAATTAAGAGATAAATAATGTCGGGTTATATTTAAAACATTTTCTAAACCATTGTGAGTACTAAAGAGTGGAAAATGGTACTAATAGTTGTAAATGGTCTGGAATAGAGATATAATATACGAATAAAGGATTTATTTAAAAATGAAATAACGATTTAATCTAATGGAAATATCATGGAATGATGATTAAATTGTTTTTTAGGAAAACAATTTTATACATCCCAACGTGTCCCATACCACATTGAATCATTTTAAATAATAAACCATATTCTGATATAATATTAAATGAAGGTATCAAATACCATAAATATAAATTAATTTCTAATATATCATCTAAATTGGGGTTTAGATACAACACAAAAATATATAACTGGTGAACATGAACTTATCTCATGGTAGTAAAAAATTGAGATACAATTCTATTACCTTTCTTTTCAATTTGTTTGAAAGACCTTTTTTAAGTAAAATAATCCTATGTTAATTATATATGTGACTCAGAACCATTATAATGTTTATCATTTCTTATAATTCATTATTTACCATGATGTATACATGTTCTATAAAAATTAATTTTATGATGCGTTATTTGGCCGAATTTGGTTTATGTGTCAAAAATAACATTTGTAGGTCAACTATGGTCAATGAATTCATTACATTACATATACAAAATAAGAATCATTACATTATTATAATATTACTATATAAATTATACTTTTGGAATAAATATTTAAAAAGAGTAATGACAAATTACCCAATGCCACAAAAATAGAGACAGTTGGTTTTATATACGCATGAATGACGTTCCCATTTTTCAATAATCGTTATAGAGATAATGTAAGTAACAATAAATCCTTATCTAATTATCACTATATTATAAAATTTATTTACTCACACACACACAGATATATATATATATATTAATTTAAAATGAATCACATTCTGTTGAGGGGGTAGTAGTCCACACGTCTATGAATGACTTTATCACTATTTGTGTGTGTGAAATGGTAATAATGAAACATATATATATTTATATATATTTTTTATTTTTCCATAATGTTAATTTTGTAATTAATATCATATATATGTTTTTTATTTCAAATATTTCTAATTGAATCCATCCTTATAAATTCTATGTATATTGTGACCGAATCACATTGCTTTGAGGGGGTGGTAATCCAAACATCCTCAAACGATGTTATCATATTAATGAAAAATGAGATGTATTAATGTTATGTGATTTAAAATAATTAAATAATGATAAAAACATAATAAATATCTTATTTATCAAATATAGTAATATTTTAGGTCATTTTGGAGAACATTATAGTTGGTAAATGAAAAATGAACAATCATCATTTCATGAGGCAAAAGTTATCCTTAGACATAAAATGTATGTTTTTCACCCATTACATGGACCTATTCATTTTTTTATATCTAAAACATAGCATAAAAAAATCATAATATATTTCTGATATAGTTTTTTTTGATAAAATCATAGAATAAAATTGTTTTAAGTGGCAGATACTAAAAATGATAGTAGATAGTTTTATTGAAGA
The DNA here is from genome assembly GCA_963277665.1 of Viscum album. NCBI lineage: Eukaryota > Viridiplantae > Streptophyta > Magnoliopsida > Santalales > Viscaceae > Viscum > Viscum album. The sequence continues at coordinate 920,913,542 of OY728132.1, forward strand.
CGTTACATTTTAATTGACTAACATTTTTGGGTTTATACAAAAAACATACAAGGAATTATTTATTCCCTATACAGTTTCTAGGATGAATGAATATTTTATGAGGATATATTTTGGATGTCCATTGTTGAAAAAAATTTACATGATAGGTGTGTGGAAGTGGGACGAGAGGAGGCCCTTTTATAGTGGAGGAGTGGTATTACTCTTGTAATAGTTTGACAACAGAATTCCATTCATGTTTTTCATGTTTATAATGGATCTTATAGTTGTAAAATATCAATAAAATATAGGATTTTATTGATATATGTCCAAAAAATTGGTTTTGCAAATGTGGATATGCCATTTGGGCCCTCATGTTAAAGGATTAGTCCCTTATTAACCATTATTTTACATTAATATGTGTAAATAATTTTAATTAAATTCAAAAATATTTTTGGGATAAAAAAAATGTTGACAATATTATAAATTATAAAATATTATAATTACAACTATGGAATCCAATTTTCAAATTTCCACACACGTATGTGGTATAAAATAATTTAAATTTAATCCTACATGCGGGACAATAATACTGGTTTTGAAAGTTAAAACGTCCAAATGTTTTCTATGTTTTTTATTAAATTTCAAAGTAAAATTGATTAAAATGACATAAATTGTATTAAATGATAATAATATTATTTAATTAATTGTTACATGCAATTCTAATATAATTCTACTTTATAAATACCAAATTTTAAAAAATAGGTTTAGAAGAAAATTTCATTATATTTAACTATTTGTTAAAATTTGAAATTTTTCATAATAACTTTAATTATTCACCATAAGATAATTATTATGTTTAAAATTATTATATTATGTTTATTTACAAACATTAAATCAATAAATGTTTAAAAATTATGACTCAAAATGGTATCACCGTTTAATGGCTACAAAATTGTATTAATAAAAATATATGCTTCTATGTGTAAAATTATGTTTGTTCTAATCTTAAGCGTATAAAATATATTGTATGAATATAGAAAATAATTTATTTATTATATTATATATATATATATATATATATATTTAATATATATCACTAACTAATTGTAGTTAATTTAATCTATTCTCATAAAAACATTTTGTGAGCATAAAATATAGGTTTCAAAAAAAAGTTAACTCCATATTCAGTTGAATCATATAGTCATTTATAATTAATTTGTGACCAATTAATTATTTATAATTTTTTTTCAACCTTAGTTTTTATATTTTATTTATCAATATTCATAATTATAAATGTAACGACTAATTAATGTCACGTTATATTTTAATAATATATTATTATCGATAAAACTCTATGTTTCATGAAACACATGAAATCATGGATGGTCAGAAACTAACTATGCATTGATTGAATTGAAATATATTGGAATTATTTTTAATATTAAATATATTATAAATTATCTAAATTTTGTATTCCATTATTCACTTGGTGTCCATGTCATATATTCCATAAAATATGTAGATCCTACTTTAGATTTTTTGGGAGATACATTATCCCCATCGTAATAAAATTTCATTAATGAACTTTATTCTTAATCATGGTGATAGAAAATTTCATACTTCCTTTTATTCAAATCCCACATCGTGGGTAGGGTTTATAATTAATCCTCTCTTATAGATAGAATGGAAAATAGAAATGTCACATAGACTAGCATGAATCTAGGTCACTGAGTAAGAGAACATTATTGGAATGTAGAGATACGTATATGGGGGAAAGGTGTAAATATTTATAGGGATTGAATGAGGTATTCATTCACTGAAAAATGAATGATAAATTGGAATATAGGGAGTAAAAGGCATAATTCTTTGATGATTTTGAACACTATTGGTTCTATTGAAATCATAATATTGTGATAGAATTTTATTTCAAAATAATTTTCTTAATGTTGGGTATTTATTTAACTCACCAATAATAAAAGTAAATATTCGCACATGAATGTTTTCTATTTAATGTTAACAATTCAAATTGATGGTTATCCTTCGTTCAAATTGTAATTATTCCCTTTAATCGTTGAAATTAATTATCAATAATTATTTTTTATGCATGAAGCACTAAAAGAACATTTTGAATGATCTGAAGGCCTGTAAAAGAGGGTAATTTCTACCTATTGGTATTACTTTATTCCAAAACAAATATATATAGTAGATTTACCTCTAATTCTAAAAAGTGATATTACTGGTTTATCCATAACATTTATTCATCAAATTTTATAACTAAAAACAATGAGATATTAATCATGACATTTTATAGGTAATTAGATGGAATGAAACCCTTGTCGTTCATCGATAATGGGTTCAAGACCCGTGGCCATTCCTGAATTGAACGGTTTTCACCTACAAACATGTTTTCCTTTTCTAAAACCATATGAATATAATTTTTGCAACTAAACTAACAGACATACATGAAATTTAATGATTAAATGACTTCATAATTATGGTTTTCAATACAAACTCAATTCATTAATATTTCATCCATTTATTTAAACATGGTTAGTTTATTGGTCTAGATTTTATCCATATTATCATATATTGGATTTCTATATCATTAAACATTATTTTAAATTCTAAAACACCTTATGTTAGTCCTAAGATATTTATTTTCATCTTATGTTCAAATCATTCACAATTGTTTATTAATAATATATGAATTTTCATAAAAATATACACTAGGAGTGTACGAAATGGTAATTCCCATTTTCATGTACCACGTTACCCCATGTCAGTCCAAAAACTCTTTGACGGTGTCATTACTCCTAGTTTAATCATTTCCAAAAACACATCCACTTGTAGTATGTAATGACCCGTAAAATTCAAGTGAATTTTTTTTCTTTATTTTCATTGGGATTTTTACAAGAACGCAGTTTCTGACGGCACCTGATTCCGAGGCCCGGTGTGCCCGGAATCATTTTCAGAAGTTTAGCTCGGGTACGTTCAGTGAACGAACGAGCGGGTTTTTCTATCTTTTGAACTGATGCTCGGAATTAAATTCCGTGGGCACCGATGGAATCACATCGCTGGTAATTTCTTAGAAACACTCTTTCTGGAGGTGCATTTTCTCGGATGTGGTTTATAATTTTTGGGTTTAAGTAAAAGAATAAAATAAAAGTGGTGCAACCAATTTTATTTTATTTATGTCTAACCAAAGCTAATGGGATGAAGTGTCACCCACAATATCCTACCCACTAGGTAGGATAATTGTGAGGTGGGACCCACACGAGCCCCACTATTTCTTTTCTTCCTCAACACCCTCCTTTAATTAAGTAACGCACCTGCCCCCCATTTTTAATGATGTCAACCCTGGCGTTTAATCTTGTTAGTAAATGCCTCATTAATTGGGAAGTTTAAACATTGCAATTAATTCAATTAATTGTTTGATTCGTTTTTTAATTTCTAAAACACATGGCTTGAGTAATAAAATAAGACAACTCTTATTTTATTAATGTGGATGGGTTGTGAGAGGCTTGGGGAGATTTTGCTAGAAATCTTGAAGTTATTCCTCCTCGCGAAGAACGCGAAGAACGCCTTCCTCAGAGATCGACGACCCGACACCCATCACCTCGTTCTTTCTTTCCGCGTCAAAGGAAGGGAGACATCGTTCCTCCGCGACGCGACGATCCGCCTTCTTCCACAGCGATCATTTCCGCGACGTCCCTTTCCACGACAACCTCGTTCGACGACGACGCTTGAGGTAGGGGTTTATTTTTTAATTGATTTTTCCTGATAACATCCATTTCTGTTATTCGTGAAACTTTGAAGCTTGCTATCGATTAAAGGGAGGGGCCCGGACCGCACAGACATGGCCGACCCTCCTTTCTAGTAAATTGTGTTGATGTGGTACGAAGGAAAGCGGCACGGTGCAACGGCACCGCGTGGGATCATACAGCAAGGGTGTGCGGCATCGTTGAAGTTGAACAAAGGCACGACCTCGAAGAAACCACGGCCGGAGCAGGGCCGCGGCGGAGGTGCGCGGCACCGTTGCGTGGCGCCGGACGTATCAAGGCCGCGGCTGAGGCCGCGGCGGAGCAGGGACCGACGGACGGTTTCGGGCCGCCGGTGTCGGAGCAGGGGGACCAGCCCATGCCAATCCTGTGGTGGCAGCAGCCGGCCAGCCAGAGAGGGGCCGGCCGGTCAGGGGAAAATCCGGGGTTCGTAACCCCCGGTTGGCCAGCAGGTGCGGCCCCCCACATGGGGGCTGCAGCTTCTCTACGCGGGGGGCAACACGCCCCCCCTTCACCGCTCGGCTGTAACGGGCAAGCCGCTTGACCGTAACGGCCGAGCCGCTTGTCCACCTGGCCACCTGGCCGGGCCGAGCACGCCCAGGCTGGGCCTCCCAAGCCGGGCCGTGCCCAGGCCGCGCCCAGGCCGGGCCGGGCCACCCCCAAGCCGGGTCGGGCCGTGCCCAGAGGCCGAGCCGCGCCCATGCCGAGCCACGCCCAAGCGGGCCAGACCCGGAACCGGGTCGGGTCCACCCAGTTCGGGCCCACCCTGGGGGTATCGGGCAAGGTCGGACCGGGCCTGAACCCATTATTACCGGACCTCTCACGGTATTTTTCCCATAACATGGGATGAGGACCTCCGATCGAATCACCGTCAGTTGCGATGCAATCCTTGGATCGAGACAGTCGTTTCGGTATATTACAATCAAGGTTTCGGAGAACATTGGGTTCGCCCGGGTTGGTTCGTACACGAAACCAACCAGGCCCTCGGAGCGAAAACGCTTATAACTTGAGGTTTGGACGTCCGATTGACATGTTGTAGACTTTTATGGATTCTTCTTAGTGAGACAGACCTTTTGGCTTACTCGGATCAAGGTTTGGACGCAGTTGGAGTATGGTCAGGTTGGTTTTGACTTAAAAACCAACCGGTCCCCTAGGACGAAAAAGCCAATAACTCTCAGACCGGGCGTCTGATTGACGCGTCATCTGTGACGTTGAGTTCCTGTTGTCGATACAGAACTTTTGGATACATCAACTCCGGACTATGTGTCTGTTGATGTATCAGCCCCTCAGCTCGTGGAGTGGACTCTCCCGAACGAGCTTGCTGTGTGCGGAAAACCTAGAGCTGGCTGCGACTGCGACGACGATGACGACTGTACAGAAATCCTCCGTGGATTCGACGACGGTGACTACAGCACTCAGCGATCCTACGTGGATCAGTGCTACAGATCCTGTGTGGGTCAGATCATATGTGGGTCAGTGCTCAGTGGTCCTGTGTGGGCCAACGCCTACAGATCCTGTGTGGGTCCGATCCTGTGTGGGTCATTGTGGGGGATAGTTACCTATCGATCCTGTGTGGGTCATTGCGGGGGTTATTTACCTATAAATCCTTTTCGGGTCATTGCGGGGGTTAGTACCTAGAGATTCAGTGTGGGTCTGACAGCTTAGATGAATCAGTGGCTACATCTGATCGTCTTTATCGCCTTACGAAGAAGTGTACCTGTGTGAGCTGAATCTTGACATTCAATCCTTATCTTCAATAAGATTGACTTGATATCCTATGTGGATTACGTTATGCTTTCCTGTGTGGATTGGGTTGTGATTTCCTATGTGTACTGGGTTATACATGATCTCGGAGGTTGGAGCCGAACGAGAATTGATGACTTAGGTATATGTATGGGCATATACCTAAGTAGTGTCGGATGTTACTTCGTGATTGCATCCTTCCTTTGTGGATTATCCTTTGTGGATTCTGGGTTACCATCAGGGGTCTCGGGGTCCCTACTGAGTAGCTTATACTCGCCCCTGCACGGGCTATGCCCACACTACATTGTGTTGGTTGCAGACGACGGACAGCGCTGATCGTGGTTGAGGCTTGTGGAGCTGGTCGGTACCTGGAGGTGGACCACTGGGCGGGACGTACTCGGAGCGGATTGCTGGACCCGAGGAGCTGTGGAGGCTATCTGTACCCACCCATCATGTGGGAAATCTACTGGACGACTCGAGGATGCGGCATTAAATTTCAGTTGTTGTACTTCCTTTTTTAATTAAACTTTACTTTCAGTTTGGGTTTGTATTCTGGCCCACTTACTTTTCCGCACTTCTGTTGTACCCAGTTTTTACTCAGTGTTTACATATTCTTTCTTTATCTATGGTGTTTGTTTTCTTTACAAAGGAAATGTCTTCCCTTTTTGCCGGTAATTATTCCTTGGTGCTAGTCGCCAGCCCCTTGCCTATTGAAGGCGGGCTTGGGGTAGTCATGGCACGTGACCCGAGGACGGGTCGTGACAATTTGGTATAAGAAGAGTTCGTTTCTACCGCAGAACTCTGGACTCTGATCTTTTTCTATGTGAAGAAATAGTGTTAAGAGTATTTAGTGTGGTTATCAGTCCAGGGAGTCTAGTGTTTGTGTGGCGACAGACGTATCTGTATACCAGGACCCAGAATTTTAATTTCCGACTTAATTCATGAAAACATTAATTGCATTTGTGTTTCAGGTTTTCTTTGTGATTACATTGTGTCAGCTCACCAGGTATACTATTTGACCGTGGCACACCTGTTTCTTTTTAGGATGGCCCCACGATGGCAGCCAGCTAGGTTTCTGAGCGTTGTGTGTGACGACATCCCACCGAGAGACGAGGCCTCATTACAGGGCCCTTTGACAACAGAGGCACTGGCGGTACCTCTCCCCATCGAGCCACTGATTCTACCAGCCCCAGCCGCTGATGATGCATGTCACCTTAGTGAATAGCATGAGTTTCAGCGCAAGTTACCACCCAGGTTTCGTGGGGAGATGGACCCTCAGGCAACCGAGTATTGGCTAGAGGCAGTTGTACGAGTTTTAAGATTTGTGAGGACACAAGCAGACCTCATGGTGATCCTCGCAATGAGCCTTCTGCACGCGGAAGTAGGCAGATGGTGGAGCTTGATGCTCCAGGTGCATGACGAGGCATCTATACTCTGGACGGACATTGAGAGCCTCTTCTACTCGGAGTTCATCCCAGCCACACTCTGTGTGGTGCACATACAGGAGATTCTACAGCTGTTGTTGGGAAGCTTGAGGGTCGCCTAGTACTCGGAGAGATTTACCTATCTCTCGCTCTATTTGACAGACATGGTACGAGACCCATTATTCCGGGCATGGACCTTCGAGCAGGAGATTAGGGCATCGATGATCTCCCTCAGCATTCCGACACAGGCAGGAGTACTAGAGCGATACCTTCACATCGAGAGAATGCTTGCTGAGCCTACATCAGCAGCAAGACCTACCGCAGGGCGGCACGTAGCAGAGTCTTCTGCAGCAGGCAGTCGACGGATGAAACGTGGGTCCTGGTGGACCAGTCCCTCAAGCGGACAACCTCAGGACACTGGCTCAGTGGTGTGGAGAACACAGTGCGGAGCCAGTCTTTCGACAGGCAGAGGAGCAGGACGAGAAGAAGGTGGTGGGAGAAGCTTTGAGGCTCTACCACCACCACCCCAGGAGTTCCACCCCGACCCCAGGGAGTTTGCGAGCAGAGACATGCAAAACTCCAGGCAGCGGAGGCCTAGGACCATGGTGCTCCCAAGATGATTCTAGGTACGATCTATGTCTATTCCACCCTTGCAGCATTTCTTATTGACACAGGAGAGAGTAATTATTTCATAGCCACAACACTTGTTCGGATCTCGGAGATTCCGAAAGAGCCGTTGGCTTGATCCTTACGGCTAGAGACTCCTACATGAGGAGACTCGACGATTACACACTGGTGCTGGCAGTGTGAGCTTACTCTAGGAGCTGAGAGCTTCGGCTGGGATCTTCTTGTACCAGCGTCGAGGCCTTACGACGTCATCTTGGGCATGGATTGTTTATCTATAGTCCATACTCAGATTGACTGTATTAGGAGCAATGTGCGGTATGTATGCACCGACGGGAGCAGTTTCACCTTCATCGGCGAGAAGAGTGCCTTCACAGCACATGATGGACTCTCGCAGAGGAGAGGACAACCCATCACTCATCAGTTGGCTAGCCTCATCTTAGTAGCAGTTGATGTGTGGAGTCATGGTTTTCATACAGTGGTGGATCAGTATACAGACGTTTTCACCAATGACGTTCCAGGACTACCACCTCACATAGAGGTATACTTTTATATTGATCTGTACCCCGAGACAGCCCCGAAATCCACCCCAGCATATCAGATGGCTCTCACCGAGCTTCGAGAGCTACGGGTACAATTGGAAGACTTGCATGGCAAGGGATTCATTCGACCAAGTGTTTCACACTGAGCTTCCCTGATATTGTTCGCCAAGAAGGCGGACGGGAACTTGCGACTTTGTGTCGACTATCATCGCATGAACTAGGTGACATTGAAGAACAAGTATCCACTACCGAGAATCGAGGACATCTTCGATACGCTCAAGGGATCACGGTGGTTCTCGAAGATACACCTCAGGTTAGGATATCATCTTCTCAGAGTTCGGGAGGAGGACGTGAAGAAGACGACATTCAGATGTCGGTATGGCCACTATGAGTTCTTGGTTATTCCATTCGGCATAACCAATGCTCCAGCAATGTTCATTGCCTCATGAACAGGATCTTTCAGCTATACCTCGATCGATTTTTTGTTGTTTTCATCGACAACATTTTGATATACTCGACGACTGAGGAGGAGCACGTCTACCACTTGCGGGTTGTACTGGACACACTCTGAGAGAACCAGCTTTATGGAAATCTCTCAAAGTGTAAGTTCTAGATACGTGAGGTCTACTTATTGGGAAATGTCATCTATGTGGCGAGAGTTGCGGTGGACCCTGTGAAGATCGAGGCAGTTCTAGCTTGGGAGCCACCCAGGAGCGTGACGGAGGTGCATAGTTTGTTGGGACTAGCTGGGTACTATCAGAGATTTGTGCCATACTTCTCCAGAGTTTCGTCACCACTCTCAGCTTTGACAAAGATGGGGAAACCCTTTGTGTGGTTAGACAGATGTCAGCAGAGCTTCCAGGAGCTGAGACAAATATTGACTAGCACGCCTATCTTGAGGCTACCGGAGGAGGCAGTTGGGTACGTAGTTTACTACGATGAATCAGGGACCGGAGTCAGATGTGTTATGATGCAGGAGCGGGCCGTGATCACCTATGGATCACGTCAGTTGAGGCAGCATGAGAAGAAATACGCTACCCATGACCTGGAGTTAGTAGCAGTGGTCTTCACACTGAAGATGTGGCGACACTATCTGATGGGCGAGCGCTTTACAGTCTAATATGACAATCAGAATCTCAGGTACATCTTCTCGCAGAAGGACCTGAACCTGAGACAATGGAGATGGCTCGGGTTCTTCCCGGACTATGACTTTGAGATAGTCTATACTCCTGGAAAGGGGAACGTGGTAGCTGATACTCTCAGCAGGATGATGGGCATTCAGTTACTTGGGGAGGCGACAGAGCGAATAGCCGCTTTGCAGATATCCTTCGTGGATAAATATGGAGCAGCCTTTCTTCAGTCACTCACAGTTACTCCTCCACAACTACAATGGGTCAGAGAGGCATGACATGGCGACGCTGACTATGAGACGCGGCGTGCGTAGATATCCTCAGGAAAGGCACCTGATGGTTTCTTTCTAGGAGGAGAGCACAACATCCTTTTCAGAGGATGTACCTTTGTACCAGTTGCTTTACGGGAGGATGTGCTCAGAGAGTTTCACACTTCCCCTTTGGCGGTACATCCTGGAATGGTGAAGATGTACCAGGATCTCAGACGACACCACTGGTGGCCGGGCATGAAGAAGGCTACGGAAGAGTTTGTTTCTCGGTGCCTCACCTACCAGTAGGTGAAGGCAGAGCACCAGGTACCAGCTGGCAAGGTACAGCCCTTGGAGGACCTGGAGTGGGAGTGGGACGAGATATCTATGGATTTCAGGACTGGAATTCCATGCACTTCCAGAGGTCACGACTCCATATGGGTGATTGTCGACCGACTCCCCAAGTCGGCTCACTTCCTACCCATCAGAGAGCAGGCTCAGTGGAGAGCTTGGGATGCCTCTTCATTTAGGATATTGTACGGCTTCATGGTGTTCCATCATCAATCATCTCCAATCGAGATGCTCGCTTTACTTCCTGGCTTTGGAAGGGGTTGTAGGAGGCATTCGGGACGTAGCTACGTCTGAGCACGACCTTTCACCCCCAGATAGATGGTCATACGGAGAGGACTATACAGACAATCAAGGACATGCTCCGCGCATGTGTCCTCGACTTTGGTCGCTGCTGGGAGGACCACCTACCCTTGGTGGAGTTCTCTTACAACAACAGCTACCACTCCACCATCGGGATGGCACTATACGGGGCGTTCTATGGCAGACCTTGCGGATCTCCACTATACTAGAAACACAATGGGGAGTCAGCACGTGTGGGTACCAGAGATGGTCCAGGCCACGACAGTGAAGGTCCAGGTCATCTAGGAGCGGATAAGGACAACTTAGAGCCAGCATAAGTCTTATGCTGACAGGAGGCGTAGGCCACTAGAGTTCGAGGATGGCGACCACGTCTTCTTGAGGGTCTCACCTTGACGTGGAATACAGAGATTTGGCCTAGGCGGAAAGTTGTCTCCACGCTTCATTGGACCATTCCAGGTCCTCATCAGGATTTGCGAGGAGGCTTATCGCATGGGTCTACCACCTCAGTTGCATCGGGTGCATGACGTCTTCCACGTATCCTAGCTGAGGATATATGTGCACGACCCGACGCATATCATTGACCATGGGGAGCTGGACATTGATGTTCGGTAGACTTTTGCGGTGGTCCTGGTAGAGATTGAGGATTGGCAGGAGCGGATCCTATGTGGACGGTCGATTCCACCAGTGCTTATCAGATGGCAGTACGAGAACCTCCAGGAGAGCACTTGGGAGCGGGAGGCTCAGATGCGTGCCCAGTACCCACTTTTGTTTCCCTAGTTTATGATGTATCTTTACGGGGACGTAAATAAATGAGGTGGGAGTTATTTAAAGACCCGTAAAATTCAAATGAAATTTTTTTCTTAATTTTCTTTATTATTATTACAAGAACGCAGTTTCTGACGGCACCTGATTCCGATGCCCGGTGTACCCGGAATCATTTTCTGAAGTTTAGCATGGGTACGTTCAGTGATCGAACGACTGGGTTTTTCTAACATTTGAACCGATGCTCAGAATCGAATTCTGAGGGCACCGATGGAATTGCAGCACCGGTAATTGCTTAGAAACACCTTTTCCAGAGTTGCGTTTTCTTGGGTATGTTTTTTAATTTTTGGGGTTAAGTAAATGAATAAAATAAAAGTGTTGCAACCAATTTTATTTTATTTTTGTTTAACCTAAGCTAAGTGGATGGAGTGGGACCCACAATATCCTACCCACTTGGTAGGATAATTTTGAGGTGGGACCCACACGAGCAGCATCGTTTATTTTCTTCTTAAACCCCCTCCTTTAATTAAGTAAGGCACCTGCACCCCCCTTTTTAATGAAGTCAACCCTTGCGTTTAATCTGGTTAATATGTGCCTCATTAATTGGGAAATTTGAGCGTTGCAGTTAATTAAATTAATTGTTTGATTAGTTTTTGAATTTTTAAAACGCAGGGCTTGGGTAATAAAAAAAGACAAATATTATTTTATTAAAGTGGTTGGGTGTGATAGGCTTGGGTAGATTTTGCTAGAAGTCTTGAAGTTCTTCCTCCTCGCGAAGAACACAAAGAACGTGAAGAACGCCTTCCTCGGAGATCGACGACCCGATGTGCAACACCTCGTTCATTATTTCCGCGTCAAACGAAGGGAGACACCATTCCTCTGCGACACGACGATCCGCCTTCCTCCGCGGAAATCGTTTCTGCGATGTCCCTTTCCGCGACAACCTCGTTCGACGATGATGCTTGAGGTAGGGGTTTATTTTTTTAATTGTTTGTTCCTGATTACTTCCATTGTCGTTCTTCGTGAAACTTTTCCGCTTGCTATCGATTAACGGGAGGGGACCGGACCACACAAACACAGTCGACCCTCCTCCTTTGTAAATTTTGTTGATGTGGTACGAAGGAAGTGGTGCGGTGAAACGACACTGCGCGAGAACATACGGCAAAGGAGTGCGGCACCATTGAAGTCGAACAAAGGCGCGGCACCGTTGCGCCGCGCCGGAGAACCTTAAAGGAACCTCGAAGACACCGTAGCCGGAGTAGGGCCGCGGTGGAGGGGCGCGGTACCATCATGTCGCGCCGGAAGTATCAAGGCCGCGGCGGTGCAGGGACCGACGACCGGTTCTGGGCTGCCTGCGTCGGAGCAGGGGGACCAGCCCATGCCCGTCCCGCGGCGGCAGCAGCTGGCCGGCTAGAGCGGGTCGGCCAGTCCAGGGAAAACTGGGGGTTCGTAACCCCCAGTTGGCCAGTAAATGTGGCCCCGCACATGGGGGTCGCGTCTTATCTACACGGGGGGCAACGCGGCCCCCTTCACCGCTCGGTCGTGATGGCTGAGCCGCCTGAACGCCTGGCCACCTGGCCGGCCGAGCGTGCCTAGGCCGGGCTGACCAAGCTGGGCCGGGTAGCACCCAGGCCAGGCATGGCCATGCCCAGGCCGGGCCGGGCCCCCCCGGCGGGTATCGGGCCGGGTCGGACCTGGCCCGAACAGCCTATTATCGGACCTTTCACGGTCTTTGCCCATAACATGGGCAGGGGACCTTCGATCGATGCACCATCAGCTGATATGCAATCCATGGATCAAGGCAGTCATTTCAGTATATTTCACTCAAGGTTTTGGAAAACTTTGGATTCGACCGGGTTGGTTCGTACACGAAACCAACTGGGCCCTCGGAGCGAAAATGCTTATAATATGAGCTCCGGACGTCCGATTGACGTGCTGTCGACTTTGATGGATTCCTAATAGTGAGAAGGTCCTTTTGGATTACTCTTCCAAGGTTTGGACACAGTTTGAGTATGGTCAGGGTTGTTTTGACATAAAAACCAACCGGGTCCCTAGGACGAAAAAGCCAAGAACTCTCAGACCGGGCGTCTGATTGACGCGTCGCCTTTGACATTGAGTTCATGTTGTCGATACGTAACTTTTGGATACATCAAATCCGGTCTATGTGTTAGTTTATGTATCATCCCCTCGGATCCTAGAGCGTACCCTCCCGAATGAGATTGCTGGGTGTGGGAACCCTAGAGCTGGGTGCGACTGCGGCGATGATGACAACTGTACAGAAATCCTCCGTGGATTCGACGGTGATGACTACAGCACTCAGCGATCCTATGTGGATCACTGCTACCGATTTTGTGTGGGTTAGATCTTGTGTGGGTCAACGCTCAGCTGTCCTGTGTGGGCCAGCGCCTATAGATCCTGTGTGGGTCCGATCCTGTGTGGGTCATTGCGGGGGTTAGTTATCTATCGAGTCTTTGTGGGTCATTGCGGGGGTTAGTTACCTATCTATCATTTGTGGGACATTGAGGGGGTTAGTACCTATCGATCCTGTGTGGGTCCGACATCTAAGATTAATCAGTGGCTACATCAGATCATCTCTATCATCTTACAAAAAAGTATACCTGTGTGAGCTGAATCTTGACATTCAATCCTTATCTTCGATAAGATAGACTTGATATCCTGTGTGGATTACATTATGCGTTCCTGTGTGGATTGGGTTGTGATTTTCTGTGTGGACTGGGTTGTACTTGAGCTCGGATGTTGGAGCCGATCGAGAATTGACGACTTAGGTATATGTATGGGTATATACCTAAGTAGTGTCGGATGTTACTTCATGATTATATCATTCCTTTGTGGATTATCCTTTGTGGATTCTGGGTGACCTTCAGGGGTCTCAAGGTCCCTACTGAGTAGCTTATACTCACCCCTGCACGGGCTATGCCCGCACTACGTTGTGTTGGTTACAGACGACGGGCATCGCAGATCGTGGTTGAGGCTTGTGGAGCCAGTCGGTACCTAGAGGTGGACCACTGGGTGGGATGTACTCGGAGCGGACGGCTGGACCTGAGGAGCTGTGGAGGCTATCTTTACCCACCCTTCAGGTGGGACTTCCAGTGGACGGCTCAAGGCTGCGGATTTACTTTTCAGTTGTTGTACTTACTTTTCCAGTTGTACTTTACTTTCATGTTGGGTTTGTATTCTGGGCCAATTACTTTTCCTCACTTCTGTTGTACCCAGTTTTTACTCAGTGTTTACTTCTCCTTGCTTGATCTATGGTGTTTGTTTACTCTAAAAAGGCAATGCCTTAACTTTTTACTAGGAATTACGCCTTGGTGCTAGTCTCCATCCCCTGGCCTATGGAAGGCGGGCTTGGGGTAGTCACGACACGGGCTTGTATATGTGGGTTTTTCTATGAAAATACTATGGCCTTGTATACATACATCTTCATAAGTGAATTACCTTTTAATATTAATATGTTATTTTTCCTTGAAAATATTATAGGAGGGAAAAGATCTATACTCATAAATAATTTCTTTTATGATATTGATTAAAATTTTATGGGAGAGTGAGTTCCACTGAAAATGGATAAAATCATGGTGTGGTGGATTGCCTCATTTGATATATATACTTCTGAAAAAACTATTTTGGATGATCTCAATTCATTTGATAATTATGGAATATTATCTGATTCTATTTTGAGGTAATTTTATATAATCAGATACACCTATGGAATACATTGAATAGTGTTTGGAACATTTTATCCTTTGTATTTCATCATTAGAATTCTTTGGGGAATAAATAGTTTTTAATGAACTGCAAATATATTTATTTCAAGATAAAGTGGAATGATTAAAATTAATTTCTATTTTTTTATGTATGTCCCATGTTTAATTGATCAAGCAATTTTTTTATGTTATGTGCATTTTTCTTGACATGTTAATGATAATATTGGAATTTTGTAGTTTAATGATAATAATTTATGAAATCATGTAACTTAGATATGTTCATGTGTTATCACATAACACAACACAAATATGGAATGGATTTTCAAATGGAAAAATATTGTTGATTTTTACATCCTTATGAGTTTATTTCATAATATATTATAATATTTTGTGCGGCTCTCATTGTCAAAATATATTTCGTGATTCCAGGATTTCATAAATAAATCATTTCAATTATTCAATGATAGATGACTTTATTATAAAATCATCATTATTCATTTAGTATAATTTTCCATCCATTGTTTACTTTGATACTCGAATTATGATGAAGAAGGATAAAAATGTAGGAAATTTATTTATATTTTTTCCTAACATGGTAGAATTTGAATAAAAGTGAATTAGTTAGCTTTTATATCTTAATATTTTAAAATTTAATGTGTTTTAAACTGAAATATTTGGATGAATGTTTGGAAAAACCTGACTTATATGGAAAAAAATTTATGTGTCAAACTCCTTCAAATTTATTACATAATTAAGTTTATTATATAGAATATCTATTACTTTTATTAATAAATATTTGGAATTTTAATCATCATTGTTCATCATATATAATGAATGAGATGTTCTAGTTTTTTATAAATCAAATTTTCACTTAGGATTACAGAAGATAAAACATGTATAAATATTGATTTTTTGGAATTTGTATGTAGAATTATCAAAATGTAGAGATAAAGGTGTATTCTCCCCAATGATAGTCCATTTTTTATTTAAATTAATTTTATGTGGTTTGTTCTGATGACATTTTATTCTCTGATTTTGTTTGATTGAAAAACATATGATCCCTAAAACACAAATTTATTATGTGTTTCTTGAAATAATTATTTTCTTAGATATCTTGTATTACACATAAAATATATTTTTAAAGAAAAAATATAGTATTAACATTATTATTTAAAATATAAAATATTTATTATAATGGAGTCTATCAATAAGATTTTGTAAATTAAAAAATTTATAGTTTAGACATGTTTTTTTTCCCAAAAATTAAACAAGAATATTTAAAAAATAAAAAATAAAAAATCGCTAAAAACTATATATTTCTAATGGAAGGTTCAATCATGATTTATTCAAAATATTTTAAGATTAATTTTATCTCTAATAGAAAATTTATTTTAAAAATATTTTTTTTCAAATCATATTACAAACATTATCTTAGGGTGAATTTTTTTATTTTTACTAAAATGCCTCAAATTTTTGATAAATAGTGAAAACTATGTTTTTATTTAAATTAGTTATAATGATAAATTTTATTTTATTTTGGAATCAATGTATCATTATTCGAATTATATATAAATTAATTCCCAAAATGTATTTGGAATCATTTACATAATAAATTTTGATATAAGAATATGTTAATCGTTTGTACATTTTAACATTCAATCCCCACTTTTTCATCATATCATCCGGATTATTTTTAAAATATATTTTTTCAGTTATGTGATTTGAATTTGAAAAAAATATATTACATTTTGAGAATAAAAATAAAAATTAATTTATATTATGTTTATCTTAATTTGTTTCCTAAATTAATATTTAAATTGTAAAAATAATTTAATACGGTAATGGTAAAATGGGTGTTTTGGTGTGGGTTAAACTAAAAAATAAGGGTTTCAAATGACCCACCAACATTTTGAACACCAATTGTTTAACATTATTTCCACCTTATATATTTTAGGTTCTGTAATGATCGATATTGTAAGATTTTTTCATGATAAAATAAAGTGTATGATTGAATATTTTTAATGAATTTTACAAGTGTGTCACTCGCATCACTTATAAACGGTCCCCAACTCTTCTATCATAATTAAACATTCAATGAAATATGGTTCAGATAATCATTATTAATATTTTGTCAAATTTACACTCCAAAAAAATTTAATACTTTTTTGGAATAAATCCATCGAAGGAACTATTTAGAACAATCCTAAGAGGATACCCGAAGAAGAGGTATTGTTCTTCACTAATAATATTATTTAATTTATTTCTCAACCAACATCAACTGTTATTAAAATATTATTATATAATAACTATATTATCTTCCATATTCTAATATTTTGATATAATAACCTCATGACCTACTAGAATCATCTATTTCACTAAAATCTTTATGAATTCATTATTCATATCTATGGAAGAATCCCACCTTATAAATAGATGTCATTCATTATAACATTACCTATATTCACAATTGGGAATGATAATGGATATAAAATATTTTTATGATATTTATAACATATTTATATCACTAAATTATTTATATCATAGAAATATTTTTACCTTCAATTGTGTAGGATATAAAAGAACATTGCTCGTGTGTATGGTGAAGTACCGATTCCCATAGTGGTGTAATTTTTCTTTCACTAACGCTACACATGAATGTTGGTAATGATAAACTATATTGTATTTAGAGTGGTATAGAATCAAAATAATTTTGGGGAATAGTTAATTTACCCTTATGAAATGTAACATGAACAAATTAATAGAAACATCAACAATGCATGTATAAATAATACTTTGGTATCTTATAAGTGACAATCTGACCAATGTAAAAGTATTGGTATTTTTGAAGGTAATATATATTTTATTAAAAATTAATTATTAATTTAATTATTAAAATAAAAATTTATTTTCACAAAATGTAATCATAAATAAATATATTTTTTTCGTATGGTTATAACATAACTATATGAGCCGTTGATTAATTTTTCAAAGCATTATAAATTCAGTTATAGTTTAAAAAGTGTTTATTTGAATAAATAATGATTTATTTAAAATTAAATTAATCAAATTTAGAAAAATATTTTAAATATTTGAGTTCATTCTTGATTTTTAGAAGTCAATAAATTGTTAAACTGAAATTCATTTATTTTTCAGCAGTACATGAATTTTTTGGTGAATAGTGAAATACAATTATTTAATGTTTATATACATATATGTTAAATGCACTATTGTTAATGTCATGGTTAATGTAATCAGCCTTGGTTACACATCACATGCTCTATTTAATATTTCTCAAAACATTATAAAACAATAATTCTTTTTTGGATATAAATTATAAAATAATGATAAAATTAATCCAACCCCCCTCCTCCCCTTGACAATCAATACTACCCCTCACCACATCATCACCTCAAACATCCCATGATTTGATAATTGTAAAAATTATACCCATTCCATTCCCAAAATACCTTCCCCATGTATAATACATACTGGTCTTACTACGGTTAACAAATCAAATGCCTTAAGGTGGATCTCAATGAGTTGAAATTAGGAGGTTAAAATCCTCTTTCATTTTTTCTGTTTTTTTTTCATATACCATCGTCACCTACCCTTATACAAGAGCCATTAATTCTCTAGAATCATATATATAACAATATATTTTATCATGTGTTTAGAATAATTCATCATCATATTTCTTAAACTCTCCATCTAATTCTACAAATAAAACATTGTCCATGATGTGTCGAATAACAAACCCCTAGGAAAATGTTATTTCAATTTCCATTAATTCCTTCAATGAAAGTAATAAATCAATTTTAATGGTTGAAAAATATTTTAAATTTTATAATATAACCTTTTATATGTTATGGAATTATCATATATGCATAATATTAAATTATATAATGAAACAAGTTTGTGATTTTCAAAAAACAATCAATGTGATCTAAACAAACTTCAGTAATGTTTTATCTAATGAATCCATGTTTCTGTTACATGAGGATCATAATACATCAATGTAAGTCTAATATAATACTTTTTTATGTTTTCCAAATAAGATCTAATATCATTTTTATCACCTCAAGCATCATTGAATATCCCAATATATACATAAAAATAAAAGCATGATCTAGATAATTTCATTGAGGGAATAAACATGAAATTAAGTCACAATGTGTTAGTCAATGGTATAACATCATATCAAAAAATAATAGTTTTGAGGGTAATCACATTGGATCAAATGATAATGGACATGGTATTATAATATCATGGAATCAGGGGATATTTGATGGAAACATAACACACGACATAATTATAAGTCATTAGAAACAATCAAGACATTTTCATATGATCGAAAATGTCCTATAATAGATTAGGTTCACGCCATAAACAATATATGAAAACTTATAAGAATAAAAAATTAACCAATGCATTACAGAGATACGTAATTTCTGGGCCACCTATCGAATTAATATCTTTTACGTAAATCATTTGGACACATAATTAATTTAATCATATGGAATAATCATAAAAAATAAAAATGGAAATAAAATGGGTTTCATAATCATTACTTATGCCATAATCAAAATATGATTCTTAAGGAAGTAATTTTGGAAATTGAAATACAACATCTATTACCCAATGAATATAGTATAAAATAAGATATTTATATTTTTTAATTTATTAAATACATTATATAGATTCATTAAAAATCATCAATGGCTATATTAATTGATAAAATAACATTAAAGGATTACATTAATAATTATTGAGAAAAACTACTGTTTAAATATGAAGACACTTCTTCAAAATATAAAAATATCTATAATATTAGAGAATTCATCATTTTTAAATATATACATATAATATTATAATGGATTTACTATATATTTGTGTGGTCTGAAATATTATTAGTTCCATATATTTGGTATAAGTTAAAAGTAAAATTTCTTCCATAATGATGAAAAATGGAAAAGTGCATCGTTTGGAAAATAATAAGAATATATCATTCAATAAAATTTATAAAATTTCATCCATATGTAAATATATCAATAAAATTTAATTTGTGAAATGTTAGAAATATTTTAGATTATATTTTTACGAATCATTTATACAGAGGAAAATGTATTTCTGACTAAAAAGTTAAATGAAATAATCTATTAAAAGAATTTTTCTAAAACATTTTATGTCTATAATAAAGGAAAATAGTAAAATTAATTGAAAATTTAATGAATTATCCATGTACATGATGTTGAAATGATGTTTTTTACAATCTTCAAGTAAAAATTCAATCATAAATAATGTTGATTAAGGAAAGATTGAACCATAATTCCTTACCACTTCGGTAAAATTTTAATCCAAAATATATTGAGTAATAAAGTTTCACTGTATATGAAAATATATTGAAGTATTAATGATTTATTAAATAATATTTTAAATATAATATTATTCACAATTGAATCAAATTAGTTTGAAAAAAATAATAGGTGTCTCAAGGAATGATGTTTTGGGACAAAACCCTTACCTCGAGTCCTAACATTGTCATTTATTTATTTTATCTCATGTATTATTATATGTCATCAATTAATTTTTTATTAATATGTTTTCATGTATAATAACTTAGCATAATAACATATTACTCTTTAATTTTAATGAAATATTTTATTATATATTTTGTTATGTTGATATATGTTGATTTGAAGATGTTAAGTTCAAAAATTAAAAAAGGAATTATTGTGATGAGGGTGGTCAAAATAATCAATAATTGATCAACTACATAGAAATAAAAATTGAAAAATTATGATTTTTATATCTCAATTATTCATTCAAGATAATCTTTGAATAAATCCTATGAATAATGAACTGTGATGTAATCATGGGGATAGTAGGGAATTCATTCAAATGAGTAATGACTACATTTGACATGGTCCATGAGGGACAAAAGGTATGATTTATTTAATGCTTATAAATTTATAAAAATAAAATTAATATATACTAATTTCTTTAAATACACTCACATTTACAGTCTATTTGATTCCTTAATAATAAAATTCACATAACTTCACAAGGCATTTTCCTCCATTTACCTAAGTAATGTTTTTTATTTTTTGATGGATGTTAAGGAAATAAGGTATATGAAATGATAATTTTCATAATTTTTATTATTTTATTATAATCATATATAAACATTATCTACATCATGTTTAAAATCTATGTGAAGTGATGATAGTAATTGAATTACATTTGTTCATGAGGTTGTAGTATATCATACACACAATCAACGATTTCATTTCCCATTTGATGGAATATATGTTTAGTGGGTAATATCCCTTAAACACTATAAAATCCCATACATAGTAGATATTTTTTGATTATATTACAATTATTATTACATAATTTATTTTCTATGGAAAATAATTTACAAGAGGTTCTTGGTTATATTGATTATCATTTCTAAGAATAACCTCTATTGGATCTCTTATTCAGGACGCTATGGTTTGTGTATTGGTAAAAAATAAATCTATATAACAAGGATAATTATTTTGGGTGAGGATTCTTGTAATGGTATAGCAAGGTAAAATTCCTTGAGATGTGTAATGTACTACACAGATGGGGTTCCATTTTTTAATTAGGGAGGAGTGTCATTTTACTAAATACCCTAAACTATTCTATAAATAGATTTCATGCAAAATAAAAGTTCTATAAAATTGATAAA
Source organism: Viscum album (assembly GCA_963277665.1). NCBI lineage: Eukaryota > Viridiplantae > Streptophyta > Magnoliopsida > Santalales > Viscaceae > Viscum > Viscum album. Next base: position 920,934,858 of record OY728132.1, read on the forward strand.
TAAAATAATTTAATTGGAACTATGTTTGATCTTCAACTAGACAACTACAAATATATATTTTTAAACATTTTATCTTTTTTACCTCTATGGTTATTAAATTCATCCAATTTTTTCCTAAAACCAAATTATTTATTACTAAATTTTTTATTCATTATAACAAAAAATACATTTAAATTTAACGTATAAAATAATTTATTTGATTAAAAATATGGAATCTATTTTAACATATTCATTTCACATTACTGTAAGAATGTAATTTAGAATAAAACTGGGAAGCATGATGATAATCAGGTTTTTGAAAGATGAATGTTAAAACAAAAATTCAATATTATATTAATCTTTTAAATATAAATCAGCATTAAATAAATTTAAATTAAAAAATTATATATATATTTATTCTATAAACTCATTTCAAATGACTCTAAATCATGTGATGATTTAATTAATTATAATTATGGAACATTATGCACTTTGAAATAGTTTTTATGAAAATGTAATTTTAATCCACAAAATAAAAATATTCTAAAATCTAATATATTAGTGATTAAATAGGAATTTATATTACTATATATTATTAAGTAATAATTATGATAATTTTAAATCACATTTCAATAATAATGGGTCAATTAAATTTCTTTATTTATTAAAAGAAATGGTGGATTTAATGAAATAAGTTATTTTATCTATTCACTAAGAAATTTTTTTCCCAAAAAATATAAAACATTTTAACCATCGTTGAAATATATTTTCTGATACAAAAATTGATGTTCATTTTATAAAATAATTTTAATATTTTCCTCAATTATTAATTATATTGTCTCACAAACACAATAACCTTCATTTTTTAAGGAAAAATATTTTCTATAAAATATAATATATTTATTAATGTTCTGTTCTTTTTTTTTAATAATTAATAAATATTTTTTTATTTATTATGACTTTATATATATATTACATAATTTTTCTTACCCACTTTACATCCTATAATATAACATCTAGGATATATCAATCAAATTTAAATTAAAATATTTTAATATTATATAATAGTTTGTGTAAAATCTTCTTTGAATGATGAATATTTTACTAAGAATAGTGTTCTTTTAAAATATATTGTTTTTTAAAACCACTTTTTGGTAATGGGTAGGATTGATTATTTGTACTCATTTGTAATTAATAATCTGTTTTATGAATTTACATAGGGTTATTCATAGATAATCCTAATAAGAATTCATGGTATGATCACCAATAATATATTTAAAATATTATTAAGGTCATCTAAAGATGGATTGTTTTCATAATAACATCCCGGCCCATATCACCACTAAGAAGGTGGCCAGACAGGTAGCTACATGACCACAAGCATGCGTCCCCGTACGCCACATGCTTCCGACTAGTAGTGAGTGAGTATGGATTGTCAGTGGGGAGGCTATACCCTCTTATCAGAGTTGACCAGATGTATAAAAGATAAATAACAATCAAAAGTGGAAGCTGTAAATAGAAATGATAATGTAGTCGAAGTTATATTTCATATAAATGATCAAAAGTGGTCAATGTTAGTTTATACAATAGATGAATCCATGACATGAAATTGATACATGACCGAAAGAAGTTACCAGTAAAACATGGTTTTTAATACAATACAATGTAGGACTCTAGTAATGTAAAGAAGTAAATACCCAAAGGCACTCTCTACGAGAATATTGAGCTCCCACTCAGTCCTTTAATCCTTACTCCTGGGTATAGGAAAACATTAACAAGCAAGTTCCAAGGCCCTACGAATATGAATGGTCTATTCGGGGTACCCTAGTGCAATGGAATCCTGAGTATGGTGTGAGATATAAATCTCAGTAGGTCGGCACCACCTGTGTCAATCCCGATAGTGTTAATATAAAGTAACTAGTGAGTAGGTGTGCATAAATAATGTAAGAGGTGCACTGTAACAAAATACTACAGTACATGCTTCGACCCTCAGCTGGTGTCTGAACATGAAACCATTTCATTAATTAATTAATTACCCTTTTATGATAAAAGGTAAATTGAGGCATAAAAATCACTGACACCACCTCAGGATAGTATAAATAGAGGTTGTTCCAATATGTAACATGGAAACCATAAAATGATATTTGTTGAGGGAGTTTCTGGGTAAAAACTAAGGTAATGTAATAATCATTGAACACTATCTCCGAAGTATCTAAGTCTAAATGAGGGGTAAGAGTGTAATCCAAGGAGCATTATCCAAGGTATTCAAAAATAATGCACTTACCGATTCCAAGGTGATCGGCCAATGTATAATAGAGCTAATCCATGATAGGCCCTGATAGGCTGTATACATTGTACATAAATTCCAATGATGGAACGAAGGAGTGTATACAATGAATCCTATAATAATGTAAGAATAGACATGTACCAGATTCGAGGTGGGTATCAACCTAAGAAAACTTCATCCTTGAATCGGAATGGGGCTCCTATATCCCATGGTATTTTCCACTCATAATCCATGGTGATCCCAGGTCAACACATTCCTTTTGATATGGAAATCATATAGTAATTCGTTTGGTCCATGTCCTTCCTTCCGATAGTGTGGATATGTCATGTAGAGTTGCAACCATTTATTTATCAGTCCATTCCCTGTATTCCATTAGTATAGATAGTCCATGTAGCATTACAACCATGTAATCATGTCTTAGATAATAAATATGTTCATTTTGTTGAAGCCTAGAATTTAGATAGTGTGACAATGCCAAGTGGCATGATACCATTTAGTAAAATTCATTAAAGAATTTTCCAAAGTCAATATACAAACTACTACCTTCTCTTAAAATGATAAGGTTGTCCATGGACAAAAATCCATTTATTATCTCATGACCCTAGTTAAGTCTATGGAATTTATGCATGGTAATCCATGTATCACCCAAGGTATGAGTATGAAAACCCATTGATTCCATCCATGTAATTCTAACATGGGAACCCACATGTCACCCAAGGTGTTATTCGAATTTAAATCATTTGAAAAAAAAATTCTTAATTTGTTTTAAGGGTTACACATTAAGAATATACCATTCATTTAACACAACTCATTCTATTTAGCAATACATGTCAATTTCATTTATAAGGCTCCAGGTGTCCAAGGAAAATGGAAAATACCTACATGGGTATTTCAAATTAAAAAACTGGACCATTCACATAAATGGTTCCTTGGACATTAATCATTTAAAAAAGAGAAAATTTGTGTTTCTAATTCTATTATAGTCATGTCCTTAACAAGCCATATTTCTATATAACATCGAGGCAAAATAATTATAGACACCATAATTCATGCATGAAATGATTAACCATTACTGTTTAGATAGAAGTTAGAACACCTCCATTGGATGTGTTTTATTTTAAAATCATGATATTACATATCACACAAATCATTTATCACTTTTAGTATTTTAAATATGAAACATGCTAAGTCAAATTTAGGAGTATTCAATATTGATACCTCAATACATGAATTTAAATTCTAACTAAAGTGCACTAAGTAATTTATTAATACATTTATAAAAAATTGAGGACACAGAATGGGACCCAACCTTCGGGTGGAACCAAGCTATCCACTTCAGCTCTTGATGCTTTCTAACTAAAAGTAGAATCTCACCCAATGATTATATGCACTTCTGCACAGGTTCAAGGAAACCTATTGCCTATGAACACAGTGACATGACCATGGTCATGCGCATGTTGGTCCTTACACATATTCTTATGTGTATATACTAGTCACCACTCACCTATGCATGAATTTATATATATATACATGGGAACACCAATCCATATACATGTGTAATCACTTCCATGGATATTCAAACATGTAATGAGGGAACCTACATAAAAATATTTACATTCTTGTGAATACGCAGGCATGTCGTCCATGATTTAGAAACTCAAAACCAACGAGAAAGGATTTATTCCCTTCACATTTAACACTACGATCCTCCAAATAATTACCGAATGAATGTCAACTGGTATGTGACCAAGAAAAAAAGGAAAAAAGTCACCTTGGGGGACAATGTCAAAAAAATCAATGTGAAACAAACCAACACAGCTCAACGTCCTACCGATTAATTAATATGGAATCAAAAACACTGAAATCCATAATTATAAGAGGTGTGAGTTAAGTAACAACCATAGAATATTACATCGGATCAATGTCGGTGGACTAAAACCTCATGAACCACCTCCCCTTTGGTAGTGTCTTCTAGAACATCAATGAATTCATCCCAATAGACCATTTTCATGACTTATAATTAATGGAAAATATGAAATTTTTGTTATCCTCCACCTACAGTTCAGTAAAACCATAAGGCGCGATGAAGAGAACCAAAATCAAAGAATAAAAGGATAGAAACTATGGAATAACACCTTATTGTGATGATTCAAATGATATTTGTGAGGAAATCAGACAGAAATAAAACGTGAAGGAGGAAGCGAGAGGTGGGTCCGAGCACACGATGACGGGGAGACCCACCAGGTGTGTCTCGATATGGAGGATAGAGAGGAGTTTTGGGTATTTTAGTTTTATATTTTTAATTTAATTTCATTTAATATAATTAAAATAATAAAATATTGTGTGGAACATGGTTAAGCCACAGGGATTGGAAAACTTTATGCCAATCGTGTGGTACCCCTCTGCTTAAAGAGCTCCCCTCACATGGGCTAGGCACACATTTCAAGAATCTATGCGCAGACTATGCGAAATGCCTCTAACCCTTTTAAACCAAGATTAACAGTTACTTGTAGTCAGCCACACAGTTTATCATGCCATGCGCAAACCATGCACACCCTCATGTATTTAAAACAATATGTTTTTCAGGTCTGTTACTCCCAAAAAATATTGAGCCTCTCGAGATACTTGTTCGTCCTTCACCCCAGTCCAAGAACAATAGGTATAAGTGTTCCAACAGTCATAATTCTGTTATTAAGCACAATTTTAAAAATGAATCATCCAGTAAACAAAAAAGTTCAAAAACCTTCTAATTTTAATCTAGTTCTGAAACGTAGGATTCTATATTCATGTTAGGATTTTTTAGTTCATGGAGTGGATTATGAGATATTAGAGCTTCAATGTAACCTTTGAGAACATTTTTTAGTGTATTATTTTATGTTCCTTTTATTCCATTACATTCATGTCATCTACTAGGATTTGTTTTTATTTTGTTATGTAATATAATTGGTTTTTGGTTTTTTAAATATTATCTATTGCTTTACAAATCATATAGTCCCATTTTGGTGTATATTATACATTCAGTGTAGGTTTCAAACTAGGGACCTATTGAGTGTTGGCATCGAGCATCATTATACCTCTCATGTCATTGTTATCCCAAGAGGGGTATCTATGGGGGGATTTGGGTCATTATGCCCATTTTATAATAAGAAAAATATTTTTTATGATTAATAAAAAGCTATTCCATTGTCTAATTCTTACCCAACCAATTCATGACTAGATCAACCCTAGGAATCCATATCTATGTTATCATATTAATATGGTCCATGGGTAATATAATTTTCCACCATAAGTAATAAGGATTGATATAAGTCTTATTCTATAATCATAATAATTACAGTGTATAAAAATATATATAGTGTAATAATGTGTGTTATCAATAATAATAAAACTCCTTTTATTTTACATGAGGGGTCACTATTTCTCTAAATATCACACTCATGTTTATTTTAAATCATCATTACAAGAAATTCCATTCTATTATGAACATTGAACATGCAGAATTTAGAGTCATACAATTGGGTTTAATTACCATTCCACTTTCATGATATCTCTCGAAAAAATATAAGAATTATATAGAAAATATTCCATTGTATAACATGATATATTTTATAATTGATAAAAAAACATTGAAAAATTTCCAACAATGGAATAGAAATGCATTAATATATGTATATCTTATACATAAAACATCATAATCCTTTTTTATTATATTTAGGTATATTGGTTAATAAATATTGAATCTCCATGTCACACATGTTAGACCACTATATGTGACCTACTTCATCCCTTTTTATCTATCTAATAAAATCAGTCCACATAACAATTACGGTTATCTCAAAACATTTGACGAATATTATTCTTAATAATACATATTTAAAAAATTCATAATGTTAAAATTCATAAATTAAAAATTGGATTGAAATATTTTTATTATATAATATCTCATTCTATGTTGTAGTAATTATTTATTTATTATAATATATAACACTTATAACTCTTTATAAGAATAAATACATTCATTGTGATAATTGTTAATAAGAAATAACAAATGTATTACATTCCATTAAAATATTAATGTTATATTCTTTGTTGTTTTAGGATTTAATTTGAATTTAATAATTATCAATATTTAATTTTCATATTTTTATCATCTCTAAGTTAAAATATACTCACATTGGAATCTAGGAAATAAAATTTTCTTAAATTAATTTTCCATAGAGAAATTCATTTGGCCAAAAAAACATATATCTTATTTAATATTATATGAATATATAATATCTAATTCATCATTACAATATCTCATATGAAATTTTATAATTTTAGTGTAATAACCTAAAAATAAAAATTTATTTTTCAAATTATAGACTTAATGGATGGTGGGTACACTTAAACTCATACGATAACAAATAAGATGGATTCAAAACATTTATTCTTGGAAAATATGTTTTTTAGATTTTTTAAAATCGTGTTACTAAATTGTTTAAATCACAAATTGAGTGTGAGAAAAATTATCCTTTTATAAAAAAAGAACCATTTTTAATAAATATATAATCATATAACATAATAAATATATTTCTGTGAGAAAACATCAAAACTTTTTATTTTTAAAACCTTTCAGTTTGAAATAATATGCTTCATTTTTTATCCACATATTCAACTCTTGAAAAAAAATTACGAAATAATCAATCATAAATAATGGATTATTTATTTTTAATTACTATATATATTCTTGATAATTAATAAATTAAAATTTAGTATTATAGCTCAGAACAAATTGTCCCATAGTAAAACAACTTCAAGAAAACATTACATTCCATATATTTCAATAACTATTAAGGTTTAAATGTTTACATTTAAGAATAATATTAACTAATAAATATAATTCCTTTAATATCGAATGTTATATTTTCCCACAATATATGAATATATTTAAATTTGTAATATGTCTTCATTATCTCTAATAAATTCTCAGCGCATGTTATTCTTCTCAATAAATCATGGGTAATACATTTTAATATAGCCTTGAAAATGGAAAAATAATAATGCTATGATCAAATGATTTTTCTGTGAATGATGATACAATATGATATTATTAATTAATCATGGAATGAATAATCATGTAATGAGTAATATGGAAGGGAAAAAATGAAAACAAAATTATTCAATATTCTAGGTTTCATGAGATTGAAATTAATTTAGTCTCATCTATATAAATCCACATGATTTCATTAATAGTTTATTTTGTATTGATGGAATGTATAATGTAAAACTAGTTATGTTCATATTTTGAGACATTAAATACAAACAAGGAATCATTAAGAGACATTAATTTTTTATCTAGACAACTGTTATCATATCTTTATAAATTTGTATTAATGCACCGTATATTCCTGATACACTCACTTATGAGACCTATTAATGAATACAGTTTCTAAAGAGTCCCCTAGATGTTATTAATTACTCAAATTAACTATTTACATAAAGTAATTTATAAAGATGGAAATACATAACCAACATTCATTAATATTCAATAACTATACATATTGAAATTACAAGTATAATAATTGTCTATATATATCCTAAATAAAAAATATTTAATAGATATCTATGTAATGATTCCTATAAATAACACTCTATGGAGTAATTTATTTATGTTTAATTCTATAATTTCCACAATCAAATATGTGTATAATTTTACAGGTGATTGAAAATAAATCAATTAAATGAATACTATGGTTTTAAAATTTGGAAGGAATTTGAGGAAAACAAATCATTGAAGATGATGAGGATTATTTTAATCATTTTTTTTATTTTTATAAATGATTAAATAAACCATAGGAAAATATTTGGTGTAATATTAATTAAAATATGAGTTCATTAAAAATAAATTTAAATAAACATATAAATATTTTCATGACAAATCTAATTCAATGATATAGTGGAATATGTCTAACATATAATAATAATGTTCACAAAGAATTATTATATACCAATAAATGGAATTTGTTAGTAAAAAGAATAAGTCATTTACAACACATGGATCAATAGTATTGGAAGGAAGGATTCATTAAATAAATCAGAAATATTATGGAATAAAATTAAATAATTATAATATAATTTAATGGTAATGATGTTAAACTATATAAAATGATATTTTTTAGTAAAAAAAACATTATCTCTTGTCATGGGTATTTATAAAATAAACGTAACGAATATCACAATCTCTAAAGTGATAATAATATTCAATGGATTCCATGAGATATAAATTTTAAATTATATAAATTAATGTAAAAATATAATTTTATAGAGTAATATGATAAATTCAATAAATCATAAATGAATGGGTTTCATGATGAGTCTTTATAACATATAGAAATTATCTTGAGTTATAAACAAATCTCCTACTTCATTTGGGAAATTTCAAGAAACGAAAATTTAAATAGAGATAAAAAAATTCAACATTATATATGTTCTATAAAATGTAATTGGTGATATAATTTTAAAATATTTATTAATCACACCATGTATATAAAATTATTTTTTTAATTCAAAAAAATCCAATAAAGAAATATTTTGAAGTGATAAACTATTACTATTATTATTGGTCTAAAAAAGTGTTCTCACATCTTATATAGAAAAAATATATATAGATAACTTAATTTTGATCAATTTACATAATTAGAATATATTTTATATACTTTTTTTATGATTTTTTCTTAAAAAATTAATATTTTATTATATTTTATTACATAGATCTTATGTTACTTGTTTTGTTTACTTGTGTAGTACATGTTATGCGGTATTACTATCAATTATTTAATAGAGATTCACATTTAATATTTCGATGATAATTTTAGGTATTGGAATGTATTATTTATAATTATATACAGTTGAATAATTTCATTTCACAATTATTTTTTTATCATCAAGGATGAAGAAGTCTGTGACAATCTTGTTTCAGTAATCATAACAAAATAAGGGCTGCATATTAAAAAAATTAGATAATATAATTAATATTTAAATACGATAAAGAATAATGTTTTACAGATTTTTAACCAATATCATCAATAATTATTTTTATTATGTTTTCCATGGTAAAAATATATATAATTGTTCATTTAAGTTGTTAAACAGACTTAAAAAATTATAATTTTATGATCACTATAGTTCATAAAGTTATTATTTAGAACAAATATTATTTTCAAATATTTATAATGATATAAAATATATTTTATAAAGTTTTTGAAACATGTTATGATATAATAGGATAAATAATAAATTATTAAACATAAAAAACCTCCATTTTTAGGAAGTTGGTATTCTGAAGTTATACACGGAAAATGCATGCATTTTAAATTTATCAGGATCAAGATAAGTGATTACTATGAGTATATTAATCTTAATAATGATATAAGTAACATATTATTCTTTTTAATATAATTTTATAACAATCTGTTTATTTTGGGTATGAAACATCATTCACACTTTTCATGGATGGAGTATTCCACGTATAAGCATACCAACATCATTATGTTTTTAAATCTTTTTTGGATGAAAATAGAAAATGGATTTCACTCTAATTTAATAAAATTTCAAAATATTAGTAATATGTAATTAATCATACTACCATGGAATTCCAATGACCTATGGAGTAGAATAAACAAAAAAATTAAGAGAGTTTGGGTGAGAACATTTCCACATCCTTGGGATGTTCTCCCTTATATAACACCTAAAGGCTCTGTTTCATAGACTATTTGAATGATAAAGGTAATTAAAATATGGGATGGATTTTATAATATAAAATGGGTGATTTATGATGATCATTTTTTTTTCAAATATTTTATATAGTTTTAATAGAAATGGTCTCCTTTTATATCAAAAAATGACATTTTTGTACATAATCATTATTTATTCAACAATGTCATGACTCTATTCATTTTTTAGTCAGTCTGAAATAGTTATGTAAGGATTTTTAAGTGATATATGTTCCAAAAAAACCTCTTATATTCAATTTATCATAATCTTTTATCATATTTCATGTCTTTTCCCAATTCATTTTTTATTTAAACTGTTTTTGTTTTTACCTAAGAAACTATCTTCTACAAAATAAATTTATAGTTTATTAATTAAATAATCGTATATAGTTTAATAAGAAAAACATTGCTACGATCCTAATTATTAGATAAAAATAATGTAGTAATATATCTGAAAATAATTATCTTTTAAATAAAAAAATATAATGTATAGATAATAGTTTTATATAAAAATAATATCTTCACCATTAAGTGTTCTTCGTCATATATAAAATGAATTTCAAATTTAATGAATGGTAATATATTTTTATATATTTTTGAAATAAAATAAATTTCATTTAATATAATAATTTAGATTAATATATTATATTTAAAATTCAAAAAATTAACAAAACAATTATTTTAAAATAATACTTTCACCATTGTTATGGTAAATAACATTATCCATAGTAATGATAATCATATAACTAAGAATAAATTTTTATTATTGAACAATTTGATTTTTTTTAGCTAAATACTAAAATAAAAATTTATATTCAATTTTTAAAAATGGTAAAATCTAATTTTCAATACAAGTTAATAAAGTAATTTTTTTATAGAGAAATATTTGATATGTTTCCAAAACATTATAAACAATTATGAAAAATTAATTATTTTATTTTTAGTTAAATATATTTACAATATAATTTTTTTAGAATTGTATAAATATTTATATGTTTTTAATTAATATAAATTTCAAAATACAATTATAAAAATTACAAAACTACTAAAATTGGATCTTTTACAATTCACGAAAATTCAATTATTTAATAAAAATAAAAAACATAAACTTAAGATATCATTTTCATTATGAATATAAAGAGGTTTTATTTTAGTAACATTAAATACTATAATTTTTTAAATTAACATTAAAATAATATCTATATGAATATAATGAAAAATGTTTTCATGGTGATATGACATTTTGAAACATTTGAAAAAAAATTATATTCTTTTTCTTCTTTTCTAGAAATTACTAATCAAAATTTTTTTATTTTTTACTAATATGAACAATTTATTTTCCCATAATATATTTATTGTCTTTAAATTAATCACATCAAAAGCAAATTTTTTGAAATCCATCTTTCTTAATCATAAATTTTAATTATAGGTTAGTTAGATAAACAAATTGAATTTTATCATTTCCTCTATTTCATAATGTATTTAAGGGCCCTTATCCATGGGGATCAACCCTTTGCGTGTTTTTGAAGATCGAGGTACTCGGAGAAGGCTCAAAAGATGTCTGGAAGAGTTTTTCCATGAGAATATGGAAAAGGGGGAAACATTACGTGACCAAGGTGTACAGGATGAGTACCATTTGGGTTTTAGAATAATAAAACAAACCAATAAGGTGTCACATTGTTTGGTGTATGTTGCCTCAATGCGGTACATGACATGATGAGAAGGAACATGTCATGTAATGCCCTACCACTGGGTGTTTTTAAACCTACCAAGCCCCTCAAGTTTCTCAATCCCTATGATTTGAGCTCACCCCCTATCAACCCAAGACGACCCGGATGGCTCTCTATTTGATGTTTGAGGATTTACTTCATCCCGGATTGGTTTTTCGCCTCCTTCTTTGACGAGTCTTCGATATGAGGTATGATTTGCCTATGTTCTTTGGTTTTCTACTATCCATATTCCATCTTTTCTCCTTTCCATGGTATGTAGCATGATCTTCATGGTTCAAATGAAATTTATATTGGATTTTGTTGATGAGGTTGTGTTGTGACATCCTTGGCTGGATGCATTTGTTGCAGAGAAGGTGTTTTTGATCCGTTTGTTGATCCATTATCAAGCGAAGAACATCAGAAACCATTAGAAGTAGTGAATCCACTGACAGTGTTTTTTCCATTTTGTTTAGAAACATTGTTTTTCTTTCTACAATACCAGGAATTATAGAATGTTATAATGTTGTTAATAAATGATTGAATAAATGATGTTAACCTATGGGGTTGGAGATTTCTGAGACACAATATTGAGGTTACAATTTAATGGAATAGTGTACTTTTGGCCTGATGCTAATGAAATGTAGAGTGGAATTAATAATGATTAATTAATGTTAAAAAATTCAATAACATAAAATTCAAATGATTAAAAGAGATAAAGTAATCTAATGTAGATCTTTAAATGGTTGTATGTTTATAGGATACCTAGTCTAAGAAATGTGAGTGGGGAGCCCAAGAGTCGTTAGTGTCATTTGATTCTAATACAAGCTTATGAAAATAGTGTTGTTGTGAGCTAAAGTATATTCTGTATTTTTTGTGTTTTTTATGCTAATCCACCCCTTCAATTAATTAAATTGACACCTCGGCGATTCTGATCCCCCATGGGTGTTTTCCCCATCATTCAGGTGGGAGGATGGATGACTGACTACTCCCATTGGCCCCACTCTCTTCTCTTTATAGTTACATGGGCTGGTAGGGACAATGGATAGTTTTCCACATATATGTGTGTTGAGGGATGTAATGTCTTGTGGTAATTTCACACACACATATTATTGATATAGCTTCATTTGTGATAATATGGGAATAATGTGTATAGGACGCCATTGATTGAGGATCCTTACTCAACGTATGGGCTGTAATGGCTTGGGGAATAATACCCGACGTATAATACACATTTTGCGGGTTGTGATGGCTCCTATAAAGTACCAAATTAAATTTTTTGTTTTCCAGATGGTGTGTTGCTTCAACCAGGTGTTTGCAGGAATGATTTTTTTTTTCACGGGGTGCTTGTGGTAGTGCTCGCCCAGGTGTCTTCGGGCCAGCCTTTTGAAGAGAGATGGTTTAGGATGTTTGATGTTGGGGAAAAGCGTAAAATCATTGGGGAAGTTGTAGTAGGGTACCTTCTATATTTATTTACTATATTATATACTCTTTTATGTGATACATGGTGAGAGTTTCCATGGTGATTCTTTGAACTTAGTACACCTATATTGGTGATGTGTTAGATTCAATTATTTTTCACATTGCTTTATCATGCTTTCATTAATTATTCATGAGAGGATCCACTGAGGTTCCTAATGAGTATACTATTATACTCACCCTATATATATGAAAACTATTTTGTAGGTCACATGGAGCATGTTGGAGATCATGCTCTACATTACTAGATTAGTGTTTCAAGAGCTATTCGGACTTTGTGGTCACTACCATTTTTACTTTCTTTTGGTACTTGTAGTTTTCTGTTTCAGTTGTAGTAGATTTTTCATGAAATTAGATATGTGTACTTGGGTTTTTGGTTATATTTCCTTTTAAGTAGGAGTTGTTTGGTGTCTATGTTATCTCTCTCTAGATCATGTGTCCTCTTATAGGTCAATGCCTTCCATTTGTGTGGTTACTATTCCCATAGTGCTAGTCTCCAACCCAAGGCCTACTGTAGGTGGGACAAAGGGTTCACTATCTCTATTCCCACATTGCTGGAATTAGAGGGGTACATATTTTGGGGAGCGGGTCATGACATCATGGTATCAAAGGTCATCATGAGGTATATGATGGTTTTTGGTGTTCCGTATAGGTGAGGTTTCATGAGAATGTACAAAAACTATGTTAGTGAAGTTTAGCAAGTTGTGTAAACATTGGATACCGGTTGAGACATAAGAATTTTGGTCCCTATGTTCTCTGATGCACAAACCATTATGTTTACATTGTCTATTAAATGAGGTGATACTAGTTGTAGGGTAGACACCTATGAATGGATCATGCATCATTATTCATTGTGCATGTGATTGAATGTGTTGAATTTGGGATAGGTTAACGTAAAATGAATAAATGAAAAAAAATTAATTTATTATTATTCCATCTTCCATAATCCAGGTTTAGGAGCTCCAACTATTTGTTATTTTTCAAGAATTGATCCAGGTCGACCTCCTCGTCAAGTTTTCACAGAATATTCCATTTAGTTTGTGCCAATATATCGTTATATGGTATAGGTTGATGTTGGTGACTGATGTTGTGTGGATAAGTGAGTAAAATTTGGTTCTTGATCCATGGGGACCGTGAAGAGTTGGTGCTCTCATGAGAGGAGTTTCGATAAGGATCAAATTCGAGCTACTTCTTTCGACCCCAAAGGGGTCCAGTTTCTAGGAGCTACTTACCCATTTACAAAAGATATCCAATGTGAGAGAGATTTGAATCAATTTTAAGAACATTTGTTGATATTTTTTGGACCTGTTGGCAAATGAGGAGGCCATGGAGATGCATTTCGATGATGATTTGAGTCCCGAGATCCAACGCCAGGTCACCCTGTTTATGTTGAAGACATATCTTGAGGTGCTAGCAAGGGTGGAGGTCATTGAGATGACATTATCTAGAACCTGATCTACATAATAGGGAAGTCATCAAGATTCTTCATGAAGCAGAGAAATGGTCGGGGGTTACTTGTTTTCAGGGCATAAGTGTTTCTGTTCAGCCAGGGGTAGTTCCCAACCCTCAGCATCCCGTATCTCTAGGGGCTGAGGCTATCCGACCTATGCTAAAGGATAAAGAGATTTTTTTCTAGTGGAGGTTGTGGTTAGTTGTAGAGAGAGTGCCTGACCTTTCAGAGAATTCATTATTAATCATGTGTTTCACTCCATGTTCCTCCTCTAAGGAAATTCTTGCCGAGTAGCAGTAGGAGGTTGCACTAGCTTTCGATCAGCAGAGAGTAGATGGGGTATGCAGAGGACAACGACAGTATGATCCCCACCCTCAAATAGTAGAGCACAACCATGGTTGTGGTCTTAATCATGGTTAGAGAGGCTATGTTGGAGGTTGTGGTTAGCTTCATTCTTTCCCGTTGCAAACTACAAGCGATCCAAATGTCGTTCGAGGTACCCTTTTGATTGGTTTAAACTTGGTTGTATGCCTTGTTTGATTCATGAGTGAAAAACGAATTCATATCAGCTACCATTTTCCATGATTTGGGACATGAGGCATGGAGGCTTCTCGTGCCCTTCACATTAACTACACCAATTGGAGGTCAAGATGACTTTTTAAAAGTATTTAAGGATTGTGAGATAGTGCTTGAGGAGCACCACTCTTGGGGATATTTCCTATGTTTAAATTTACAACCAAATTATGTAATATTCAGCATGGAGTTGTTGTGTTAGGTGTAGGATATGGTGGATTGCTTCTGGCGGTAGGTGGTGTTGTTCGATGCTGATGGAGATACAGCTCTATTTGTTATTGAGTGAGAACCTTTGATGGTTCAGATGTGTGTTCCATCCTTATCATCCTTCATGGCTGAGTTGATGCTATGTTCATAAGAGGTTCAATAGTTGGTATTTCCTAGGGTCATATAAGTGTTCCTTAATGTCTTCCCAAAGGTGGTTGTAACATTACCCGCCCAATGATAGATCAATTTTGTGATCAATCTATATTTATGAGAATATATTATATCTATGTTTCCATATATTATATCCCCTTATGAGTTACAATAGGTACATGTATAGGTCGACAATTTGTTACAGTGCATTTTTGTTCAGCCAAGTGTTCCACCATGGGGTGCACTCGTTTATTTCAAAAAGGAGGCAGATGGAAGTTTGTGGTTGTGTGTCGATTATCATCTCTTAAACAAAGTGAAAATGAATAATCACAATCCTTTTCTGTGAAATGATGATTTAATCAATAATCTAAAGGGTGAAAGGTGGTTCTCAAATATCTATTTGTGGTCAGGATATCATGAGATGCATGTGAAAGATGAAGATATCCTTAAGACTTTTTTCCATTATCATCATGGGAATTATAAGTTCGTCAAAATATTATTCGGTGTGACAATTTCTCCTACTTTTGTTCATGTGGTTGATGAACTCCATGTTCCATGAGTTCCTATATTAGTTTGTGGCGGGTTTTAACAAAAAAAATTCATCGTGTACTCGGCATTTAAGAAGGATCATGCAAAGCATCTAAACATTGTTTTGTGAATTCTTTTTCAACAATATCAATTTGGTATGTTTTTGGGGTGCATGTTTTGTGCTCGAGAAGTTCGTTTCATGGGACATGTGGTGTGCCAATAGGGATTAGCAGTGGATCCATCGATGATAGGAGTTGTTGTGTCTTGGGCAGCCACAAAGTTATTGGAAGAGGTGTGAAGAATCTTATGCCTCACAAGATACTATAGAAGGTTTGTAGTCAATTTCTATTAGGTTGAGAATCATCTGAAAGATTTTACTATGAAGAATCAAGTGTTTGTGTGGACTGATTAGTGGGAGGAATCATTTGATTATCTGGAGGAGAAGTTGGTATGTGCTCAAATTCGTCGTCTTCTAGCAGAGGGAGTTTAGTTTGATGTTTTATATCATTCAAGGCATTTGGGGTTAGGTTGTGTTCTGATGTAGCAGAGATTAGTTAATTCATATGGGTATTGGTATTTTCGTCCCCATGAACATTAATATTACACCGATTATCTTTAGATTCCAAATATGGTGTTTTCTATGAATTCATGGACATGTTACCTCATTGGCGAGTGATTTATGGTTTTCACAGATCATAAGATCATGGGGTATGTTGTCTCCCAGCATAACTTGAACTTGATGATTCATCGGTGGATGGAGTTCATACAAGAATATGACTTTGCAATGTTGTATACTCCTAGAATGTGTTATTCTATAACTGATTCCCTAAGCAAGAATTCACATAGTTATGCAATGTGTGAATTTGTTGATTCATAGGAATATATGGATGAACTTTTAGCATTAAATCTTGATATGGTAGATGTTGGGGGTTGTGGATGTTATTTTCAGATGATTGTGCAGTCATCTATCATATAACAGGTGGAACAGTCTCCATTGGGAGATCTAGAGGTGGAGTCCTGGAGAGACAGAGTTGTTTGTGGTCAGGCCCTTGATGGTTGGTCTGAGGATGAACAACAACAAGTTATGTATAAAGGAAGGATTTTCGTTTCTTTGGGGATGCAAGAGACAGTTCTTAGAGGGTTACATTGTTAAGCTTTAACAGTGCATCCTCTCATGAAAAAAATTTATCGATCCATGAAGAGTTTGGTGTGGTGGCTTGGGCGGATGTGTGATGTTATAGAGTTTGTGTCTCGTCGTTTGGTCTGCCAAAAGGTAAAGGCCGAGCATCATGTCCCCGGTGGGTTTCTCCAACTTTTCTATATTCCTTAGAGGAAGTGGGAAGAAATTTCAATGGACATTGTTACTTGTTTTCATTGAGCTCAGGGAGTCCATGACTCTATTTGGGTGGTATTGGATCATTTAATAAAATCATCCCACTCAATAGTGATCAAGGAGTCGAGCTATGTGGATTTTTTGTTGAAGGAGTATTTGGAGTAGGTCGTGAGACTCGATGGAGTCCTGAGGATGATCACTTCCTATCATGATACTCATTTTACATCTAGGGTGTTGAGAGGTCCCCGTCATTCTTTTGGTTCTCATATAATCCTTTTCAATTCTTTTCATTCATAGATGGATGGTCTGAAAGAGTGCACCATCTGGTCTCTTGAAGGCATGTTGTGTTCTTGTGTTCATGATTTTGTATGTTCTTATATGAGGAATGTACACATGGAGGAGATCTCTTAAAACAATTTAATTCATTCAACCATTGGTATGAAACTGTTTGAATCCTTGTTTGGATGAACTTTCCATTCACCATTATGCTAGACTGGGGTTGGAGAGTCAATAATTATTGGGCCGAAACTGGTACAGAATACAATAGAGATGGTTTATCTGATTCTTGAGAGGATGAAGGTATCATTGGAACATCACAAATAATAAGACGATCAAAGGAGGATACCATAATAGTTTGATGTTGGGGATCATATGTTTTTAAAGGTGGATCCCCATCATGGGTTGCTACAATTTGGTTTTGGTTGTATGATGTATCCCCGATTTTTTTCCCTTTCGAGGTGTTGTCTCATGTTGGAGCCATGGTGTATTATATAGGCCTTTCCCTACAAATGAACCAGATATGCAATGTTTTTCATGTTCCTCAACTCTGTCATTATCTTTATCATTACTATGACATCATTGAATGGGGAGAGATCGATGTTAATGATGATACGACCATCGAGGAGCGTCCTATGGAGATACATGACCGCAAATAAAAGGTTTTGCACATGGGTTGTATTCCCTTGTTTTGTGTCTTGTGGTGACATAGTGGTTTGGAGGAGAGTACATGGGAACGTGAGTCCTCGATACATCCTCAATACCCATAGTTGTTTGATATTTAACTCGTGCCTTGTAACAATGTTCATTTTATAGTTTCATTCATATCTTGTTTGTGATATGTCTTCCATTTTTTCATAGTGTGGATTTATCTCTTTGATAGGTATCTACCCAAGGAGATCGTTTTAATGAGCTGGTTGTGGTAGTCACGATGTATAAGTTTTTTCTTTTGATGTGGTTGATCTTCTATGGTGGAGAGATCCTTTGGAGGTATCTCACGGGGTTGTTGTTTGGAATACCACTTTTTTGTTTCCTCTCTAGGTTTGTTTTGGATTCTCAAGGAATATAATGTTTTGAGAAATTTTTTATGTAAGAGCTCGGATCTGCGTGGATCGACACTTTTCATTATTTTGATGACTGAGGTGTATGGAAAAGGCTGGGAGGATGTCTGGAGGATTTCGGTTGTGAGAAACTGGAAACAAGGGGGCTACACAATGTGACCAAGTGGTACATGAAGTGTACCATTTGGGTTTCAGAAACATAAAACAAAGATCCAAGGCAGCTCATTTTTTATCATATTTCTCATGAAGGTAGTACACAACGTGATGAGGAGGTACAAATTGTGTACTACCCTATTGATGTGTTTTTTTAAAGACACCCAGTCACTTGGTTTTCTCAAACCCTACGGCTTCAGTGCACCCCATCTCAACCCCAGACAACCTGTACACCTCCATCTTCAACCATTGGAGATTTTCATCATCATGGATTAGTTCCCCACCTCATTATTCAATCATTATTCGATCTAAGGTAGCATATACTTCTGTTATTTGGTTTTGTATTATTTTTCTTCTCATGTTTCTCCTTACCATGCTATGGCACTTGATCTCAAGGGTTCAAATGGAGTTTCTTTTTTTTTGTTGGGGTGGTTGAAAGGCGACATCTGCGGGTGGATGCAGCTGTTTTAGGGAAAGAAATCATGATCAGTATGTCGATATATTCTAGAGTGAAGAATTTTTTAATCCTTTTGAGGTACATGGTTTTTTTGCTTCCAAATTCATTTATGTACAACATTAGAGTTATCATGTTTTAGCCCATTTGATCGCAATCAAATCAACTTAATTAAATTCTCAATTATTATTAAATGAATTGGTTTGATCTCATTTTGTTGCTCTGTACTATGATAATAGTTTTTCTTTTGATTTTATAGATAGTGTGATATATATTCTATGCATGGCAGCATGATCTTGTCGAATAAATTGGTAAAGAATGTAATTCCTCAATTAATTTATAATTAAATGGATAATGATAAATATACATGTATATGAATCTGATTGTTGATGGTTTTGTAATTTTATGTTAATAAAATTGATGCAGATGTGCATTCCTATTTCAGTTATTTTATAATCCAAAATGATGTTGGTGCTTGTTTTTAATGACATATCAAATTAATTGTTTAATTAATTTGTGGTAGATATGATAGCTTTCATTATAGGTTTCCCTTATTTGGAACCTAATAATAAGAAATGGGTTATTTCAAGATGGATTAATGAACTGGTTGTTTGACAAAAGGGTAATTACCCATAGTTTCTTGAGTTACCATCTTACTTGTAAAGGCCCCAAGGACTTATGATTGGATTTGTGACAGCTCATTGATTGTGAAGTAAGAATGGATAAGTCATTTCCAAGAGCCCAGTCTCTCTATTTTGTTCTCCTTATTGTGATATGGTGTGACCCTGTATGGCTGTTTTGTGATGTTGGGTTATAGAGTCCCATTAGTTGTTGCACTATTTAACACCTAGAAAGGTGAGATGCATCATTTTATGAATATGGGTGTCAGGGAGGTTACCAATGTTGATGAAAGGGGTTGGATATTTATATTGGATGCTTACTAAATCTTGTTGGTTTTTTACCTTCTTTAGTTTTCCCACTTCTCAAGGCAGCTAGTTTTGTATGCCCTCCTTCCAAAATAGGTGGTGAAGTGCAAGGTATTCCAATTGATTTTTGTGTTTATCTTCACAAGGATGGATTGTTCTAGGATCATACTACATGTGGATAATTCTCAAAGGGTATATCATCTACTAATCGTGTTGAACCCCTTGTGTTTGGTAGAATATATTTTCTTTTATAGAATGCTTGGACATATGGTATGTAATAATGCTATTAATAAATGATTGAATAAATGATGTTAACCCACGGGGTTGATGCTTATAGGGATGCTATAATGAGGTTATAATTTAAATGAACTGTGGACTTTCAGTGTGATTTTAATGAAATGTATTGTGGAATTAATAATGGTTAATTAATGTTTAAATAATTAATTAATATAAATTGAAGATCAAAAAAATGTATAAGCTAATATAATTTAGATATTTAAATGGTTGTGTTCTCAATGGATACATAGTCATAGTATTGGAATCCGGGAGCTTGACAGATGTTAGCTGCATTTCAGTTTAAGACTAGGTTATGCCCATCGTGTGGTTTTCAGTGATAGAATATTTTGTACATTTCATGTTTCTATATGCTAATACACCCATTATGTTAGGGAAACTCACACACCAGGAATTCGGAGACCTACGGAATGTTTTCCCCAACATTTTGGTAGGAGGATGGATAGATGACTACCCTGTTGGCCCCACTCACTTCTCGTTGTAGATAATTGTGCTCACAGGAACAACAGTTAGTTTTACCCATATATGTGTGTAGAGAAATACGATGGACTATTGCTATTTCACACACATATATTCTGGATATAGTTTCCTTTGTGATACTATAGATATAATATGTACATGTTGGGGTGGCTTGAGGATCATTAATCAATGTATGGGATGTAATGGGTTAATGAATAATACCAGACGTATGATACACATTATGTGGGTTTTGGTGGCTACAAGAAATTGCCTGGACACATTTTCAATTATGTGGATGGTGTGGCACTTTACCCAAATGTATGTGGCCATGATTTTTATTGCACAATGTCCATGTGGTAGTTCTCTCCTGGGTGTCTTTAGACCTGGCTTTTTGGAGAGAGATGGTGTTGGATGTGTGATGTTGGGGAAAAGCAGCAATGTAGTGGGGAAGTGGTAGCGGGGTACCCTTGATATTTCCTTATCATATTATATATTCTTATAAACGATATTTCATAATAGTAGACATGGTGAGACTGGGATCATAGTATACCTATTTACGTGACTGGTTAATTTAACTTGTTGTTCACTGTGCATTACCGTGTTTTCATTACATTTTCACGAGAGGCTCTGGGGGGATCCAACTGAGTATAATATTATACTCAACATATGTATATGTAATCCATTTTTCATGTCACTTAGAGAAGGTTGGAAATTAGGCTGGTTATTACTAGCGTGGTCTTGCAGGAGCTGTTTGAGCTTCCGGGTCACTACCGTTTTTACATTCTATTCGTACTTGTAGTTTTATATTTCAATTTTAGAAGTTATATGATGAAATTGTATATATGTAAATGGGATTTCTTTTATATTTAAGTATGAGTTGTATTTGATTGTTTTTGGTCTAATCTCTCTCTTTTTTATGTGTTCTATTAGAGGGTAATGCATCCCATTTGTGTGGTTATTATACCCTCGATGTTAGTCTCCATCCTAGGGCCTACTGGAGGCGGGACATGGGGGGTTACTATCTCCATTCTCACATTGTCGGCCCAAGAGGGGTAAAGATTGTGGGGAGGGGATCATGAAAATGTAGGATCTTGATAATTTAGGAAATATTTATCTTTAAATAATTTTTACTCCTTTGATATCTTATGTTACCCACAACATCAATTTTTAATGAGTTATGATATACTAATATAATATGATTATAAAAGTGTGATAGATAAAAAATACCTTATAAATTGAGTGATATGAATAATAATAGATGTTTTTAAAAAATATGTATTAATTTTATAGATATATAAGGTATATTGGTAAAAAGGTGATTATTTTTTGTAGTCCTTATATGATTTAATATTCTATTTTTCCTCAATATAAATTTACTGATGTTCATGGGAAAATAATTTAACTAGATTAATCTAGTTTTTTTAAAGTAACAATCATCAAGATTAAAATAATTTATACATTATCATGAAAAAATAATCATATATTGAATTTTTTATAATTTGATGAATTGATCGATTATTCGATGAATAATCTAAAATATGTATTTTTATCTAAAATTATATTTTCATTTATTATATTTAAAATGTTCAATTTGGATTTATAAAAAATTTAAAATCAAAATCAATAAATTTATATTAGTAATAATCCATTTAATTACATTGTGATTTATATCATATAGGATTTAGGTATAAAACATAGTATAATTCAGAAAAATATTTTTTGTGAAAAATTTTGTTTTCAATTTTTTAATTTTTAATTATATATTGAATAATATCACTAATGACAACATAATATTGAGAAATATATTGTATATTAATTATCATTAGTATCACATTTATAAATTTTTTCCATTCATTTTTCCTTATTATATATTGTATCCCTAGATAATATTTATGACTTTGGTGTGGTTAAGACATGTAAAATAGGGTTCAAAAATATGGATAAGGATTTAAAATTTATCAAACCCTTTATTTTATCCAATTTTTTTTTTAGTTCTACATTATCTATTAATAATTAAAAAATATGGCACACTAGCACCATTTTTCTTTGATATTGCACTTCATAGTACTTATGTACAAGATTAAGATAACATTGTCAGCTTTATTCTATTAATATATGTAATATTTTGTTATGTCTACAGGGCTGAACACCCTGAGAGGGGGGAGAATCAGGGTATGACTGATTAATAATTAACGCCCGTTCTGATCTTGTTTCGTTGTTAAGAAAACCACTCTTCTCTCTCTTTCCTTTTGCACAAAGTAAACCTAATGTAAAGCATGCAGAGGACACATCAATTTTATTTGGTTCACCGCAAAGGGCTACGTCCAAGGAGCGTACACCGACAAGTTGTCGGTCGTACCAATTCCACTAAACTTCACTAGCTGTGGATTACAATGTTCGTGCTGGATCACTTCTATGCCCAGGCTTACTGCCCTTACACGGTTTAGGGTCATCTCACTGCTTTCCCAAGGGTCACTGCCTATTTCTCTCTCTCTGGAACAATGCCGGTGGAGAGGATCACCATCTTTTTCTTCCTATGCTCACTGCTCTAGAAGGGAATCCAATCATAGTTTATAGACCTGTAGGTCTCTTCATTTTCATGAAATAATGCATCTTCAACTGTTGATAGATGATCTGTTGAAGTCCAACATTAATCCACTGATGAATAGAACGTTCCCTCTGACCACTGGGAAAATACCTTTGGAAAGTACCTTCGCAAAGCACCCTACTTCGCGAAGCTCCCAATTTCGCGAAGCTCAAACAAGCCTTCGCAAAGCTCCTGCCTTTTTGCGAAGCTCTCTCGCGAAGCACTCTCGTGAAGCACTCTCACGATGCTCAAGTCGTCGCATAGCAACGACCCTCGTGAAGCTTAGTAAGCCAATGTGGAGCTCGCAGGTTCCGCGGAGCTACAATAGCCGCCGCGAAGCACCTCTTTCGCGAAGTACACTGGCTCCGCGAACCACCTTCGCAAATCGAGAGCGAATGATCTTCTATGAAAATGCACTCTGCTTCGCTCGAAGGGGTCTGCCTCTTTTTATAGGCAATTCCACTGACCCTCGTCCCTTGCACGCGAAGTCAACACCACGTCATCTCAAATCGCAAAGCTCCAAAGTTTCATCTGGAATTCTGTCCAAATCACGATGCTCCACGGCAATTTTCCCTTCGCGAAGCTTGACGTAATCGCGAAGAATCACCGTCAACATACCTTTGCGACTTCGCCATGAAGCTCCCACGTGAAGACCTTCTCCACCGCGATGCGCTTCAGCCTCTGCTGTTCGCGAAGCTTGACGTAATCGCAAAGCATCACCGCCTCCATTTTTCTGGCCTACGCGAAATCCAATCCATGCATCCCATCTTCGCGAAATTCATGCCATTGCCATATTAAATTATGCTCTTCATAGAAATCCACTTTTCGCGATGCTCACCAAACTCCAAATTTTAGACCCCAAAAATTTGGCAAACACTGAGAAACAGTGCCACCTTGTACTACTCTTTTGTATTGCCTCCAGATCGTCCTTTACATTGTCGTCATTCTTTGTCAACATGGAATGTCAAGAAATTCTCGAGAACTCGACAATTATCCGTGGAAACCTGCTTTTTCGACAAACACAATCAACCCAAAAATGTTGCAATGTTACCTTGAGGGATTTTTTCCCAACAATCTCCCCCTTTGGTTTTGTTGACAACTCTTCACAACTCTTCTCAGGATGATTTTCTGCACTTTGATACCTCACCGAGTCTTCATCCAGCTGCTACCACCATTCGCCTCTTGCGATTCTGATAGCATTCAAGGATTCACTTAACACATACTCTAAGCCCACATGAGCAATGCTCAGTATGAGAAAAAAGAGTAGTATGAAAAGTTCATCAATGAATCACTTCATGTCAGACCCTAATTGTCGATTTCTGTAACGCCCCGACCCTAGTTACCCAGAGTTGGTGCATTATTACATAACATTGGCATGATCACAAGAAAGATCAAATCTCGAAAGACCGATTGGTTTAGTAGCCTTGGAAACACTAGATATATTCATAAGTCTTACATTACATCATAAAATGAAAAACTACTACAACAACATCTTGTCTCCATAATACACACTCATATCCCCAAATAATATCCCTACAGGTCATTCATAATTTACATCTTCACTTCCTAGGAAAAATAAAACATAGAAAAGGGGTGAGCTCAAATGCCTAGTAAGGATAACAATATAGCAGAAACTTTCATAAATAAGGATAAACATTTAAGGCAATGTATAACTAAAACAAAAGCCTTTTAAACTTGAACTTTTAACATAGTATGGCATAAATAAAATGAAATAATTCCATTTACTTATGCATATGGTTATTCTACTAATCGAATAATCACATGCAAAATCAATAACCACTTTCATAATGTTGGAATGCATAATGCCAGACTATCATAACCACATAGCCAAAGCCTCGTGCCAAGACTACAAATAAGATTTTTCCAAGGCCTTGTGCCAAGACACTAGTTTGTCTCATGAGACCTACCGATGCATAGAGGAGCTATAGTGGGCTCCACCCATCACATATTAAGTCCAATGCATTCCCATATGAAAAGGTTTAAACATAACATAAACATTCGTATTAAAAATAGCATACGAAATGTCAATAATTTCACCATAAACTATGAATGGTATAAAAATAGCACATCCACAATCAAACATATCACAAAACCTTCAATACAATATAGAAGTTTTGTATCATAATAAATCAACTTCAAATAAGCGTAAAATCCATCAAAGGATGTTGACATAGATGAAATCAAAACACTTTTTGGAGAAATATCTCTTTCTATTTTTGAAAGAATTTAAGATCCATATAAAATAAAACATTTTCTTGAAAATATTCTTATAATCTTTTAAGGAATGCTTTTAAGATTTTATAACGGTAGAAAATAACCGCACTCACCGTATAAGTTAAATAAAACATTCTTACCTAAATTCTGTCGAAAAGGTTAAAAAGGACCTTGTTTTGAAAACGACCGAAAGATTCCTCTTATAAAAAGTCAAACAAGGGTATAAATGACTTTAACCCATATTCTTGTAAATAATAAAAATGTTTTGAAATACATTTTGAAGAAACATGGATGTGGATGATAAAGAGATCCCAGTAGATTATTACATATAAACAACCTCGGATAATGAAGAGATTGTGAAATAACCCTTACCAATTTGGTAACTAATGAAACATACAACACATGAAATAGGTACCATACAATTAATATGTAAATACACATAAATTAGAGTGTATTACACAAAGAATATAATTATGGGTAGTACATACACCACACAAAAGGTGATGGTGGCAATATGGCATGAATCTCACGGGAATAAGGAGTGAGATGAAAACCCCTTTCCTTGTACTTTTCCTTGGTTGGGGTAGGTTAACCTCCTGTATAATGGTGAAATAATTGTTATTAAATTATACAATAATCATATACATTAATATGATATCATATACGATCTTTTAATATTGACTTGATAATAATATCTTAGTATTATCGTTGTTTCGGGTGTTAACTTACTTGTTTTATTTTATATGTTTTGTTACGTAAGCCATGTTTGTAATTGATAGGTTGTATATTATTCATATCCAGAATGATATCAAGTCCTTAAACATCATTTTTAAATCATCAAATGATAATTATACTTGAATGGATACGATGGAGAATTAATCTTATCGCGTTTGTGGAGACGGTAGTCCGTACGTACGCACGAGCGACAATATCATTCCTATGATATTAAAATAATATATAAATGGATGTTATATCATATATACAGAATAATTAACATGTTATATTTATTATTTACATGCGTTTCACATCATTATTATACCCATCCAAATAATAATATATTGAATAACAATTACACCACGACGTGGAGACGGTAAGCCGTACGTACGCACGTATGGTGACATGTTATTCAAAGGGTGGATAGAATAATGAATATGGTTGTACCATATTTATAATAACATCACAGTATATGTGAGATACTTGATTTATTATTTTATAATGGTAAGAACAAAGAAAGAAGAAGTGGAAGAAGAAAGGAACTTGAAAAGGGGTGGTGAAAACATTACCTCTTCTTCGGGTTCTTCCTTTTGATTTGATAAAAAGGGCTCCATAGGATGGCTTTCTGATCAAACTAAGGCCTCTAGGTTGTAGTTAGGGAAGTTGGGAGAGTATTTGGGAAGGGTTTGGACGAGCCAAGTGGCTTGAGAGGTGTGAGGAATGAGTAGAAGTGGTCTCCTTTTATAAGGGAGAGGAGGGGCTCTTTAGGAAAGAGTGAAAGTATTACTTTATAATATAATTATATTCGGTTTATAATGGTCCAAAAATCATTGAGGTCGAAGATAAGATGACTCATTTTCTAAATAACATCAACCAATAAGAATTCGACAGGTTTTAGACAATATTTTTATCATTATAATCTTATTTATTTAAATGATTTATTAATGAGGTAAACATTGCATCATTATTGTGTCATTAATAATTTAAATTATCTGATGTCTAAAAATTATAAATAAAATATCATTATGTAGGAAATCTTTTTATATTTCTAATGAATATTTATAATCGAAAATCCAACATGTATAACCCTATGTAAAAATTGTTCTTCTAAAATATGTAAGCTTATGCCATTTTTATTTTTATTTTAACTTTATTAATATAATGTGTCCCTTCCACATTCAAGTGGCTCTAAGGGGTCCCCAAATCGACCCAAGGATGCCCATGGTCGGGTATGTGTCCACCAATAAGGTTAGGACACGTTTTAGGGTAATTTTGTATTATTATAATATTATTTTTTAACCCTTATTTACCGGATTTACCCTTTAACCATGGTAAATAAAATATTTACCGCAGTAATTATTCAAAATGTGTAAAAATAAAAGTTACCTATTTACATAATTTGGAAATCCTGATTCCAAATATGTAATCCATTTTTCCAAATTCAAAACACAGATGTGGCAGAAATTAATTTAAAATTAAATCCCGTTGTTAAAATAAAAAGCGTGTTTTTAAGAGATAATAACTATCAAAAGATTGACACTTGTTTATGTCTGGTTTAATTGTGAAATTATGTCCAATGACAAACATTAAATTAAATGGTAAAAATATATTCTAAATATACTTTAAAACCACTCAAATTCATAATTTATCAATATTAATTATTTTGATTAAAAAAGTTGATTTTAATTAAAATTTAGTAATTTTCACTATTAATCAAAATATAAAAGTTATCCGAAAAGTACCAAAATTTCACCCTAGGCTAATTTCAATATTCCGAATCCAAAAATGAAGTCCATTTTGAAATATAAAATATATATGATTTCAAAAATTAGGTATTACTATTCACAACGGCTAGTTTAATTAGTTGTGGTGTGTGTTAGAACTCGAGGTTGCGTACAACACACGCTATAGCATTATTCGAAGGGAAACATACCGTGGAAGCTTGGGGTGTTACAATTCCAACCAGATTCCAATTCATAAATTGATACCAATTGTTGAACCACACTGATACCAATTGGTGATAACGGGACACCATCTCACACCATTCCAACACCACTGTTCTGCTTTTATCACGATCCTCAGCTGTCGTGATTTCTATGCTTTGATCGATCACTTCTAGCAGCGTCAGATTTGAAACGCTCTCCCCCTTTCTCATTGCTCCCCCTATCTGGCTGCTCCACTGGTCAGCTTCTCCCCATATCATTAACGATTTATCAAATCTCCACACTGTCTCCCCCTTGAACAAACACTAGTTTCTCCCCCTTTGTCAACGAACCCAAAGGTCACCCCTTTGTAGTCTGTAACATAGTAGAGAACACTTATCATCACATTAAGGAAAAACACATCATATCTCAGGGAGAGGGGGTAGGGGGTCCCACATTCACACTATTTCAAGTGTGGGGAATCAACTGAACTCCTAGAGCTAGTCGATGCCTCTCAAAAGCTTCCTTGGGTAAGGCCTTTGTCAGAATGTCTGTAACCTGTAGCTCTGTAGGCACGTACTCCAACATCACGATTCCCTGCTCAACCTTCTCCTTGATAAAATGATACTCAATCTCATTGTTCTTTTTCCTTGAATGATGGACATGATTTTTTCTAAGATTTATAGCACTTGAGTTGTCGCACTGGATTCCTATTGGTGACTTCACTTCAACTCCCATATCTTCAAGCTGTTGCTTCATCTACAATAACTGTGTGCATGCTTGAGTGGCCGCAATATACTCAGCTTCTTTGGTGCTCAATGAAATGCAATCTTGCTTCTTTCTAAACCAAGATATACACAATCCACCAAGATTGAATGCACCATTAGTTTTTGATTTTCTATCATCTGCTGATCCGGCCCAGTCTACATCAGTATATCCCAATAACTCTGTCTGAGATTTGGTGGTATACGTCATGCCGAAGTCCACAGTGCCCTTGATATACCGAAGTATTTTTTTTACTGCAACCATGTGGCTCTCCTTGGGATTACTCTAATATCTCGTTGCTTGGCATGTGGCGAAAACAATATCAGGCCTTGTTGCAGTCAAGTACCAAAAACGTCCAATAATTTGTCTATATTATGTGATATTAACTGCCTTCCCATCTGCATCTTTTGATAATTTCATCTGGGTGGCAACTGGAGTCTTCATCTCCTTGGAATTATCCATTCCAAACCTTCTTAAAACCTCCTTGGAATATTTTTATTGAGAAATAAATGTTCCATTCCTTCCTTGTGTCACCTGTAGACCATGGAAAAATGTTAGCTCTGCAATCATTGACATTTCAAACATATTTTTAATGAATTCAGAAAACTATCTGCACTTAGCATCATCTGATCCGCCAAAGATTATGTCATCGACATACACTAGTACCATCATCCTTTGATTACTGTTGTTGCTAAAATAAATATTGTAATAAACTCCTACACGCTGGAAACCAGGCTTCTTCAAGTACTGATCAAGCCTTGAGTAACATGCCCTTGGTGCTTGTTTCCACCCATACAACACATTCTTCAGCTTGCAAACTTTGTTCTCATCCTCATGAATGAGAAAACCATCTGGATGCTCAATATACACCTCCCCTTCCAGAACACCATTCATGAATGCAGATTTGACATCCATCTGGAACACTTTGAACATCCTTTGCACTGCAATGGCTAGGAATAATCTTATTGTCTCTAGCCTTACAACCGGTGCAAATCTCTCATCAACATCTATTCCCTCGATCTGGGAGTACCCCTTGCACACTAGACGTGCTTTGTTCCGAATCAATGTGAAATCTTCATTCATCTTGTTGCGATAGACCCATTTGGCCCCAATGACATTCTTTTCTGCTGGCCTCGAAACAATATCCAATGTCTGGTTCTTCTCAATTGGATCAAGCTCTTCATTCATAGCCTGAACCCAGTAATCATCCTCAGCTACATCAGGAAAAAATTTCGGCTCCAACTGATATTAAAACGATGTTTGCTGTAATGATTTCAATCATCGAGTATGAACTGGAGCTGTCTAATCACCAATGATATTTTGCCTATCAATTTCAGCTTGACTCTTTGGCCTCCTTGCAGATAAAAACTTGACACTTTCTTGTTCATCATCAGTATCTTCTTCTGAGTCAACCTCTGCCACTTCTACTCCCCATGTGTTGCTTACATCATCATCACTTTCATCCAGAAACTATTCACTGGGTCGTTGAGCAGTCTGTTCATTTTCTACTATAGTGACATCATTGCTCTCAACAATTTTTCCCACCCTCTTGTTGAAGCATTTATATGCTTTTCTTTTCCCTGAATATCCAAGGAATATCCCTTCATCTTCTCAAGCCTCAAACTTCCTATTATGTTCATTGTTGAGAATGAAACACTTACTTCCAAATATTTGAAAGTATTTCAACGTTGGCTTCTTTCTGTACCATAGTTCATACGGAGTCCTCCCTGGCTTCGGACATAACAGGGACCTGTTTGAAACATAGACCGATGTCAAAACTGCTTCCTTCCAAAATTTCTCTGGTAGGTCCTTATCAATAAGCAATGTTCTGTCCATGTTGTTGATGATCCGATTTCTCCTTTCAACCACTCCATTCCGTTGGAGAGTTATTACTGATGAAACTTGATTCCTTATCCCATGTTTCTCAAGATAGTTTTCAACCTGACTATTTGTAAATTCCGTACTGTTATCAGTATGAAACTTCAGATTTTTCTGCCAAAGCATCTTTTATGATTCCCTCATGTACTGCTTTATGCAACTGAACACCTTCGTCTTATGGGAAATGATGAATACCCAGGCCATTATGCTATAGTCATCAATGAAAATAACATAGTACATTTTCCCATCTATAGCTCGTGGTGAGATAGGTCCACATATATCTGCATGCACCAAGAACAGTGTCCTTCAAAATATGTTCTGGAAAACCGTTCTCTGTTTGGATGCCATCTCTGTTCTTGTTCCCGTTGATATGTTTTGGCTATAGAACACACATTCTATGAATGTCCCATATTTCCACAACAATAACACCTGATATAAGGTGAATTACTTCGTGTTACTTTAGTACTATGAGTTTCTCCTTTGGATATCTGAGTATTCTGATTCTTCTTTGTGCTCAAATCCACATTCAATCTCGGGACAAGTGCTTGCGGTCTAACTTCAACTGCCATAGATTTTTGTTTTTGATTATTCCATGAATCATCCCTAACTTCTGAGTTCAATTCCTACTTCTTTCCTACTGAACTACTAGGCTCTTCTTTCTTCTTTTCAGCCTTTGTAATGACCTGATTTCCCAAGAATGTGTTGGGATTCAAAGGTTTTTCCTGGTCTTTAACTTTTCTACGCAGACCAACATCTTCCTCCTCAAGCTCTTCAATACGCTTGATGTGATCTTTCACTTTTTGACTCTAGCAATCGATCTCCCTTTTCTGCCTTTCAATCTTGAGCTTATGCTCATCAACCTTTTCTGTGCGCTCTGGCCTGGAAGACTTAATATTTTCAATTTCTTTCTCATGATCAAACTTCTCTTCTTCTTGTTTTTGCATGTAGAGTTTGGAATCACGTACTATCTTGTTGGCTTTATTTGTTTTGTCTCACAAAACATCTATCTCTTCAAGAGCTGCTTCTAATTCAGCTTCCATGCCAACTCTCCCTTCAATTTCTTCTTCTTCTTCATCAGTTTCGGTTTCATTCTTTTCAAGAGCACAATTGGAAACAGCCACCATCACATTTTTTCAACGATCTTTGCAGATTTCTATCTCTTCAACTTCTTCACCCTCAGACTCAACTGAACTATCTATTTCTTATGAAAGAAGATTCTTCTTCTTAAATAAATTTCTCTCAAACTGCTTCTTCCCTTTCACATAGGTTGATGATTTGTTCATGGGAATCTCAACTTCATCTTCATCGCTTTCTTCTTGAAACTTTTTGGGGCATCTTGCAGAAAGATGACTAACCTTTCCGCATTGGAAGCATGGTAGTGGAATTTTCCCTTTAAACTTTCCTTTTCCTCTTTTCAGATTTGAAGAAAGGAATGAGATCACCTCATCTGACTCTTCTTCCTCCTGAGAATCAACAATAGTGAGCCCCGTCATGGCCTTAAATGCCACCTCTTTGGATTTCCCCTTTTCCACAGCATCGTTTTCATCATTATCATTTCATATGCAACAAGAGTTTTGTGTAGGTTATCCAATTTCTGCTCTTTCGGATCATTATCTTCCAAAACAGGAACTTTCGGATTGATCCAAGGTGGAAGCTTTCTCAAGAAGCGCTTCACAATTATTATATCTTCGATAATTTCTCCAAGACCCCGCATGTCTTCTACCACAACATTTACCCTGTCAAAGAATGCATCAACAGACTCATTCAGGTTCATTCTCAGATCTTCATACTTGTTCCACAACACTTGCAGCTTTGCCTCTCTGACTTTTTTTATCCCCTTCATAAATATTCAAAAGCTTTTCCCACATGGCATGTGACGTTTTTAATGAAATCACCTTTGTATATATGGGATTGGAAAGGGCTCCCACTAAGGTATTTATTGCTTTGGAATCAATATCCAACTCTTTATGCTCCGATTCTGATAATGCACCACTAGTAATATCAGCTGTGATACCATGCATAGCTGCTGAAAACACATCCATTCCCAAAGATCGGTAATGGTGTTTCATTTGATTCTTCCATATCTGAAAATTACAACCGTCAAAGATCAGAATCCCTCCATGATTAGTAACCTCCATTGAGAGGAGAACTGATATCAACCTGCCCTCTGATACCAATTGTTCGGTCCACAGGGCTGAAAACCCTAAGAGGGGGGGAGAATCCTGATATGATTGATTAAAAATTAACGCCCGTTCTGATCATGTTTCGCTGTTAAGAAAACCACTATTCTCTCTCTTTCCTGTTGCAAAAAGTAAACCGAAAGTAAAGAATGCACAAGACACATCAATTTTACTTGGTTCACTGCAAAGGGCTACGTCCAAGGAGCATACACTGACAAGTTATCGGTCGTACCAATTCCACTAAACTTCACTAGCTGTAGATTATAATGTTCGGGCTAGATCACTTGTATGCCCAGGCTAACTGCCCTTACAAGGTTTAGGGTCAGCTCACTGCTTTCCCAAGGGTCACTCCCTGTTTCTCTCTCTCTGGCACACTGCCGATGGAGAGGATCACCATCTTTCTCTTCCTAAGATCACTGATCTAGAAGGGAATCCAATCGCAGTTTATAGACTTATTGGTCTCTTCATTTGCATGAAATAATGCATCTTAAACTGTTGATAGATGCTCTGTTGAAGTCCAAATTTCATCCACTGATGAATAGAAATTTCCCTCTGACCACTGGGCAACTACCTTTGGAAAGTACCTTCCCATAGCACCCTACTTCGCAAAGCTCCCAATTTCGTGAAGCTCAAACAAGCCTTCACGAAGCTCCTGCCTGTTCGCGAAGCTCTCTCGCGAAGCACTCTCGCGAACCACTCTCACGATGCTCAAGCCGTCGCAGAGCAATGACCCTCACGAAGCTTAGTAAGCCAACATGGAGCTCGCAGGTTTCGCGAAGCTACAATAGCCGCCGCAAAGCACCTCTTTCGCGAAGCATAATGGCTCTGCGAACCACCTTAGCAAATCGAGAGCGAATGATCTTCTATGAAAATGCACTCTGCTTTTCTCGAAGGGGTCGGCCTCTATTTATAGGTGATTCCACTGGCCCTCATCCCTTGCACGTGATGTCAACGCCACGTCATCTCAAATCGCGAAGCTCCAAAGTGTCAGCTGGAATTCTGTCCAAATCGAGAATCACCACGACAATTTTCCATTCGCGAAGCTTGACGTAAATTCGAAGAATCACCGTCAACATACCTTTGAGACTTCGCCGCGAAGCTCCCTCGTGAAGCCCTTCTCCACCGCGATGCGCTTCAGCCTCTGCTGTTCGTGAAGCTTGACGTAATCGCGAAGCATCACAACCTCCATTTTTTTGGCCTACGCGAAATCCAATCCATGCATCCCATCTTCGCGAAATTCATGCCATTGCCATATTAAATTATTCTCTTCATGGAAATCCACTTTTCACGATGCTCACCGAACTCCAAATTTTGGACCCCAAAAATTTGGCATACACTGGGAAACGACACCACCTTGTACTGCTCTTTTGTACCGCCTCCAGATCGTGCTTTACTTTGTCATCGTTATTTGTCAACAAGGAATGTCAACAACTTGTTGAGAACTCGACAATTATCTATGGAAACCTGCTTTGTCAACAAACACAATCAACCCAAAAAATGCTGCAATGTTACCTTGAGGGATTTTTTCCCAACATATTTTATGATAGAGATAAAAAACATATGTATATTTATAAAATGGTATTATAAATATTTATTATTTTTCAAGTTGGTAATTTATTATATTTTTTTTGGGAATCAATATTTATCTAAAATAATTCTGAAAAACTTACATATTTTTTTTGTAAAAAGTAATAAAATTTCAGGTAAATGATTCTTGAAACACTATAATATTTGTTGTATTGGTTGAGATAAAGTTTACTATAAATTATATAGAAAAATATATCATATTATATGTTTTAATGGTTTAAATTAGAATTTCCTTTTATCTTATCTCTTTTCAAATTAAATTTTTTTGAATAGTTCATTAATTGTAATTAATAGTATATTATGTTACATATATTTTATGAAATTTATTAAAATTAATAAAAATCATGAAATAGGATAATTATAAACTAAAATTATCTAAAGATTTTTCAATTATCTATTTATTTTACAATTATATTCATAAAATGAAAATTATAATACATTAGTATTGAAAACATTTTTAATAATATAATGTAAAAAATTGGGTAATAATGACATTATACCCAAATAGATGGTTTGAAATCATATATAATATAATGAAAATTTTAATTTATTGTTAAATAATCTCCATATAAACATATATCTCAATCCATTTCATGTTGGAATAATTTTAGATGAGTTAGAAAGATATTATATTATAATATTTCATGTATTTCTAAAATAGACATTAATGATATTATATAAGAAATAATAATTAATAAATTATTTAAAATAAATTCGTATATTATAATACTCCAAATTAATTAGATATTGTTGAACATATAAAACATTGTCAATTTTTTTCTCTATTATCCTTTTATGGAAACAATATTGACACATAAATTGAAAAAAAACATTGATTTTGGGGAAATTATCAAAATGGTTAATGGGGGTTAGAAATAATTTATAAGTGATAAAACATAACCAAGACATATGTAAATTTTATTTTATGGCTTTACATAGACTAAAAACATCATTTATTATAATTATACCAATTTTTATTCATTGAGAAATAAAAAAAATTATATCAATTTAATACATTATGAAATTCAAAGGATTCTTCTCCCCTTACTTATAAAAAGACATCCATTATCTATTTTTTTAACCACATTGACCAAAATTTATCAAAAAAAAACATTACTAATTTTTTTTATAACTATAAATATATTAATCATAGGACAATATATTATTAAAATACCAATACAATTGTCCTTAGTAAGGGATATAAAGGATGTCTACAAAATAAGAGGTCATCACTCATTAAAGATTTGGTAAAATTATTTAAAAAAATGGCAAATAAATTGATCCTACAAAAACAAAATATATGGTTGAGCAGCCAATACGAACAAATATTTCCTAGATTCGTAGTTTACATTGTTTGGCAGGTAATTAATGAATGTATTTTGAGAATGTTTCATGGTTATATATCTCACTGATTAAGTTAACTTGAAAATTTGTTATGTCCATTAGGAAAAAAATAACGTTATGATGGTTTTTAGGAATTGAATAGAAGATTGGTGATTGATCCATTTTTGGAACTGCCTTCCAGAAATTGTGAGTTTGTTATCTACAACAATGCATTGTGGAAATGTCATTGATGGGTCATTATGAAGAACTGTGAGTTAATTGGTTATGTTTCACATGAGTTGAAACCTCATTAGTTTAATTATCCTATACATGATTAGGAATTAGCAACTATGGTTTTTTTCTTTAGAAATATGGATCCATCATCAATGTAGAGTAAAATGTGAAATATATACAGACCAAAAAATTTTGACGTATATATTCATTCAGAATGAATTAAACATGAGATAGAGGAGATGGATATAATTAATCGAGGATTATTATTTTAGGATTCATTTCCATAATGGAAAAGAAAAAAAAGTGGTTTATGATTTGAGTCAAGAAATTAATGCTGCATTAACCAAGTTACGTTTGGAACAAGATCCTTTGATTAAATATTTGAGGAACTTTGACATAGATGTTGGTGGTGTAGGAAATTTCTTTTTTTTGTTTCAGGTGTCAGTGAAATCAGCTCTATTAGAAAATGTTAATAAAGTGGAGAAGGAAGGAAATGAGTTGCAAAAAAAACGTAGAATTGGTTCAGAAGGGTATGTTACCTGAGTTTATTACTGATAGAGACTGTTTTTTGAGGTTTTGGAATAGATTATGGGTGCCTTGTGATTCACAGTTGAAGAATGAATTGTTATAAGAAGTTCATAGATATTTATTTTCAGTTCATCCTAGTAGTACTATGATGTACAGATATCATTGGGAGTAATACTGGTGGGATGGAATGAAAAGATATATTGCTGACTCTACTATGAAGTGTTTGACTTGTCAATAGGTTAAATAAGAGTGAATGTTAACAAAAGGAATGCTTTATCATTTACCAGTACATGATTGGAAATGGAAAAATATATCTGTGGACTTAATTGTGGTATTACCAAATACATCTCAAGGAATCAAGGCTATCTATGTAATTAATGATTGATTGACTAAAACTACTCATTTTCTTCCTATTCAAGATACATTATATCATGATCAACTTTCTTGGATGTATGTAAAGATATAGTCAAGTTTCATGGAGTTCCCCTCTACATTTTATCTGATCGTGATCCCAGGATTACTTTTAACTTTTGGAAAGGCCTTCAGAAATCCTTGGATACTGAATTAAAAATTAGTACAACTTTTCATCCTCAATCAGATAGGCAGTCAGAACAAACAATTCAGACTTTGAAAGATATGCTTTGGGCTTCATCAAAGGATTACCAGGGATGTTTGGACCAACATCATTTTTTGGTTGAGATTTCTTATAATAATAGTTTTAATTCCAGGATATAGATGGATCCATTTGAGGAATTATATAGAAAACGGTGTCGAACTCCAGCTTTTTGGGATGAAGTAGGTGAAAGGAAGTAGATAGAACATGAAAGTAGAAGAGATGGCAGAAAAAGATCAATTGGTTCAGAAGAACATGAGAACAGCTTAGAGCAGGCTGAAACATTATGCAAATAACTGGTGGAATGATCTTTCTATTTAGGTAGGTGATCATGTCTTTTTCAATGTTTCTCCATAGAAAAGTGTGATGTGTTTTGGTAAGAAGGTAAGGATGAGTCTGAGGTTCATTGGACCCTATGAAAGCCTGAAGAATGTTGGATCAATTGCGTATAGAGTGTATTTACCCTAAATTTTATCCCATGTACACAATGTTTTTTCAGTTTCAATGTTGAGAATGTATATGTCTAATCCAAATCCTATTTTGAGTCCAGATGTATTTCAGTTGCAAGAAAATCATTCATATGGGGAACATCTATTACAGATTCTTGACCGAAGATGCAAGTGTTGAGAATAAGGTAATTAATCAGGTTATGGTTTTGTGAAAAAACCATATGGTTTTAGAGGCAACATGGGAATCTACAAATTCTATGAGGGATAAGGACCCCCACTTTTTTGAGAATGGAATAAAATTGCAAGAATGCAAATTCCAAAAGGGGGGAAGGATGTAACATCCCAGCTAAATAAATGATATGATATTACAATTTTTATTAATATTTGGGAATTAAATATTAAATTTACTTAAAGGGGGAGGCTATATTTGATGGTGTACCCGACAAGCAACAATGGGTTTCTTTGAAATCATATGTTTCACACAATGTTTAGTTATACTGATAAAATAAATATATAAAATTATTATTTTAAATGGTAGCTAACACATAGTTGTGGTATTGGTGGGAATGAATAAAAATAACTAAAATATTATTGTACATGTCTGTTAAATGTTTTTACTTCTATCCAATAAAATTTAACGACATAAAATTTGAATGAATACAATTTTAAGAATAAATACTCTAATATTCATTAAAAGTTTGATTTTCCGCCTTTTGATTAAAAATCCTTTTTAAATCTAGTTTTTTTCACTTTCATATGTTCTATTTGAAAAAAAAAATTATTTAGAATTGGGATATCAAAATTTACATTGGATGAAATTTTCGTATTTCTCTGATAATGTTCATTTTTAATGAATAGTGAAAATACTGCATTTTAATTCAAAACTTCCTTTTAGTCTAATTTATTTTTATAGATAGATTATATTTTTAATTGGTTTTAAAGTGTAATTAGATTATATTTTTACCCTTTAATCTAATATTGGTCATTGGATGTAATTTCACTTTAAATTTGGATATAAACAATTGTCAATCTTTATATAGTTATTATTTCATAAAAACACGGTTTTTGTTTTGATAAATAGTAATTAATTTTAATTTAATTTATGAAAATAATGTGATTTGAATTTGGAAAAATGGATTCCATATTTGGTATTATGAGGTCCAAAATGTGTAAATAGTTATCTTTTTTATAAATTATAAACAGTTACATCAGTAAATATTTTATTTACCATGGTTAAAGGGTAAATCTCGTAAATAAGGGTAAAAAATAATATTAAAATAATATTAAATTACCCTAAAACATGTCTTAATCCTATTGGATGAAACATTTCCATCCATGGGCATCCATAGGTCGATATTGGGACCCCATGGAGCAACATGTATGTGAAAATTACACTTTATAAAAATAAATTTTAAATTAAGGAAACTGAAACATAAACATATATCTCTTAGTAACAAAATTTTTATAATTGGTTAAATAAGATATAGTTTAAACTATAATTTTTCATTAATAATATAAAATTATTTACAATATCATTGTAATTTATTTATATTTTTAGACCTCAAATATATAAATTTGTTTTTGACACAATGGTGATGTAATGATTACCTCATTAAAGAATGTTTCAAATAAATGAGATTATAAATATTGAAAAAAAATTTATTGAAAAATTTTATGCCATACAAGAATTTTAGAGATTATTATGATTCGTTATATTTGAATTGATGAAGGTTTTTAGAATGAATCATGTTGTTCTGGTTTTTTAAAAATTCATTATATGAATAATTATTAAATTGACATAAATATGTTTTAAAACAAATATTATTTTATTAAATGATATAATAATCCTAAAAATCTAAGACTCGTCGAAACGAAAAATATAATGTTAATAATTTCATTAATGAACCACTTTTGGTTATATTGGCGTTTTATAGTTGTTATATTAATCATATAGTATGAATATATAAGATAACATGGGAAATGTTAAATATGTTAACAAAGTGTTATATAAATAATATAAGGATTAAAAAATATCCAAAACCTATCCAATTTTTATTTTATGATTTTCGTTCGACTTATATGAACCTTATAATTGAATTAACTATGTTTTTTACTTTTTTAATCCTAAAATATATTTATAATAATATAATATTTTCAAACATTCTTAAAGAGCCCCCCTCCCCCTTATAAAAGGCCATCAACTCAAACCCTTTACTCATACCACTCATGCCTTTGGATCGTACAACCTATTCCCCAATAATCTCCCAACATCCCCATTTTAAACATATAAGCCTTACCTAAGGCACAAGTCACTTCAAGAAAGCCTTTTTGTTCGAACTAATCGGAGTTATCCGATTTAAAGGTAATTTCTTCCCTCATGTTCTCTTATTTTATTTTACATCATCACTCCCTATTCTATTATTATTATTTGGTTATATGAATACACCAGAATCCTAAATATACTAGGTTTTTGTTTTTAGGAGTATTCAAACTACACTCCCACACATATCCATTTAATGGATACGAACATACTATTTCTGTAGATGGTGAACTATTGCCTCACGATACGATGATTGTTAAATTGTCTCCTACCACGTCTCATGGTGGCCATTAAGATGGAAATATATTTATATGTGATATATATTATATTTATATTGACTCTATGATTCTGAATCTTTCATTTATATCATTCCATTAAGGTTTCCATAATGGTTAAATACGATAATTTCATTTGAGGAAGTGCAGAATACCACCCACTAAAAATGATACGACTCGTTCATTCCTTACATGGAAAGTATAAAGGATGGAGTTAATGAAATTATATATTATAATATACATTAATTATAAAATACCTATTTGTTATTTGTTTTTCATTCCATTAAATGTAAAATAGAACTTAAAGTAGCGTTCATGCGTAGGTACGGCTTACCATCTCCCTGAACGGTGCTTTTCATTTCTTATCTCCAAATGTTATGTAAAATTATAAATACATACATATATATATATATATATTTGATTTATATGATATATATGATATCTAAATCATGAATATCATTCTAGAGATAATGGAATTTAGACCACATGGACATCTTGTAATTATACGAACTTCATTTTTTACTCAAGTACCAAATATCGACAAATCAACCGTTATTAACTTAAATGATTATGTAATTTTTATAACATGGTGAAAAGTGATATAAAATAAAAAATATACTTGAAAAAACTTCTTAAGAAACTATAAATTTACATTAGTTTGTCATTCATGAAATTAATGAACGAACGTGTCAATTTTGACCCGAGGAAAAGGTCTTCGTCTCAATCTCCTTTCATTAAAGCATATTTTGATAATTTACACCTATTTATTTTATACGGTATATAATAAACCAATTTGAATTTTAACTGCATTCAATGGGAATTTTCTTTTCTATGTAGCATTTCACTAAACGACAAAAGCAATGTTTTATTATTTTTTGCGGAGAAAATGACCTCTCTACTGCCGTAATCAATATTTTTCTTCCTTTATAAGCCTTAATGTTTTTTTTAAAATAAAAGGGAAACCCCTTAATCTGTTTTTGTGAGTTTTGGTATTGAAAATGGTTTTTTAAATGGATTTATTATCTCAATGTCATTAAATTATTTCTTGTGATTGAAAATGAAATGTAATTAGTGATATTTTGTAACTTTCAATATTTTTGGTGTTATGATTTTATAATGGTACATGCACATTTGACGGGTGGTTACATGATAAAAAAATGATGGGTGGTGCCGTGATAAACTAGGAAATGTGGTTACATTATAACCTTCATTGCATTGGGTATGGAAGTCGACATTACTGTTATTCCATTTAGTGTTATGTGTGGAAGTCGATCGTATGGATATTCCATTTATGTATGTTTATGTCCCATGTTACCTTTATATGTTATGTGTTCTTTATATGGGTGTTATTGTAATACTTTGGTTACAAAATCGTAATAAAAGATCTTTTATTCAGTGATTAGTATTTATTACTTCATAATGGGGAAAATTATTACTTTTGATAATGTATTCATGGTTTACATGTTGTTTCGAAAAACTAACACTTTTCCATCATTGTGTATCCATTAATGAGCTTTTTATGCTCATCCATAGTTTTTTTTGAAATGTAATTTCAAGGAGATAGAAAATAATATGGTAAATTATGTGATCAAAGGGAAATTCATGATGTCTAAAACATGGAACTAGATAAGACTCTTTTTTCAATATTTTTTATTTTATGAAAAACTGGATATTGAGTAGGAGTTTCTACATGTATTATTCATGTTGTAACGAATATCTTTTTTCCTAATTCTCAAAAGCACAAAACCTGAAAAGATCCTCGCTGTGAATTATTAAATTATTTCAAGATTATGTAATGTTTAAGGTAGGGGCCTTACAATCAGAATCCATGGCTAACTGCAACATATGTCGCACATAACATCTCATGAGACATAATTTTATCAAATGAATTAGAGTGAAATCTAGGAACAAACATCTTAGCAGGTTCATGAATATGATTTCCACATATGTAATCATTCCAAATTCAATCCTACATAAATGTGAGTTAACCCATGGAGAGAAATGGGTATCACATACATGACATAAATCATAATGAATAGGCATATCATAAATGTGTCTGTGAGATAAAGGAGTTAAAAAATACATGGATATTAATAAGAAAAAATATTCATATATCATGGTATGTAATGTAAAACATATGTGACAACATGTATGAAGAGTGTTTAGGACATTCTTAGCATTAAAACCTTACAGTGTGGTTTTAAGGAAAACACTAAAGAGGTTTTGAAATAGAAAAGAGAATAATTTTTTATATAAAACTAGAATTGAATGAATAAGGATTTCATAATAAAAATTCTTATTTAATAAGTAAAATTATTTCTTAAAATAGAGAATAGAGTGATCCTGAAATTGGGTAAAAATTTGTGAATTTCATTTAAAATGAGTTTGCATACTGAGAAGTATCGAGGATGTAATAACTTAAAGGAATTTATATACCTGAAAGAGAATAAGGGATGGATATTGAAACCTGAATTTAGAAAATATAAATAGAATTTATATGTTATATATAAAAATTAAACACAACTTTATTTGGATTAAATGAAATATAGAGCAACCTGACGGAATAATGGTTGTTCTGGTAGAATTCCTTACGGATTATTGGCATGATATCTGGTGTACTTAAGTGGTATTAATGAGAGAGAAATGGATTTATCAACTTATATACATAATGAGGTTAGTATGGTGAGATTCCTAATTGTACCACATCACTAGGAATTACACATAAAATGTCATACCATAGAGGACAATCTTGAATGGAATTGAAATGGAGAGGATCCCTTATCTTAAGTCTAGCGGTGTTCTTCACATTTTATTAATGACCTGAAAAAAATTAGGATTAATAATTAAAAATTAAAGAAACTATTATATATGTAATTTATTTTTTATAAACTTTTTAGCTCATTCCATAAATTTTTGATTTGTTAAAAAGTTCTATTTCATTTTTCGGGTCTGTTTGCTTGCTTGGTTTTTAATGATCAATTGATGTTCAGATAAATACGTATAATGAAAGTGGTCGTCTATAATTGAAGTTTAATGTTATTAGTTAACATC
The DNA here is from genome assembly GCA_963277665.1 of Viscum album. Taxonomy (NCBI): domain Eukaryota; kingdom Viridiplantae; phylum Streptophyta; class Magnoliopsida; order Santalales; family Viscaceae; genus Viscum; species Viscum album. The sequence continues at coordinate 920,978,588 of OY728132.1, forward strand.
CAAGAGATTAAATGGTTATAAAAATAAATTTTTTTGGGATTTATGATGAATTATTATATAAAACCTTAGTGAGAACAGTTTTGGTCAATCACCGGGTTTTGATTCCAACGAACATGTTTTTCAATATAACATAATAGGATATGTCAAAAACGATAACCAAACCTTAAGTAGGATATATTACATATATAATGATATGGTTAAATCATAACACGAATTCTTTCATTACAATAATTACACATCATAATAGAAATTGATAGACTGTTGTCCTTGAATGTGCTAAATTAACACATCTAAAATGGTGTTTTCATTTCATTCAAATAAAATATGGGGAAAGGAGTGACGATAATGAAATATAAAATTTGAATAATATAATTAGATTAAATTTAATTTATTGAAGTTATCATACCATTTGGGCAGAGGTAGGTGAGGAATGAAACAAGAAAATAAATGAACTTAAAAGAAATAAAATAATTAGAATGAGGAATTTACCTCAAGTTTAACTCGTTTCAGAGCCTCTTAAGAGAAGAGGATTAGGTATATTGAAGATACTAGGGGATTTTGGATGTGGTAAATGATCATGTGAGAAGATTGGGGTAGAATATTGGTAAGAAACAATGCTTGAGAGAAGAGGAGAGAAGAGGGAGTGAGGGGGGTTTATAGTGGGGGAGAGGATAGTTTTCAAAAAAAATCATTAGTTTATTAATTTCCCTCAAAACCAGTAATAGTGATGATTCCATGACCTAAAATAGAAATATGTGTTTGTTAGATATAACCAAAGTTAATTTACATCATCAATAACTCAACCATGATGCAGTAATTCAGGTTTTAGCATTTATTTTGAATTATCAGATTTTAATATTCATCAAAAATTCAAGAATTTTATAAAAATCCAAAAAAACAACCTAATAATCTTTTGATGTGTACAATCCATAAATGAAATCAATTTTTTTCTAAATATCATTAATATTATATTTAATTAAAATCATTATTTACTTGAAAAAATACATATTTTAAAATATTTATTTTCTTATTCCCAGGTATAGGTATATCATACTTCCACTTGAATCTTATTTATATACAATAATAGTTAAGGTTAATATTAATTAGTGTATATGTAGAGACCCGAATCTTGACGTACATGGAAATTACAATACTTTTGCGGAATACATAGTACATAACAAAAACAGACACGCAAGGACCGTAATAGTTTAGTGTCTATGGAAACTTGGAACGTAATCTTCTAATCATGGTGAAAGATCATCAACATCTCCCACAAATATCTTCCCATTTTTGTTTCCTTACCTAAAATATTTCTTTTAATCTTGGGGGAAAAGAAAACATAATATGGGTGAGCTCAAATGATCAGTAAGGGTAAGCATGGAAAAAATAAAACATACCATATACATTTGAACTTAAAAAAAACATGAACATTAAAAATCATGAGCAACGACATAAAAAATGGAAGTACATAAGGAATAGATCATAATGGAACATAAATCATGATAAAATAGAATGAAACATGTAATTGTGGCATCCATTAAGCACATGTAATGATTTCCATAGTAGCCAAGGCATTGCTGCCAAGTCCATCTTAGTGGACAAAGTCCCATTCTGAATCGATTTCACTCCTCGTTTCAGTCCTGTAACACTGAACCAGATTAACTTACCATTCCAGCCATGTCTATCTCATGAGATATAAAATCTTTACCCAATGAATTGGAGTGAGATATAGGTCACACCCATCTCATAATGAAATCATTCTTACTTGTGCCACAAAATAAACATACATCATTCATAATAACCCAACGAGTAAAATGGGTTTCATAAACATCATCCCATCATCACATAATCCATATGAAAGAAATGGATATCATTTCATAATAAGAAAAGTGAAACCATGTAAATCATAGAGACATGATACTTGAAACATACACATGTAAAATAATGTCATCTTAAATGAAAATGGTTATGATAAAACACTTGAAATGAAATCTTGAGGAAAATATCCTTTTTTTTCAAAATCATTTTCCTTCCACAAAATGTCATGAAATTTTAAAAGAAAAGGATTTTGTTGAAAATAGTCATGAAATATTTTGGAGGAATCTTCCTAAAAATAAGGCATTATAAAACCGTAAATAAAATCCTTTCATGCCATATACGTTAAAAAACATACTTCTAGTACTTTGGATGAAAAAGACAAAAAGTACCTCATAAAAGAAGGATTCCATACATACCATGTAGTAAAAGTAAAAAATGGGTAAAAAGAACATTAAAAATACATGAATACACTTTTATAAAACATGTACATGGATTATAGCAATAACCCCAGAAAATACTTACAAATAGGCAATCTTGGATAAAAATGTGATTTGAAAAATTATCCCTTACCTTAGGGATGATATGCTTCGTACGTATCCGAACCTCCAGTATAATCATTTAAATAATGTCATTGACTTATTATAGAATCATTTCTATTGTTAGGATATCATATATGGTTCACTTATGACTTTATATTACCCGTTCTTTTGTAAATTCCATGTTAAAGAGCGTTTTGGGTAAAATCGTTTCATTTGTCATCTATGTTTTGACTTGTAATTATTCATATGATTACTTAGATCATGATTACATAATTATTGAATATAAAACATGATTTATATATAATATATATTCATAATAAATATATATATAATATATCAATAAATGGAATGAAATACACCGTTCATGGAGACGGTAGGCCGTACGTACGCATGAACGTTGTTTTCGTTACCTCGTTGAATTGAATGGAATTAATTGGATGACATAAATATATATATACATAAATAAATATCATTATTATTTCATATATTTCATGATTACTTATTATATATACTTTATAATCATTTATGAATGGTTAATCATTGAGAATGTATCGCATCGCGTCATGGAGACGGTATTCCGTACGTCCGCACGAGCGATGATATCGGTTCCATGATCGTGGTATTTTATTGGAGTGTATGTATAATATTACAGAATCAATATCACTTTACAATAATCATATATAGTTATTATTTACACCATTATACCCATCCAGGTAAGGTGGTTGTGGAAAATAGATTACACCACGGCGTGGAGACGGTATTCCGTACGTACGCATGCGCGGTGATTTTGTTTTCCGTAGGATGGATAGATGGTGAAATAGGGTTGTTTCATACTTATAATAACATATCGGTATATGAGTTATACTTATGTTATTACTTCATAATTATACAACCTAAGAAGAAGAAGTGGAAGAAGATATAAAGGTAAAAGAATCGGTAACAGATATTACCTCTTCTTTGAAGCGCCTCTTCGAGACCTCCTCTTAGGGAACTAAAATTCGTCTTTGAAGAAGACCATGACCTCTAGGATGTTTCTAGGGAAGTGGAGAAGATACTTTGGCAGGGTTTTTCCGAGATTGACGGATCAATGTGGTGTTAGGAAGAGAGGAAGGAGGTGCCCTTTTATAAGGGAGGAGAGGGGCACCTTTGGAATTCTTAAAAATATTAATTTATAATAAATCTAACCCCACGTAAAAACCTCCAAAAATTACTAATATTCGAAGATTAGATGATATAGGGTTGTAATACCATCAACCAATCAAATTTATACACGTTTGGATCTTATTTTAAACCCTATCATTTTGATGTATCCTTATTTAATCTATTTAAGTTTATTTGTGGTAATAAAATTATAAATTTTAAATAATAAAATTTAATTACTTATTTGTTGTGAATTATACATAATTAGTTACTTTATAACATTATAGACAATATAAATTTAAATTTATAATTTTTAAATATTTTTGTTATGTTTAAAAAATTTTATAATATAATATTTTTATAGAATTCCAATAGTATCAATTTTGACACTATTCATTTATTTGAATTTAAATAAAATATATACAGAATATATGTTAGAAATAAAAGATTTAATAGATTTATAAATGTTTATATGTATCTATAAAATTAGTGGATCACATTAAATAGTTCATATATTATTTATTTTATTATTTTTGAAACCATTTATTTGGTTTATCTCTTAATAAAATAATTAATACAACATTTTTTTATAATTATTTAATATACTGATTTGATGCATAAAAATTAAAAATAAAATCCTCTGATTAATATAAATATATTACCTTTCACAATAATACTTTTACTGGAATTTATCATCTTATAATCACAATATTTAAATTGTTATATTTATTAAATTATGAAGGCGACAACTTTGGAATCATTTAAAATAAAATAATATAAATGTCATAATAACTTTTATAAGGATCCAAACAGTTATATATTAGGTAATTGGATGATTAAGGTGTAGATATACACTACCAATATGTTTTGGTCAGGTTTGTGGGCCTTTTAATGGATATTATTATTTCAATAAAAACTATATTACTTATTTTCCACTTAATAAATAAATTATGTATCATTAATGTATCACCATTAATGACCATTATTTAATCCCTAAAAATTCTAAATAATTCATCATGATGTATATAATTTTATTAGCTTTCTGGAGAATATTCATGTTCGATGTTTTATGATGTTTATCACTAAATTAAAATTATTATTCTTATAAGATTTAAGAGAGTGACATGTTGTAACTTTTCTTGGTTTTAATAATAATTAAATAATTTTCATGGTAAAAAGACCATAAAATGAATCTATTCCGACCCTTAGGTTATATGGGTCTACGTTTAGCCATCCAATAGAATTTTGACTTGTGTTAGGGTAATTTTATAATATTATATTTACCCTTAATTACCCGATTTGCCTTTAACTATGGTAAATAAAATTTACCGTAGTTACTATTCATAATTCCCAAAAATAAAATGTATCTTATTAACATAATTTGGAACCAATTATTCAAAATATGGAATCCATTTTTCCAAATTCAGTACACAAAATTTGAAGAAATTAAATTAAAATTAATCTCGTTGTCGAAAGAAAACGGGTTTTTCTTTAAAACATTGAAAAAATTAAATTGATTTAACCTACGAATTTAATGTAAAATCAAGGCTAATGAAATACATTATTTTAAATGGTAAATATATATTCTATTTATACTTTAAAACCATTCAATATTATAATTTGAACATATAAATTATTGCGATGAAAAAAGTTTCTTTTAATTAAAATATAGCGTGTTTTTACTATTCATCAAAATATGAAAGTTACCAGAATAATATGAAAAATTTTTCCAAAGTAAATTTTTATTTCTTTATTCCAAAGAAGAATTTTATTTTGTCAAATTGAACTTATAAACATGTCAAAAACTATATTTAATGTGGGTGCGCCATCAAAAGGCGGCAAAACTGCATTTTTTTTAAAAATAATTATATTACCCGAAAAATTTATTTTGTTCTTATACCATGTTCTAGAAGATGTGTAAGATGAATAATAATGTTATAAAATTCAAAATTTAGTTAATACTATTCATAACAGCTACTTCATAATAATATTATAATAATATATCGTTGTTTAGTAAAACTTGGTATTGCGTACAATACACGCTATCGAGGAAGGTCGTGATTGCGTGTAATACAAGCCAAGTCAGGGTTGCGTGCTGTCCAAGAATCCTTCATTGTTTCGTATATCAGAATCCAACCATATTTCATTTATACATTGAATATATATATATATATTCAATGTTGCGTATAATAACTATTATCAAAATTTTGTGTAACACGATCCAAGAATGGTGTTGCGTATACTCCAAGCTAATACGATGTTGCGTATAGCGCAAGGTAATCTTGGTGTAGCATACAACACAAGACATTAATGAAATTAAAAGAATAATTTTCATAAAAACTCTGGGTATTACATTCTACCCACCTTAAAATGAATTTCACCCTCGAAATTCGTCGGGGTTATAAATGGTTTACTACTCGAAAGTTTGTTTAATATAAACCCACATTGTAAAATGGAATACCAAAACATGGCTTTAAAAACTAAATGTATGAAATGTAACGGTTACCCAAAATTAACTCATCACTGGGTTTCCACATAGAATAGCATAGGTGAAAAATATGGATATTGAAGAAAAATCTAACCATCATGTTCTAATGGAGAGTGGTAGAACATGGCTATGAAAAATCCACCAATCACAAAGCTATTGATTTGTGATGATCTAAGGTACCATCTGATTCATCGGATATAAGGGAACTAGGACAACATTTTTGGTTTTCAAGATCATTTCCCTGAAGTTGATGAATTAAAAGAAATACTTGAATGATTTTGGTACAATCTCGCTGTTGTTCGTGAATTGAACGATTTCCACTTCATCCCTCAATGAAATGAAGTTGAATTTGTTATTTGTGACTTTTTAGCAGATCATGTGATAGAATGATGGGTCATTTCATCTCTTTCAAACAAAAGGATAGAAAAAGTTATAAGTCAATCTTATGGTTTGATTAATCGTATATGGTTCCATAAATTAACTTATACTTCATATATTATACCGCTTAATAAAATAAAACTAGGTTATACTAACCAGGGACTTCCTGTAGGCCAGTGGTAGGCAATAAAGCCCAGTCGCACTTCGGTTGTGGGTTCGATTCCCACAGCCTTGTTCGACGCGATGGGCTATCGCCCGTCCTGCAGGTTGTCATTTTTCTAAAACTATATTACTATAACATCCCATCAATAATATCAAAAAAACATATATCCTTAAACAATACTAACTTATGTCCAACATAATCCATTTCAATCTTTAGGCTTATCCATAATACTGCAGTCCACTCTCATAATATAGTGAAAATGATTACCAGATATTTAGTACCATCGTTGATCCCCATATATCCTAAGATATGTCTTGTTGGTCACATTCCAAACATTCAAAGGCCTTAATCATGTATTCTCCTGAAAAAGGAATACCCATTGAACCTTTGTGAAAACATGAATTCAGTTAATAGTTAACTCTTTCCACATACCAAAATCCAAAAATTCTATATACTCAAACCATGATATAACCTTCTCCTTATATCAGTCATGAGCTCAGGAATACTGTCAAACATTTAATTTTCACCAAATCCCTTCATTATGCGCATATCATCTACTTTCCGAAAATATCTGAATAACCTTTCATGGTTACTGGTACCATTAATCATATACTTTCAAAACTTAAGTAAAAAAAATACTGTAACAATCCTTAGATGTCTCTTTATTCCATAGTACCGTGAGATTACTTATACAACATTACACTTGATAAACATGTAATCATTCAACTACCATCTTAAACCATTGACTAAACTTCAACAATTCTTTCATCTTTCATATCATTTGTAGTCTCATCATCATCATCAACATAAATACTACCCATACAACCGTACTGATTCTCTTCATGAGACTTTCCCTTAGGGCATTGGTTTGCATAATGCCCATACATTCCACATTTAATACATTTAACCATAGTTGATGTCGTAGCAATACCATTATCCTCATCCATGGTGATAACTGAAACTTTTCCTTTGCACTTAATGTCTTTATGTCCTTCTTTTACACACCCAAAGCATCTTTCAATTCCTTTGAAACATTCTCCTTGATGCCTCTTCCAACAAGAATTACGCATGGGAAATTGAACTTTCTTTCCTCTATGATCATAATGAAACTCCATCTTTCTCTTATTAGCCGAGTCAGGAAACTTACCAAATTTGAGTTTGTTGATCATATTATGAGATTGCTGATTCGTCATAATAATGATGTTGAACTTCCAAATCCCATTTCATTTGGTTTCTCATGATGAATACCATTCCATTGTCCGCCATATCCTCCAATATCGTGAATCTTCATGTTTCCAGCCATTTTCTAAAACCCAAAAAGAATAGTGTGAGAGGAAAAAAAACATGCTAGGGAAAACAACATAGTAAAGGGGGAGTACCCTCGATATCTAACATCTTAGGTTAAATTATATGATTGTTACCATAGTTCTAGGACTATATCCCATATGTATACTTATCCTTAGGGACATCCCTAGACATACCTTAGAAATGTCTATAGGGATCTCACTAACGTTTTCGCATCCTAGTTTCCAAAGGTTGACTATACCTTTCCTCTGATACCAACTGTAGAGACCCGAAGCTTGACGTAAATGGATATTACAATACTTTTGCGGAATACATATTACATAACAAAAAAGACACACAAGGACCATAATATTTTAGTGTCTTTGGAAACTTGGAACGTAATCTTTTAATCATGGTGAAAGATCTTCAACATCTCCCATAAAGATATTCCAATTTTTGTTTCCCTACATAAAATATTTATTTTAATTTTGGGGGAAATGAAAACATAAAAAGGGTGAGCTCAAATGCTCAGTAAGGGTAATCATGGATAAAATAAAACATACCATATACATTTGATCTTAAAAAAACATGACCATTAAAAATCTTGAGCAACGACATAAAACATGGAAGTACATAAGGCATAGATCATAATTGAACATAAATCATGATAAAATAGCATGGAAATAAAACATGTAATTTTGGCATCCATTAAGCACATGAAATGATTTCCATAGTAGCCAAGGCATTGCTGCCAAGACCGTCTTAGTGAACAAAGTCCCATTCTGATTCGAGTTCACTCCTCGTTTCGGTCCTGTAACACTGAACCGGATTAACATACCGTTCCAGCCATGTCTATCTCATGAGATATAAAATCTTTACCCAATGCATTGTAGGGAGATATAGGTCCCACCCATCTCATAATGAAATCATTCTTACTTGTGCCACAAAATAAACATACATCATTCATAATAACCCAACGAATAAAATGGGTTTCATAAACATCATCCTCTCATCAAATAATCCATACAAAAGAAATGGATATCATTTCATAATAAGAAAAGGGAAACCATGTAAATCATAGTGACATGATACTTGAAACATACACATGTGAAATAATGTCATCTTAGATGAAAATGGTTTTGATAAAACACTTGAAATGAATTCTTGAGGAAAATATCCTTTTTTCTTCAAAATCATTTTCTTTCCACAAAATGTCATGCTATTTTAAAAGAAAAGGATTTTGTTGAAAATAGTCATGAAATTTTTTGTAGTATGCTTCATGAAAATAAGGCTTTATAAAACCATAAAAAAATCCTTTCATGCCATATACGCTAATCAAAACATTCTTCTCGTACATTGGACGAAAAAGTCAAAAAGTACCTCGTAAAAGAAAGATTCCATACATACCATGCAGTAAAAGTAAAAAATGGGTAAAAATTACATTAAAAATACATGAATACACTTTTATAAAACAAGTACATGGATGATAGCAATAACCCTAGTAAATACTTACGAATAAGCAATCTCGGATAAAAATGTGATTTGCAAAATTATCCCTTACCTTAGGTCTGATATGCTTCATACGTATCCGAACCTCCTGTATAATGATTTAAATAATGTCATTGAATTATTAGAGAATCCTATTCATTATTATGATATCATATATGGTTCATGTATGACTTTATATTACCCGTTCGTTTGTAAACTCCATGTTAAAGAGCGTTTTGGGTAAAATCGTTTCATTTGTCGTCCGTGTTTTGACTTATAATTATTAATATGATTACTTAGATCATGATTACATAATTCATGAATATAAAACATGATTTATATATAATATATATTCAGAATATATATATATATATAATAGATCAATAAATGGAAAGAAATACACCGTTCATGGAGACGGTAGGCCGTACGTACGCATGAACGTTGTTTTCGTTTCTTCGCTGAATTGAATGGAATTAATTGAATGACATACATAAATATATACATAAATAAAGTATCATTATTATGTCATATATTTCATTATTACTTATTATATATACTTTATAATCATTTATGAATGGTTTATCATTGAGAATGTATCTCATCGCGTCGTGGAGACGGTATTCCGTACGTACGCACGAGCGATGATATCGGTTCAATGATCGTGCAATTTTATTGGAGTGTATGTATACTATTACCGAATCAATATCACTTTACAATAATCATATATAGTTATTATTTACACTGTTATACCCATCCAAGTAAGGTGGTGATGGAAAATAGATTACACCACGGCGTGGAGACGGTATTCCGTACGTACACACGCACGGTGATTTCGTTTTCCGTAGGATTGATAGATGGGGAAATAGGGTTGTTTCATAATTATAATAACATATAAGTATATGAGTGATACTGATGTTATTACTTCATAATTAAACAACCTATGAATAAGAAGTGGATGAAGAAATAATGGTGAAAGAATCGGTAACAGATATTACCTCTTCTTTGAAGCGCCTCTTTGAGACCTCCTCTTAGGGCACTAAAATTGGTCTTTAAAGAAGAACATGACCTCTAGGATGTTTCTAGGGAAGTGGAGAAGATAAATTTTCATGGGTTGTCCGAGCTTGAAGTCTCAATGTGGCGTGAGGAAGAGAGGATGGAGGCGCCCTTTTATAAGAGAGGAGAGGGGCACCTTAGGAATTCTAAAAAATATTAATTTATAATAAATATAACGCCACTTAAAAACATCCAAAAATGACTCATATTCGAAGATTATATGAGATAGGGTTGTAATCTCATCAACCAATCAAATTTAGACATGTTTGGATATTATTTTAAACCTTATCATTTTGATTTATCATTATTTAATTTATTTAAGTTTATTTGTGGTAATAAAATTATAACTTTTAAATTATAACACATAATTACTTATTTGTAGTGAATTTTCCATATTTGGTTACATTATAACATTATAGACCATATAAATTTAAATTTAAATTTTTTAAATATTTTTGTGATTTTTAAACAATTTTATAATATGTTATTTTTATAAAATAACAATAGTGTCAATTTTGAAACAATTCATTTATTTGAATTTAAATAAAATATATACAGAATATATGTTCGAAATAAAAACTTTAATAGATTTATAAAAGGTCATATGTATCTATAAAATTAGTGGATCACATTAAATAGTTCATATAATATTTAGTTTATTATTTTTAAAACCATTTATTTGGTTTATCTCTTAATAAAATAATTACTACAACATTTTTGTATAATTATTTAATATACAGATTTGTTTCATAAAAATTAAAAATATAATCCTATGATTAAGATAAATCTATTCCCTTTCACAATAATACTTTTACTCGAATCTATCATCATAAAATAACAATATTTACATTGTTATATTTATTAAATTATGATGGTGACAACTTCGGAATCATTTAAAATAAAATAATATATGTGTCATAATCACTTTTATAAGGCTCCAAACGGTTATATATTAGGTCATTGGATGATTAAGGTGTATATATACTCTACCAATAAGTTTTGGTCAGATTTGTGGGACTTTTAATGGGTATTATTATTTGAATAAAAACTATATTTTTATTTTCCACTTAATAAATAATTTTTGTATCATTAATGTATCACATTTAATGACCATTATATAATCCCTAAAAATTCTAAACAAATTATCATAATGTATATAATTTTATTATATTTCTGGAGAATATTCATGTTCTATGTTTTCTGATGTTTATCACTAAATTAAAATTATTATACTTATAAGATTTAAGATAGGGACATGTTGTCACTTTCTTTGGTTTTAATAATAATTAAATTATTTTCATGGTCAAAAGTCCATAAAATGAATCTAATCCTACCCTTAGGTTATATGGGTCTACTTTTAGCCATCAAATAGATTTTTGGCATGTCACGACCCGCCCTCGGGGTCCGTGCCGTGACTACCCCAAACCCGCCTTCTATAGGCCAGGGGCTGGCGACTAGCACCAAGGCGTAAATCCCGGTAAAAAGGGAAGGCATTGCCTTTGTAAAGTAAACAAACACCACAGAGTAAGCAAGCGGAAAGTAACACTAAGCAAAAACAGAGTACAACTAAAAGTGCGGAAAGTAAAAAGGGGCCGAAAATACAAGCCCAACTGTAAAGTACAACTCGAAAGGGAAAACAGCAACTGAAAAGTAAAGCAGCTACGCCGAGCTGTCCACTGGAAATCCCACCTGAAGGGTGGGTACAGATAGCTCCTCTGCTCCTCGGGTCCCGCCGTCTGCTCCAAGTATGTCCCGCCCAGTGGTCTGCCTCTGGGTACCGCCTCGTCGTATAGTCCACCTCCAGGTACCGTCCAGCCCTCGAACACTCGGCCTCTGCCAGTACTGGCCGTCGTCTGCAACCAACGCAACGAGGTGCGGGCATAGCCCGTGCAGGGGTGAGTATAACGATACTCAGTAGGGACCCCGAGACCCTCAAGGTCTCACTAAAACCAACAAGGATAACCACAAGAAGATCACAACAGATAAACTCTACTTAGGTATATGCCCATACATATACCTAAGTTATCAAGTAACCCATCTCAGTCATGAGGAAACACAAGAATCGTGAGATCAACGGATAACCACTACCCAGGTATATGCCCATACATATACCTAAGTTATCAAGTAACCCATCTCAATCATGAGGAAACACAATGGTCAAAGTCTCAGCTCAAACCAGGATTTTCATTATCGAAACCGCAACTGCTAAAGAGCTCCGTCTCTAGAGTGTACAGTGGTCCTGTCACGACTCCGAGGCCGCCGCTCACTAACCTAAGACTGCTGAAGTACTCCTCCTGTCGAGTACTGCGGGTCTGCTGCCAACTACTAGGCGCTCCGTCCGCTGAGGGTCTGCTGCCAAATACAGGGCGCTACCCAGATAGCCTACTGAGGTACTCCTCCTGTCGAGTACCGCGGGTCTGCTGCCAACTACCAGGCGCTCCGTCCGCCGTGGGTCTGCCGCCAAATACCGGGCGCTCCGTCCACTGGGCTAGTCGACTCACTCCAAGTCGAGTCGGTCAAGTAGTCGTCAGGTCTCAGCCGGCTACACGGTCTCCGTACTCTGCACGCTCGTCTCTGGGAGGGTCCGCTCCACGAGCTACTGGTCGATACTCCAAGTATCACAAAGTCCCGCAAAGAAGTATCTCAAAAGTCCGTCTCGTCACAGGGGTCTCAACGCAACAGACGGCGCGTCGAACGGACGCCCGGTCTGTGAGTTATTAGCCTTTTCGTCCCAGGGGCCCGGTTGGTTTCGAGAGCGAAACCAATCCCGGCCGTATCTCAACTGTACCCCGAACTCCCATAGGGTAAACTCAAAGGGACCGTTACTCAACGTAACCACCAACGCCGCTGACGGTTCGTCAAGCGGACGTCCTGTCTGAAAGATATTAGCTTTCCCGTTCCAGGGGCCCGGTTGGATTTCGAGTACAATCCAACCCGGCCATACTCCGACTGTATCCAAAACTCGGGCGGAGTATGTCAAAAGTTCCTTCTCATCAAGAGGGAGTCAACGAAACAGACGGCGCGTCAATCGGACGCCCGGTCTGTGAGTTATTGGCATTTTCATCTCCGGGGCCCGGTTGGTTTTTAAGGAAAAACCAACCCGACCGTACACCACCTGCGTCCAAACCTCGGGCGGAGTATTCCAAAAGATCCGTCTCTCTAAGAGGAACACAACTCGGCTGACGACACGTCAATCGGACGTCCGTAGCTCAAGATATGAGCGTTTCCGCTCCGAAGGCCCGGTTGGTTTCGTGAACGAACCAACCCGGCCGAACTCAAAGTAACCCGAAACCTTGAGTGCAATATACCGAAACGACCGTCTCGATCCAAGGATCGCGTTGCCGCTGACGGTTCGTCGATCGGAGGTCCGAGGCTCAAGTTATGAGCCAAAAACTAATTCTGGTTCGAAACGGGGGGTCCGGGTCCGGGCCGACCCGGCCCGACCCCCCCCTGGGTGGCGCGGTGGCCGGCGGCGGCGGGCGGCGGCGCGCGGCGGCGCGCGGAGGCGGCGCGGCGGAGGCGGAGGTGGGCCGCGGTGGCGGCGGGCCGCGGCGGCGGCGGGCTGGGGCGGCACGGCGGCGCGCTGGGGCGGCGCGGCGGTGCGCTGGGCGGCGCGGCAGTGCGCTGGGCGTGACCCCCGCCTCCCCGAATTCCCTTGGCGGTGCGGCACGTGCCGCGCCGGTTTTAAGAAAAACCACCCCCTCACATGAGGGGGCCTGCTTGTGCGGATCCGAGGGGGCCGGCTGCCCCCCTCCTTCAATGAACCGCCCCCCTCTCTTAAAGAGGGGGGTTTTTATTGAACCGGTCGTGGGATTTAATCCCCCGGTTTTATGTCATCCGGCCGGCCAGCTGGCCGACCGGTTTTTACCAACGGGACCGGAAATTCTGGTCCCGCCTTCGACATCCGACGCCGGCGGCCCGGCCGCCGGTCTTCTCTTCCGCCGCGGCCCGGAACCGGCCGCGGTCTCCTCGTCCCGCCGCGGCCCGGAACCGGCCGCGGTCTTCTCGTCCCGCCGCGGCCCGGAACCGGCCGCGGTGTTCGTCGTCTGGCGCGGTGCGACGGCACCGCGCCCCTACGTCGTGCCTTGAATCCTTTCAACGCGGCGCGACGGCGTCGCGCTCTTGAAGATTCTCCTCGGCGTAGCGCGACGGCGTTGCGTAAATTATAAGCACGATCATCCGCGTGGTGCGACGGCACCACGCCACTTGCTTCCATCGCAAGAATTAAACAACAACGATGGAGGGGGGTTTCGGCCGTGTTCGTGCGGTCCGGCCCCCCTCACGTTAAAATAATAATGCAACTCAAAATAAAATCAAGTCACACGTTAGTCTTGATAAAATCACGATCAAGAATAAAAAAGGAAACCAAAAGAAATCGACAACCCCTACCTTGGTATAAGGTTCGAAGATCGTTCTACGTTCCGCGGAAGACGACGTCGCGGAGGTCGGGCGACGCGGTCGTCGTTCGTCAAATTCAACGATGAAGAGGCGCGTCCGAAGAGGCACATCGTTGGCGAATCCTTGTACGCCGACGAAGGTTGTCCGAGGAAGATGCGGTGTTCTCTCTCGTTGACACCGAAGACGAAGAAGAGCGGAGCGGCGTTCTTCGTCGGAACTTGAGCGTTCTACGTCAAGTCTCGAGGAAAGTCAAATAAAAAGGAATCAACGAACTCAAGAACCCTTACCTTGATAGTCGCATGTTGACGGAGTCGTGGAATATCGGTGTCGCGGAGGAAGAGTCGTTGTCGAATCTTCGTATGCCGACGAAGAAGGTCCGAAGAGGAATCGGCGTTTCCTCTTGTTGACACCGAGGACGAAGAAGAGAGGCGTCGTTCTTCGTCGGAGTTTGAGCGTTCTTCGTTCTTCGTCAGAGCTTGAAGATGAAGAGGAAGCTCTCAAAAAGCTCTCAAGGAGACAATCCAACAACCCATAATAAAATAAGATAACATCTTATTTTATTATTACAAAACATAAAAGAATTTCAAAAGTTTGAAATTCAAAAGAGTTAACCCCCAAAATTAATTAAGAGTAACTTAAGCCAATAAAGAGGGGGGTTAAGGGAACTTGAAAAGTCTAGGGGTTCGTGTGGGCCCCACCACACTTAATCCTCCCAAGGGAGGTTAAGTGGGTGTGGGTCCCACTTCCAACCTCCTTTGGTAGGTTTTTAATAAGTTAAAATAAAATTTGTCTTACACAAATTTTATTTAACTCAACTGAAAACCCCAAAACTAACATTCAACTCGCAACAAACGCAACTCCCGAAAAGGTCTCTTTAAGCGAATATCGGCGCTGCGAGTTCATCGGTGCCCTCGGATTTCAATTCCGAGCACCGGATCAAAAGTTAGGAATTCCCGCTCGTTCGTTCACTGAACGTACCCGAGCCAAACTTCGGAAATTAATTCCGGGCACTCCGGACCTCGGAATCAGGTTCCGTCTGAAACCGCGCTCCTGTAAAATTCTAAAGAAAATTAAGAAAAAATTTCCCTTGAATTTTACGGGTCTTTACATTACTCCCACCTCAGGACTTTACGTCCCCGTAAAGCTACAACAAAAACTAGGGAAACAAAAGAGGGTACTGAGCACGCATCTGAGCCTCCCGCTCCCATGTGCTCTCCTGGAGATTTCCGTGCCGCCATCTGTTGCGCACAAGAGGAATCGATCGCCCATGTAGGACCCGCTCCTGTCGGTCCTATATCTCCACCGGGACCTCTGAAAAAGTCACCCCATCGTCAACGTCAAGCTCCCCATGGTCAAAGATGTGCGTCGGGTCGTGCACGTATCTCCTCAGTTGAGACACGTGGAAGACGTCGTGCACCCGGTGCAACTGAGGTGGTAGAGCCAGGCGATAAGCCACCTCTTCTATCCTACTGAGGACATGGAAAGGTCCGATGAAGCGTGGAGACAACTTGCCGCCTCGGCCAAATCTCCGAATACCACGTCGAGGTGAGACCCGCAAGAAGACGTGGTCACCATCCTCGAACTCTAGTGGCCTCCGCCTCCTGTCAGCGTATGACTTCTGCCGGCTCTGTGTTTTCCTCATCCGCTCCTGGATGACATGGACCTCTTCTGACGTGGCCCGGACCATCTCTGGTCCCATAAGAGTTGCGAGATTTCTTCTTTGCCGATAAGAGAAACCTGATCTCATCCCCTGGATGAACCACATTCTTTGCCTAAAACAGTCAATCCTAACATGGATGATACTAATCCATACCAAGGATGACGTCGTAAGGCCTCGACGCTACTACTAAGAGATCCAACCGTTACTCTCGCCTCCAAGGGTTGAGTCACACTGTCGGCATCAGTGTGTGGTAACTCGGTCTCCTCCAGTAGATGTCTCACAAGTGAGGGTCAAGTCAACAGTCAACTGGAACCTCTTAGTAACATCACAAAAGAGGACAGGAATGAAAACATCACAAAGGATGCGTCTTTTATTATTGCAGCTCATAATACAAGATGCTACACAAAAGCAACATCAACACGGAACTAGAAGTACAAAAGACGTATCCACTAGTTCCTCCCCTGTCCACCTGCTTTACTGTTGCTCAAGCATTTGTCGCTGCCTCAACCTCGGTGGCTCCCCCCCAAGCCTGCGGATCGAGGAGTCGGACAGTCACGTGCCAGGTGACCCTTTCCGCGGCATGAGTAACACAACCTGCTCCTTGCACGGCTAGCTCTGATCCCACTCCGGGTGCCCTGCACCACCGGTCCTAAAACCCGAGATCGCCCAACTGCTGGTCTGGTCCTCCTGTACCTCTGCATCATCTGTCTACTGCCCACAGATGACTCGGCTTCTGATCGAAAATCACGCGGTAAAGGAAGAATCTCCTGTACACGCTCGGGGTGTAGAGATACTGGCACAAACTCTACCCTGAAGAAGGTCTCGAAGTCTTCCCATGCGAAGTTCATCTCATCGCAAAACTGAAACAAGTGGCTCCACCACCTACCTGCTGCTGTGTGTAGTAGGCTCGCAGCGAGGATCACCATGAAGTCTGCCGGCGTCCTCACTAGCCTAAACACTCGTACCACTGCCTCCAGCCAGTCCTCTGCAGCCTGGGGATCCGTCTCCCCACGAAACCTGGGCGGTCGCTGGCGCTGAAACTCATGCAGTGCGCTGAGGCGACGTGCATCGTCAGCGGCTGCTGCTGGGAGCATCGGGGGCTCGGCGGGTAGAGCTACCGCCGGTGCCACTGCTGACAAAGGGCCCTGCACCGAGGCCTCGTCGCTCGGTGGGCTGTCGTCACGTTCGATTCTCGGAACCCTAGCTGGCTGCCGTCGTGGGGCCATCCTGAAAGAAACAACGTAACACGATCAAACGATTATACCTAGTGAGCTGACCTGGTTTGAGCTGTTTGAAGGGGAAAAACCTTTGAAAACACACACGCAATCAGTGTTTTTGTGCACAAAGTCGGAAATCAGTTGTCAGGGTCCTGGTGTATGGATACGTCGGCCGCCCGCACCAACACTGGACTCCCTGAACTGAAAACCACACTCGGTACCCTTAACACTATTGCTTCACAGAAAGAAAGATCAGAGTCTGCGGTAGAACCGACCACCTCTGATACCAATTTGTCACGACCCGCCCTCGGGGTCCGTGCCGTGACTACCCCAAGCCTGCCTTCCATAGGCCAGGGGCTGGCGACTAGCACCAAGGCGTAAATCCCGGTAAAAAGGGAAGGCATTGCCTTTGTAAAGTAAACAAACACCACAGAGTAAGCAAGCGGAAAGTAACACTAAGCAAAAACAGAGTACAACTAAAAGTGCGGAAAGTAAAAAGGGGCCGGAAATACAAGCCCAACTGTAAAGTACAACTCGAAAGGGAAAACAGCAACTGAAAAGTAAAGCAGCTACGCCGAGCTGTCCACTGGAAATCCCACCTGAAGGGTGGGTACAGATAGCTCCTCTGCTCCTCGGGTCCCGCCGTCTGCTCCAAGTATGTCCCGCCCAGTGGTCTGCCTCTGGGTACCGCCTCGTCGTATAGTCCACCTCCAGGTACCGTCCAGCCCTCGAACACTCGGCCTCTGCCAGTACTGGCCGTCGTCTGCAACCAACACAACGAGGTGCGGGCATAGCCCGTGCAGGGGTGAGTATAACGATACTCAGTAGGGACCCCGAGACCCTCAAGGTCTCACTAAAACCAACAAGGATAACCACAAGAAGATCACAACAGATAAACTCTACTTAGGTATATGCCCATACATATACCTAAGTTATCAAGTAACCCATCTCAGTCATGAGGAAACACAAGAATCGTGAGATCAACGGATAACCACTACCCAGGTATATGCCCATACATATACCTAAGTTATCAAGTAACCCATCTCAATCATGAGGAAACACAAAGGTCAAAGTCTCAGCTCAAACCAGGATTTTCATTATCGAAACCGCAACTGCTGAAGAGCTCCGTCTCTAGAGTGTACAGTGGTCCTGTCACGACTCCGAGGCCGCCGCTCACTAACCTAAGACTGCTGAAGTACTCCTCCTGTCGAGTACTGCGGGTCTGCTGCCAACTACCAGGCGCTCCGTCCGCTGAGGGTCTGCTGTCAAATACCGGGCGCTACCCAGATAGCCTACTGAGGTACTCCTCCTGTCGAGTACCGCGGGTCTGCTGCCAACTACCAGGCGCTCCGTCCGCCGTGGGTCTGCCGCCAAATACCGGGCGCTCCGTCCACTGGGCTAGTCGACTCACTCCAAGTCGAGTCGGTCAAGCAGTCGTCAGGTCTCAGCCGGCTACACGGTCTCCGTACTCTGCACGCTCGTCTCCGGGAGGGTCCGCTCCACGAGCTACTGGTCGATACTCCAAGTATCACAAAGTCCCGCAAAGAAGTATCTCAAAAGTCCGTCTCGTCACAGGGGTCTCAACGCAACAGACGGCGCGTCGAACGGACGCCCGGTCTGTGAGTTATTAGCCTTTTCGTCCCAGGGGCCCGGTTGGTTTCGAGAGCGAAACCAATCCCGGCCGTATCTCAACTGTACCCCGAACTCCCATAGGGTAAACTCAAAGGGACCGTTACTCAACGTAACCACCAACGCCGCTGACGGTTCGTCAAGCGGACGTCCTGTCTGAAAGATATTAGCTTTCCCGTTCCAGGGGCCCGGTTGGATTTCGAGAACAATCCAACCCGGCCATACTCCGACTGTATCCAAAACTCGGGCGGAGTATGTCAAAAGTTCCGTTTCATCAAGAGGGAGTCAACGAAACAGACGGCGCGTCAATCGGACGCCCGGTCTGTGAGTTATTGGCATTTTCGTCTCCGGGGCCCGGTTGGTTTTTAAGGCAAAACCAACCCGACCGTACTCCACCTGCGTCCAAACCTCGGGCGGAGTATGCCAAAAGATCCGTCTCTCTAAGAGGAACACAACTCGGCTGACGGCACGTCAATCGGACGTCCGTAGCTCAAGATATGAGCGTTTCCGCTCCGAAGGCCCGGTTGGTTTCGTGAACGAACCAACCCTGCCGAACTCAAAGTAACCCGAAACCTTGAGTGCGATATACCGAAACGACCGTCTCGATCCAAGGATCGCGTTGCCGCTGACAGTTCGTCGATCGGAGGTACGAGGCTCAAGTTATGAGCCAAAAACTAATTCTGGTTCGAAACGGGGGGTCCGGGTCCGGGCCGACCCGGCCCGACCCCCCCTGGGTGGCGCGGTGGCCGGCGGCGGCGGGCGGCGGCGGCGCGGCGGCGGGCCGCGGCGCGCGGCGGCGCGCGGAGGCGGCCCGGCGGAGGCGGCGGGGGGCCGCGGTGGCGGCGGGCCGCGGCGGCGGCGGGCTGGGGCGGCACGGCGGCACGCTGGGGCGGCGCGGCGGTGCGCTGGGCGTGACCCCCGCCTCCCCGAATTCCCTTGGTGGTGCGGCACGTGCTGCGCCGGTTTTAAGAAAAACCACCCCCTCACTTGAGGGGGCCTGCTTGTGCGGATCCGAGGGGGCCGGCTGCCCCCCTCCTTCAAAGAACCGCCCCCCTCTCTTAAAGAGGGGGGTTTTTATTGAACCGACCGGGGGATTTAATCCCCCGGTTTTATGTCATCCGGCCGGCCAGCTGGCCGACCGGTTTTTACCAACGGGACCGGAAATTCTGGTCCCGCCTTCGACATCCGACGCCGGCGGCCCGGCCGCCGGTCTTCTCTTCCGCCGCGGCCCGGAACCGGCCGCGGTCTCCTCGTCCCGCCGCGGCCCGGAACCGGCCGCGGTCTTCTCGTCCCGCCGCGGCCCGGAACCGGCCGCGGTGTTCGTCGTCCGGCGCGGTGCGACGGCACCGCGCCCCTCCGTCGTGCCATGAATCCTTTCAACGCGGCGCGACGGCGTCGCGCTCTTGAAGATTCTCCTCGGCGTAGCGCGACGGCGTTGCGTAAATTATAAGCACGATCATCCGCGTGGTGCGACGGCACCACGCCACTTGCTTCCATCGCAAGAATTAAACAACAACGATGGAGGGGGGTTTCGGCCGTGTTCGTGCGGTCCGGCCCCCCTCACGTTAAAATAATAACGCAACTAAAAATAAAATCAAGTCACACGTTAGTCTTGATAAAATCACGATCAAGAATAAAAAAGGAAACCAAAAGAAATCGACAACCCCTACCTTGGTATAAGGTTCGAAGATCGTTCTACGTTCCGCGGAAGACGACGTCGCGGAGGTCGGGCGACGCGGTCGTCGTTCGTCAAATTCAACGACGAAGAGGCGCGTCCGAAGAGGCACGTCGTTGGCGAATCCTTGTACGCCGACGAAGGTTGTCCGAGGAAGATGCGGTGTTCTCTCTCGTTGACACCGAAGACGAAGAAGAGCGGAGCGGCGTTCTTCGTCGGAACTTGAGCGTTCTACGTCAAGTCTCGAGGAAAGTCAAATAAAAAGGAATCAACGAACTCAAGAACCCTTACCTTGATAGTCGCACATTGACGGAGTCGTGGAATATCGGTGTCGCGGAGGAAGAGTCGTTGTCGAATCTTCGTATGCCGACGAAGAAGGTCCGAAGAGGAATCGGCGTTTCCTCTTGTTGACACCGAGGACGAAGAAGAGAGGCGTCGTTCTTCGTCGGAGTTTGAGCGTTCTTCGTTCTTCGTCAGAGCTTGAAGATGAAGAGGAAGCTCTCAAAAAGCTCTCAAGGGGACAATCCAACAACCCATAATAAAATAAGATAACATCTTATTTTATTATTACAAAACATAAAAGAATTTCAAAAGTTTGAAATTCAAAAGAGTTAACCCCCAAAATTAATTAAGAGTAACTTAAGCCAATAAAGAGGGGGGTTAAGGGAACTTGAAAAGTCTAGGGGTTCGTGTGGGCCCCACCACACTTAATCCTCCCAAGGGAGGTTAAGTGGGTGTGGGTCCCACTTCCAACCTCCTTTGGTAGGTTTTTAATAAGTTAAAATAAAATTTGTCTTACACAAATTTTATTTAACTCAACTGAAAACCCCAAAACTAACTTTCAACTCGCAACAAACGCAACTCCCGAAAAGGTCTCTTTAAGCGAATATCGGCGCTGCGAGTTCATCGGTGCCCTCTGATTTCAATTCCGAGCACCGGATCAAAAGTTAGGAATTCCCGCTCGTTCGTTCACTGAACGTACCCGAGCCAAATTTCGGAAATTAATTCCGGGCACTCCGGACCTCGGAATCAGGTGCCGTCTGAAACCGCGCTCTTGTAAAATTCTAAAGAAAATTAAGAAAAAATTTCCCTTGAATTTTACGGGTCTTTACATGGCATGTGTTAGGGTAATTTTATAATATTACATTTACCCTTAATTACCCGATTTACCTTAAACAATGGTAAATAAAACTTACCGTAGTTACTATTCATAATTCCCAAAAATAAAAAGTAGCTTATTAACATAATTTGGACCCAATGATTCCAACTATGGAATCCATTTTTCCAAATTCAATAAACAAAAGTTGCAGAAATTAAATTAAAATTAATCCCGTTGTTGAAATAAAACAGGTTTTTCTTTAAAACATTGCAAAAGATTGAATTGATTTAACCTACGAATATAATGTAAAACCAATGGTAATGACATAAATTATATTAAATGGTAAAAATATATTCTATTTATACTTTAAAACCATTCAATATTATAATTTAACCATATAAATTATTGTGATGAAAAAAGTTGTTTTTAATTAATATATAGCGTG
The DNA here is from genome assembly GCA_963277665.1 of Viscum album. Classification (NCBI taxonomy): domain Eukaryota; kingdom Viridiplantae; phylum Streptophyta; class Magnoliopsida; order Santalales; family Viscaceae; genus Viscum; species Viscum album. The sequence continues at coordinate 921,001,062 of OY728132.1, forward strand.
TTTTTACTATTCATCAAAATATGAAAGTTACCAGAATAAAATGAAAATTTTATCCAAAGTAAATTTTTATTTCATGATTCCAAAGAAGATTTTTATTTTGTAAAATTGAACTTATAAATATGTCAAAAACTATATTTAATGTGGGTGCGCAATCAAAAGGCGGCAAAATTGCATTTTTTTTAAAATACTTATACTACCCGAAAAATTTATTTTGTTCTTATACCATGTTCTAGAAAATGTGTAAGATGATTAATAATGTTATTAAACTCACAATTTAGTTAATACTATTCATAACGGCTAGTTCATAATAATATTATAATAATATATCGTTGTTTAGTAAAACTCGGTATTGCGTACAATACACGCTATCGAGGAAGGTCGTGATTGCGTGTAATGCAAGCCAAGTCAGGGTTGCGTGTTGTCCAAGAATCCTTCATTGTTTCGTATAACAGAATCCAACCATATTTCATTTATACATTGAATATATATATATATATATACTCAATTATGCGTAGAATAACTATTATCAAAATTGTGTGTAAGACGATCCAAGAATGATGTTGTGTATACTGCAAACTAATACGGTGTTGCATATAGCGCATGGTAATCATGGTGTAGAATACAACACAAGACATTAATGAAATTAAAAGAATATTTTTCATAAAATCTCGGGGTGTTACAGTATATCACTATTCAAAAGGTTAAAATTACTATTCATTACGATATGTGACTATTCACCAAAAATTATGTTGGTCATAATACACAACAAATAACATATTGATCACAACTTTGTATGTATGATTTTCAAAATTCAAATCACAGAAGTGACGAACTTATGTTTAGAGGTCACATAGAACATTGTAATTCATTATGATCGGTTTTCATGTGATTTTTACATGATTATGAAAAGGAAATTTCCATTGAAAAACATTGGTTCGTTACATATCAATTCTTGTCCACCGAAATAATTCCAAACCATTAGAGTTAGTATCAAAGTGAAGATTTAGTTCAACATTGGAAACTCTTATGCCAAAATATTGTGATATCCCTAGACATATTTCTAATGTATGTGTAGGGATATCCATATGGTTATGTATTTTATCTATTCACATCATTAGAATCTATAATAATGATGAGATTGTCTTAATGGGACTATAAAATGTTTCATGTGTGGAAAGTAAGGTCACTGAGCATTTGGGTTCTAAAGTAATGGGAAGATAGATCCTAATGATGTGAGTAGAGAAAATACTACAGAGAATGAACGATCAATAATTTAATGTTACAAGTTGAAGGAAATGGAGAATAATGCTAAGAAATTCACAAATTCAAGTGTTGATGATGATGATGGACGTCAACATCCTCATAATGCAAATGATAATGGAAAATCACATGTTATCACTATTGGATATGTTGAGTATTACACCAAAGTGGTAGAATGATTATGTGTTTATATAATGGTATTATAAATTAGTGTTGTGGAATCTCATTTGTAGTATTATGAAATATTGTAATGGCTATGTATTGTCCCATTGTGGGTTTCCAAAATTATATTGTACTAGTAACCATGAAATGAGATTGTAATATTTTTGGAGAGCACATGATATGCACATAATTAATGGACAATGAGATAAGGAGTTGTTTTATAGTATTAATGTCATCATAACTATTATAAAGAAAAACTAATATCATGGTATTAATATATAGAATTTGTCATGCTTTGTGAAGAAATAGTTAATTTTGACAGAATGCAAATTTTCACTAAGGTTATATGGTAATTCATGTTATTATCATGTTCCATGAGAATAAGTGATTTACGTATTCATATTTTTGGATAGTGAAGATGAATAACTACCTTATGAGATATAGGAGATAAATTTTATGTCGATTTAGTTCACCTCATTCTAATGTTTTATAATTTCTATTTTTTATGGAATGTAATGTCATCCATTTATGGATAGAATATGTTATATTCATATTCAATTTTTTTGATTAATGTATTATATCACTATAGGTGGACTTGTGCATATTTGATAACATGTTAAAACCATTTTGTTGAGAGAAATGGAATGACCTATCATTCTTTTGCATGATCTACTAACACTTCAAGAATGAAAAATTAAAGAGGATATGGATACCCATCCAAAAAATAGAATTTGGAATGATATCATTATAGGAGTTCTTCATTGAAGTCTATAGAGATGACATACTAGGATATGGATACCCATCCAAAAGGATTATTTTGAACTTATATAATAACAATTAAATACAAGATTAATAATTATGTAATATGTTCTATGTGAAATTCTTATGAAGAACATCATCAGTGATATAAGAATCATGGATTCAAAGGCCTCCCATACAAATCGGCATAAAGAAATCATTCCAATAAATTGTAATTAATTTTTTTAATCCATTAACCCATTCAATATGAAGATCATAATCATTAAGTGATGTTCAGTAATGAGGATTCTCAACCATCTATATAATGAAATATAATAAAAAATACATTTGATCATCAAGGTAATTAAGTATTCCCTTCATGATTATTACATACACATATATTTTAATCTAGAAAAATGAATAAGGATTCCATATCATGTGTCATATAGATATTAACATCTCAATTTTTCCCTAAATATGGGGACACCATGATAGTAAAATTGAAGGGTTTCACTCTTTACTCTAGGATTTCTAATAATAATTTTTTTTTGAAAAATTTATTCCACCATCAAAATTGATGAGATATTTTCTTCAAATAATGTACTTTTTAAAATTTACTCATAATGTTAGAAATTTCTTTAATAACATATATTGTTTTCTTTGAAATCATCCAAAGTAGTAGGATTTCACCCGCAAAAAAATTATGATGGAGTGAAAACATATCAAAATTCTTTTATTTTTTTATAAGATCCAATTTGAGTAAGATCACTGATGAATATACTCATATAATCTTCATTATTAGAGAAATAATTTCTTGAGAGTGGGTCACATCACGTAGCACCCATTCAGCATTTATAGAATCCACTAGGATAACAATTAACAGTAATTGATATCCTTTCTTATCTAAGAATGGTGCTCACTAAATTAATGACAACATTTGATAACCAATATTTATTAAGAAAAATAAATTTATATATATTTTCATGTTTATTATATGAATAATAACTGTCCAAGATGAGGGAAATGTTTCCTCCTTATATTTACTCTTCATAAGATTAATTATTTTATGATTATATGAATTATTAGTAAGAAATATTCCTCATAGTAAAAAATTCATATTAGTTTGAGTTATAATATATTTTAAAATTCCTCTATTCCTTTTCATAATGAACCTCCTTATAATGTTGTGAACAGTGTTACCAATGGAAACCTTGAAGAAATCTTTTTTATCAATTGCATTATCCTTCTTAGTATATAATGTAATTAAGTTGTAGTTGATCCCATATCGAATAGATGCATCAGATAATAGCTCCATAATTTAATTTTATCATATTCCATCATTATATCAAAATTGAACAATAAAATTTGTTAGTGAATCCAATGAGTTGAGCAGGACACTCATTATTAGGAGGAAAAATTGATTTCTACACACCATCCATAGAAGGGGCCACAATAAGTTCTTGATTTTAATTCTCATAATAGAACAAGGAATGTTTTCAACAATTTTATTTCCATACCATAATATATTAACATACCATAGATTTAATCCACAAATGCATTGTAGAGTTATGTTTTAGAGGTGTGACAGAATCCATTTATGTTGATGTAATGTCTCCCTACCCTTATCCTCTTTTCCTTACGAAATAGATGAAATATGTTTTATTTATGATCTCCATAATTCAACCAAATGAAATTAAAGTTTCATCTTTTAATCATTCATTAATGCGAGAATATTATCAAACAAGGAAATATAATTAACATCTTCTATAGAGTGGGTGTCACATACAAGACATATTTTAAAGGTATTTTTCATTTAATTTACATTCTTTATTTGTTTTGGGGGTTTTCTAGGTTTTAGGGAGGAATAGATGAGTATTCATGAATTGGGCTAAACCGTGAGCCCAATTCCAGATTAAAAAATAAATTTTGTATATTTTATACCATTTTCATTTTTCAGCATTTTTCATCCATTAAAATTCCGACTTTACCTACCCTAACCTATTAACACCACCAAGGTAATTTGGAGCTTTTAGAAATCCATAACAAGGGTTTATTTGGGTTTTTATCTAAGGGGTTGGGCCTTCCTGAAATCCCAATTCCTGTTTTAAAAATAAAATTTGATTTTATTATAATATATTCAATATTTGGGATTTTTTGGTGATTCCAAGTCTCTTCCAATACCAATTAACCCCGTCGCACGTCGTAACTCTCTCCCACCACTTTGGAGCTTTGGTTAATCGTGACATGGTGCCGAACATCATAGGGTTCCTCAAATCTCCCAGATTTGAAGAGGTAAAGTCATTATTTCATAACTCTCTCAATTCTAAATAGTTTTCCACCATTCTAGTTCCTAAATGACCTAATACATCTTGTTCGAACGAACCCTATATTTTGGCCCTTTTAAATTTCAGATACTGGAGTTTTGGTGTGATTCTTTCAAGATACTTCAAATAAATGATCCCTTTTCTTTCCTCTTTAAAATTACTTTGGGTTTAACTCATTGTTCTATAGGTTTCCTCGGTTATAATTGAGTTTAATAATGTCTAGAAACTAGGATTTCAAACCTAGGGTTTACCTTTGGGCTTTTTTGGCCAATTTATGTGGTTTTTGGTTTGATCTAGTTCTCTCTTGGTACGGTGGGGCTGCGATTTGATTTTCGCACGGAGATTCAAGGGTTTTTGTTACTTTGGTAGGTGATTCCATTGTGTGTGCAATTTTTGTGAATTTGATTGATTTTTTCATGGTAACGTAATGTTTATTTCACTTAAATGTTTCTGTAAAAATTGGTTTTATTTTCATTTATAATGCAAATGAATTTTAAGTTCCATTTTTTGGTGAAATTGGGGGTTTTTCATTCAAATCTTTTATTGGTTCTTTTTAGGACGCCCCATGACTGAATTGTTGGTTTCATTAAAGGGTGTTGAACTGATATTTTGTTTTAATAACTTACACATGTTAACATAGTGTGAAAATTTTAATATCTTAAAGAGCTTTGGGTGCATACCAATGTGATGTTTTGAGAGGCTGTTTTATTGGAAATAAAATTATTTTATTGTGTGTTTTAAATAGTATAAAATGTGGGTAGCTACTGTAAAATTTGTTTGGGACCAGTAGTGATATTTTATATGCAAAAGGATGTGTGTTTTTTGCTGATATTATTGAGCACAAAATAGGGAAAGCCCGGGTACCTAGGTGGGGAGGATTTGTACTAGTACGGCTAGTGGATCAGATGGGTTTTGTACCTATTCCACTTAGCATCTGGATAACGACAACTCAAACTAAACTATTTGTATGTTGATTGGGGACCAAATGGTTATGGGTATGTTCTATACTAGTGGCTCATGCATGATATTGAATTCTTCTATGGTTACTCTACACTGAGGTACGAGGTACACAGGGCCCGAGACAACCAAGTGTTTAGTGGTGTTCCAGATTTTGATGCTCATTGGATTTGTGGTATTTACCATTGTTGTGTGGTGTTTTGGCAGTACTTTATAGTATCTCACATGTATATTTAATTTTCTAACATTCTTGAAATTCTCGTATTGAATACTTTTTTCATTTGAAAGTTGCATTCCATTGAATTTTAACACTATTTCACCTTGTGTATTAAAATTGCTAGTTTTGTTCACATTGTGTTGCATGCTCTTTGGAATCAACATGTGGTATCCTATTGGGCTTAGGATCACACCCTAATTACACCCCTTGGGTGTAAGTAGACCTGCTTATGCTTGAATCAGGTAAAGGGAAGGCTAAGGGTGATGGCGGTTCGGGATGTTAGTCCCCATCGTTGGGGCGGAGTTGCGGGGACGGCTTGCGGGTGATGATCCCCTTGTCATGTGGAGTCCATGGGGATGTCTTTATGTTTTCATTATTTTTTTTAGACCACTTGTAGTGTCTTTAAACATATGTATTCAGATCTGGTTTTGTTAAGAATTGTATAGCATGAACATTTCAGATTCTAATAATTGATAGTTTTTTTTATGATTTATGCTTTCATACTCGGGTAAATCATTCCCAAACTAGATTTGTTTGATACCCGGGCACTTTTTCCAGCCCGTGGGGATAGGGAATTCCCTTCGGGCCTTACCACGGGCTGGGTAAAGTGCCGTTAATGGTGGTGACCAGATCAGGTTTGTGACAAAATGGTATCAGGGGAGGTTAATGTTTTTGGGTTATATTGTTATTTTGGGATGAGTCGTGATAGACAAGAGCTAGGACTGTCGGGGCTAGGGGTATTGGTTTTGAGTAGGGTTCCTGTCCCGCACCTCTCATGGCAGACCTTGAGTCACCTGAGGATGTTGGAATTTACTAATTTACTTCACTTCCAGGTGAGACGTGTGGGCTGCAGACCACATGTGGACATCTGGAAGATGTGGAGTAGTTGTTTCTCTTATTACAGGAATGTGTTTAGTTTATTTATAATTGATGTATTTGATTACAATTTTCAGAATTGTGGTATTGACTATTGTTTTGTGACTGTTGCATTTTTTAGCAACATGCCTTCCTAGAAAGCTCCCACACACCCACAGGAGGAAGCTGGAGAGAGTTCTCCGACGCCGATTGATCAGAGCCTCGTCGAGGTTGTGGTTCGGGCTATCCAATATTTGGGATAGGGACCATATCCTGCTCCTATTTCTGTTAGGGAAGAAGAGATAGGTCCTAGAAATGATAAAGGACAATAGTTTCTGAAAAACAAGCCTCCTACCTTCCGAGGTAGCACAGAATCCCAGGAATCAGAAGATTGGAATGAGAAGACCGAGTGTAAGTTTGAGTTCCTGGAAACACCTGAGGAGCTCAGGGTGAAGTGTTCCTTGTTTCTGTTGGAGGGTCCCAGCCATAAATGGTGGGAGTCAGTGCTCCAGGCTGGGAAGAATGAGCAGATGCGCTGGGGAGATTTCAAGGCAGTCTTTAATGAATAGTTCTTCCCTGAGGTGTTGGCTTATGCCAGGTCTAGAGAGTGCATGGAACTTGTTCAGGGGAATCTATCTGTGAGGGAGTATGCCAACCGTTTCGCTGAGTTGGTTCCGTATGCTCCAGAAATTGTCTCTAATGAGCAAGTGAAGGCCCAGAGGTTTGAGAAAGTCTTGCGACCAGAGATATACTCCTAGGTGTTCTTGTTTATGGTGAGGACCTATGCTCAGGTTGTTGATCGAGCGTGCATGGTGGAGATTGATAGGAAAGGCAAGGCTAGTATCTATGGTTCAGTATCAGCAGTGGGCAGTGGTATCTCCACAGAGAAGAAAAGGAAGCGGGAGGATCATGTGAAGAAAGGAGGGGACAGTTCAGGCCACTCTTCCAGGCAGTTTTCTTCTGCAGCTTCTGATGCGAGATCAGTCATGTTCCACCAATGTGGGAGGCCTGGGCATATCCGACAATCATGTCCTCTTCCTCCGAAGCCTTGTTACCAGTGTGGAGGTATAGGGCATTTGCAGCGCTTCTGCGGTGTGGCACGTTGTAAAGACCCGGAAATTTCAAGGAAAAGATTTTCTTAAATTTTTTGTAATTTTACAGGAACACAGTTTCTGACGGCTCCTGATTTCGATGCCCGGTGTGCCCGGAATCATTTTTCGAAGTTTAGCTCGGGTACGTTCAGTGAATGAACGAGCGGGAATTTCTAACTTTGGAACCAGTGCTCGGAATTGAATTCCGAGGGAACCGATGAAACCGCAACATCGGTAATTACTTAGAAACATCTTTTCTAGATTTGCGTTTCCTCGAGAGAAGTTGATAAAAATTGTGGAAGTTAAAAATAAAAATTTAACAACAATTTTTATTTTACTCTATGTGTTTAATACATTGAAAGGATATTGGGTAACTACCCAACCTCCCTTGGGAGGTTATGAGGGTGGTGGGGCCCACACGAACCCCATCCCTTCAAATCCTCTAACCCTCTCAACTCACCATTAATATTGTTAACTTACGTTAATAACTTATGACATTAATGTAGTGAGTTTAATGTGAGTTTTTGAAATTCAAACACTTCAATTTCAAAAGCTATGTTGAGTTAATAAATTAATTGTGGCTTAATTTATTTGGGGTTAGTTCCTTTGTTGCTTGAGAGGAATTGGGGGGAAAATAAGTCAAGGAGCTTAGATATCATCTTCTTCATCTTCGACGAAGAACACAGAGAACGAACGATTCCCAACGAAGAATGATATGCCCCCGGAGACCATTTACCGTGACGCCACACACGCGACGCGCCACCCTTCATTCTTCTCCCCATGTCAAAGGAAGGGAGATGACGTTGCATCTCGTATAATCTCTTTCAATGTCCTCGAATCCTCTTTCCACGACATCTCTTCCAGCGAAAGTTTCTCTGCGATGAAAACCTCGTTCAAGCCGCGCTCGAGGTAGGGGTTTTACGTGATTCTCTTCCGTCTTTATCCGTGATATTTGGACGGAAAGATATCAGTTGAATGGAGGAGGCCCAACCGCACAAACACGGCCATCCCCCTCCCTTTTTGTTTTTCTTATTGTTGCGGATCGAATGAATTGATGCAGTGTCGTCGCGCCGCGCGGGATCGAGCGGCAAGAATGCGTGACGTCGTCACGCCACACATTTAAATTTTTTAAACTCTCGTGCGTGGGTATTTTTGATTGCAAGGAGTTCTTATAATTTATTTTGGATAACTTTTACCCTCGTAAATGATTAAAATCATGTGTTTATTATTTTCCAATTGATAACACCTAACGCGGAGGGCGTGGGTTGAAAAAACACGGCTTGACAACCTTCCGCAGCTTGTTTATCGATGTGCGGATCAACGGACGACGACGAAGTAGGCCGCTATGGAATTTGAATCTCTTCGCAGGGATGGTAGGGTCCCGGGAAGACCGTTGGCAAAGACGACATGAGAAACGTACCACCGGAGCGCGTACGGCGGTCCCCAGAATGCGGGGGCGGCGCGCCGCCGGAAGGCTGGCGGCGGCGGTTCGCCGCCGGCTTCAATCAGCGGCCAGGGGGGAACCGCGCACCCCGCCCGCGGCTTCCGCCCGGCCGCGACGGCCGTGCCGCGGTGGGCCGGTCGGGCCGGGCCGGGTCCAGGCGGGTCGGACCCGGGTCGGGTCGACACCGTTCGAGCCGACCCTGCGGGGTCGGTCAGGGTCGGTCCGGGCCCAGACCCCCCGTTTTCGGACCCTCTTTGGTCCTTTCCCCATATCGTTAGCTGTAGACCTCTGATCGACGCACCTTCAGCGGTGATGCGATCCTTGGATCAGGACGGTCGTTTCGGTATATCGCACTCAAAGTTTTGGAACACTTTGGGTTTGGCCGGGTTGGTTCAGATACGGAACCAACCGGGCCCTCGGAGCGGAAACACTTATATCTTGAGCTCCGGACATCTGATTGACGTGCCGTCGACTTTGATGGAGTCCTCTAAGTGAGACAGATCTTTTGGCTTACTCCGCTCGAGGTTTGGATGTCGTCGGAGTGTGGTCGGGTTGGTTCGCTCACGAAACCAACCGGGCCCCTAGAACGAAAAATCCAATAACTCACAGACCGGGCATCTGATTGACATGCCGTCTGTCTCGTTGAATTTCTCTTGATGTGATGGAACTTTTGGCATACTTCGCCCAAGTTTTGGTTGCTGTTGGATAGTTCCCGGGTTGGATTGTACCTGATATCCAACCGGGCCCTTGGAACGGAAAAGATGTTATCTTTCAGACTAGACGTCCGTTTGACGAACCGTCAGCGGCGTTGGTGTTCACGTTGAGAAACAGTCCCTTTGAGTATACCCTATGAGAGTTTGGGGTACTGTTGAGATATGACCGGGTTGGTTCGCTCACGAAACCAACTGGGCCCCTAGGACGAAAAGGCTAATAACTCACAGACCGGGCGTCCGATTGATGTGCCGTCTGTTGCGTTGAGACCCCTATGACGAGGCGGTCCATTGAGATACTTCTTCGTGAGAATTTGAGATACTTGGGGTATCGACCTGTAGCTCGTGGAGCGGATCCTCTTAGAGACGAGCGTACGGTGTACGGAGACCGTGTAGCCGGCTGAGACCTGACGACTGCTTGACCTACTCGACATGGAGTGAGTCGACTAGCCCAGTGGACGGAGCACTACTTTGTGTGGTGCAGAACCATGGCGGATGAAGCACTACCTGTGTGACAGTGCAGACACGCGGTACTCGTCCGGAGAGTACCTTTGCATGCTACTAGGGGGTCTGCACTACTGTGTTTGGGTGACATACCACAGCGGGAAGCACAAATGTGTTTGGGTGGCTGACCTGCGGTACTCGACAGGAGGAGTACCTCAGCAGTCTTAGGTTAGTGAGCAGTACCTCAGAGTCGTGACAGGACCACTGTACACTCCAGAGACGGGGCTCTTCAGCAGTTACGGTTTCGATAATGAAAATCCTGGGTTGAGCTGAGACTTTTACCCTTTGTGTTTACCTCATGATTTAGATGGGTCACTTGATAACATAGGTATATGTATGGGCATATACCTGGGTAGTGATTATCCGTTTATTTCATTATCTTGGTGTTTTCCTCATGATTGAGATGGGTTACATGATAACTTAGGTATACGCAAGGGCATATACACTTAAGTAGAGGTTTCTGTTGAGATCGTCATTGTGGTTATCCATGTTGGTTTAATTGAGACCTTGAGGGTCTCGGGGGTCCCTACTAAGTATCATTATACTCACCCCTTCACGGGCTATGCCCGCACCTTGTTGTGTTGGTTGCAGACGACGGCAGCACTAACAGAGGCCGAGTGTTCGAGGACTGGACGGTACCCGGAGGTGGACCACACGACGAGTCTGTATCCGAACGTGTACTTCGCGATGAGATGACACATGGAGGAGTTTGACGGGTGAGAGCATTGTGGAGGATATCTGTACCTACCCTTCAGGTAGGATCTGTGGTGGACGACCCATGATCTGCACAGTCCGTACCTACCCTTCAGGTAGGATCCGAGGATGACGACCCAGGAGTCGCTTCCTTTCTTCCAGTTGTAGTCTTTTTCTGTTGTACTTTGTTCAGTTGTAGTTGTACTTCATTTGGGTTTGTATTCTGGCCCTTTTACCTTTCAGCACTTCTTTTTTTTTGTACTTAGTGTTTTTCTTCCACTTGTGCTCTGTGGTGTTTGTTTGCTTTTATAAAGGCAATGCCTTCCTAGTTATCGGGATTTAGGCTTTTGGTGCTAGTCTCCAGCCCCTGGCCTATGGAAGGCAGGCTTGGGGTAGTCATGGCACGGGCCCCAAGGACAGGTCGTGACACACGTCCACTCCAAAGTGGGGTAGGGTCAGTGGCTTCAACAGGAGTGCCAGCATAGTCTGAGCCGTCGAGGAATGGGGGATCTTGATTTTGTGGTCATGTTGGTAGGGCCGGATCATCTTCTGGGCAGAGCCAGTCCAGGGCACATCCATAGACTAACGGTCGTCCTCAGGTAGACACTGGACATCTCCATGCAGTGGATCAGTCACCAGAAGGATCAGAGGTGGGGCCGTCGACAGTTTGAGGTACCATTCTGATCACATCTTCTATAGCTAATGCTATTTTTGATACTGGTGCCTCTGTTTCATTCATTTCTGGAATGTTTGTGGACATGCTGAATTTGCCAACTGAGTTGATGTCTTTTGCGATGGAGTTGGTGACACCGTTGGGAAAGAAGAAGGAGCAGGGCCACAGGTGCCCCTCGTGTGCACATTCTGTGTCAGGGGTCGAGATGGAGTGGGACCTCCTGGTCTTAGATATGGACCTTTTTATGTCATACATGGGATGGATTGGCTAGTACACTTCCAAGCACACATCGATTGCTACAGACGGCGTGTGAGTTTCACAGCACTTGATGGGAGCCTGTCTAATTAGAACTCCGCAGTTAAGCGTGCTTGGCCGAGATTAGTGATCAGGATGGGTGAACTTCTGGGAAGTTTCCTTGGGTGTGTGTGATTGAGTACAAAACACACTGGAAAGTACAAGTGTTGGCATATGGGGACAATCATTAGTTAGATAACATGTTCGGGTATGTGGGTGGTACCTACGGTGGGGCCCACGTGTCTGTAAGGAAACTGGTGGGTGGGGAGAATTGTCACATAAAAAATATATTTTAAAGGTATTTTTCATTTAATTTACATCCATTATTTGTTTTGGGGGTTTCCCTAGGTTTTAGGGATGAATAGATGAGTATTCATGAATTGGTTCAAACCGTGAGCCCAAGTCCAGATTAAAAAATAAATTTTTTATCTTTTATAACTTTTTCATTTTTCAGGATTATTCACCCATTAAAATTCTTAATTGACCTCCCATAACCTATTAACACCACCAAGGTAATTTGGAGCTTTTATAAATCCATAACAAGGATTTATATGGGTTTTTATCTAAGGGGTTGGGCCTGCCCGAAAGCCCAATTCCTGTTTTAAAAATAAAATTGGATTTTGTTATAACTTACTCATTATTTTGGATTTTTCGGTGATTCCAAGTCTCACCCAAGCCCAATTAACCCATCCGTACGTCGGAACTCTCTCCCACATCTTTGGAGGTCTGGTTAATTACGAATTGGTGCCATACTTCCAAGGATTCCTCAAATATCCCAGATTTGAAGAGGTAAAGTCTTTCTTTCATAACTCTCTAAATTCTCAATATTTTTCCCCCATTCTAGTTCCTCAATGACCTAATACATCATTTTCGAACGAAACCTAAATTTTGGGTCTTTTAAATTTCAGCTACTGCATTTTTGGAGTGATTACTTCAAGATACTTCAAGTAAATGAGCCCTTTTCTTTCTTCTTTCAAATTACTTTGGGTTTAACTCATTGTTCTTAGTTTTTCTTCGGTTATAATTGAGTTTAATAATGTCCAGAAACTAGTTTTTCGAACCTAGGGTTTAAATTTGGGCCTTCTTGGCCAATTTATGTGGTTTTAGGTTTGATCTAGTTCCCTCTTGGGGCGGTGGGGGTGAGATTTGATTTTCGCACGGAGATTTAAGGGTTTGTGTTACTTTGGTAGGTGATTCCATTGTGTGTGAAATTTTTGTGAATTTTCTTGCTGTTTTCATGGTACCTTAATGTTTATTTCACTTGAATGTTTCTTTAAAAATTGGTTTTAGTTGCATTTATAATGCAAATGAATTTTAAGTTCCAATTTTTGGTGAAATTGGTGGTTTTTCATTCAAATCATTTATTGGTTCATTTTGGGATGCCCCATAAATAAATATTTGGTTTCATTAAAGGTTGTTGAACTGAAATTTTGTTTTAATAAATTAAAAGTGTTAACATAGTGTGAATAGTGTATATCTTAAAGTGCTTTGGGTGCAAAACAATGTGATGTTTTGAGAGGTTGTTTTATTGGAAATAAAATTATTTTATTGTGTGTTTTAAATGGTATAAAATGTGTGTAGCTACTGGAAAATTTGTTTTTGAATATTAGTGATATTTTATATGCAAAAGGATATGTGTTTTGGTTTGAAATTGTTTGAGCACAAAAAAGGGGAAGCCCGGGTACCTAGGTGGGGCGGATTTGTACTAGTACGGCTAGTGGATCAGATGGGTTTTATCCCTGTTCCACTTAGCATATGGATAAAAAAAACTTTAACTAAACTATTTGTATGATTATTGGGGACCACTAGGTTATTTTTATGTTTTCTACTAGTAGCTCATTCATGAGAATGGATTTTTCTATGGTTACTCTACACTGAGGTACGAGGTACATAGGGCCCGAGACGACCTAGTGCTTAGGGGTGTTCCTGATTTTGATGGTCATTGGATTTTTTGTATTTAACCTTGTTGTGGGGTGTTTTTGGAAGCACTTTACAGTATCTCACATGTCTATTTAATGTGATAACATTCTGAAATTCTAGTATTGAAAACTGTTTTCATTTGAAAGTTTCATTTCTTTGATTTTTAACACTATTTCACCTTGTGTATTAAAATTGCTTGTTTTGTTCACATTGTATAGCATGCTCTTTGGAATCATCTGGTGGTATCCTATTCGGCATAGGCTCACACCCTAATTACACCCCTTGGGTGTATGTAGACCTTCTTATGAAGAGACCCGAAGCCTGACGTACATTGACATTAAATTACATTTGCGGAATACTTAGTACATAAAAAAAACACACACACAAGGATCGTAATAGTTTAGTGTCTTTGGAAACTCGGAATAAAATATTCTAATCGTGGTGAACGATCTTCAACATCTACCATAAAGATCATACTTTTTTTTACCTAAAAACTTTCTTTATATCCTGGGGAAAAGAAAACATAAAAGGGTGAGCTCAAATGCTCAGTAAGGGTAAATAAAGGAAATAAAAATCAGATCATATCTTTTTGAAAATCATAACCTGCAAAAGAGATCATAATATCTTAACATGGAACAAATCATAGAAGTGAAAATGAGATCCCCATAATCATAACATGAAACTTGAAACTTTTTGGCATGCACACATAATCTTGGAAAATCATTTCTTTTAAGTCATGACTCATTGCCAAGACTATCTTAGTGGACAAAGTCCCTTTCTGAATCGAGTAACCCTCGTTTCAGTCCTGTTTCACTAAACCGGTATAACCTACCATTCCAGCCCTGTCTATCTCATGAGATATAACATCTTTACCCAATGCATTGGGGGGAGATATAGGTCCCACCCATCTCATAATGATACCATTCTTATGTGTGCCACAAAATCATAAATCATACATCATAGCATAACCCATGAAATAAAATGGGATTCTTAAACATCATGCCATCCTAACATAATCCATAAACAATTGATATCATTTCATCATAAGAAAATTGAATCCATTTAAATCATAGAGAAATTTTACTTGAAACATACACATATGAAATAATGTCATCTTAGATGTAAAATAGTTTTGACAAAACACTTCAAATGAATTCTTGAGGAAAATATCCATTCTTCATTAAAATCATGTTCTTTTCACAAAATTCCAAGCAATTTTAAAAGATAAGGGTTTTATTAAAAATAATCATGCAATCTTGTAGAGGAAGCTTCTTGAAAATGATTCATTATGAAACCGTAAAAATCCGTTCACGCCCTATAAGTTAAAAATAACATTCTCCTCGTACTTTTGTCGGAAAAGTCAAAAAGTACCTTGTTCGAAAAACGACAAAAGATTCCTTTCATATTCTTTACTAAAAACTCCCCAAAGGGTAAAATTGGATTTAAAAAAAAATTGTAGGTGGATGGAAATAATATTACATATTCAGGAAACATGGATGTGGATGATAAAATACACCCCAGTAAATACTAAAGTATAAACAATCTCGGATAAAAATGAGATTGTGATATTTCCCTTACCTTAGGTCCGATTTGCTTCGTATGTGTCTGAACCTCCTGTATAATGATTTAAATAATGTTATTGACTTATTCCAGAATCATATTCATTGTTATTATATCATATATGGTCCACTTATGACTTTATATTACCCGTTCTTTTGTAAATTCATGTTAAAGTAGTGTTTTGGGTAAAATCGTCTCATTTGTCGTTCGTGTTTTATCTTGTAATTATTCATATGATTGGTTAGATCATAATTACTTAATTACAGAATATAAAACATGATTTATATATAATATATATTCAGAATATATATATATAATAAATCAGTAAATGGAAAGAAATACACCGTTCAGGAGACGGTAGTCCGTACGTACGCATGAACGCTGTTTTCGTTTCCTTATTGAATTGAATGGAATTAAGTAGATGACATAAATATAAATATAAATAATTCCAGTACCATTATCAGGTCATATATTTCATTAGTACTTATTATATATACTTTATAATCAGTCATGAATGGTTAATCATTGAGAATGAATCTCATCGCGTCGTGGAGACGGTAGTCCGTACGTACGCACGAGCGATGATATCGTTCCCATGGTCGTGGAATTGTGTTGAAGTGTATGTATACTATTTCAGTATCAATATCACTTTATAATAATCATATATAGTTACTAATTACACCTTTATACCCATCCAATTGTGGTGGTGGCAGAAAATAGATTACACCACGGCGTGGAGACGGTATTCCGTACGTACGCACGCGCGGTGATTTCCTTTTTCCGTATGATGGATAGAAGGTTAATTAGAGATGTTTCATATTTATAATAACATATCAGTATATAAGAAATACTGATGTTATTACTTTATCATGATACAACTAAAGAAGAAGAAGTTGAAGAAGAAAGATATTGAAAAAGATCGGTAATGGATATTACCTCTTTTTGACGGTCCTTTTCTTAGCCTCCACTTAAAGAACTAAGGATGGTCTTTGAAGAAGACCAGGACCTCTAGGATGATACTAGGGAAGTGGAGAAGGGATTTTGGCAGGGGTTGGCCGAGCTTGAGTGCTCAAATTGGTGTGAGGAGGAGGGGGAGGAGGTGTCCTTTTATAAGGGAGGAGAGGGGCACCTTAGGAATATCTCAAAATATTACTTTATATTAAAGTCAAAATCGGTTTATAATGGTTCCAAAGGGTCCTATTTCGAAGCTAAAGTGGGGATGGGTCGAAATCCTATCAACCAATAGGATTTAGACAAGTTTAGGATATTATTTTAACCTTATCAATTAGATTTAACTCTAAGTTAAATAATTTAACTTTTACCGTGTCTTTTTGTTTTCTTCTACTATATGGTTAATACACTTACAATAACATGCCAAACGAACCCCACATTGTTTATTATTAATATATATATCCTTATCTAAGTCATTTGGCCGATCCTTAGAATTTTAGGAATAAAATAACAATTAATAATATAATATTTGTTTTAAAAACTATTTTGTGTCAATTTCGATACTATTTGATATATGATTTCTGTGAAAGTCATAACAGAATTATATGTTCGAACCAAGTTGATTAAATCAACACTAATATATCAAAGTAACCTATAAAATTAGGGTAATTCATAAAAAGTCTCAAATTACATTTATTTTGGTGTTTATAACATCAATTATGTCAATATTTCATTAATAAGATAATTACTGCATCATCATTGTGTAATAATTAAATTAAATTATTTAATGTCTAAAAATTAAAAATAAAATACCATTATATAGGAAATCTTATTATCTTTCTAATTAATATTTATAGTCGAATTTATCTTATGTATAACCCTATATTAAAAATGATTTACTTATTAAACTTTGATTTTAACTATTTTAACCCTTCTTTAAATAAATTAATAATAAATATCCTAATCTAACCCAAGTGGGCCTAAATGGTCATATTTTATTCCTAAGTTTGTTTTTGGTAGAAATAAACTTTTCCAATAGAATTAGGACATGTGTTAGGGTAATATTAATATCATTCTTACCCTTATTTACCCTATTTACTTTTAACCGTGGTAAATAAAAGTAAAAACTTACTATTCACCAAAAATTATTTTCATCTCATTGAACCATATTTTACTTACTGACATCAACCGTGTCTCTCGGATTTTTTAAATTCCATTCACAGAAGCGGTAAAATTAAGATTTATGAAAAAATTAATTTTTTTAACTACCACTTAGTAGTTTCACTATTCATCAAAAATTGAAGTTTTTCCGAAAAATGCCAAAATTTCACCCTAAGCTATAATTGATATTCAAAGTTCAAAAATGATTTCTATTTTACAAAAATTCCCAACATATAAGTTGCATTAATTAATTTTATAATTAATTTCAGCTGTCACAACAAATAGCGTGTTTTTAAGAGATAATAACTATCAAAATATTAACATTTGTTTATGTCTGGTGTAAATGTGAAATTACATCCAATGACCAACATTGTATTGAATTGTAAAAATATATTCTAGATATACTTTAAAACCACTCAAATTAATAATTTATCACTATTAATTATTTCGATTAAAAAAGTTGTTTTTAATTAAAATTTAGTAATTTCACTATTCATCAGAATATGAAAGTTATCCGAAAAGTACCAAAATTTCACCTTAGGCTAAATTCGATACTCCGAATCCAAAAATGAAGTCCATTTTGAGAGCTAAAATTTCTAAAATTTTAAAAGGTGGTTATTACTATTCATAACGGCTAGTTATAATAATATTTTAATAGCATATCGTTGTTTAGTGAAACTCAGAATTGCGTACTACACACGCTATCGAGGAAGGTCGTGATTGCGTGTAATGCAAGGCAAGAAAAAGATGCGTGTTGTGCAAGCTACTTTTGGTGTAGCGTACAACAAAATACATTAGTGAAATAAAAAAGAACATTTTTCATAAAATCTCGGGCTGTTACATTCTACCCCCCTTAAAATGAATTTCGCCCTCAAAATTCTTCGGGGTTATAAATGGTTTACTACTCGAAAGTTTCTTTAATAAAAACACACATCGTAAAAAGGAATACCAAAACCAATCTTTAAAAACAAAACTATGAAACGTAACGGTTACCCAAATAAACTAATCACTGGGTTTCCACATAGGTGAAAATATGGATATGGAAGAAAAATCTAACCATCATGTTTTGATTGATAGTGGTAGAGAACATGGCTATAGAAAAGCCAACAATCACAAATCCATAATATTGTGACGATCTAAGGTGCCATCTGATTAATCAGATATAAGAGCACTAGGACAACATTTTTGGTTTTCAAGATCGTTTCCCTAAAGTTGATGAATTAGAATTAGAATAAATACTTACTTTATTTTGGTACAATCTCACTGTTGTTCGTGCCTTGTACAATTTCCACTTCATCTCTAAAATAAATGAAGTTGAATTTGTTATTCGTGAAGTTTTATCAGATCATGTGATAGAATGACGGGTCATTCCATCTGTCTCAAACAAAAGGATAACAAAAGTTATTAAATATTCATAAGTCATTCTATAGTGAGATTAATCATATATGGTTCCTAAAATGGACTTATACATCATATATCATACTGCTTAATATAATAAAACTAGTTTCTACTAAACAGGGACTTCCTGTAGGCCAGTGGTAGGCGATAAAGGCCAGTCTCACTTCGGTTGTGGGTTCGATTCCCATAGCCTTGTCCGAAGCGATGGGTTGTCGCTCGTCCTACAGGTTTTCCTTTTTCTAAAACTACATTAATATAACATCCCATCAATAATGTCGAAAAACTTCTATCCTTAAACAATACTCACTTATGTCTAACATAATCCATTTCAATCATTAGGCTTATCCATAATACTGCAGTCCACTCTCATAACATAGTGAAAACGATTACCAGAGATTTAATACCATCGTTGATCCCCATATATCATAAGATATATCTTGTTGGTCACATTCCAAACATTCAAAGGCCTTAATCTTGTACTCTCTTGAATACCCATTGAACCTTATTGAAAACATGAATTCTATTAAAAGTTAACTCTTTCCACATACCAAAATCCTCAAAATTATATATACTCAAACCATGATATCACTTAGTCCTTATATCAATCATGAGCTCATGAATACTATCAAACATTTAATTTTCTCCTTATCCCTTCATTATGCGCATATCATCTACATTCCAAAAATATCTGAATAACCTTTCATGGATACTGGTAACATTAATCAGTCAACAATGTAACAATCCTTACATGTCTCTTTATTCTACAGTACCATGAGATTACTTATACAACATTACACATGATAAACATGTAATCGTTCGACTACATTCTTAAACCATTGACCGAGCTTCAACAATTATTTCATCTCACATATCATTTTTAGTCTCTTTATCATCATCCACATAAATACTTCCCATACGACCATACTGATTATCTTCATGAGACTTTCCCTTAGGGAATTGGTTTGCATAATTCCCTCACATTCCACATTTAAAACATTTAACCATTGTTGATGTCATAGCAATACCATTATCCTCATCCATGTTGTTAACTGAACCTTTTCCTTTGCATTTACTTGCTTTGTGTCCTTCTTTTCCACACCCAAAGCATCTTCTAGTTCCTCTGAAACATTCTCCTTGATTCCTCTTCCCACATGATTTATATAGGGGAAATTGAACTTTCTTTCTTCTATGATCATCATGAAACTCCATCTTTCTCTTATTAGCCGAGTCAGGAAACTTACCAAATTTTACTTTATTGATCATATTATGAGATTGCTGATTCGGCATAATAATGATGTTTGGACTTCGAAATCCCATTTCATTATGAAGAATATCATTCCATTGTCCATCATATCCTCTATTATCGTGAATCATCTTGTTTCCAGCCATTTTCTAAAACCCAAAAAAAATAGTGTGAGAGGAAAAAATCATGCTAGGGAAAACAACATAATAAAGAGGGAGTACCTTCAATATCTAACATCTTAGGTTTAATTCTATGATCATTAGCGTAGTTCTAGTACTATAACCTATACGTATACTTAACCTTAGGAATATCCCTAGACATACCATAGAAATATCTCTAGGGATCTCACTAACGTTTTCGCATCCTAGTTTCCAAAGGTTGACTAAACCTTTCCTATGATACCAACTGTAGAGACCCGAAGCCTGACGTACATTGACATTACATTACATTTGCGGAATACTTAGTACATAACAAAAACACACACACAAGGATCGTAATAGTTTAGTGTCTTTGGAAACTCGGAATAAAATCTTCTAATCGTGGTGAAATATCTTCAACATATCCCATAAAGATCTTCCTTTTTTTCCCTAAAACCTTTCGTTATATCCTGGGGAAAAGAAAACATAAAAGGGTGAGCTCAAATTCTCAGTAAGGGTAAATAAAGGAAATAAAAATCAGATCACATCTTTTTGAAAATCAAAACCTGCAAAAGAGATCATAATATCTTAACATGGAATAAAGCATAGAAGTGAAAATGAGATCCCCATAATCATAACATGAAACTTGAAACTTTGTGGCATGCACACATAATCTTGGAAAATCATTTCTTGTAAGTCATGACTCATTGCCAAGACTATCTTAGTGGACAAAGTCCCTTTCTGAATCGAGTAACCCTCGTTTCAGTCCTGTTTCACTGAACCGGTATAACCTACCATTCTAGACCTGTCTATCTCATGAGATATAAAATCTTTACCCAATGCATTGGAAGGAGATATAGGTCCCACCCATCTCATAATTATACCATTCTTATGTGTGCCACAAAATCATAAATCATACATCATAGAATAACCCATGAAATAAAATGGGATTCTTAAACATCATGCCATCATAACATAATCCATAAACAATTGATATCATTTCATTATAAGAAAATTGAATCCATTTAAATCATAGTGAAATTTTACTTGAAACATACACATATGAAATAATGTCATCTTAGATGTAAAATAGTTTTGACAATACACTTCAAATGAATTCTTGAGGAAAATATCCTTTCTTCTTTAAAATCATGTTCTTTTCACAAAATTCCATGCAATTTTAAAAGATAAGGGTTTTATTAAAAATAATAATGCAATCTTGTAGAGGAAGCTTCTTGAAAATGAGGCGTTATGAAACCGTAAAAATCCGTTCACGCCGTATAAGTTAAAAATAACATTCTCCTCGTACTTTTGTCGGAAAAGTCAAAAAGTACCTTGTACGAAAAACGAAAAAATATTCCTTTCATATTCTTTACTAAAAACTCACCAAAGGGTGAAATTGGATTTTAAAAAAAAATTGTAGGTGGATGGAAATAATATTACATATTTAGGAAACATGTATTTGGATGATAAAATACACCCCAGTAAATACTAAAGTATAAACAATCTCAGATAAAAATGAGATTGTGATATTTCCCTTACCTTAGGGCCGATTTGCTTCGTATGTGTCCGAACCTCCTGTATAATGATTTAAATAATGTCATTGAGTTATTCCAGAATCATATTCATTGTTATTATATCATATATGGTCCACTTATGACTTTATATTACCCGTTCTTTTGTAAATTCATGTTAAAGTAGCGTTTTGGGTAAAATCATCTCATTTGTCATTCGTGTTTTATCTTGTAATAATTAATATGATTGGTTAGATCATAATTACTTAATTCCAGAATATAAAACATGATTTATATATAATATATATTCAGAATATACATATATAATAAATCAGTAAATGGAAAGAAATACACCGTTCAGGAGACGGTAGTCCGTACGTACGCATGAACGCTGTTTTCGTTTCCTTATTGAATGGAATGGAATTAAGTAGATGACATACATATAAATATAAATAATTACAGTATCATTATCAGGTCATATATTTCATTAGTACTTATTATATATACTTTATAATCATTCATGAATGGTTAATCATTGAGAATGAATCTCATCGCGTCGTGGAGATGGTAGTCCGTACGTACGCACGAGCGATGATATCGTTCCCATGGTCGTGGAATTGTGTTGATCAGTGTATGTATACTATTTCAGTATCAATATCTCTTTATAATAATCATATATAGTTACTAATTACACCTTTATACCCATCCAATTAAGGTGGTGGAAGAAAATAGATTACACCACGGCGTGGAGACGGTATTCCGTACGTACGCACGCGCGGTGATTTCCTTTTTCCGTAGGATGGATAGAAGGTTAATTAGAGTTGTTTCATATTTATAATAACATATCAGTATACAATAAATACTGATGTTATTACTTTATCATTAAACAACTAAAGAAGAAGAAGTTGAAGAAGAAAGAAATTGAAAAAGATCGGTAATGGATATTACCTCTTTTTGACGCGCCTTTTCTTAGCCTCTACTTAAAGAACTAAGGATGGTCTTTGAAGAAGACCAGGACCTCTAGGATGATACTAGGGAAGTGGAGAAGGGATTTTGGCAGGGTTTGGCCGAGCTTGAGTGCTCAAATTGGTGTGAGGAGGAGGGGGAGGAGGTGTCTTTTTATAAGGGAGGAGAGGGGCACCTTAGGAATAACTCAAAATATTATTTTATATTAAAGTCAAAATCGGTTTATAATGGTTCTAAAGGGTCTTATTTCGAAGCTAAAGTGGGGATGGGTCGAAAGCCTATCAAACAATAGGATTTAGACAAGTTTAGGTTATTATTTTAACCTTATCAATTAGATTTAACTCTAAGAAAACTTATTTAACTTTTACCGTGTCTTTTTGTTTTCTTCTACTATACGGTTAATACACTTACTATAACATGCCAAACGAACCCAAAATTGTTTATTATTAATATATATATCCTTATCTAAGTCATTTGGCCGAACCATAGATTTTTAAGAATAAAATAACAATTAATAATATAATATTTGATTTAAAAACTATTTTGTGTCAATTTCGATACTATTTGATATATGATTTTTGTGAAAGTCATAACAGAATTATATGTTCGAACCCAGTTGATTAAATCAACACTAATATATCATAGTAACCTAGAAAATTAGTGGAATTCATAAAAAGTCTCAAATTACATTTATTTTTGTGTTTATAACATCAATTATGTCAATATTTCATTAATAAGATAATTACTGCATCATCATTGTGTCATAAATAAATTAAATTATTTAATGTCTAAAAATTACAAATAATATACCATTATATAGGAAATCTTATTATCTTTCTAATTAATATTTATAGTCGAATTTATCTTCTGTATATCCCCATATTAAAAATGATTTATTTATTAAACTTTGATTTTAACTATTTTAACCCTTCTTTAAATAAATTAATAATAAATGTCCTAATCTAACCCAAGTGGGCCTAAATGGTCATATTTTATTCCTATGTTTGTTTTTGGTCGAAATAAACTTGTACAATAGAATTAGGACAAGTGTTGGGGTAATATTAATATCATTCTTACCCTTAATTACCCTATTTACTTTTAACCGTGGTAAATAAAAGTAAAAAGTTACTATTCACCAAAAATTATTTTCATCTCATTGAACCAAATTTTACTTACTGACATCAACCATGTCTCTCGGATTTTTGAAATTCCATTCAAAGAAGCGGTAAAATTAAGATTTATGAAAAAATTAATTTTTTTAACTACCACTTAGTAGTTTCACTATTAATCAAAAATTGAAGTTTTTCAGAAAATTGCCAAAATTTCACCCTAACCTATAATTGATATTCCAAGTTCAAAAATGATTTCTATTTTACAAAATTCCCAACATATAAGTTGAATTAATTAATTTTATAATTAATTTCGTTTGTCACAACAAATAGCGTGTTTTTAAGAGATAATAACTATCAAAAGATTAACATTTGTTTATGTCTGGTGTAAATGTGAAATTACATCCAATGACCAACATTGTATTGAATTGTAAAAATATATTCAATTAAAAAAAATTGTTTTTAATTAAAATTTAGTAATTTTCATTATTCATCAGAATATGAATGTTATCCGAAAAGTACCAAAATTTCACCTTAGGCTAAATTCGATAATCCGAATCCAAAAATGAAGTCCATTTTGAGAGCTAAAATTTATAAAATTTTAAAATGTGGTTATGAATATTCATAACGGCTAGTTATAATAATATTTTAATAGCATATCGTTGTTTAGTGAAACTCGGTATTGCGTACTACACACGCTATCGATGAAGGTCGCGATTGCGTGTAATGCAAGGCAAGTTAAGGATGCGTGTTGTGCCAGCTCCTTTTGGTGTAGCGTACAACAAAATACATTAGTGAAATAAAAAAGAATATTTTTCATAAAATCTCGGGCAGTTATAGCTTATGCTCGACTCAGGTAAAGGGAAGGCTAAGGGTGATGGCGGTTCCGGATGTTAGTCCCTATCGTTGGGGCGGAGTTACAGGGACTGCTTGTAGGTGATGATCCCCTTGTTGTGTGGAGTCCATGAGGATGTCTTTATGTTTCCATTATTTGTTTTTAGACCACTTGTAGTGTCTTTAAACATATGTATTCAGATCTGATTCTGTAAAGAATTGTTTAGCATGAAAATTTATGAATCTAATAATTGATAATTTATTTAATGATTTATACTTTCATACTCTGGTAAATCGTTCCCAAACCAGATTTGATTGATACCTGGGCACTTGTGCCATCCCGTGGGGATAGATAACGCCCTTTGGGCCTTGCCACGGGCTGCGTTTGGTGCCGTTAATGGTGGAGACCAGATCTGGTTCGTGATAGTGGGTATTTTATCATTGATTCCCAATTTAATGGTATTCATGTATTTCATTGGAATATCATGTTCAATAATCATTCTTGGAGAGGTATTTTCTTCTACATTCCCCTAACATTCCATTTTTTTCTTTTATTTCTCATCATGGTTCTGAAAATGGATTTCTAGTTGCATCAATTTATAGACCTATAGAATAACATCCATGTATTCATGCATAACAAGCCACCCATTATTGAATATATATGAGAGTGGGACAGAACATGAAAAATGAGTTGAAAATAAAATAATGATAGTGTTATTATATGTATAAAAACCCAAAATTTTATACATTGATATTCTATTCTTATAAATATGTCATCAAATCAAATAGAGAACACTATAGAAACTATATAAATGAGCAATGAATTGAATAAAAGGTATCAAGTAATATGGCACTAGTAAAATTAGTATGACCATTAATAATATTAATATGGAAAATATAATGGTAACACCGCTTATGAATGTATAAATATTATTATGGCATCTTTTAAATGAAAATATGATATAATTCGATCTTTTTGGAAGTAAATAAATATTTTAAAAGTGATAAATTATGTGAATGTATTTTTGTAAAATATAAATGTTTATTTTAAATTTTTTAATTAATATAATTATTTAAAATAGAATTTAATTTTTTTAAATATATTAAAAAATTAATATTTCATGGCCTTATGAATCTATAATAATTTTATGGGACCATAAATAAATTTTAAATGTATCATAAAAACGACTATAATATTTAAATCATTAATTTCTAAATAAATTAAGATATTATTTTAAAACTATGTTTCATATATATATAAACTTTATTCCATAAAATGGAATTCATTTTTAAAATTATCATTTCAAAAACGTCCAAATTTGATTTTTGGTAATATTTTTAAATAAATCTATTTTACAATGAATATTAAAAATATAGTTCTGATGTAACCTATGTAACATAAGTAACAACATTTATGATTTATTTGTGACATAATGATTAATTTAAGAAAAAAATCCTTTATATTTTTACTGTTATTAATGATTCATTGAACAATAATAATTTTTGTCCAAACATTAATAATATTTTACAAAACCTAATGCCAAATGTTTTGCCTTAATATTACAATTTTTCTTCTTTTCCATGTTCTTTTTAAATAAACTCGGGAATTCATGTTTTAATTGAGTTTGGATGTCATACAAAATTATATTATATTTATATATGATTTGTAATCTCAAAAATTTACTAATACACATCTCACAAATGATGAAATATGTTATTTAATTTTTTATTCTAAAAATACTTCTCCACATATGAATAAATAATACATCTCCCTTCCCTTGATTAATCGCTTATCCCGCCCATTAAAAAGAATAAACACTACAAAAATCCTCCCCAAAAAAGCCTCTTATAATATAAATAGGTGTTTTGGAGCCATCAAAAACCAATCACTATAGGAGTTACAGTGTTTAATAAGAGAAGCCACACCAAGGAAATAGTATGTCTCCATTAACGCTTCCCTCTTTTATTATTCTCCTTCTACATTTACAAATTCAATTCTAAACCATATTAATTAGAATTAATTATTATGTATTTTAACATTAGGTCAAATTTAACTAAATTAAATTATCATATATATATATATATGACATATATAATTTTTTTAATCCCTCCCATTAATGGTTGGTTAACAACATAAAAAGAAATTTCCTTGAAAATTATTATAACCACCATTAGGGATGGGTAATATAAATTATATATAACAAATAAATATTTAATTACATTTATTGTATGCTTATAAAATTAATTATACTAATTTTTATATTTCCATTTTACAAAATAGAAAAGTGAGTAAAAGTAATAATTTTTTTATAAAAACATTATATTAAAACACTTTATTTTCATTAAAAAAATAATAAATATAATCTAATGCTTGTAATTGATAATTTTTTTTAAAATGAATATAATCAACATATAGATCATTTTATTAATTAATATACATTCTTTATTCCAAAATCTCAAAAGTGATATAATTGAGCGGGAATTAAGTTATGGGGATTCTTGAACCCATATACATTTCATGGGGTTTTCCTCTTTCGCATAAATTTTTATATGTATATTCATTTAATGTTCAATAAATTTCATTTCATGATTCATCCATTTTCATTTCCAAGATAAACATGATTTCTTGTTGAGATTATGACAAACAAAAATATTTTTAAAAAGAACTCTTTTTTATAAAAACATGTCTTTTACAACTTTTGATATTTTTTCATCTTCACTAAAAAATTTTGGTTCTTAAATAAATTATCACATTACATTTCTCTTATGTGAACCGCAATGTATATTCATGGATGTATAAATTATGGATTTATAATAAAACCCATTTTTCTTCCGTGATTTATTTTATGACTATGATATTTATATGTTCTTTATGGAATGAATGATTATATAAATATTATTATGTTATGGGTGCATCCTTATTTATATAGTGCTCAAATTCGTTGGGTAATTTTATTTATCTCCTGAAAAAATGTGAACCTTGTTTTAACATGATGTTATCTTTTATTAGAATTATTATGTAATGATTATGAACATAATATATTCAGGAACATAGTGATAGTATTGTTCAATACTATGTGTGGTACATGAGCACTATGGAATGATGTTTCATTTTTATGAACACAATGATTTCATTCCTTTATTTAATGCATCCTATCATTATTATGATAATGATGATATGATTATGTGATGATTAGTCTCATCCATTTTATATTCATCTATTGTGAGTATATCCTTTTACTGGTTGTTGTGATCACCCCTTACATTTATTTATATCCTGAGGTGGTTATATGAGATAAGGAAAATACCAATTCCATTAACAAGATAGATATAAAATATTTAAATAATATTTATGTTTTAATATGTAAATATTTTTATGGTTATTATTTACACAAAACACTAATCCAACGAGTCAAGGTTGTGTATGCTATAATGTTGCTTATCTATATAATGGTGAAATTATTATGTAAAAAAATTAGGGTCCCTATAGTTGATATCAGAGCGTGGATTATTTATTTATAGAATTATTATTAGATTAAATTAGTTAAATCCTTTAATATATGGTAATATATAATTAATCTCCTTGGAATTGTTGTTTTAATAAAATGATAAATATATGTATCCAACAACATATTCCTTAAGAGTTGATTTCCAAAGGACTAAAATTAGTAATTCATGAATTATTAATTTTGGTTTTCTTTGAAAAATAAATCTATATGACAAAATGGTGGGAACCAGAAGAGTCCATGTAAACAACCTATGTGAGGGATAATGGACTGATTCGCTGAATGAAATCCCAAATTCCTTGGGAGGTAGAGTTCAAAATTTCATGATGATTATTACACACTTGACATATGACATTAAAAATATCCTAAAGAATGTAGAACCACTGCCATCACCTAATAGGGGGAAAAATCTACGTAATCATTTATGTGGCAATGACCACTGAAATTTAGAGTATTTTTGGATACACTAATCCTGTAAAAGTGGGTTAACTCAAAGGAGAATATATTTTCTGTACTTCACTTCATTGAGAAAATGAATGTGAATCTATCAATTTATCATTTATATGGAGAGGCCAATAAATTGTGGAAATTGATCAATAACACCACGCCAAAGGATGAAATAGAAGTTATGGAGTGGGGAAACATTTAGAAAACATTTCTTAAAATATATTTCTTTTAATGTCCACATAAAAAGAGTAATATTGAATTCAAAGCGATGAACTATTTTTCAGGTCACATAGAATATGTTGGAGATCAGGCTGGTTATTACTAGCTTGTGGTTGCAGGAGATGTTCGGTCTTCGTGGTCACTACTGTTTTTACTTTAATTTTATAATTGTAGTTTTCTATTTCATTTGTAGTAGTTTTTGAATGAAATTCCATATGTTTACTTGGGTATTATTTTATATTACTATATGAGATATATTGGGTTGGTGTCAGTCTTTTCTCTTTCTATCACATGTGTTCTCTATTATGGTAATGCCTCCCATTTGGTGTCAGTCTTACGTGTATTTATTTATTTTAAAATTATATTTTCAATTAATGTATTTTTAATGTTCTATTTGGATTTATAAGTAATTTAAACGCATAATTAATCCATTTTTATTATTAATAACCAAATAAATTTCCTTTTTATTTATATCATATTGGACTTTGGTATAAAAACATTGTATAATTCAATAAAATAGTTTTCAGAATACATCTTATTGTAAAATTTTTTATGTTTAATTTTTAATATTTTAATAAAACTTATGATAACTGAATAATGAAAAATATATTCTATATTTATAATCATTAGTATCAAAATTATATATTTATTCCATTTAATGTTTTTTCATTATATAATTTTTCCCTGGTTTATATTTTTCACTCAAGTGGGGGTAAGTCGTGTAAAATAGGGTTCAACGAATTGGTTAAGGATTTAAAATTTATCAAAAGCTTTAAATTATGCTAATTTACTGATGTATCGCTACTGTTTCTATGAATAAATATATAATATGGCACAATAGTGCCAATTTTCTTTGATATTTCACTAGATAGTACCTGTGTGAAATAACAAGTTAACAATGTCACCTTCATTCTATTAATATCTATAATATTTTATGATATAGTTAAAAAACATATATATAGTTATAAAATGGTATTATAAATACTAATTATTTATCCTGATGTTAAATTATTTGTAATTTTTTGGGAATAAATTTTAACCAAAAATACTTAGTAAAAACAAACATAGTTATATGTAAGAAGTAAGAAAAATTCATTTAAATGAATTTGAAAACTCCAATATATTAATTCTATTGGATGAGATAATCTTTCTTACAAAATATAATGACAAATATATCTTATTATATGTTTTCATAGTTTATATTAAAATTCCCTTTTATCCGTGATCTTTTCAAATTTAAATTATCTGAACAGTCTGTAAAATTACAGTAATAGTATGTTATGTAACAAATATTTTATGATATTTTTTAAAAATAATAAAATAAATAAATATGAAAATTGTGAACTAAAATTGTAAAAATATTTTCCAATTATTGATTTCGTTAACAATTATCTTCAGAAAATTTAAATTATAATGCTTTAGTATTGAAAATGTATTTAATAATATTAAGATAAAACTTTTCTATGAATGGAGTTATACCAAATAGATTGAATGAAATCATATATAAAATAATAAAAATTTTATGTTATGTTTAAATAATGTCCATATCAATATATATCTCAATTCATTTCATGTTTGAACATTTTTAGATGAGTTAGATTGATAATATATTAAAATATTTCAAGTATTTCTAAAAAATAAAAAACTAATATTATATAATAGATAATAATTATGTATATTTTTTAAAATACATTAATTTATAATATTCCTAAATGTTAATTAGATATTGTTCAATGTATAAAATATTTTACAATTATGTATCAATTTTCCTTTTATGGAAACACAACTGACACATAAATTGTAAAAACCATTGATATTGTAGATGTTATCAAAAGGGTTAATGGGGGTTAAAAATAATTGATAATTTCTAAAACATAACCAAGGGTACCCTGCAACTACTTCCCCAATGGGTTTCCACTTTTCCCCAACATCACACATCCAAAGCCATCTCTCTCCAAAAAGGATTTCCCACAGACACCCGGGTGAAGCACCACAACATGCACCTCGTGCAACAATACTACATCGTCCATGTAAGCATAAGAACCAGGTAGTTTCCGAGATCCACCACATCATGCATAACATGTATCATTCATCGGAAATTATACCTCATGCCATCAGAACCCATACACTGAGTAAGGATCCACATGCAATCATAACCTATCCATGTTACACCAATATCAGTCCATGGGAAACTATATCTTGAATATATATGTTTGTGATCAACAAAAATCCATTACATCCCTCTAAATACATATGTGGGGAAAACTAATTGTTGTGCCTACCAGAACTAGTTACTACACTACCTATACAGGAGAGATGGGCCAAATGGGGTAGTCATCCATCCATCCTCCCACCAGAATGCTGGGGGAAACACCCACCTAGGGCATTGAATCCCTGGGGTGTCAGTTTCCCTAACTGACATGGTGGAGTAGCGTATAGAAAAACAAAAAGTATATAATATAATAAAGCTAACCACCACACTATGGGAATGAACTATTCCATGATTCAACTGAGAATAACATCACTCGATCTCCTAGATACCACTACTAAGACTAGGTATCCTATAAGAACACAACCATTTGAAGAGAATTATTACATTTCTTCTTTACATTTTTTCATCATTTACACTTTACGATAATTTATTTTTTAAACATTAATTATCCATTAACAAATATCATATTATATTCTATTAGAATCACAACCAAAGTCCATTTTTCCTTTAAAAATTGAAACCTTAGTGATGCATCCCAACATGCTCCAACCCCATGGGTTGACATCATTTATTCAATCATTTATTAACAACATTTCATTATGATATTCCTAGAAATTCTAGAAAAACATTCTATGCTACTAAACATAAGGGGATCAACATGGTGAGTGGGTGAACTACTCATCGATTATTTTCCACCGATAGAAAGAGTGTAGACCCATCCTCCATCGAGAAGCTAAACATAGAAGACACGTGGAATACCCAACACATCTTCACCCATTTTGGAAGGAGGGTATGAAAAGTAGTTGCCTTGGGTAGTGGGGGAAGTAAAGAAGATAAACAACCAAAAATATTCAGCAAGCATCCAAAAATTCACATCCAACCCATTTTATTATCCCTAGAGTCCTCCTTGACACCCATATACATAATCTGATGCATCTCGCCACTCAAGGCGTCAACTACTACAACAACCAATTGTCATCCCTAAACACACATATCACTACACATGATCCAAGAAAACAAACATCATATCAAATTATCTCTTAGCCATTAATCAAGTAAGAAGGTAGCATAAAACCCTAAGAGGAATATCTATTATAAAAAAAACAGTCATTTAATCCATATGGAAATAAACAATTTATAATTTGCAGGTTCCAACTATGAGAAACCTCTATAGTAATCTATCACAAATTTATTAAACATGCTTACTGCATCAATTTGATTCACATAAAATTACGACAATAATAACAAGATTAATTTACATGCCTATTTATCTTTATCCAATCTATTCTTAATTAAATCTAGTTCATTGCCAATTTTTGTCAACAATGAATATATAAAAAAATAAAGCATTGATGTCATACTATCTAGAAAAATAAGGGACAATAACATACAATCAATATCAATTTATTTATCCGGATAAAATATTTAATATATCAATTCCTCTATGATCCAGTGGGCTAAAACATGACAAATCTACATTTTCACATAAAAGAATACATTATATACAAATCCCCAACCTCTAACGGTTCTTGAAAATCATTATATGAAAACGATCCACAAAACAGATTATGATCTCCTCCCCTGGTTCAACTGTATCCACCTGAGGACGACACGGCATGACTGCACCATCTAACATCCATGAAAACTCCACTAGAAGCATAGCGATAACATTCCATAGCACGGGAAGGAGAAATAAGAGGAGAAGGATTGAAGAAAACACAAGACTAGATGTAGATCATACCTTCTACCGATGATGGATCGACACTTGCTACTGCACCAAAAGGGGGTGTGCATGCAGTAGGAAGAAACATGAAGGGGGAAATGATCTGAGGATTAAGGATCGATCGCACCAGTCCAATGGGAAGAAATAAATTTTTGAGAATCCCACAACAAGGAAAAAGTAGGTAAAACAAGTGAGGAATATATATGATCCGTTTAGAATATTTACAGAGTATGTTTATGATACACATGATTTTACATTAAAAATGGATCGCATTAAACAACGCAGTTTGACCAAGTAAAATCATTTTGAGCCTTAGGAAAATTAATATAGGAGTTATGCACCTAGATTCAGCCTTGGAGACCATAAAAAGATACATTAAATGCATTTTATGTCAAAGGAAACATCAACGGGGTGAAACTGCATGATGCTGGAATCACTATTCATGAACTAGAAATTTTGGAAAGGAAAAAAATGCTGTTGTTGGAAGGATGTTGTTGGATATAGCCTAGTGTTCTAGAAACATAGTTCATGAACTAGTATTTTTTCAATGTAAAAAGGCCGCTATTGGAAGGCTGTTGTTGGAAGGTTGTTGTGAGAAACATCCTACAATTTTGAAAACACTGTTTATGAACTAGAAAATTGGAAAAAGGAAAAAAAGGCCGATGTTAGAAATAGCCTACTATTCTAGAAACACTTTTCATGACCAAGAAAATTCGAAAAGGAAAAAGGTTGTTGTTAGAAGGCTGCTATTGGAAATAACATATTGTTCTAGAAACACTATTCATGAACTCAAAATTTTGGACAAGGAAAAAAGTTGTTGTTGAAAGGATGATATTAGAAGGCTACTATTAGAAGGCTTCTGTTGGAAATAACCTAAAATTCTAGAAACACTGTTCATGAACTAGAAATTTGGAGACGGGAAAAATGATGTTGTTAGAAATAGCCTACTATTATGGAAACACTGTTCATGAACTAGAAATTTTGAAAAGTGTTGGGAATAAGTCACCTGGACATCCCTGAACTCCTATAACACTATATTTTAGCAATGTAATGGACCATAGATGTTTGGGACATTACTTTAGATACCTGTCAAAATATTCTCATCCTCGATAATTTAATACGAACCTAGAAGAAAAGAGGGGTCCGAACAACCACCCTATAAGATAACTCTTAGTGACAAATGACCCTGAGTTTTTTGAAAGTTAGAACAAAACCTCGATATCAAAGAACACTCCCCCAAGAGTTATCACATTTAAACAGCTACACAGACCCCAAAGAACACACAGTCCCAACACATGGGTCAGAGAGTTCTTTCATATATGTTAGGATATTATTCTTTTTCGGTGTCACTGACTCACCCACATGGGTTTAATCTAATCCACATTAATGTTTCCTAATTAAGATTCAGTTCCTCCCTTCCACACACATTTGGAAACATCACAGACATCTAGAGAAAATGGTAACAAATATTCCATATCCAGACAAGTCTTGAATAACATCACATCAATGTTACATAAATGAAAGAATTAAAGAAAAACTCAGCACAACAACTGAAAAAAGCTATAGGTAATGGGAACACATCTGTGACTCCTGCTCCCTAGTACTCTCATCAACACCACCGTGTTTCAACAATATATGAACTAAGGAAATAAAATACCCATGAAACACCTTCTTATTTCAGTCCTAGATCCTCACTGGAAGCTCCTCAAAGGTCACATCATCATCAACATCGATCATGCTCCAGTTGAATACGCGTGAGTCATCATGACGATAATGACGGAGCTATGATTCTTGGAAAGCATCGTGTATCCAGATCATATGTGGGGGATGTCCTATCAATACTACATGACGACAAAACAATACAAAACCTCAAAATGACCAATAAGCCTTGGAGAAAGCTTACTCCCGCGATAGAACCTTTACTACCCATGATGAGGGGAAACCTTTAAGAAAACATTGTCTCTGACCTCGGACTCTGAAAGCCTCCTCCTACGATCAAAATATGAGTTATTTCGGTCTTGATCTGTCTTCATCCTCTCACGAAAAAGATGAACTTTCTCTGTGGTGATCTTCACCACTTCCGGCCCAAGAACACCTACGTCACCAACCATTGTCCAACACCCAGGTGAATGACACATACTTCTATACAAATCCCTAAAATGTTCCATTCCAATAGTAAAATGGTTTATGTTGTTGTAGGAAAACTATTCCAAAGGTAAGTTTCATATCAATGATACCCCAAAATCTAGAACACAATTACATAGTATGTCCTCCAATGTCTATATAGAATTATCTGTCAACCCATCTGTCTAGGGGTGGAAGGCAGTGCTAATTCGTAGCTAGGTTACAAAATAAAGCTTCAATCTCCTCTATACTCGTGAGGTATATTTTGTATCCCAGTCTGAGACAATGGACCTTGGAACTCCCTAAAACTGCAACACTTCATCCACGTATCTCATTGTTAAGTCACTCACCGGACTTGACTCCTTGATCGCTAAGTAGTGATCCAATTTTTTCAACTGATCCACCACTTCCTAGATATCATCATAGCCTCCATGAATCATATGTAGCCATGTGACGAAATCCCTTGATATGAACTCCCACTTCCACTTAGGGATGTATAATGGCTGGAGTAATCCACTGGGGATCTGATGCTCGACCATCACCTTCTTCCAGACCAATCATCAAGATACAAACTCTGTAATTGCACGCTTCTTCCCAAGACACCGAAACTGACTTTTCAAGTCTCGGTACATATTTTTCATGCTAGGATGCACCGCTAAAGGTGAACTATGGAACTCTTTGAGAACCTTCTCGCACATCACCAATGGAACAAATACCCTTCTGTGATACCATAGTCGATGTTGTTCATCATAAGACCAACCATAAAAGGCCTCACCACAAACAACTTGGTCTCTCTAGACATCCACCCCATGATACCCCAATTTGTACTCTTCCTCCTGCTCCACTAGATATGATTACACTGTCATCTGGAGAAGACAACCTATGCCCCCCTACTTCTCCCATATCAGGATGTAATGCAGAACGTTCTTCCAAAACTCTCTAGGAATCACCATATCAATGCACTTCATCACTACATGACTTTCTGCTCAGCACATTGGCTAAAACATTCCCCTTTTAGGGGTATACAACATTTCAACGTCATATTCCTGTAAGAACTCCATCCACTGATTCTTTTGTATGTTCATGTCATTTTGGGAGAAAACATTCCACAAAATCTTATGATCAGTTAAAACCACAAAGTGCACGCCAATGAGGTAATTTCTCCACAACATCAGTGAAAACACCTCTGTTTCCAACTCAAGATAATGGGATGCATAGTTACGTTCATGGCGCCATAACTGCCGAGACACATAAGAAACAACTGATCACTTTATCACTAGAACACAACCAAACCCTTAATGCGAAGAATCATAGAAAACATCAAACTAAACTCCCTCTCATGGATGAAAAAGAACAATACACCATACCAACTTCTTTTATAGATACTCGAGAGCTTCCTGATAATGATCAATCCACATGAATGCCTAATCCATCTTGGTCAATGCTGTTAGAGGAGTCACAACCCAAGAGAAATCTGCTATTAACCTCCTATAGTATCCTGAAAGACCGAGGAAACTTCAAACATCTACCACTATCTTGGGGGATTCCAAATAAAAAACTATATTTATCATCGATGGATCCATTTCTACTCCCAGCTAGGACACAACAGGCCCCATGAAACAGACTTCTTGAGCCCAGAACACAGACTTCGACAACTTCCAAAACAGATGATTTTGATGAAGAACTCCAAAAACAACGTGTACATTCTATGCATGCTCATCCTCAAACATAGACTACATGAGGATCAAATTGATGAAAACCACCATGTACATATCAAGGAACTCATGGAACATCGCGTTCATCAATCCCACGAACACAGCTAGATCATTCGTCACACCGAACTGCAATACAACAAACTTGTAACGCACATGACGACAATAGAAAGTAGTCTTCGGGATATCTCCATCCTTCATATGCATCTGATCATATCCTGACCACAAGTCAATATTTGAGAACAAAATTTCACCCTCAGTTTGACTGAACAAAAATTCAATCCGTCGAAGTGAATAACGATTATTCATTGTCACTTTGTTTAATACACGATAATTGATACTCAACTGTAATCTTTTGTTAGCCTTCTTCATGAACAAATCTAGTGCACCACATGGAGACACAATTGGCCAAATAAAACCACACTCTATCATACCATAAATCTATATACATATCACTTGTAAATCAGAAGGGTTTATCCTATATGGAGACATAGAGATAGTTGACACTCTTAGTTTTATTTTGATCATAGAGTCGATCTCTAATCAAGGGGGAAATGCTACAACTACTTCTGGAAATACATCAGGGTAATTTTCTATGTCCCTAGGAATTACCAACTTCTGAACCAATGAATAACACATCATCATATCAACCATCACAGATTATAAGGATAGAACAAGCCTCATACCCATCTGGGGGTCTCGCTAGCCAACAAACACCACTGCCTCTCCATGTTCATCGTAGAACAGAACCTGCCTCCTGAAGTAATCCATGATAGCCTGCATCA
Organism: Viscum album; assembly: GCA_963277665.1. Taxonomy (NCBI): domain Eukaryota; kingdom Viridiplantae; phylum Streptophyta; class Magnoliopsida; order Santalales; family Viscaceae; genus Viscum; species Viscum album. Next base: position 921,038,505 of record OY728132.1, read on the forward strand.
ACTACAACCAATCCAAGCTGAGGATGACATCATATGATTGTATCTAAAAACATAGGAAATAACAGCAAGAGCGGTACTGCCACAACACTAGCTTGCAGTCACTATATACATCAAACAAGTCAGCTTGACCTCTAACTGGCATAGTCAAAGCCAAAGGCAGTAGAGGCCTCTCTACCTCATGTCCAAATTAATAGACATTGTTAGGTTATTTGAAGTAGTGTATCAATCTAGAATCAATCAAGGCATACACCACGGTATAAAACAAGAAAAGGGTACATTGAACAACATTTGGCTCACCTGGTGCTGGAAATGCTAAATAATGAAGCTTACCATAACCTCCTTCATAGCCTCTCTGACCCTGATAATGACCAATAACACGGTCGCACTCTACTCTCTGAGGATGGAGTGCATCATTGGGGTTTCCTCTACATGTACCATCTACCCTCTACTGATCCAAAGCTGGTGTAACCTGCTGCTACTACCGCGGCTAGAACTACCTCGACGGAGGAACCTGGTGTTGAACACCTGATGCAAAATGAGTGATCTGAAAGGTCAGTCACTATCAATTCTAATTACCTCGACCACCACAAGAAAAACAATCCACTGATCCCTTGGTATAGGTATATGAGCCACTTCCCCTAGAGAAATGAGATACTAATGGTGAGGACCAACCCCCGGCTGAATAGAAACTATTCTTCCTAGAGAAATGGGAACCCTGGAACACATCTCTACTTCATGAGGAATCATGAAGACTCCCCTCTCATGACAATCTGGTTCTATAAAATGTCTTCTCAACAACGTTTTCCCTTGCTGACACCTCAAGATATGTCTTCAGCATAAATGGGGTGACCTGCTGTTGGATCTCTGGATGCAATGCCTCTTCAAAATGCCTTGCCCTGGCTTCATCATCTAGAAATATGTCCGAAGCATATTGTAAAAGGGTCAGGAAATGGATTCCAAAATCTCACACCCTGGATATCCCATTTAAAATTGTAAGAAGCTCTTAGAGACCAGATTCCTTCGTGGTCGAAGAAAGAAACTCAACTCTAAACTTGTCTCAGAACTCCTCTGATGATATCGCCAACTCCTCACAATCCCTGAGGAACAAGAACCACCAGTACCAACCTTCTCCACACAACATCGTCACAACCAAGGACACACGGTTATCATTCCGAGCAAAGATCGAACTAAATCCTATCTCGACCTCATCCAACCAGTCTCTTCTGAATGAATCTGAAATGGAGCCCGTATACTTTTGTAGACTTCCGCACTGAAACTCTCAGAGTGTCCTCCTCCATGTATCATCATCTTATTCCGCTACATTGCAGTGATCTACTCGCACCACTTGCAGGACATCATCTACGCAAACCAGGAGAGGACGTCGACCTAGATCCATACCTAAAAAATAACAAAAAGATAGAGCTCCTATACCCAGAATATGGAAGAATTGACATTAATTAATTATTTTTTTCTTTTATTTTTTATTGGTTACTCTATCCCAAGGTCTACACATCTAATCACAGGCACAAATAAGAATGATTACTGATCCATTCCTAGGTCTCTACCCATAAACTAATATCACCTTGTTTTGTAGCCGCTGTAACCTAAAATGTTTGTGCATTATATCACAAGGGTCCTTAAACGACTATGTCTTAACCAGTCTCCAGTGTTTACATCACTTGCTAAACATGAATGACCCTGTTTCCGTACCTACCCATGAAACCTCACTTGTCCCTAACACAAAACATCATCATATACCATAACAGGACCTCTGATACCTCTCTTACATGACCCCTCCCCTCTTGGTGTACCCCTCCTGGGCCGACAATGTGAGAAGAGATATAATGACCCCAGAGTCCCATCTTCAGTAGGCCTCAGGTTGACAACTAGTACCGAGGGTATATTAATCACACAATTAGGAGGCATTAACCTGTAAGAGAACACATGAGAAAGAAATATATAAGATAGGCACTAGCCAAATACAACTCAGAAAGAAAAATAAAATAAATCTCAAGTACACATATGTAATTTCATTCAAAATGACTACCATTAAAGGGGAAACATCTAGTACCAAAGGAATGTAAAAACAGTAGCAAGAAAAAATCCCAAGAGCTCCTGTAACCCCAAGCTAGTAGAAACAAACCCGACATCCAACCTTCTCCATGTGACCTGAAAATAGTTTCTATATAACCCTAGGGTGATTATAATTGTATACTCAATAGGATCCCCCTCGGAGCCTCTAAAAAAAAAGTAGATAAATCATGTTGAATCACAATGATCAACAGGTGAAACTAACTCGTCACCTAAACAGTTGTACTAAGATCAATGCCTCGCCATGGATACTCTCACCAAGTATCACATATATGATTATATAATATAATAATGAATATCAAGGGTACCCCTCTACTACTTCCCCACTGGTTTTCCACTATTCCCCCACGTCGCGCGTCCTAAGCCATCTCTCTCAAAAAATGATTTATCGTAGGCACCTAGTCAAAGCACCAAAACACGAACCACATGCTAAAAAAACCCCACGTCCATATTATAAAAGTAACCTGGTAGTTTCTGAGAGTAACCACATCTCACATAACATGTATCACACATTGGTAATTATACCTCAATCCATTACATCCCATAAACCAATTAAAGATCCTCAAGTCATCACAACCTATACATGTTAAACCTATAGTAGCCCATGGGAGTCTATATCCATAATATATATGTGTGTGAAAAAATACAATTCGTTGCATCCCTCTACACACATATATGGGAAAACTAACCGTAGTGCATATCAACACAAGTAACTACCAAGAGAAGAGAGCGGGGCTAAATGGGATAGTCATCCACCCATCATCCCACCAGAATGTTGGGGAAAACACCCCCTGGATCAAAATCCCTAGGGTTTCATTTTCTCTAACTGACGGGGTGGAGTGGCATATAAAAACACAAAAAAGTACAGAATATACTAAATATCACCACCACAGTATGTGCATGAACTAGTCTTAGACTCAACTACAACTAACATCTCTTGGACTCCCGATTTCCAATTTGAAGACTAGGCATCCTATAAGCACACAACCATTTAAAGATCATTAATACATTGCATCATTCAATTTTTTTCATCAGTTAAAATTTACATTAATTAATTCTTTAAACACTAATTAACCATTAACATGTTGCACATTATATTTCATTAGCATCACACCCAAAGACCAATGTTCTATTAATAATTTCAACCTCAGTATTGCATCCCAGCAAGCTCCAACCCCATGGGTTAACATCATTTATTCAATCATTTATTAACAACATTACATTCCCTTATTCCCATACATTCTAGAAAAACATTCTACTAAACTAATCATAATGGACTCAACACTGTGAGTAGGTGAGCTACCCATCGAGTATTTTCCACCCATAGAAATAGCGTAACCCATCCTATATAAAGAAGCTAAACACAGAAATAATGTGGAAAACCCTGTACGTCATCACCCCTTTTGGATGGAGGGTATGAAAACCAACTACCTTGAGCAGTGGGGAAAGTAAAGAATATAAACAACCAACAAGAAACCACATGCATCCAAAAATTCACATCAACCCGTTTCATCATCCCTAATGTCGTCCTCGACACCCACATGCATAAACCGATGCATATCACCACTCTTGGGGACAACTACGACAACAACCAATTGGCCTCCCAGCCCACACATATCACAAAATAAGTAGCATGAAAACAAACATCATATCAACTAGTCTCTTATCCCTTATCAAAGTAAGAGGGTAACTTATAAACCTATGAGGCATTATCTATTATCAAACAACTTGTCAATTAATCCATATGGAAATAACCTATTTATTATTTTCAATTTCCAACCATTGAAAAACTAAAAAGTAAGCTATCAAAAATTCATTAAACATGCTTACTGCATTAATTTAATTATCATAAAATTACATCGACAACAACAAGATTCATTTACAATCCGCTTTATTTTTAGCCAAACAATTATCAATTAATTCCATCTGAACATTCATTACCAATTCCCATAAAGAATGAAAAGCTAAAAATAAAACGAATGGATGTAACAATATCTAGTAAAATAAGAGGCAATAGCATATAATCGATATCAATTTATTTATCCATTTCAAATATTTAATATGTCAATTCTATTGTGATCAAATGCACTAGAACATGATAACTCTACATATTACTATAAATTAATATATTAGAAATGAATCCCTTACCTCAAATTGTTCTTGACGTTCTTTATATGTGAACAAGACACCCAACGGATTACGATCTCCTCCCCCATGACAACTGTATCCACCTGAGGATTTCATAACATGACTGCACCATTGGACAACCCAGAAAATTTAATTAGAATCAAAGAGTTGAATTGTCGTAGCATGGAAATGATAAACAAGAGGATAAGTATTGATGAATAGACGAGAACAAAGGAAGATCATACCTTCTATCTATGAAGGATTGACACTTTCAAATTGCACAAAAAAGTGTGTGCAAATATAGCTGGAAGAAACATAAAGTGGGAACGATCTGAGGATTAAGGTTCGATCACACGACTTCTTTAGGACAAAATAAAAGTTTGATCATCTTTCACCAGAGAACATGAAGTTAAAACAAGGGAAGAAGATATATCATCCCTTTAAAATATTTATACAGTTGGTTTAAGAGATGCTAGATTTTACATTAAAAGTGGATTGCATTAAACCACACAGTTTGACCATGTAAAAGCATCCCGACCCATAAGAAAATTAATATAGGATTTATGGCCTTTGATTTGGCCTTGGAGTCCATAAAATGAGGCTTTAAATTCATTTTACATCAACGGAAACATCAAAGGGAAAAACTATAGGAAGATGGAACACTGTTTGTAAGAACACAGACCATCCTTTCAGGTATATTTTTCCTTTTCTGGTGTTTCTGAGAAAAATTGGAATTTCTGGAAATTTTCAAAGTACCCACCGTGTAATTTATTACTACACGTCATGTACTATGTTGCTACAGGAGGTCGTGTGCTGGCCATGTATGGGCACACACATGGCTGTGTGAGGGTGACTTGGAGGCTGCCTAAAGCGGGGTACGGTAATGGAGAGTACACACCCTGTAATTCAAAAGTACATGCTGTGTATTTTTTTTCATTAAACGGACTGGGGTCGTGTCTAATCAACCAAAACCTCTTCTTCTCTAGCTTCTTCAATTGAGAGAGTCTCGTACGGGCGTGAATCTTCTTCGAGCCCCCGAACCTCCATCTGTTCTTCGAATCAACCTATTTCGATTACGTTGGAACAACAATGGTATTTTGTTCCTTCTCCTAGAGCAACATCTTCCAATTCGTCCTCTTTTCCACGTTATCGTGGGTTAAATGTTTTAGAAAAAATTTTATGTCATTGACGTTCTATGGTGATTCAAGCCTCTATTTTCTCGTATAACGTTCTCATAATGTTGAGGTAGGTGGTTTGTGCCTTTCTATTGAAATTCATTGAAAATTATGTGCAATTGTTCCAATACCCTTGAACGGGGTATTGTGTGTTTACCATTTTAGCCCTGTGTTTTTCTTTCCATGATTTTAGGCTTGTTTATTGGTTAATTGGATGAGAATAATGGTGTTCATCATATTTTGGATGTTTTTCCACGCATGTTATGTTATGAACTTTTGGCTCTGTTTTTCATATTTCCCATGCATAGTGATTGTAGGATGGAGTGTTGATTTTGGGCAAGATTGTTTTGTTATATAATGGTTTTCCAATTTTACCTATAGGTTTACTTTGGACATATAGAATCATAATTCTTCTTGAATTACATGTGGCCATGAGAACCTATGTATTATATACTATACAGAGATTGACCGAGTGAGCATCCTCAGAGAGTCTTTGTGTATTATAGAATATACGGGGAAAGACCGAGTGAGCTTCCTCAGAGATTCTTTGAGAATTATAGACTATAAGGGTATTGACCGCATGAGATTTCTCAGAGTGTCTTTGGGAATTATAGAATATACGAGGATAGTCCGAGTGAGCTTCCTTAGAGTGTCTTTGTTCTTCTTTGAATTATCGTGGACCATCATAGACAATAGGAAGAATTGACTGAATGAGCTTCCAGAGAGAGTCTTTGTACGAACTGGGCTATAAGAATAATTGATCGAGTATGCTTCCCAAGAATGTACCTTGACCATGGGGCTATAAAAGGAATTGACCCAGTGTACTTCCTCAGAGAGTCCCTGACTACTTTATACTATAAGGGGAAATGACTGTGAGTTAATCTTTAGAGATTCTTTATGAATTCTTATAAACCATCCAAAGGGGTTAGGCTGAGTGAGCTGCCTAGAGGGTTGCTTATACAAGTTAGGTAGGACCAGAAGGGGTGGTTGTGAGTACATCCAAGAGGGTTAAATATTTATTTTTGGTTGTTTATTGATATTGGAACTGTTGACTGTTTACTGTTGACTACTTTCATGATTACTGCTTTCGGTACTTTTACCTACCATATATTCACTGACTATTAGGCACATAAATTCAGGTGGTTTCCTACTGATATTTAGTCTGACACTCTGTTTGTGTCAGGATTTTGGGCCCAAATAGATTATGTTGCTCCCGGTATTGATAAAAGCAAGCACCCTTCTACTATAGGTACTTGACTTGCTGGGGAGCTAGAGAGCATGGGAACAAGCTTAGGTGTGTGATGTTGAGGAGTTGTTTATCTATTTTCCTTCTGAACTTTGGTTTACTACCATTGCATTCCAACATTGTGATTTGTTTGGATTCATTCCTAGACATATATGTATCATGCATCATTGTTATATATATGTGTGTGCTCCAGTTTACTTCTTCAAGTCTTCCACTGTTTTCTTTTGTATGGATTATTATTGCTTCTTCCTTTGTATATATTTGTTTACGTCCACTGTTTAGTTTTCCAATTAGGTAATCGTTTCTCCACTATTACACCCAAGGCCCTTGCTTCTAGTCGGTAGCCTCTAGCGTTTGGAAGAAAGGATCTTGAGGCCATGTGACCAACTGGGTACGGGGCGTCTCATGGCAGCCTCTGGAACCAGGACGTTACAAATTGGTATCAAAAGATTTTTTTCTTCTTGAATTACTATTTGGAGCCTATATCGTGGGATAGGACAGAACATATAATTAGTAATAAGCTGTGCCCAGGCGTAGCAGACCCGTGTACAAGGAAAAGAAAATTTACCTCTATTATTGCAATTTTTCTGGTTTTTTAATTTTATGGTTGAATTGATTTCACCATGGGGTCATTTACATGCTTTGTGATGTTATTGTTGATCTTAATGGGGCTCTATTTATTTCACAACTCAATGATATGAGGGTACACCATCTCATGCATCATATATGCACTTTCTAGAAATCACATGTCATGAATTCTTGCCATGCCATTTATGGTGCATTATTAATTTCATGTTAATGTGATTGATGTTATGTAATATATTCATGCTGTTGTGATTGATGATTTGATAGAATACCTACTTTGGATAGGTATTTATTTGTGTAAGGACTTGTTTGAATGAATGACACATTTTGGTTCCTAAGGTGTTATGGGCCCAATGAATCAGAACATGGTGGATAATTGGATTTTTTTCTTGTATATGACATCTATAAGATTCCAAACATTTATTCGTGGGGAGTATGGGCCTTCCCGAATCGAAATTTGGCACTATCAATCTGTTTTACATTGTTTAATGGGCTCCAGAGCTGTTTCTGAGGCTATTGTCTGGAAAAACCCAGAATACATGGTGTGTACATTATGAAAACACACAGTGTAGTCTCTAACCATGTCACTGACTGTGTGGGCAGGGACACGTGGTTATGAAAAATCGTGTAGAAACATGCTGTGTATGGTATATACACACCATGTTGTAGGGATCATGTGTCTATTCTTGTGACTAACTATAGGAATAAATAAAACTTGAGAGATACATGTCGTATCTGTATCGAACATGTTGTGTTGTGTATCCTATGTATCCTACCGTGTAGATAATAGCACGAGTCGGAGAAAGATTTTGTATTACACGTTGTGTCCACCTGGAACACGCCGTGTAGGGTGAGCCATGTACCTGGCCGTGCCACTAACAACACGTGTCGGGGAAGCTCGTGTAGTATATGTCGTGTTAGTTACAAACACGATGTGTTTTCTTGTTCTGAGTGAGCCATTTAGCTGGCCGTGTAACTAATAACACGAGTCGTTTGAAACATTGTTAGTATAAGTCGTGTCCGAACCATACACACTGTGTAGCCTTGGGTTATGAGGACTGTGTTAATTAGCTTTGTAATGGGACCCGGGTAGGGGATAGAGTTCAAGTACATGCCATGTGTATGGATAACACATCGTGTCTTTGGGGTGATACATGACCAGTGGTGGCATGAGTACACGCCCATGTGGATGACTTAATAGAACAAACAGTGTAGTTTTTATACACAACGTGTAGTCATGTTTTGTTAAACTTGAATGATTTCCTTCTCATGTTCCTTTCTTCCACATCTATGTATCAGTTCCTATTAATATTAATCTAAGGTGTGTGTCTGACCCTACAGAGTTGTGCCACCGTGACGTCCTCCAGTTGTCCTCCAGTTACATGGTGACAACCAGACAATAGATATGGTTGACCAAGAACATCCAGCAATTCCTCCAATTATGCCAGTTTTGGCCCCAACCGTTATACCTGACACAAGAGCTGTTGCTCCGTTTAGATATGGCTTTTTGAGGATGATGCAGCCTTTTCAGGGAGCACCGTCTCCTGCCCCATCGATGGAAGAATTGACGTTGTGTTTCAACATCAACATCCTCCTACTTTCTCAGGGGACAGAGGACCCCATGTTGCTTAGTCATGGCTAGAAGCCACATGAACGCTCTATTGTTATCTGGAGGTATCTCCATAGAGGAGGGTGATGCTCGCTATTTACATGTTATGAGACTCTACCAAGAGGTGGTGGGATGTGATCTTGCATGTAGGGCGCCGATAGAATATGTCTTGGGAAGAGTTTCAGCACATCTTCTATGATTACTTATATCCATAGACCATGAGGGCTAACCGAGCCCCGGAGATTATGATCCTAGAATAGGTTACTCTTTTTGTTATGGAGTATTTCTCTGATTTCATAGAGCTGCATCATTTCACGCCTACTCCAAGAGGCAATGATTTGTTCCTTCAGTGGATGTTTGAGGATGTTCTGAGGCATGACATCCGATTTTAGGTAAACATCTTCATGTTGACTTCGATATCCTCTATCGTCAACCAGGCTCTCATCATATAGTGAATTTTGGGGGATTCTGGAGCATTGTGCCCGGTCGGTTCGACATCCAGAGTTTTCGTTCTTCCAACTAATAGCAGGAAGCACCGTAGGTAATCTTCACGAGGAGATAAAAGTAGGTGTGATGCATCTTTAGGTCTCCATGTAGTATGCTACCAGTGATGGAGGAGTAGGAATACTAGGCCGCAGTGCCAGAGAGATTTGATGGAGTGCCGATATTGTGGCCAGATGGGCCATCTTCAGTGTTTCTGTAAGAACATCTCACTGGCAACTGGCGACAAGGGTTCCTCTATGACTCCTCATACAGGAGCAGTACCCCCAATTTCTCACCAGTCTAGGAACTGTAGTTTTTCTAGCTATTCAAGTTGAGGTGGAGGTTGTGGTCATGGTGTATGTCACTAGGGTATCAATAACATCATGGTGGATCAGTTCAGAGTTGTCAGGCATGGTCACAGGGCCACGATTCAAGCCAGACTTTTGCAGTGGAGCAGACCCAGTAGGAGCAGGATCACGGAACATTTACAGTTTGAGGTATGATTCTAGTTTCCTCAGTTTTATCATCTACTTTTTTGACATATGGATTCCAATAGTTTCATATCTGTTGCTGTTGTGGAGAGACTTGGGCTCTGTATCCTTTCTTCTGTCGATATCTTGACACTATACACTCTGTTGGGGATGAGAACATCTAGTGTATGTCAGTTCAATGATTTCCCTCTTGAGGTTACATGGTGTCACTTTTTTTGGGATCTATATGTCCTATAGATGACAGGTTATGATGTCTATAGAGACCCGAAGCTTGACGTACATTGACATTGCATTACATTTGCGGAATACTTAGTACATAACAAAAAACACACACACATGGATCGTAATAGTTTAGTGTCTTTGGAAACTCGGAATATAATCTTCTAATCGTGGTGAAAGATCTTCAAAATCTCCCATAAACATCTTCCTTTTTTTTACATAAACGTTTCTTTATATCCTGGGGAAAAGAAAACATAAAAGGGTGATCTCAAATGCTCAGTAAGGGTAAACAAAAGAAATATCAATCACATCATATACATAAGCACATAACTTTTGGAAATCTTAACCTGCAAAAGAGATCATAATTTCATAACATGGGGTAAATCATGGCAGTGAAATGTAATCACAATAATCATAACTTAAAACATGAAACTTTGTGGCATTCACACATAATCATAGAAAATCATTTCATGTTAGTCAAGACTCATTGCCAAGACTATCTTAGTGGACAAAGTCCCTCTCTGAATCGAGTAACCCTCGTTTCAGTCCTGTTTCACTGAACTGGTATAACCTACCGTTCCAGCCCTGTCTATCTCATGAGATATAAAATCTTTACCCAATGCATTGGAGGGAGATATAGGTCCCACCCATCTCATAATGATACCATTATTATGTGTGCCACAAAATCATAAATCATACATCATAGCATAACCCATGAAATAAAATGGGATTCTTAAACATCATGCCATCATAACATAATCCATAAACAATTGATATCAGTTCATCCTAAGAAAATTGAATCCATTTAAATCATAGAGAAATTTTACTTGAAACATACACATATGAAATAATGTCATCCTAGATATAAAATAGTTTTGACAAAACACTTCAAATGAATTCTTGAGGAAAATATCCTTTCTTCTTTAAAATCATGTTGTTTTCACAAAATTCCATGAAATTTTAAAAGATAAGGGTTTTATTAAAAATAATCATGCAATCTTGTAGAGGAAGCTTCTTGAAAATGAGGCGTTATGAAACCGTAAAAATCCGTTCACGCCGTATAAGATAAAAATAACATTCTCCTCGTACTTTTGTCGGAAAAGTCAAAAAGTACCTTGTACGAAAAACGACAAAAGATTCCTTTCATATTCTTTACTAAAAACTCACCAAAGGGTAAAATTGGATTAAAAAAAATTGTAGGTGGATGGAAATAATATTACATATTCAGGAAACATGGATTTGGATGATAAAATACGATCTAGTAAATACTAAAGTATAAACAATCTCGGATAAAAATGAGATTGTGATATTTCCCTTACCTTAGGTCCGATTTGCTTCGTATGTGTCTGAACCTCCTGTATAATGATTTAAATAATGTCATTGACTTATTACAGAATCATATTCATTGTTATGATATCATAAATTGTTCACTTATGACATTATATTACCCGTTCTTTTGTAAATTCCATGTTAAAGAAGCGTTATGGGTAAAATCGTTTCATTTATCGTAGGTGTTTTGACTTGTTGTTCTTGACATTATTATTACTTATATCATGATTTACATACTTCCAGAATATAAAATATGATTTATATATCATATATATTCAGTATATATATATATATATAATAGATAGATAAATGAAATGAAAAACACCGTTCATGGAGACGGTAGTCCGTACGTACGCATGAACGCTGTTTTTCTTTCCTTATTGTCTTGAATGGAAGTAAGTAGATGACATACATATATATATATATACATTAATCCAGTAGCTTTATAATGTCATATATTTCATTATTATTTCTTATATATACTTTATAATCATTCATAAATGGTTAACATGGAGAATGAATCTCATCGCGTCGTGGAGACGGTAGTCCGTACGTACGCACGAACGATGATATCATTTCCATAAATATTGAATTGAATTGGAGTGGATTATACAATATATCAGAATCAATATGATGTTGTAATAACTATGTATAGTTATTCTTTACACCATTATACCCATCCATGTAAGGTGGTGGTGGAAAATATATTACACCACGGCGTGGAGACGGTATTCCGTACGTACGCACGCGCGGTGATTTCATTTTTCCGTAGGATGGATAGAAGGTGAATTAGAGTTGTTTCATATTTATAATAACATATCAGTATATATGAAATACTGATTTTATTACTTTATCATGAAACAACTAAAGAAGAAGAAGTTGAAGAAGAAAGAAATTGAAAAGATCGGTAATGGATATTACCTCTTCTTTGAAACGCCTCTTTGAATCCTCCACTTAGGGAACTAAGATTGGTCTTTGAAGAAGACCAGGACCCCTAGGATTATTCTAGGGAAGTGGAGAAGGGATTTTGGCAGGGGTTGGCCGAGCTTGAGTGCTCAAATTGGTGTGAGGAGGAGGGGGAGGAGGTACCCTTTTATAAGGGATGAGAGGGGCACCTTAGGAATATCTCAAAATATTATTTTATATTAAAGACAAAATCGGTTTATAATGGTTCCAAAGGGTATTATTTCGAATCTAAAGTGGGTATGAGTCTAAATCCTATAATCCAATAGGATTTAGACAAGTTTAGGGTATTATTTTAACCTTATCAATTAGATTTAACTCTAAGTTAAATAATTTAACTTTTACTGTGTCTTTTTGTTTTCTTTCAATATATGGTTAATACAATTACTATAACATGCCAAAAGAACCCCAAATTGTTTATTATTAATATATATATCCTTATCTAAGTCATTTGGCCGAACCTTAGATTTTTAGGAACAAAATAACAATTAATAATATAATATTTGATTTAAAAACTATTTTGTGTCAATTTTGACACTATTTGATATATGATTTTTGTAAAAGTAATAACAGAATTATATGTTCGAAAAAAGTTGATTAAATCAACACTAATATATCATAGTAACCTAGAAAATTAGTGGAATTCATAAAAAGTCTCAAATTACATTTATTTTGGTGTTTATAACATCAATTATGTCAATATTTCATTAATAAGATAATTATTGCATCATCATTGTGTCATAAATAAATTAAATTATTTAATTTCTAAAAATTACAAATAAAATACCATTATATAGTAAATCTTTTTATCTTTATAATTAATATTTATAGTCGAATTTATCTTATGTATAACCCCATATTAAAAATGATTTACTTATTAAACATTGATTATAACTATTTTAACCCTTCTTTAAATAAATTAATAATAAATGCCCTAATCTAACCCAAGTGGGCCTAAATGATAATATTTTACACTTAAGGTTGTTTTTGGTCGAGATACACTTGTCCAATAGGATTAGAACATGTGTTAGGGTAATATTTATTATCATTTTTACCCTTAATTACCCTGTTTATTTTTAACCGTGGTAAAAAAAAGAAAAAAGTTACTATTCACCAAAAATTATTTTCATCTCATTGAACCACATTTTACTTACTGACATCAACCGTGTCTCTCGGATTTTTGAAATTCCATTCACATAAGCGGTAAAATTAAGATTTATGAAGAAAATAATTTTTTTTAACTACCACTTAGTAGTTTCACTATTCATCAAAAATTGATGTTTTTCAGAACAATGCCAAAATTTCATCCTAAGCTATATTTCATATTCCGAATTCAAAAATGAAGTCTATTTTACCAAATTCATAACATAGAAGTTGCATTAATTAATTTTATAATTAAATCCCGATGTTAAAACAAATAGCGTGTTTTTAAGAAACAATATCTATGAAAAGATTGACACCTGTTTATGTCTGGTTTAAATGTGAAATTACATCCAATGACCAACATTGTATTAAATTGTAAAAATATATTCTAAATATACTTTAAAACAAATCAAATTAATAATTAATCACTATTAATTATTTCGATTGAAAAAGTTGTTTTTAACTAACATTTTGTAATTTTCACTATTGATCAAAATATGAAAGTTATCCGAAAAGTACCAAAATTTCACCTTAGGCTAAATTCGATACTACGAATCCAAAAATGAAGTCCATTTTGAGAGATAAAATTTCTAAATTTTTCAAAGGTGGTTATTACTATTCATAACAGCTAGTTATAATAATATTTTAATAGCATATCGTTGTTTAGTGAAACTCAGTATTGTGTACTACACACGCTATCGAGGAAGGTTGTGATTGCGTGTAATGCAAGGCAAGTCAAAGATGCGTGTTGTGAATGCTCCTTTTGGTGTAGCGTACAACACAAGACATTAATAAAATTAAAAAGAATATTTTTCATAAAATCTCGGGCTGTTACATTCTACCCCCCTTAAAAAGAATTTCGCCCTCGAAATTCGTCGGGGTTATAAATGGTTTACTATTCGAAAGTTTATTTAATAGAAACCCACATCGTAAAAAGGAATATAAAAACCAATCTTTAAAAAAAAAAGTATGAAACGTAACGGTTACCCAAATAAACTAATCATTGGGTTTCCACATAGGTGAAAATATGGATATGGAAGAGAAATCTAACCATCATGTTCTGATGGAGAGTGGTAGAGAACATGGCTATGGAAAATCCAGTAATAAAAAATCCATAAATTTGTGATGATCTAAGGTACCATCTGATTCATCAGGTATAAGATCACTAGGACAACATTTTTGGTTTTCAAGATCATTTCCCTAAAGTTGAAAATTTGAATTAGAATAAATACTTTCTTTATTTTGGTACAATCTCACTGTTGTTCATGCCTTGAACAATTTCCACTTCATCTCTTAAATAAATGAAGTTGAATTTGTTATTCGTGAAGTGTTAGCAGATCATGTGATAGAATGACGGGTCATTCCATCTGTCTCAAACAAAAGGTTAGCAAAAATTCTATACATAAGTCGATATATAGTGAGATTAATCACATATGGTTCCTAAAATGTACTTATACTTCATATATCATACTGCTTAATATAATAAAACTAGTTTCTACTAAACAGGGACTTCCTGTAGGCCAGTGGTAGGTGATAAAGGCCAGTCGCACTTCGGTTGTGGGTTCGATTCCCACAGCCTTGTCCGAAGCGATGGGCTGTCGCCCGTCCTGCAGGTTGTCCTTTTTCTAAAACTACATTAATATAACATCCCATCAATAATATCGAAAAAAAACTTCTATCCTTAAACAATACTCACTTATGTCTAACATTTTCCATTTCAATCTTTAGGCTTATCCATAATACTACAGTCCACTCTCATAACATAGTGAAAACGATTAACAGAGATTTAATACCATCGTTGATCCCCATATATCATAAGATATGTTTTGTTGGTCACATTCCAAACATTCAAAGTCCTTAATCATGTATTCTCTTGAATACCTTAGTGAAAACATGAATGCAGTTTAATGTTAACACTTTCCACATACCAAAATCCTCAAAATTCTATATACTCAAACCATGATATTACATAGTCCTTATATCAATCATGAGCTCATGAATACAATCAAACATCTCATTATCTTCTTGTCCCTTCATTATGCGCATATCATCTTCTTTCCAAAAATATTTCAATCACTTTTTTATCCTGGTTACCAGTATCATATAATTATTAAGAACCAATACATATATATTCCAAAATTCCACAATACCATAAATGAGATTCCATGATACTATTTTGAAATCCCATTACATAAACACTTAATCATTCCACCACATCGTTGTCATATTCAACATCGCCAATAGTGATCGCATGTGACTTCCCTTTTTCCTTTTCCTTAAGTGGTTTCTCATGTTGATCTTCAATAACCCTTGGATTAGGGAATTTATTAGAATAATGCCCCATTTCCTTGCACTTGAAGCATTGAAGTGTTGGTGGTGTGTTCTCTGCAGTGTTTGCTTTATTCACATCATTAGAAACCCTTTTTCCATTACTTCGACACTCAGCTGCTCGATGACCTTCTTTTCCACACTTAAAACATTTTCTAGTCCCTTTAAGACAATCTCCACCATGCCTCTTTCCACACTTTGTGCATAAGGAAACATTCATCTTCTTTTCACCATTATTCTGAGATTTCTCCTTGAACTCCATCTTTCGTTTCTTTTCAAAACCATAAGATGGATATGTAACACCAACTTCCATTTCTACCTTGATAGCACAATGCACAATTTCTCCATAGCTACTGAAGTCTCTTATCGCTAATGCCCTTTTGATACTTGGTTTTAAGCCACTGAAAAATCGATCATCTTTACTTTCAGGTTGGATGATAATGCCAGATGCATACCTTGCAAGTCTTGTAAAATTCGCTTTGTATATACCAACAGATTCATCATCCTTTTGCTTTAGTTCAAGAAACTCCTTCTCCATCTTTGTTCGAAGAATACGAGGGAAGTAATTACTGAAAAACAAGTTCTTGAACTCGTCCCATTCCATGGACTCAATTTCATCTCTTTGCCTCGTATTCTTGATAAGATTCCACCATTGATCAGATTCACCTTCCAAACGATATACTGCTAAGATGACATTATCATGCTCAGAACATTGAAGAACTTAAAATATCTTTTCAGTGGTACTGATCCATTTTCAGCAACAAGTGGATCAGAAGACCCACTGAAAGAAGGTGGACGTTGCCTCATGAAGGACTCAATAGAATATTGTTCCCTTCTCTGCTCATTTGGAAGTCCAGAATGATTCATAGCTTGTGTAAGTATAGCAATAAGATTTTTCACTCCATCTCCCATAACATTTGTTTGTTCAGGAGGGAAATCATTGCATTGTCCATTGCATTGATCAACACGGTTCCTTCAGGTTCCAGCCATCGTCTAAAACCCAAAAAGAAAAGTGTGAGAGGCAAAAATCATGCTAGGGAAAACAACAAAATAAAGGGGGAGTACCTTCAATATCTAACATCTTAGGTTTAATTCTATGATCGTTAGCGTAATTCTAGTACTATAACCTATACGTATACTTAACCTTAGGGACATCCCTAGACATACCTTAGAAATATATCTAGGGATCTCACTAAAGTTCTATCATCCTAGTTTCCAAAGGTTGACTAAACCTTTCCTCTGATACCAACTGTAGAGACACGAAGCTTGACATACATTGACATTACATTACATTTTCGGAATACTTAGTAAATAACAAAAAACACACACACAAGGATCGTAATAGTTTAGTGTCTTTGGAAACTCGGAATATAATCTTCTAATCGTGGTGAAAGATCTTCAAAATCTCCCATAAAGATCTTCCTTTTTTTTACCTAAAACCTTTCTTTATATCCTGGGGAAAAGAAAACATAAAAGGGTGAGCTCAAATGCTCAGTAAGGGTAAACAAAAGAAATATCAATCACATCATATACATAAACACATAACTTTTGGAAATCTTAACCTGCAAAAGAGATCATAATTTCATAACATGGGGTAAATCATGGCAGTGAAATGTAATCACAATAATCATAACTTAAAACATGAAACTTTGTGGCATTCACACATAATCATAGAGAATCATTTCTTGTTAGTCAAGACTCATTTCCAAGACTATCTTAGTGGACAAAGTCCCTTTCTGAATCGAGTAACCCTTGTTTCAGTCTTGTTTCACTGAACCGGTAAAACCTACCGTTCCAGCCCTGTCTATCTCATGAGATATAAAATCTTACCCAATGCATTGGAGGGAGATATAGGTCCAACCCATCTCATAATGATACCATTCTTATGTGTGCCACAAAATCATAAATCATACATCATAGCATAACCCATGAAATAAAATGGGATTCATAAACATCATGCCATCATAACATAATCCATAAACAATTGATATCATTTCATCATAAGAAAATTGAATCCATTTAAATCATAGATAAATTTTACTTGAAACATACACATATGAAATAATGTCATCTTAGATGTAAAATAGTTTTGACAAAACACTTCAAATGAATTCTTGAGGAAAATATCCTTTCTTCTTTAAAATCATGTTCTTTTCACAAAATTCCATGCAATTTTAAGAGATAAGGGTTTTATTAAAAATAATCATGCAATCTTGTAGAGGAAGCTTCTTGAAAATGAGGCGTTATAAAACCGTAAAAATCCGTTCACGCCGTATAAGTTAAAAATAACATTCTCCTCGTACTTTTGTCGGAAAAGTCAAAAAGTACCTTGTACGAAAAACGACAAAAGATTCCTTTCATATTCTTTACTAAAAACTCACCAAAGGGTAAAATTGGATTTAAAAATTTTTTTAGGTGGATGGAAATAATATTACATATTCAGGAAACATGGATGTGGATGATAAAATACACCCCAGTAAATACTAAAGTATAAACAATCTCAGATAAAAATGAGATTGTGATATTTCCATTACCTTAGGTCTGATTTGCTTCGTATGTGTCCGAACCTCCTGTATAATGATTTAAATAATGTCATTGACTTATTACAGAATCATATTCATTGTTATGATATCATATATGGTTCACTTATAACATTATATTACCCGTTCTTTTGTAAATTCCATGTTAAAGAAGCGTTTTGGGTAAAATCGTTTCATTTATCGTAGGTGTTTTGACTTGTTGTTCTTGACATTATTATTACTTATATCATGATTTAATTACTTCCATAATATAAAATATGATTTATATATCATATATATTCATTATATATATATATATAATAGATAGATAAATGAAATGAAAAACACCATTCATGGAGACGGTAGTCCGTACGTACGCATGAACGTTGTTTTTCTTCCCTTATTGTCTTGAATGGAAGTAAGTAGATGACATACATATATATATATATACATAAATCCAGTAGCTTTATAATGTCATATATTTCATTATTATTTCTTATATATACTTTATAATCATTCTTAAATGGTTAACATGGAGAATGAATCTCATCGCGTCGTGGAGACGGTAGTCCGTACGTACGCACGAACGATGATATCATTTCAATAAATATTGAATTGAATTGGAGTGGATTATACAATATATCAGAATCAATATTATGTTGTAATAACTATGTATAGTTATTATTTACACCATTATACCCATCCATGTAAGGTGGTGGTGGAAAATATATTACCCCACGGCGTGGAGACGGTATTCCGTACGTACGCACGCGCGGTGATTTCATTTTTCCGTAGGATGGATAGAAGGTGAATTAGAGTTGTTTCATATTTACAATAACATATCAGTATATAAGAAATACTGATGTTATTACTTTATCATTAAACAACTAATGAAGAAGAAGTTGAAGAAGAAAGAAATTGAAAAGATCGGTAATGGATATTACCTCTTCTTTGAAACGCCTCTTTGAATCCTCCACTTAGGGAACTAAGATTGGTCTTTGAAGAAGACCAGGACTTCTAGGATTATTCTAGGGAAGTGGAGAAGGGATTTTGGCAGGGGTTGGCCGAGCTTGAGTGCTCAAATTGGTGTGAGGAGGAGGGGGAGGAGGTACCCTTTTATAAGGGAGGAGAGGGGCACCTTAGGAATATCTCAAACTATTATTTTATATTAAAGACAAAATCGGTTTATAATGGTTCCAAAGGGTATTATTTCGAATCTAAAGTGGGGATGGGTCGAAATCCTATCATCCAATAGGATTTAGACAAGTTTAGGGTATTATTTTAACCTTATCAATTAGATTTAACTCTAAGATAAATAATTTAACTTTTACCGTGTCTTTTTGTTTTCTTTCACTATATGGTTAATACACTTACTATAACATGCCAAAAAAACCCCAAATTGTTTATTATTAATATATATATCCTTATCTAAGTCATTTGGCCGAACCTTATATTTTTAGTAATAAAATAACAATTAATAATATAATATTTGATTTAAAAACTATTTTGTGTCAATTTTGACACTATTTGACATATGATTTTTGTGAAAGTCATAACAGAATTATATGTTCAAACCATGTTGATTAAATCAACACTAATATATCATAGTATCCTAGAAACTTAGTGGAATTCATAAAAAGTCTCAAATTACATTTATTTTGTTTTTTATAACATCAATTATGTCAATATTTCATTAATAAGATAATTACTGCATCATCATTGTGTCATAAATAAATTAAAATATTTAATGTCTAAAAATTACAAATAAAATACAATTATATAGGAACTCTTTTTAGATTTCTAATGAATATTTATAGTCTTATTTATCTTATGTATAACCCCATATTAAAAATTATTTACTTATTAAACTTTGATTTTAACTATATTAACCCTTCTTTAAATAAATTAATAATAAATGTCCTAATCTAACCCAAGTGGGCCTAAATGATAATATTTTACACTTAAGGTTGTTTTTGGTCGAGATACACTTGTCCAATAGGATTAGAACATGTGTTAGGGTAATATTAATATAATTTTTACCCTTAATTACCCTATTTATTTTTAACCGTGGTAAAAAAAAGTAAAAAGTTACTATTCACCAAAAATTATTTTCATCTCATTGAACCACATTTTACATACTGACATCAACCGTGTCTCTCAGATTTTTGAAATTCCATTCACATAAGCGGTAAAATTAAGATTTATGAAGAAATTAATTTTTTTTAACTACCACTTAGTAGTTTCACTATTCATCAAAAATTGATGTTTTTCAGAACAATGCCAAAATTTCATCCTAAGCTATATTTCATATTCCGAATTCAAAAATGAAGTCTATTTTACCAAATTCATAACATAGAAGTTTCATTAATTAATTTTATAATTAAATCCCGCTGTTAAAAAAATAGCGTGTTTTTAAGAAACAATATCTATCAAAAGATTGAAACTTGTTTATGTCTGGTTTAAATGTGAAATTACATCCAATGACCAACATTGTATTAAATTGTAAAAATATATTCTAAATATACTTTAAAACCACTCAAATTAATAATTTATCACTATTTATTATTTCGATTGAAAAAAGTTGTTTTTAACTAACATTTAGTAACTTTCACTATTCATCAAAATATGAAAGTTATCCGAAAAGTACCAAAATTTCACCTTAGGCTAAATTCAATACTAAGAATCCAAAAATGAAGTCCATTTTGAGAGCTAAAATTTCTAAAATTTTAAAAGGTGGTTATTACTATTCATAACGGCTAGTTATAATAATATTTTAATAGCATATCGTTGTTTAGTGAAACTCAGTATTGCATACTACACACGCTATCGAGGAAGGTTGCGATTGCGTGTAATGCAAGGCAAGTCAAAGATGCGTGTTGTGCAAGATCTTTTTGGTGTATCGTACAACACAAGACATTAATAAAATTAAAAAGAATATTTTTCATAAAATCTCGGGCTGTTACAATGTCATTCTCGGGATGGGCTGGTTAGTTCCCTTTTAGGAAGATGTTGATTATCATCATCATAGGGTGGGTTTAATATAACCATAGGTCATATTGTTTCTTCATAATGGTGAGTGGGATGTCCAGGAGAGAAGAGTAGGACCCTAGCATCATGGGTTAGGAGGAGTTATAACCTACATTGGTAGTCTTTATCTGGATGATCATGGGACTTCATAGCTTTACTTTACTCCAGTGGTGGATCATTTATGAGATGTCTTTCTAGATGACTTTTCAGGTTTTCATCTAGAGTAAGAAGTATAATTTTCAATTGAGCTCATGCCAGATGCAGCACCGGTGTCCATCCATCTTTATAGGATGGCTAACCAGAGTTAATGAGCTCAAGAAGCAGTTGGAGGAGTTGCAGGAAAAGGATTTCATCCGAACTAGTACATCACCATGGGGTTAACCTGTCTTATTTATGATAATGGTTGACAGTACTCTCAGGAATTGTGTGGATTATCGGATGATGAACCGGTTGAAGGTCAAGAAAAGATATCCCATACTGAGGATTGATGAACTTTTTGATCACCTTCCCGGATCCCTAGTGTTCTCAAATATTGACTTGAGATCCGTTTATCATAAGTTATGTGTTAGATCATCTAACATACCTCTTAGAGCTTTTTGGAGTAGTTATGGTCTATACGAGTATTTGGTTATGCCGTTCGCTCTCACGAACATGCCTGCAGTTTTCATGTAACTGATGAACTATGTGTTCCATCCATATCTGGATTCTTTTGTGGTAGTCATCGAGGAAGATATCTTGGTGTACTCTCGCACTCGACACGACCATGCCACACATCTTGAGATCAATATGAGTACACTGAGAGAGAAAAAATTATATGCTAAGCTCTCAAAATTAAACTTTTGGACAGATCAGATTCACTTGAAGGGTCATGTTATCTCAGACATTGGAGTATCAGTAGACCAAGAGAAAGTGAGAGTAGTTGTTTCCTTGGAGAAGATGAAAAAAAATATTTGAGGTATAAGGTTTCCTAGGGCTGTAAAGATACGAAAAAAGATTCATACTGCACTTTTCATGCTTAGTAGCACCAATGACGGCCTTGAATAAGAAGGGAACGAAGTTCTAGTGGTCAGATTCTTGTGAGTCAGTATTTCATGAGCTGAAAGGGAGGTTGACATCACCACCGATACTAGTATTTCAAGAGCTGGGAAAGAGCTATACATTGTAATGTGATGCATCGGGTATCAGTATGAGAGATGTGATTATGTAGGGAGATGAAGTCATTGCGTACGGGTCTCGGCAGTTGAGGCCACATGAGAGGAATTACCTGACGCACGATCTTGTGTTTGCTGTAGTTGTTTATGCCTTACGCTGTTGGAGACATTACCTTATGGAAGAGAATTTTATGGGTTTCACCGACCAAAAATGACTAAATTACATTTTCACATAGCTTGACTTGAATTTGAGGCAGCAATGATGGGTTTAGTATCTTCAGTCCTTTGACATTGAGCATTCCTATACATCTGGTAAAGGCAATGCAGTGGCTGATGTACTAAGCAGGAGGACTCAGTTACAGGAAGTTCAGGAGGCTAATAGTGAGTGGTAGCTTATGGATCTATTCTCTGATATTCATTTGGAGGTGTATGACAGAGAGGGGAAGATATTCCATTATTATGTAGCTATTACCTCTACTCTTCATGATTGAGTTTAGATGAGGTAGATTTCAGATTCTCAAGGCCTTGTCCTACGGGAAACTGTTCCAGGAGAGGACCTTATTCATGGTTGGACCATAGGCGACGATGAGATCTTAGGTTCTCAGGGGCGCGTGTGGGTACTAGCATACATATGCGAGGAGTTGATGCGGGACCTTCATTCCTCTGTTTGGGTAGTTCATCCTGGCATCTCCACGATGTATTGTGATTTGCACAATCAGTATTGGTGGCTAGGTATGTAGAGGGACGTTGCTGGTTTCTTCATGAGGTGTTCCACTTGTCAGTAGGTGAAGGAAGATCATCGGCGACCAGTAGGGATTTTATAGCCATTACCCATTCCCGAGATCAAGTGGAATGACGTCACAAATAATTTCGTGACCAGTTTTCCGAGGTCGCCTTGAGGGAATGACGATGTATGGGTTTTCATTGATTGACTCACAAATTTTTCTCACTTCTTGCATAATAAAAAGACCTTCAGTGTTGATCATTTTGGACAATTGTACATCCGGGAGATTATACGTATACCAGGAGTTCCGCACAACATTTTATTTGATAGGGATACACGTTTTACTTCTTGGGTCTGGAAGGGGCCTTAGAAGGCTTTGGGTATACAGGTACCCTTGAGTATGACATACAATCCCCAGACAAATGGACAGTCCGATCTTGCGATTCAGGTGCTTGAGGAAATTCTCCTAGCATTTATTCATGATTTTGGAGGTTCTTGGGAGACACATACCTCTTGTATAGTTTTCCTATAAAAATATTTTCTTGGAAACTATTCATATGGCACCTTCTGAGGCTTTGAACGGTAGGCCATGTCGATCAGCCTTGTGTTGGCTAGAGGTAGGAGAGACATGTATGATGGGACCTCATATTGTCAAAGAGACCATAGAGCCAATAGAGTTGATTCAAAAGAGGATGGCTACTGCACAATCTCATAATAAATCTTATGCTGATCAGTGAAGACAACCTTTGGAGTTCGAGGTTGGGGATCGGGTTTTCCTGCGTCTCACACCGAGGTTGGGACACAGAAGGATTAGGAGACATGGTAAGCTTTCAATGAGGTATCTCGGTCTATTTGAGGTGTCGGATAGAGTTGTTTGGTTGCCTATTGGTTGCAATTACCATAGAGGTACTCGGCTATGCACAATGTCTTCCATGTTTCTAAGCTTCGACGTTACTTTTCAGACCCGTCTCATGCCTTTCAACCTAAGGAGGTTGAGTTAAAGATGGATTCCTTTCTAGGGAAATTAGGGGATGAATTTTTTTAAGTGGGGATGTTTGTAAGAACCCGAACCATCTTTTCGGGTATGTTTTTCCATTTCTAGTGTTTTTTTGATAAATCGGAATTTCTGGAAATTTACAAAGTGCACACCGTGTACTTTATGTGTACACGCCGTGTACTATATTGCTGCAGGAGACTATGTGAAGGCTATGTATGACCACACACACGGCTGTGTGAGGGTGACTTGGAGGCTGCATAAAGTGGATTATGGAAAAGAGAGTTCACACCGTGTACTTCAAAAGTACACACTATGTATTTTGTTTTTTTTTCATTAAACGGACCGATGTCACGTCTAATCGACATTAACATCTTCTTCTCCAGCTTCTTTGACCGAGAGTGTCCCGTACATCCCCAAATCTTCTTTATGCCCCTGAGCCTCCGTCCATTCTACGAATTTACGGTCGTTGATTGCGTTGGAACCGTAGCAGTATGTTCTTCCTTCACCTAGAGAATCATTTTCCAATTCCTCCTATTTTCCATGTTGTCATGGGATGAACGTTCTAGGGGTTCTTGTAGATATTCGACGTTCTAATGTGATTCAAGATTCTAGGTTCACGTATAGAGATCTCTTAACGTTGGGGTAGGTGGTTTTTTCCTATAT
Organism: Viscum album; assembly: GCA_963277665.1. Taxonomy (NCBI): domain Eukaryota; kingdom Viridiplantae; phylum Streptophyta; class Magnoliopsida; order Santalales; family Viscaceae; genus Viscum; species Viscum album. The sequence goes on from OY728132.1 coordinate 921,063,375, forward strand.
GTTGAATGTCATTGAATTTTATGTCCAATTTTGACAATACCCTTGAACGGGGTAATTTGCGTTTAACGTTTTATCACTGTGTTTTTTCTGCCATGCTTGTATGCTTGTGTAGTGGTTTTTTGGTTTAGAATAATGTTGTTTATCATGCTTTGGATGTTTTTTCGTGCATGTTATGTTATGACCATTTGTCTCTATTTTCCCAGTTTCCCAGGCCTAGTGATTGTAGGACAGAGTGTTGCTTTCTAGCATGCTTGTTATGTTATAGACTGGTTAGCCAAGTAGCCCTATAGTTTTTCATTGGCCATATTGCATCATTATGCTCATTGACTAACATGGGGTCGTGAGAACCTGTTTATTATATACTCTACAGGGATAGACCGAGTGAGCTTCCCCCGAGAGTCTTTGTGTATTATAGACTATACGGGGATAGATCAAGTGAGCTTCCTCAGAGTTTATTTGAGCATTATAGACTATACAGGCATTGACTATGTGAGCTTCATTAGAGAGTCTTTTGGAATTATATACTATACAAGGATAGATCGAGTGATCTTCCTTTGAGATCCTTTGTTCTTCTTTGAATTACCGTGGACCATCCTATACTATTGGAGGAATTGACTGAATGATCTTCCTCAGAGAGTCTTTGTATGAACTAGGCTATAATTGGAAATGACTGAGTGTGCTTCCTCAGAGATTAATTTGACCTTGGGACTTTAAGAGTAATTGACCATGTGTGCTTCCTTAGAGAGTCCCTGGATACCTTAGACTATAAGGAAATTTACTGTGAGTTCTTCCTCAGAGAGTCTTTATGAATTATTATGACCCAACCAGAGGGGTTAGTCTGAGTGAGCTACCCATAGGGTTGCTAGTACTTGTTAGGTATGAACAGAAGGGATGGCTGTGAGTACTTCCCAGAGGGTTACCTGTTTGTGTTTGGTTATTGCTTGATATTAGAATTATAGATTGTCTACTGTTGAGTACTTTCATGTTTACTGCTTTTTGTTCTTTTACCTTTCATATATTCTCTGAAAGTTAGAAACAGATCATTAGGTGGTTGTCTCCTAATATTTAGTCTCACACTCTGTTTTGGTAATGATTTTGGTCCCAAACAGATTATGTTGCTGTAGGTCTAGATAAGGGAAATCACCCTTCTACTTCAGGTACTTGGCTTGCTGTGGATCTGGAGAGCATAGGACCAATCTTAGGCTTGCGATGTTGATGATCTGTTTATCTCTATTCCTTTTGTACTTTGGTTTAGGACCATTGTATTCTAGAATTGTGGTTTTTTGGCTGCTTTCCTTGAAATATATGTATCAGAATCATTGTTATATATATTTGTGTTCTCCATTTTACTTCTTCCAATCATTCACTGTCAACTTTTGAATGGATTATTACTGATTTTGCTGTTGTATATATTCATTTACTTCCACTATGTACTTTTCCCGTGATGGTATAGTTTCCACACAATCACACCCAAGGCCCTCACTGCTAGTTAGTAGCCTTTGGTGTTTGGGTAAATTTTCTTGAGGACATGTGACCAATCGGGTACAGGGTGCCTCGGGATGGCCTCTGGAACCGGGACGTTACACTGTTCATGAACTAGAAATTAGGAAAGTGTTTGGAATAAGTCACCTTGAACTCCAAGAAACATAAAAATGCACCCATTAAGAAATTCAAATCATGCGCATCCCCTCACTTATAAAATGTAATCCAATAATCCTTTTCATTAAACTACATTGGAAAACCATGATCAAAGAAACCTTTAACAATAATTTTCTATAACTATAGTCATTAATCATAGTATATTATATTCTTAAAATACAATTAAAATGGTCATTAATAAGGGATTTAAGGATTTCATGAGAAGAATAGGTCAACACAAATTAAAGGTTATTTCTTCTTCTACATACTCTAAATCTTTTTAACCCATATAAAAATAATATTTTATTTTTAATAAATCTAATTATATTAAATTATGGTAATAGTAAAATCATATTCCATTTTATTTAATCCTACGTAATGAGAAATCATCACTCATGCAGACCAACATCTTACAATTTACATGTAGCCATGAAATTTGATATTCGTCACAACTTTCCATTGATTGTTATAAAGATAGAAATATTAAATATATATATTATTTACTAAATAATTATTCATATTAATTTATGATTTCATCTCTGTCTTCTAACCTACCCATACATTTGAAAATGATGTTTTCTATCTTTCATAGATGTGGACTACAACCTAAGTGAATATATGGGTATCATTTTTCTATTATTCATTACACGAATAGAAATTAAGATATATTTAATAAATATATAATATATATAAATTATCATTGATTAATTAATGGTGAATTAGTGATTACATTTATTTTATTCCATCATTTGAGAAGTATAAATGTAGTTTATTCCTTTGTAGGACCTAAAATCTACATTAACGGTGTAATTCATTTTTCCATCTCTTCCATCTATTAATGATACAAAAAATATATATATTGAATATATATCATATTTATATAAATATTAATAATATTAATATAATTTATCAATTATTAATATACAAATCCCAGAACCATAGAACTATTGTTAAATGAAATAGTTAATAATCAAAAATGATGATTATAATGAAGAATAGTTTATAAATGGGTATTTGAATACTATATTGAGAATAAATATGATATTATATATATTTATAAGGATAAGTATATATTAATGAATAATATATATTTTTTGTAAAAGTGGTTAAAGTCACTTATAAGAGAATTCAAATGTTACATATCGAATTTCATAGAAAATTTCATTTTATATAGTTATTGATTAGGATTGAACATATATTAATGGAAATTATAGGATCCTTATTTGATAAAAAAATTACTTTTCTATTCCCCAAATTATATCATGAAAAAACAATACCTTATATTTTCTGCACTTTAAGTCTCGTGATTCTGAAAGAGTGTTTTGAATGAAAACCCATCAAGGTTTTACTTTTCGTACAAGAATATATTTCATCCATAATTATATTTTTATAAGTATTTATTAATGTGATTATATTAATCTTCTATATAAATTTTGTAATATTAATTTTACATATCATTCAATTTCGATAAAATAAATTAAAATTAATATTTTTGATGTTTTCCAAATGAAGTACTAATTACAAAAAAAGTAATGAATCATTATTTTAATATACACCATATAAATAGATTTTCTATACATTATTATAGATAATTATTATTCCATCCTTTAGGATTTTCATTGAATAGTGTATCATATTATTTTGTAATCATTTATATTTTAAATAAAATATTTTAAAATAATAAGGTTATATTTGACAAGAAATGGTCTAATGATATTTTAAAGGTATATTCATCCATGAAAACACCCATTTATGTTTTAGGCATATGATACATTAATATCATATATTTTTATTCATTGGAATTTTTAGTATGATAAAAATGATGTTTCATATCATTTATTCAAAATGGATAATTTATGACTTATATAGAATTTTGACAATGAATTGTTTTGATTATTCTAAATATAAGGATTGCACTAGACACATAGTGAATGTCTCTTTCTATTTCTATATATCCACTTAATGCATTTATGGTTCTCATGAGACCAAATGGATTTGGATGATGTATATAGTGTTGTTATGATCAATACATAATAGTTTGGTATTTGGGGTATACAATCCCATTAATTTATAATGTATTCCTCGAGAGTCCATTCTATGATGATTATGTGTATGTTGAAAGTCATTGATTGTATAATTAATTATTTAATGGTTAAGAGTAATTGATCATGAATGTACTAAATTAAGAAATCATTTATTATAAATTAAGTTTTCTTTATCCATTTTTTTATCTAACTTGATGTTTTCCAGGGATGATAATTGGACACTTTCAATATTTATTGAATGGAATGTATTATTATTATCAAAATTTAATAATTAATTGTAACACCCCAATCTTCCACGGTACACTTCTCTTTGAATAATACAATAGCGTGTCTTGTTCGCAACACTGTGTTCAAGTACACCACGACTTACCAAACTAGCTGTTCAAAAGAGGTTATGAATAGTATTAACTAAATTTTAAATATTATATTATCCATATAATTTTAATCCATATTATGAGTTTCTACGACATGATTTATGAACAAATTCATTTTTTTCAGATAAAACAAGTATTTTTCAAAAAAAATGAAATTTTACCGCCTTTTAATGGTGAAGCCTTTTTAAAACCAATATATGAAACTTTTATATATTCAATTTGACAAAATGAAATTCTTCTTTAGAATCAGGTAATAATAATTTAGTATCAATAATGTTTTGGTGTCTTTCTAATAACTTTCATATTTGGGTGAATAGTGAAAAATACTATATTTTAACTAAAAACAACTTTTTAATCGAAATAATTAATAGTGATAAATTATGAATTTGAGTGTTTTTAAAATATATATAAAATATAATTTTACCATGTAATATAATGTGGGTCATTGAACAAAATTTCACATTTAAACCGAACATAAAAAATTGTGAATCTTTTGATAGTTATTATTTCAAAAAAACACGCTTTTTGTTTTAACAACGGGAATTAATTTTATATTAATTTCTGCCACTTCTGTGTATTGAATTTGAAAAAATGGATTCCATATTTTGAATCAGGATTTCAAATTTTTTTAAATAGGTAACATTTATTTTTAGTCATTTTGAATAATTACTTCGGTAAATATTTTATTTACCAGGGTTAAATGGTATATCCAATAAATAAGGGTAAATAAATAATATTATAATAATAATAAATTATCCTAAAACGTGTCTTAACAATATTTGTTGATACATGGCTGACCATGGGCATATTTGGGTCGATTTTGGGACCCCATGGATCCATTTGTAAGTGATAATGACACTTTATATTAATTAAGTTACAGTAATTACAAAAATGACATAAGCATATATCTTTTATAAAAACAATTTTTACATAAGGTTATATATTTTGGATTTTAGACTATAAATATTCATTAAAAAGATAAAATGATTTCCAACATCATGATATTTTATTTACAATTTTTAGACATTAAATAATTTAATTTATTAATGACACAATGATGATGCAGTAATTACCTAATTAAGGAAAAATTAGAATAATTGATATTATAAATGCCCAAATAAATATAATTTGATACTTTTTATGAATTACACTAATTTTATTGGTTAATATGAACTGTTAGTATTTCTTTAATTAACGTTTTTTGAAGTAATCATTCTGTTATGAGTTTTTTTAAAAATCAATTATTTAATACTGTTAAAATAGACATAAAAGAGTTTTTAAATAAAATATTATATTATTAATTGATATTAAATTCTTAAAAATCTAAGGTTCGGCCAAGAGACTTATATAATGATATTTTCATCATTAATGGACCACTTGGGGGGTCCTTTGGATGTATATGGTAAGTTTATTAACAATATAATATAAAAATACAAAGAGACATTGTAAAAGTGAAACTAATTAACTAAGAGTTAATACTTAAAGATAAGGTTTATATAATGACCCAAACCTGTCTAAATTCTATTGGTTGAGTGTTTCGTATCCCATACCCACATTAACCTATAAATAATATTCTTTGGAGCCATTAGAAACTAAATATGAATTTATTATAAAATAATATTTCTAGCTTTTCCAAAGGTGCCCCTCACCCCTCTTATAAAAGGGCACTCCTCCTTCTCATTAACTCACACCTTCAAAGCATTTTTGTTCGTCCAACCTCTGCCCAAATACTCTCTAAGCTTCCCTCACTTAATCCTAGAGGCCTTCCTTTAGTCATAAATTCAACTTAATGATCCCATTTGATCCAATCAAAAAGAAGAACCCAAAGAAGAGGTAATGATTTCACCACCCTTTTCCAAGTTCATTTCTTCTTCCACTTGTTCATCCTTTGTTGTTACCATTATAAAATAATAACTCTAGTATCTTATATATTCTATGATTACATTATAAATATGTAACTACCATATTCAGTATTCTATCCATCCTTTGAATAACATGTCACCATACGTGTGTACGTACGACTTTACATCTCCACGTCGTGGTGTAATTGTTATTCAATAAATTATTATTTGGATGGGTATAATAATGATGTGTAACTCATGTAAATAATAACTATAACATGATAATGAATATGTATATATGATATACCATCCAATTATATATTATTTTAATATCAAAATAATGATATTGTCGCTCGTGCGTACGTACGGACTACCGTCTCCACGAACGCGATGAGATTCATTCTCCATCGTATCCATTCAATTATAATTATCATTTGATGATTTAAAAATAATGTTTAAGGACTTGATATCATTATGGATATGAATAAGATACAACCTATCCATTACAAACATGTCTTACGTAACAAAACATATAAAAGAAAACGAGTAAGTTAACACCTGAAACAACGATAATACTAAGATATTATTAACAAATCAATGTTAAAAGATCATATATGATATCATATTAATGTATATGATTCTTTTATAATTTAAAAAAATTTATTTCACCATTATACAAGAGGATATCCTACCCCCAACCAAGGAAAAGTACAAGGTAAGGGGTTTCTTAACTCACTCTTAATTTCGTGAGAATTCCATTGTTCACCACTTAATTATTGCATGTGGTGTATGTGTACTGCCCATGGTTGTATTCATTGTGTAATATACTTTAATTCATGTATCTGTACATCATCATTGTATGATCCTTATTTCATGGGTGTATGTTTCGTAAGTTACAAAATTAATAAGGGAATTTGATATTTCAATTTCCATTTATTCGACTTTACACAAACTTCATTGATTATTTTAGTCCTAGATTATGTGTGGAATCACTATTCATTTGATTATGTCATAATTTCCACTCCCCTATTCTATGGATATACTTTTTGATACACATAATCACTCCATTGATAATTTCTCAAGTTATCGATTTGAATTTGATAAGAGTAATTTTAACTCATTCTCCATTTGTTGAGTTAAACATCCAATTAATTGGTGTTGCTTTCACAAGATTATGTGTGAATGTACTTTGATTGTTTTACACTGATTATCCAATCATATTTAGTGTATTTATATTTTTCACACATAACTATGTCATTGATTTATCCTTAATTAAAGGATACGGCCTTTATGAGAGATTTCATCTCAATTTACATTCCATTGAGACTTCTTTGTTGTTATACACCAAATCACTTTTATGTGGTGTATATACTGTACTTTGACATCATATATCATGAATTACTTTATTCTCATGATATTAAAATGTTTTGATTACCTCAATTATTTGTATTCATGTGTCTCTCTTTTGGTTAGAAACTCTAACTAAAATACCATTTTTAAATGTTTTAAAGACTTATTCTTCTAAATCATCCTCATTAATGTCCATTTAAAAAAAAATGATTTTATGGATTTATTTATATGGACATTAAAGTTTTATAATTGAAAATCCTTTTAAAAGTTTCCAAGTGGTATGGGAAACATTGATTCAAAAATCTATTTTAAATGGATTTTTGAGAAATAGTGTGACTTTAAATGATTTCCAGAAAAGGGGGATATTTCTCTCGAATTGTTTTGATAATTATTTTCATCTATGTCAATATCCTTCATTATTCACGATTGAGGTTAATATGATACAATACAATCTTCCATATTGTATCGAATGAGTTATGTTTGACTGTGGATGTGCTATTTTTATACCATTCATGGTTTGTGGATAAAGTATTGACATTTCGTATGCTAGTTTTAATATGAATGTTTATGTTCTATTTAAACCTGTTCATATGAGGAATGCATTGGACTGAGTAAGTGACGGGTGGACCCGCTATAGCTCCTCGATGCATCGGTAGGTCTCATAAGACAAACTACTGTCTTGGCACAAGGCCTTAGAAAAATCTTATATGTAGTCTTGGCATGAGGCCTTAGCTATGTGGTTATGATAGTCTATCATTATGCATTCCATCATTATTAAAGTGGTTATTGATATTGCATGTGATTATTCGATTAGTAGAATATCCATGCTAATATGTAAATGTAATTTTTTCATTTTACTTTTGCCATACTAAGTTGATGTTGAAGTTTAAAAGGTTTTGGTTTTAGTTATAAATTACCTTAAATGTTTATTCTTATTTATAAAAGTTTCCGCTATATTGTTATCCTTACTGGGCATTTGAGCTCACCCCTTTTCTATGTTTTATTTTTCCCAAGATGTGAAGATGTTAATTATGAATGACCTACAAGGATTTTATGAGGGGATAATAGTGTGGACTATGGAGACATTATGTTGTTGTTGTAGTTTTCACTTTATGATGTAATTTAAAACATTATGAATATATCTGGTGTTTCCAAGGCTACTAAACCAATAGGTCTTTTGAGATTTGATCTTTCATTTGATCATGCCAATGTTATGTAATAATGCACCGACTCTGGATAACTGGGGTTGAGGCGTTACAGTTGGTATCAGAGGAAGTTTAGTATAACCCTTGGAAGCTATATTTAGATAAAATCTGATTAGAGCACGTAGACCTAAGATGAACATTGAGGATTAGTATGGAATAAATTCATATAATTTTGGTATTGTAGATATTTTGTGATGTTTCTGAGCAATACATCTATTTCTAGATACGAGCAGGTAGAAGTGTCTCTGGCATAGACGTACCTAGGGGTAAAACCCGAAAACACCTCATTGAGCTAGACTCGAATGAGAACTAGTGCCCGACAACGGGCCTTGCTGCACTCTTGGTTACGACACTCCCAGGGGATATGCTTAGGATAATTTACATTTTCTTTACAAACCAATTTGAAGTAATATATATATAAGATGAGAGTAAATGACCTAGGTTAATCCTAATATGTTTCAAATTGAGAATATGGTGACACGTTAATCTCTAAATGATTTTATGAATATTGTTACTCACACAATGCCTTCTGGTTTTAGTAAATGGATAGATTCCAAGAGAGTCATAGTGACTTTGAGATTGATGTACAAGGTGTGAACGGTGGTGGAAATGAGCAACAAAATGGAATGTTGATAGGAGTAAAATATATCGTCTTTATTCCAAATCAGTTTCCCAAAAATATGGTCAACACCATATATATTAACCAACTCCTGGACTCAACAAGGAATAGAAATGTGATGAATGATAAGAGATCCAGCAGTGGAGACCATGGAGAAACGAATCCTCAATTTCCATCATGCAGGAAATGTGGAAGGAGACACCCAGGAAAGTGTCTCAATGGGACAAAGAAATGCTTTAAATGCGGGAAGGAAGGACATAATGTGAAGAATTTCCAAAGAAAAATGAAGAGTACTGTGGAAGAAGATAAAAATGGTCCCAAGAGTCCATTTACAGTCATTTTCCGTATATGTAGGGGTCCTGGCCATTACCCAAGTGAATTACCTAGGATATTTTCTTGGTCAAAGAAGAAGCTATGTGGAAATAAATGGTTTGAGAAATGTTTAAAAAGTTTTAGTGCTCCTTGTAAATGGGTTTACGTTGGAATAATTTTCTCTTGTATTTGTAACCCTCCAGTTTTCCATGTGAGAATGATATTTGAGGAAGAATTATCTCTTCTCTTGTGGATATAGTTATAAATAACCATTTGGTTTTATATGATCATTGGGTTTGAGACAATTATAAGTTATTATAATTTGGTATGAAAATTCAAGGTATGCGATAAGATTTGTTGTAAAATTATGTTATGGTTATTTTGAGGAATTTATCTCATTTTTGTAATGTTATAAAACATATATTTTGAAAAGGAAAACACGCAGACCGTGCGACAACCCGTCGCGTCGGACAAAGCTGTGGGAATCGAACCCACAACCAATGTGTGATTGGGATTTATCGCCTACCACTGGACTACGTGAAGTCCCTGGATAGTGTGACTAATTATTTGTAGTTAAATTATTTTATTTATCAATAATAAGTTTATTTGGGTTCTTATATCTTATCAAATGAATACCCTTGGTATAGGAAAATGATTTGGTGATTAAGTGACAAATGTTATTTTGGAAGATGTTCTCTTTGTTGGGAACACTATATGCCCATGGAAAATAAAATACTACGGGGTTTCATTTGTGAAGTAATGGTGGATTTTTATCTACGTTTTTATTATGGATTTATAGTCATTTGGGTTATTTATGGAAAGGATTAACCTATAATAGAGAATATGTGATTAGGTTTATTACTTTTAAGTACGTGACTTTAAGAGTATTTGATGTCATTTGGAGATACAACTTAACATGAGAGACTACATAATCAAATTCTTCCATGTTTTGGGTTTCAATATTAGTTTGGATTATATTGAAGGATTTTAAGGACAATTGATTATTGAATGGTATTTATTTAACTTTGGGGTATTATTGGTTTAATTTTAGAAATTAAGATTAGTGTTTATTTCTCTCGAGGAATATCCTTTTGGGGGATCATTAGATCTTGTAATAAACATTTTAGTTTTGATTAATCTCTAAAGACAATGTAAATATATAGTTTATCCTGAATGCATCATGTGATTCTATAGAAGTTTATTCTAGCTCTTCCAATGTGACCAAGTCTTCTTGAATACTCATCATTTAAAAAAATGAGTTAGTGGTTGAAATTTATTAAACAATGAAACTCTACTTAAAAAGTACGTATATATCTTTATATTATTAGTCAATATCATAAATAAATTCCTCATTCTTATGTGATGTAACTTAAAACAAAAAATGTTTTCCGTTTACTTTTACTACTAGGAGACTAATGATCGTTTGTCCCAACACATGTTTGTAGTTTTCTTACTGTTAACTTTCTCCTGATCATAATTTTTATCCCTCTCCATCAGAACTTGACACTTAGTTTATCATCCACATCCATGTTTTCCTTCCTGGAATCCTAGTATGGGTTATCTAGGGTGACCATTAGACCTCTCTTTCTTTCATTTAAAGTGATAGTTTTATTGACTCTTTTTCCAATGTGGGACTTCCCATTCTTAGGCCAAATTTTTATAATTGCGTGGACGCAATTTATTGAAGGAGGGGTGAATGTAACACCCTATTCTTCCACGGTACACTTCTCTTTGAATAATAGAATAGCGTGCGTTGTACGCAACATTGAGTTCAAGTACACTACGACTTACCAAACTGGCCGTTAAAAAGAGGTTATGAGTAGTATTAACTAAATTTTAAATATTATATTATCCTTATAATTTTAATCCATATTATGAGTATCTCAGACATGATTTATGAAAAAATTCTTTTTTTTTCAGATAAAAGATGAATATTTCAAAAAATTGAAATTTTACCGCCTTTTAATGGAGATGCGTTTTTAAAACCAATATTTGAAACTTTTATATATTCAATATGACAAAATGGAATTCATCTTTAGAATCGGGCCATAAGAATTTAGTATCAATAATGTTTTGGTGTCTTTCTGATAACTTTCATATTTGGTTGAATAGTGAAAAATACTATATTTTTAATAAAAACAACTTTTTTAATTGAAATAATTATTAGTGATAAATTATGAATTTGAGTGGAATTAAATTATATTTAAAATATATTTTTACCATGTAATGAAATGTGGGTCACTGAACATAATTTCACATTTAAACTAAACATAAACAATTGTCAATCTTTTGATAGTTATTATTTCATAAAAACACGCTTTTTGTTTTAACAACGGGAATTAATTTTAAATTAATTTCTGCCACTTCTATGTATTGAATTTGGAAAAATGGATTCCATATTTGGAATCAGGATTTAAAAATTGTGTAAATAGGTAACTTTTATTTTTCTACATTTTGAATAATTACTTCGGTAAATATTTTATTTAACATGGTTAAAGGGAAAATCCGGTAAATAAGGGTAAATAAATAATATTATAATAATATTAAATTCCCCTAAAACGTGTCTTAACCCTATTGGAAGATACATGGTCGACCATGTGAATCTTTGGGTCGATTTTGGGACCCCATGGATCCACTTGTAACTGATAATGACACTTTATATTAATTAAGTTAAAGTAATTACAAAAATGACATAAGCATATATCTTTTAGAAAACCAATTATTACATATGGTTATATATGTTGGATTTTAGACTATAAATATTCATTAAAAAGATAAAAATATTTCCTACAAAATGATATTTTATTTTCAATTTTCAGACATTAAATAAATTAATTTATTTATGACACAATTATGATGCAGTAATTACATAATTAATGAAAAATCAGAATAATTGTTATTATAAATAAAAAAATAAATATAATATGAGACTTTTTATGAATTAAACTAATTTTATTAGTTTATATGACATGTTAGTATTTATTTAATTAACTTTTTTATATGTAATAATTGTCTTATGATTTTTTAAAAAATCAATTATTGAATAGTGTCAAAATTGACATAAAAGAGTTTTTAAAACAAATATTATATTATTAATTGATATTAAATTCCAAAAATTCTAAGGTTCGCCCAAGAGACTTATATCATGAAAGGTTCATCATTAATGGACCACTTGGGGGTCTCTTGGATTTATATGGTATGTTTATTGACCATATAATATAAAAATACAAAGAGACATTGTAAAAGTGAAACTAATTAACTAAGAGTTAATATTTAATGATAAGGTTATTATAATGACCCAAACATGTCTAAATTCTATTGGTTGAGTTTTTTTCTACCCATCCCCTCCTTAAACTTTAAATAATCATATTTGGAGCCATTATAAACCTAATATGAATTTATTATAAAATAATATTTCTAGATTTTCCAAAGGTGCCCCTCACCCCTCTTATAAAAGGGCACTCCTCCTTCTCATTAACTCACACCTTCAAAGCATTTTGGTTCGTCCAAAATCTGCCCAAATACTCTCTAAACTTCCCTCACATCATCCTATAGTCCTTCCTTTAGTCAGAAAGCAATCTTATGGAGACCTTTTGATCAAATCAAAAAGAAGAACCCGAAGAAAAGGTAATGATTTCACCACCTTTTTCCAAGTTCCTTTCTTCTTCCACTTCTTCTTCCTTTGTTGTTACCACTCTAAAATTATAATTCCAGTATAATATATATTCTGTGATGTTATTATAAATATGGTACAACCATATTCAGTATTATATCCATCTTTTGAATAACATGTCACCATACGTGCGTACGTACGGCTTACCGTCTCCACGTCGTGGTGTAATTGTTATTCAATAAATTATTATTTGGATGGGTATAATAATGATGTGTAACTCATGTAAATAATAAATATAACATGATAATTATTCTTAATATATGATATACCATCCAATTATATATTATTTTAATATCAAAAGAATGATATTGTCGCTCATGCGTACGTACGGACAACCGTCTCCATGAATACGATGAGATTCATTCTCCATCGTATCCATTCAAGTATAATTATCATTTGATGATTTAAAAATAATGTTTATGGACTAAATATAATTCTGGATATGAATAAGATACAACCTATCCATTACAAACATGGATTAAGTAAGAAATCATATAAATGAAAACAAGTAAGTTAACACCCGAAACAACGATAATACTAAGATATTATTAACAAATCAATGTTAAATGATCATATATGATATCATATTAATGTATATTATTCTTTTATAATTTAATAAAAATTATTTCACCATTATACATGAGTTTAACCTACCCCCAACCAAGTAAAAGTACAAGGTACAGGGTTTCTTAACTCAATCTTAATTTCGTGAGAATTCCATTGTTCACCACTTAATTATTGCATGTGGTGTATGTGTACTGCCCATGGTTGTATTAATTGTGTAATAAACTTTAATTCATTTATATTCACATCATCATTGTATGATACTTCTTTCATGGGTGTATGTTTCGTATGTTACCAAATTAAAAAGGGAATTTGATATTTCAATTTCCATTTATTCGGCTTTACGCAAACTTCATTTATTATTTTACTCCAAGATTATGTGTGGAATCACTATTCATTTTCTTATGTCATAATTTACACTCCCCTTTCTTATGGATATACTTTTGATACACATAATCAATCCATTTATAATTTCTCAAGTCATCAATATGAATTTGATAAGAGTAATTTTAACTCATTCTCCATTTGTTGAGTTAAACATCCAATTCATTAGTGTTGTTTTTACAAGATTTTGTGTGAATGTCCTTTGATTGTTTTACACTAAATATCCAATCATATTTAGTGTATTTATATTTGTCACACATAACTATGTTGTTGAATTATCCTTAACCTAAGGATACGACCTTTATGAGAGATTTCATCTCAATTTATATTCCATTGAGACTTCTTTGTTGTTATACACAAAATCACTTTTATGTGGTGTATATAATGTACTTTGACATTTTATATCATGAATTCCTTTATTCTTATGATATTAAAATGTTTTTGTTACCTCAATTATTTGTATTCAAGTGTCTCTCTTTTGGTTAGAAACACTAACTAAAATACCATTTTTTAATGTTTTAATGACTTATTCTTCTAAATCTTTCTCATTAATGTCCATGTTTTAAAAAATGATTTTATGGATTTATTTATATGAACATTAATGTTTTAGAATTGAAACTCCTTTTAAAAGTATCAATGTGGTATGAGACACTTTGATTCAAAAATCTATTTTTAAATGGCTTCTTGACAAATAGTGTGACTTTAAATGATTTCCAGAAAAAGGGGGATATTTCTCTCGAATAGTTTTGATAATTATATTCATCTATGTCAATATCATTCATTATTCTCGATTGAGGTTGATATTATACATTACAATCTTCCATATAGTATCGAATGAGTTATGTTTGACTGTGGATGTACTATTTTTATACCATTCATGGTTTGTGGATAAAGTATTGTCATTTCGTATGCTAGTTTTAATATGAATGTTTATGTTGTGTTTAAACCTGTTCATATGAGGAATGCACTAGACTTAGTAAGTGACGGGTGGTGACCTCTATAGCTACTCGATGCATCGGTAGGTCTCATGAGACAAACTAGTGTCTTGGAACAAGGCCTTGGAAAAATCTTATATGTAGTCTTGGCACGAGTCCTTGGTTATGTGGTTATGATAGTCTGACATTATGCTTTCCATCATTTTGAAAGTAGTTATTGATATTTCATGTGATTATTCGATTAGTATAATATCCATGTGAATTAGTAAATGGTATTATTTCATTTTACTTTTTCCATACTATGTTGAAGTTCATGTTTAAAAGGCTTGTGATTTAGTTATACATTGCCTTAAATGTTTATTCTTATTTATGAATGTTTCCTCTATATTGTTATCCTTATTGGGCATTTGAGCTCACCCCTTTTCTATGTTTTATGTTTCCCAGGATGTGAAGAAGTAAATTATGAATGACCTACAAGGATTTTATGAGTGGATAATAGTGTGGACTATGGAGACATTATGTTGTTGTAGTAGTTTTTCACTTTATAATGTAATGTAAAACTTTATGAATATATATAGTGTTTTCCAAGGCTACTAAACCAATCGGTCTTTCAAGATTTTATATTTCTTTTGATCATGCCAATGTTATGTAATAATGCACCGACTCTGGGTAACTGGGGTCGAGGCGTTACATTAATTATTCCACATTTTATCGTTATAGATTTAATTATACTAACCCTTACTATGAATATAGGGTCACAATTTATTTGTTTTCCTTTCAATAAAAAAATGAAGAAAGATATTGTGTTTGGTATGGAAAATCAATGATTACTCCCTATGATATGTTATAGTATTTTTAATATAACAAAGAATTATTGCATTTATCTAGTCTAAAAATATTATTAAACAATTTTTTGTTTTGGGATATGATCATTTATATCTAGTTCTAATTTAATAACAATCCATTGAATGGAGGAACTATGGTCGATTTATTTTCAGTTGGAATCAGATGGATTTAATTAATAACCATTGGATTTAGAGTTTAAATATCTATAGATAACATGAGGATTATAATAATTCATCATAATAATTTGGAACATTTACCAATATTGAGTATTTATTTTATGTCTCAATATTCATTTTACTTATAAGCTACCTCGGTTTATGACATTGTATAGGGATAGAGCCTAACAGAATGAAGATAATAAAAAGCCATAGTAAATGTAGAGATTTATATACTATGAAATAAAATTCATCTGGTGTTGGATCTTTTCATATCATGGATATCATTGTATAGAATACTTAGGTTATGATGAATAACCCTATCCATATGATGGAACATGTTATTCAATAGTTTGATCCCCCCATTTTTTTATTTCTTAAGTAGATAGGATACTTATAATTTTAATATAAGTAATAATCAAATGGTTTATTAACAATGCATTATATCCCCTAAAAATAGATTCCGGGATTTAGAAAATAATGAAATTAAAAAAATATTATTTTGATGGTTTATGTTTTAAATAGAGATGCTTATCAATGTTGGCTATTTATCCAAAATACTAATTTGGTTTGGGAAATACAAATTCAAGTAATATAGAACATTTATCATAGTATTATTCATGAAATACATTAAATATGAGATATGATATAATAATGAAGTTTAATTCCTCAATATATGTCAGAAAGAATGGTGAGACTTTTTTATGAATATGGAAATAAATTATTAGATTAACATGGAATTTTATAGACTATCTACATAATCTAAAAAGTATGATTGATTATTTCTTCTTTGGGATTATGAAAAAACTACAAAAGTAATAAGTCTCTCAAATTCATTCATCCAATGATTATATCATATCAATGACATCAAGATGGAGAAAAAATACTCCAAGTCATATATTTTAATAGAAAATATGAGTGTTAGAGGAGGATTGAGAAAAATAAATAAAATAAATTAGAGGAAGGAAAATAATATATTGGGTGATGTTCACATATGTTATAATTGTTAAACAAAACACCCAGGTACATTCTTAATGGGAATAATTGGTTGTTTCGATTAAAGAGAAATGGGTTATAAATATCTTTAATATATGTGAACAGAATATAACTAGAGTTATACAATGATACAATTGTAAATTAATGGGTATTTATTCAAACCAATTTTCCAAGATTAAGTGGAACATACCACAATAGATGCTACGGGGAGAAGTCCATGAATATGAAAATAATAAATCTCAGGTGGAATTATTGAATTTTCAATTCCAAGAAAATAGAATATTTTATAAATAATTGTTTTATCAATGGAATTCTAAATTTTTATGAATCAATGAACAGTTATGGTTTGTACTGAAATAGTTTTTTGATGTATTTGTAATAATTTCGTAATGGTATAAATTTACATGAAAAGTGGTTAAGTGGTTAATTGGCAAGGAAATATTTTTATTAGAATAAATAAATAGGGATAATATAACAATTAATATATTCCTAATGTTGAGTTATTAATTCTTATTTGGGATTAAGATATGATTTAAATTGTTGATGTCAATGGGATAAGAATAGGGCCCCTAAAAAATGATAAGTGATGTGATGAAATATTTATTTATGATGGTTATAAGTCATTATATTATATAATTAATTTATTTGATAATTAGTTATTATATTTAATGAATAATTATTTAGAATTTTTTTTGAAGTTCTTATGTTTTTATAAAGGTTTTATAGTGATCCTAATTATTAGTGAGATTTAAGATAATATGTTATAGAATTATTCACATTTATGGAATGAAATATTATAAGCTACAATAAATCACGTAGAGACAAATTTTTTATAGAATATTTTAGATTTATGTTTTTCCAATTTTCTCAAACATATATTGGAAGGGTCATAAATTTATATTTTTATAAAATTGATTAGGTTTATTACTAGGGTTTATTGAAGAGGTTTTGTAGACTAATATATTACAAATATCCTTTAATTATTTTATTTTGATTTTCATAAAAAATTATATAAATGAGGAATCAATATTCATTATTTTATGAAAATTATTATCTAATAAAAGATAATTCTAGTGATTTATATACTAAAATTCCATCTTAAATATTAATTTATATGATTAATATATGAATTTAAATTGAGTGAATCACAATAAAGTATGAAATTGTACTTATAAAATAAGATTAAAGGAAGTGTTTTCTAATTATAGTGGTATCTATCATGATAGAAAATAAATCCCTCATATTTAACAAAATGATGATTAAATAAACATTTCATCCTTTTATCATCATTACGATGAATGGATGGACGTTTCCCCCCTTACTATATTATGGTTTTGTGATTGATAACTCTCTCATAACTATGTTATATATCCTAGTTAAATAGTATTTGTATATCATTTCTCCCTTTAATGTATATATTTTAACATCCCAAAAATTTTCTCCTTATTAGAAAACATGGATATATGATATCTTATTTAACCTTTTTTCCTACTTTCCATTTTAGTGGATATTTTACAAAGCCATTGTATAATGTGGGTTTTTATAATAGAAATTTTCAAATATTGAACTATTGATGGCTGAGATAAAATATCATGGAAGAAATTAATTAATGTGGGTATAATGGTACACCCAATGATTTTGGAATAAAATGCCAGATATATAAGAATTTTTTTATTATTTCATCTCTTATTGAACAATGAATTTAAAAAAGAACAATAAACTCTTGAAATATTATTAGTTGAACATAAATGTTATAACATAGTCAAAAAAAATTATCAGTATGAACTTGAATATGATATTTTTGAAAATTAATTATAATGGTTTTTAAATAAATAAAATATATTGGTATATAAGGGCTCAATTTTTTCAATGTCCTTATATGATTTTAAAATAACATTTCCCGAAAATTGTTTTATTGCAATTTTTTAGAAAATAATATATTTATTTATTGATTCCTTTAGAAAATATATTTTACAAATTGAACATAAATTATTATATCCTCATGTCAAAATTATCTTACAATGCTTTTGTGATAATTCTATGATAATGGTGAATTTTAGATAAACATTAAAAATACCTATTTTTAATGAAAATTATATTTTTATTTAATGAATTTAAAAGGGTCCAGTATTTATTAATGTTATGTTAAATGATCAATTTTCCACTGATATTGTGATTAATATAAATATTTTCATTGGAATTATTATCTTGTTGGACTCTTGTATAAATAATTATTATACTTCAAAAAAATATCTACAAATCATATTTTAATCAAATTTTATATTTTATTTTTAAATAAAATTCTACCACATTTATTAATTAAAACATTAAAAATAAAAAAATACATTTAATATAGAGTATAATTATATTTTTTGGGTCCTTTTTATTGTTATTATTTTGAATAGAAACCTTGGTAAATATTTTCCACATCAAAAATATTAAAATTGTAAAAATTGAATAAAAAAACTGGGATATGGCCTTAAAATTTCACTAACACATTCCATTAAAATATTTTAATATTGATTACTCACCAATACCATAATAATTTTATAAATATGATATATTGGTATCGTTTTTCATTAATTTTTATGTTTATAATAGTTTATTAAAAGATCAAGAAAAAAATGCCACTTTCATTCTTTAGATAACTATGATAGTTTCTACAAGGGATTAAAAAAAATTGTAGTTGTAAATGTATATCATAAATATAAATTATTTTCTATCTGGGGAAATTATTTTTAACTTTTGTGACAAAAAAATATCATTAAATTCATACTCAATCCCAATACAATGCTTTTGAAAGTAGAAAAAATCATGTAAAATATTTTAAATACTATTAAATGAATTTTTTTTGAACTTTTTTTTAAAACAAAATTTAATGAAAAAATATAATATATTAGTGATGTTTTAAATGATTATATAATAATTTAGTTATTAATTTTTTTCTCAAACTCATGTTATTTGAATTCTTCACAAAATCACTTTAATATTATTTTATGTTAAATACACATCATTATAAAAAATAAAAATCATAAAAATCAGTAAGGAAGAAAATGCTAATTATAAATTGTCTAAAATGAAACCCCATGAGAATTATTAATCAATTTCTCATATTATAAGTATTATTATAAACTTATTTTTTGAAAAAATCACATTATCAAGATCCGCCTCATTGAAAGGATACTGAGACATAGTCCATTACAATGATTGTACCATTAAATTAAAGATAATTCAAAGAAATAATTAAGTGTGAAAAATATCAATACACCCAATATATGTGAATATTAAGTGTAAAAAAATAATCGGTTATTCATAAATATTAATAGAATGTCATAATCCAAAGTAGAAGTTTCACCCAACGAATTAAAACTTCATTTAGAAGTTCTATTACATAAAATTGGCATCATAATAGTGTCACGTAAAAATTCATAAAATGAGTTGATGGTATGGAAAATGGTGAAATTGAAATACATAACATAAAATATGTCTTTGACTAAAAGATGAGGGTGAAAGGTTCCATTACCTAGAGTGTGACTCATAACATATGTTCCTCGTTTATCCTTAATAATAAACCTAAGTTAATTTATTCTATATTAATAAAAAATTTCAAGTTTATTAGTCCTTTTATATCAATTATTACCTCATTATAAATAGTAAATATATATTTACATTAATATAGGTTGTTTTGTCGATATTTGGTACTTCAGTCAAAAATGAACTCGTTATAATTACAAATTGTCCTTGTGGTCAAAAGTACATTATATCTAGAATTGTATTAATGATATAAATATTTTATATATCTAGTATATATTTATTTAGATCCATTAATATATATTTATAATAGTCAATGACATTTGGATATAAGAAATTAAATCCACTGTTCATGGTGATGGTAAGCCTTACGTAAGCATGAACACAACTTTCATTTCATTTTATTCATTTTGAATGGAATTAAAACCAAATTATACATAGTTATATTATAATTCCAGTTTAATATCATATATAATATCATTAAATCTATCCTTTATACATTCCATGTATGGCATGAATGAGTCATATCACTTTGAGAGGGAGGTAGTCTGCACTTCTTCAAATGAAATTATCATATTTAACCATTATGGAAACCATAAAACTATTATATAAATGAAAAATAAAAAAATCATATAAAAAATATAAATACAATATATATCATATAAAAATATTTCTATCATAATGTCATCCATCAGATGCGGTAGGAGATAATTGAACAATCATCATTTTGTGAGCCAATAGTTCCCCATCCACAGAAACAGTATATTCTAAGTTCATTAGACGGAGGTGTGTGTATGTTTAGTTCAAATAAATCTAATAAAGACCACCTATTTTATTTAGGATACTGGTTTTTATATGTATTCAAATTATAATAAGAGAATAGAGAGTGTAGAAGGAAAATTATAGAAAAGAACTTGAGCGAAGAAGTAACCTTGAAATTGGGTAACTCTCGTAGGATTGAACCAAAAGGATTTCTTGAATAGAAGTATTCATAGGGGAAGGATTCTAGAAGTAATAGTGTGATGTTTGGAGCGTATTTGGGATGATTCTGGATGAACCAATGGGACTTGAGAGGTTCGAGCATGGGTTAGATGTTATGGCCTTTTATAAGGGGGAGGAGGGTCACTTTTGGAATGTTTGAAAGTATTATTTTATTATAAAAATATTTTCAGTTATAAAAAGTCCATAATTCATTATATAATAATACAATATGACTATTATTTGAAATAATTTCAACCAATAGGTTTTCGGCATGTTTTGGTTTCATTTTTAACCATAACATTTAGTTGTAACCCATAAATAACTAATTTAACTCTTACCTTGTCTTCTAGTATATTCATGAAATATGGTTAATATAGTTACCATAAAATGAAAATAGAATCTCAAGTTGATCATTAATGACATTTTCAACATTATATAATTCTTTTCAATGAATCTTCTATTTTTAGGATATTTAAATCATTTAAAAAAGTATTTTTTTTAATCGCATTTTTTCAATTTATAAACTATACATATCCTCACATTAAAAAAACAAATGAACTTGATTATTATGAAAAAAAACATCAATAATTTAAATATAAAAAGTCCTAATCATCTCGAAAATTTGTGTATGGCATAAAAAGTTTCAAATTAAATAAATTTTAACATTTATAATATCATTTATTTAAATCATTCATTAATAAGATAATCCCCACATCATCATTGTGTCATAAATATGATTATTTATATAATGTCTTAAAATTATAAACTAAAAACCGTGATGTATTGATTATTTTTAGCTATCTAATGACTATTTATAGTAAAAAATATCAAGTATAAAACCCCACATTAAAATTGTTCTTCTAAACAGATTCATGTTAATGACATTTTTTGTAACTGAAATAAAAAGTTATTAATGTCATTATCTTACACAGGTGGAATTAAAAGGCCAATAGTTACACCCAAGGATTTTATTTTTTATCCCCGACTCATCCAATAAGGCTAGGACAAGTTTCAAGGTAATTGATATAATATTATAATATTATATTTTCAATGAATTTCACTATGTACCATTAACCGCGGCAAAAAATTATGAAAGTTACTATTCACCAGAAAATTGTATTCATCATATTTGTCACGACCCATACTCGGGGCCCATGCCATGAATTCCTGAAGCCTTTTTTCAATAGGCCAGGGGCTGGCGACTAGAACCAGAGGCGTAAATTCTGATAAAAGTGAAGACATTTCCTTTTTAAATGTAATCCAACATCATAGAGTATGCAACAGAAGTTAGCACAGAGTAAAACTGTATACAAAAGTAAGTGCTGAGAAGAAAAGGGCAGGAAATACAATCCCAAAAGTGAGTACATTACAACTTAAAGACAAGTACAATAGTAGTAAAGTAAAACAGAAACCACTGAGTCGTCCTCCGGAAATCCCACCTGAAGGGTGGGTACATATGGTCTCCTCCACACCTCGGGTATGTTCGTCCACTCTGTGTACATCCCACCGAGTGGTCCACCACCGGGTACCATCCAGCTCCACAAGACTCTACCACGATCAGCATTGTACGTCGTCTGTATCCAACACAATGTTGTGCGGGCATAGCCCCTGCAGGGGTGAGTATAACAATACATAGTAGGGACTCTGAGACCCCCGAAGGTCTCCCAGAATCAATGAAGGATATACCAAAAAGGAAAGACACAATCACGAAGTATCAAACAACTCTACTTAGGTATATGCCCATAAATATACCTAATTCATCAATTCCAGTTCTTCCCCAACTCTCGAGCCCAAGGAAAACCTAGTCCACACATGAAAAAAGTCATTCACATCGATGATAATGATTGAATGTCAAGACTCAGCTCACATAGGTATACATCTTTCGTAAAGTGATAAAGATGATCAGATGCATTTATTGATCCATATAACCTGTCGGACCCACATAGGACACTAGACCAGCTAAGCTGTTAGACCAATGTAGGATACTAGAAAAGTAATCATCGCTGTCAAACCCACGGAGGATTCCAGTATGGTAGTCTTCGTCGCCGAACCCACGGAGGATTCTAGTATGGTAGTCGTCGTCGCCGAACCCCTGGAGGATTCCAGTAAGGTAGTCATTCTAGTGGCAGCCAGCTCTAGGGTTCCCGCACACATCATGCTCGATTCAAGGAGGGTACGCTAATCGAGCAAAGGGGTCGTCTCATCAACTATCAAGAAGTCTAGTTTTGATGTACCCTGACGTTCTGTCTCGTCAAAAGGAACCTGACGCGACAGACGACTCGTCAATCAGACGCCTGGTCTAAGAGATATTGTCTTTTCCGATCCAGGGGCCCTGTTCAAAATACGCTCGTTTCAAACCTAGATTTTTTCCAAAGACGTTCAAAACTCAATTAGAGTATATCAAAAGGACCGCTTCGTTGTGATTGTCCCAGTGCCATATATGGGGCGTCTATAAGATGCAAGGTCATAATGTTATTCATGTTTAAGTGAAAACAGGCCCGACCCGTTAAGCCCTGTGGGCTGGCGGGTCAGGTCATCCCTGTTTTGGTGGGTCCGACCCGATAGAGGGTCGGAGAAGCCTTGTGATTCTTGCAGCCCGGATGGCCGGGGCTCGGCCGGCTGGCCGAGCGGCATGACCTGGATGGGCCAAGTGGTCAGGGGGGGACCCTCTTTCCCGAACCGGTGGTGTCGAGCGGTGCCGCCCTCCCAACCGGCCGACAAAATCAATCCGTCATTCCTAGAACAATTGGACCGCATGGGCGGGCCACTGTCTCCCTACATGGCACCATGGGTGTCACGACCTTCATCCCCCGGCCGGAAGATGACCAGACCTGTTGTTCCTCTAGAGTGGCCCGCCCTGTGCGGGTTGTGATACTTCGCAGCATGTTTCCATTGGTCGTCATCGTTCCTCCATCCCGGCCGGCTTCAGCCGGCCGGTTCTTCTTCGGCCTAGCAGCTCGTGGATGCGGGTCGTGTTTCCTCTCCACACGGCCGGAAAATGGCCTCCGCTTTCTGAGGTCGCCGTCATCCCTTCCGTCACTGTCACCACCAAAATATCCAAGAACCATCGGTGGGTCGTCGGGCTGTGTCTGTTCGGCTCATGCCCTATGTGTTAGGTGATAACATAAGGTAGATGACAACCATAAAATTCAATGAAGAATGGGTACAAAATATTCACATAAATATTGTAAAAACCTCATCCTCGGTTTCAAGAGGAGATTCCTGGAAAAAGGATTTGTAGACGGCGTTGTTGTGCATCCGAGGAGGAAGTAACATTCCCTCAATTATTGCAGAGAAGAGAAAGGAAGGCACGTCGTCGTTTTTTATGGAATTGGCATTATTCATCAACGAGGGAGTCATTATTCATGGAATGATAAAGCTCTCTTATAATTCCCACGGTTCCACCAAAATATTTGCCCAACAAATATTAAAATGAGGCCTTCCCCTAATTTAAAAAGATTTTCCAACCAATTAAAATTGATTCAAAACTAGATTAATTAATTAATGATGTCTTTAATTAAATGAGTTGGCACAAATTAATGGGTGAAAGGGGAGGTGATGAGTTTACACCATTAAGGGGGAGTTTTTAGATTAATTTAAGGGGAAATTAATGGGGAGTTAAGGGAAGGTGAAAGGTTAGGGATCGTGTGGGACCCACCTCACAAATATCCTCTCATGGGAGGTTATGTGGGTGTGGGCCCCACCAATAACTTCCCCATGTATGATTTAACTACCCATGATAAATAAAATTGGTCACAACAATTTTATTTATCTTTTTTATGAAACCCCAAAAATTAACATTCAACCCACATAAAATGCAATTGAGGTAAAGGTCACCTTAAGAGAATACCGGCGCAGTGAGTTCATCAGCATTCTTGAGTTTCAATTCTGAGCACTGGTTCAAAAGATTGAAAAATATGCATGTACGTTTACTGAACGTACCCAAACAAAACATCAGAAATTGATTCCGGGAACTTCGGCCCTTGGAATCAAGTGCTGTTAGAAACAACAGTCTCGAAAAATTGAAAGTATATAAGAAAAAAAATATTCCATGAAATTTCTTGGTCTTTACATTACTCCCACCTCAAAAATTTAAGTCCTCGTAAAGTTACAACTCACAATAGGGAAAAATGGGTGTATGGAGCTCGTATCAGAGCCTCCCGCTCCAAGGTGCTCTCCTAGAGGTTCCCGTGCTGCCAGTGAATGTGCAATAGAGGAATCGAATGTCCATGTTGGACCCGCTGTTGTCAATCCATGATCTCCACTAGGACCTCCGTAATTGTCGCCCCGACATCGATGTCCAGCTCCCAATGATCAATGATGTGGATCTGGTCGTGCACGTATCTCCTCAGCTGAGATTCATGGAAGACGTCATGCTCTCTGTGAAAATGAGGTGGAAGGTCCAGGCGGTAAGCCTCCTCGCCTACTCTGTTGAGAACCTGGAAAGGTCCGATGAAACGTGGTGAAAACATTCCGCCCATGCCCTATCTCTGTAGACCTCATCGATGTGAGACCCGTATGAAGACCCGGTCGCCATCCTCAAACTCTAGTGCCCTTCGTCTCCTCTCATCATAGAACTTATGTATGCTCCATTCAGTCTTCATCCGCTCCTGGATGATCTTCACCTTCAACGTCGTAGCTCGAACCATCTCCAGTCCTACGAGTGCTGACTCCCCAGGGTCAGTCTAGCACATAGATGACCTGCAAGGTCGGCCGTACAATGTCTCGTATGGTTCCATCCTGATGGTGGAGTGGTAACTGTTGTTGTATGTAAACTCCAACAATGGTAGGTGATCCTCCCAGCTGTGACAAAAGTCAAGGACACATGCACGGAGCATGTCCTAGAGAGTCTGAATGGTCCTCTCAGTCTTGTCGTCCGTCTGAGGATGAAAGGTGGTGCTAAGATATAGTTGCGTCCCAAAATCCTCCTGTAACCCCTTCCATATCCGGGAAGTGAATCGAGCATCCTGATCGGAAATTATAGTCGATGGCACACCACGAAGCCGTACGATCTCCTGAATTTAGAGGCATACCAAGCCCTCTACTGAGCCCTGCTCTCTGATTGTTAGAAAGTGGGATGGCTTGGTGAGTCGGTCTACGATTACCCAGATAGAGTCGTGTCCTCTGGATGTACGTTGAAGCCCCGTCATGAAATCCATCGATATCCCATCCCACTTCCACTCTGGGACCTCTAAGGGATATATCAAGCCTTCTGGTACCTGGTGCTCCACCTTCACTTTCTGACATATTAGGCATCGTGAAACAAACGTTGCTACAACCTTTTTAATACCTAGTCACAAGTGTTATCGTCTGAGGTCATGGTACATATTCGTGACACCTAGATGTACCACTATAGGGGATGTGTGAAACTCCTTCAGCACTTCCTCGTGTAGTGAAACTAGTGCCATAGTACGTCCCCGGAATAGGATGACGTGCTCCCCTCCTTCATAAAATCCATAAGGTGTGTGCCCTTTGGATATCTGTGCACGTCTCATCTCATAGTCAACGTCCCCACACTATGCCTCTCTGACTAACTGAAGTAGTGGAGGAGTGACTGTGAGTAACTGTAGAAAGGCTTCTCCATCTCTATCCAGAAAGGATATCTACAACGCGGCTAGCTGCTTTGTCTCCTCTCTTATTATTTGAATTCTTGATCTCCGGATGAGAGCATCAGCTACAAATTTCCCATTTCCAGGAGTATATAATATCTCATAGTCATAGTCCTAGAAGAACTCAATCCATCGCCGTTGTCTCAGGTTCAGGTCCTTCGGCAGAATGATATACCTGAGACAGTGGTGGTCAGAGTAAACTGTAAAGCACTTGCACATCAGAAATTGCCACCACATCTTCAAGGCGAAGGCCACTGCTTCTAACTCTATGTCATGGGTAGCGTAGTTCTGCTCGTGCTGTCTCAACTTCCATGAAACATACGCGATCACTGTTTTCTCCCTCATCAGGACAAACCCAAGTCTGTTCTCTGATGCATTGTAGTATACTACGAACCCAACGCCCTCCTCTGGTAGCCTCAAGATGGGTGCACTGGTCAACCTCTGTCTCAGCTTCTGAAATCTTTTCTAACATCTATCTAACCACACAAATGGTTTCCCCTTATTTGTCAAAGATGAAAGAGGTGGTGCGACTTAGGATAAGTCTGGAACAAATCTCTGATAGTATCCAGCCAAACCCAGGAAGCTCCGCACCTCTGTCACGCTCCTGGATGGATCTAAATCAAGTACCGCCTCGATCTTCACATGATCCACTACTACTCTAGCCTCCGAGATGGCGTGTCCAAGAAAGTGAACCTCTCGAATCTAGAACTAGAACATCGAGAGCTTACCATAAAACTAGAGCTCTTAGAGTGTGTCCAGTACAACCTACAACTGGTCGGCATGCTCCTCCTCAGTGGTCGAGTATATCAGTATGTCATCGATGATGACTATGAGAAAGAAATAAAGGTATGGATGGAAGATCATGTTCATTATACTCATGAAAACTACTGGGGTGTTTGTTACACCGAAGGCCATAACACGGAACTCGTCGTGGCCATACTGGCTCCATAATCTTTCTTTTTTCACATCCTCATCTCGAACTCTGAGATGATGATAGCATGACTTGAGGTCTTTTTTCGAGAACCATCGTGAACCCTTGAACTGATCATTGGGGTCATAAATCTATGGGAGTGGGTACATGTTTTTCAAGGTCACCTGATTCGGGCAACGGTAGTCGACACACAGTCTCATGCTCCCATCTGACTTCTTGGAAAACAAAATCGGAGAAGCCTATGGTGAATCACTGGCTCAGATAAATCCTTTCCCCTGAAAGTCCTCCAACTGTACCTACAGCTCACGAAGCTCAGTGGGAGCCATCCGATATACTGGAGTAGATATTAGTGCTATCCCATGGAACATGTCAATGTAGAAGTCTACCTCTCTACGAGGAGGTTGTCATAGAACGTCTTCAAGAAAATCGTCCTCATACTGATCCACCACAACAGCAAAACTCAGACTCTGCACATCATCTACTCTGAGGATGATACTAGCCAACATATTTGTGATCAGATTCCCTCTCCTCTGCATAAGTCCATCCTGCACTGCAAAGGCTTCGTTCTTGCTGGTGAAAGTGAACCTGCTCCCATCTGTGTAGACACACCGCAGTTTGCGCCTAATACAATAAATCATAGCATGGACTGTATATAACCAGTCCATACCCAAGATGACATCGTAAGGCCTCTCTGCCACTACAAGAAGATCCCAAACGAATCTCTAGCCTCCTAGTGTGAGATCACACTACGGGAAGAAGTGCGTAATCATTGAGTCTTCTCACGTAGGAGTCTCTAATCGTAAGGATTGAGACAACAGCTTCGACGGAATCTCCGAGCTCCGAATAAGGGCAGCGAAAAAAAATATTGACTTGCTCATGTGTCTATATGTATAGCAGCATGGGTGGAGAAGACATAGATTGTACCTTGAATCATCGCAGGTGCGCCATGGTCGTAAGCCTCAACTGCCTGGAGCTGAGCCTGCCACTGTCTGCCAAATCCCAGTGGTCGGTGTGGAACTCCTAGTAGTGTTGGTGTTAGATCCTTAAAATGTTGTCCACCACCCACTGCTCGGCCAGCTTCTCTGCCCCATCTGCTTTCCCTCTACGAACCACCACTGTTGGGGCTCTGCCTCTACCTGGGAGGTCCCTCCACTGTTTGCTGCTCATCTGCATGGTGGGTCAGGAAGTCTTGATCCAAGTGACCCTTCCCGCCGCATGCATATCACTTCCTAATTCTCGTATAGATGGATCTGTTTCGGGAGCCCCGCACAACCTTTCCTATATCTTGAGGTTTCTCTCCTGATGGCTGGGTCATCTTGGACCTCTGGGACATCTGTCTACTGTCAGCTGCAGAAGACTCCGCTATGTGTCTCCCGACGGTGGGTCTCGCTGCTGGTGTCAGCCCAACGAGAAAGTTCTCCACAAGAAGGGATCACTCCAGCACTCCTGCCTGCATTGGAATGCTGAGAGAGATCATCAAAGCCCAGATCTCGTGCCTCAGTCCCTGCTCAAAGGTCCGGGCCTTGAATAATGGGGTTTGTACCATGTATGTGGAGTAGTGAGAGATTTCAGTAAACCTCGCTGAGTACTGAGCTACTGTCATGTTTCCCTGCCGCAGGTGAAGTAACAATTGAATCTGCACCGCATGAAGGGAGGCTGGAACAAACTCCTAGACGAAGAGAATCTCAGAGTTTGTCCAAAGTAAAGATGCCTCGTCTTGCACTGGGAGCATCAAGATCCATCATCTATGTGTTTATGTGTCCATGAGACTCGTAGAAAGGATCACCATAAGATCAGCTATTGTCCCTACTAATGTGAAAACCCTGACGACAGCATCCAACCAATCCTCACCTGCCTATTGGTCTGTCTCTATGCGGAACCAGGGCGGCCTCTGTCACTGAAACTCGTGCAATGCCCTTAGGCATCGTGCACTCTCTACTATTGGGGCTCGCAGTATCAGTGGCTCAGCGGGTAGTGGTACCGCTGGTGCCTCTACTATGATAGGGCCATGCACCGAGGCCTCATCGATCGGTGGGCTACCATCTCGCACGTAACTCGGAATCCTAGCTGGCTACCTTTGTGAGCCATCCTAAAAGGAAATAGTGGTTTCACGGTCAAAACAATATACCTAGTGAGCTGAAACAGGGTAATCACAAAGAAAACATTTGAAACACACATGCAAAAAGTGTTTTCGTGCACTGAGTCAGAAATCAGAGGTCAGGGTCATGGTGTATGGATATGTCAGCCGCCACACCAAAAATAGACTCCATGGACTACAAACCACACTCAATACTCTTAACACTATTTCTTCATAGAAAATAATTATTAGAGTCCTATGTTCGTTGGTAGAACCGAATACTCTGATACTAATTTTTCCCGACTCGTTCTTGGGGCCCTTGCCTTGACTACCCCAAGCCTACCTTCCATAGGACAGGGGCTGGCGACTGGCACTAAAGGAGAAAATACTGATAAAAGGGGTGGTGTTGCCTTTATAAAAGTAATCCAACATCACAGAGTACGCAACAGAAGTATGCACAAAGAAAAACTGTATACAAAAGTAAATTCTGAAAAAAGGGGCTGGAAATACAAGCCCAACAGTGAGTACAGTGCAACCGAAAGACAAGTACAACAGCAGTAAAGTAAAATAGAAACCACGGAGTCATCCTACGGAAATCCAACCTGATGGGTGGGTACAGATGGACTCTTAAGCACCTAGGGTCAGTCCATCCGTTCCGTGTACGTCCTGCCGAGTGGTCTACCTCTGGGTATTTTCCAGCTCCACAAGACTCTACCACGATCAGCGCTGTCCGTCGTCTGCATCCAACACAACGTTTTTGAGGGCCTAGCCCATGCAATGGTGAGTATAAAAATACTCAGTAGGGCCTCGAGACCCCCAAAGGCCTCCCAAAATCCACGAAGGATAAAACAAAAAGGAAAGACACAATCAAAAAGTATCAAACAAATCTACGTAGGTATATGTCCATACATATACCTAATTCATCAATACTAGTTCATCTCCAACTCTTGAGCCCAAGCACAACCCAGTCAACACAAGAAATATGTCAATCACATCGATGATAATGATTGAAAGTCAAGACTCAGCTCACATAGGTATACATCTTCCGTAATGTTATAAAGTTGATCAGATACAGTCACTGATCCATCTAAGCTGTCGGTCCCACATAGGATACTAGACCATCTAAGATGTCAGACCCACGTAGAATACTAGACCATCTACTCGTCGGAACCACGTAGGGTCCTAGAATAGAAGTCAAACTATCGAACCCACGTAAGATACATGAAGGGTAATCATCATCGTAGAACCCACGGAGGATTCCAGTACGGTAGTCGTCTTCGCCGAACCAACGGAGTATTCCAGTATAGTGGTCATCATCGCTGAACCCATGGAGGATTCAGTACGGTAGTCGTTGCAGTCTCAGCCAGCTATAGGGTTCCCGGACACAACATGCTCGATTCCGGTAGGGTCCGCTCCTCGAGCAAAGGGGTCGTCGCATCAAATCTCACCAAGTCTAGAGTTGATGTACCCCGAAGTTTCGTCTCACAAAATGGAACACAACGTGACAGACGGCGCGTCAATCAGACGCCTGGCCTAAGAGATATTAGCTTTTCCATTCCAAAGGCCCGGTTGGAAATACGCTCGCTCCAAAACTGTTCATTTTCCAAAGTCATCCAAAACTCAATTAGAGTATCACAAAAGGTCCAATTCATCGCGAGGGTCCCATTTCCGCATACGGCACGTCGATCAGACGATCGATCTTAAAGTTATTCACGTTTATGTGAAAACAGGCCCGACCCGTTAAGCCTAGTGGGCTGGCGGGTTGGGTCATCCTTGTTTTCGCGGGTCCGAACCGGCAAAGGGGTAGACTGTCCTGGTGGTTCGCGAGGCCCGGCACGGCTGGCTGCGGCTCGGCCATTGGGCCGAGCGGTCTGAGGGGGGGGGGGGGGTGCCCCCCCTTTCCCAAATTGGTGGGGCTGAGCAATGCTGCCCACACAACCAGTTGGCCTCCTTTTCGCAAGTGGCTTGCATTGTTGGCCCGCGGTCACCTTGCGTGACACCATGGGTTTTGCGAATGTCATCCGCCCAGCTGGTTCTTTCACCGGAGTGGCTGACCCTAGGTGGCCCGTGGTCCTCTATAGCGTAGCGCCATGGGGCGTCGGGGTTCCTCCAGCATGGCCGGCTTCGGTCGGCCGATTCATCTTCGGCCGAGCGGCTCGTGGATGTGGGCTGCAGTTCCTCTCCACACGGCCGAAATTAGGTAGCCGCTTTCTCTAGTCGCTATCATCCCTTCTATCATCGTCACCATCAAAATAACCAAGAACCATCAGAGGGTCGTCGGGCCGTGTTAGTTCGGCCCGCGCCCTCCGCGTTAGGTGATCACAAAAGGCCGATGACAACAAGAAAATTCAACAAATAACAGGTACAAAATATTCATTTAAAGATTGTACAAACCCCTACCTCGGTTTCAAGAGCGGAGTCACAGAAAAATGATTTTTAGACGAGGTCGGGGTGCGTCTGAGGAGGAAGTAGTGTATCCTCACTTTTTGTGTAGATGAGAAAGGATGGTACGTCATCGTTCTTCATGGAATCGGCATTCTTCATCTAAGAGGGTGTCATTCTTCGTGGAAGGATGAAGCCCTCTTCTAATTACAAGGGTTCCACCAAAATATTTTCCCAACAAATATTAAAATGAGGCCTTCCCCTAACACCCTTCACTAAGGATGTTGTGATCAACATATACTGAGAGGGATGGAATGTTGATAATTTTTATGATGAAATTTATTTTAATGAATGTTATAAACTATTATTTTATATAGGGTGTCTTAAAAATTGATGTTTTATATTTACAATTTCTTACACACATATTTGAACTTAGGGTTTAATAAATTTCATTTATATATTTAAGGATTTTTATATTAGAGAAAATTATAAGAATATGAATATTAGGTTTTATGAGTTGGATTTTCAAGGTGGTAGATTTAGGTGGCCATCGGGTACCCAATTTCCTATTATCAATTACCTGGTGGACACACTATTAGATAAAATCCCTATGGGATACATCTAAGTGGATAGTGTTACTCCACCAGGTACCTAGTGGAGTAGTACTAATCCTTCTACAACAAAAGCTGAGAATGCAATATTCCAATCATATCCCTTGAATCCATTTCTAGTTTTCATTAAGCCAATCCTTCTTTAAATATTATCTGACATGGGATGTTTTTACTTTACTTATTCATTTCCCTTCCATAAATATTATTTAATCAATACCTTCATGGATTTTTTCAATATTTGAAACTGGTTGTATCATTCATCTTTAAATTATTCACATATTTTGATGTCCTTAATCTTGTTTCCATCACATAGAACAAATGATTAGGGCTCTGATTTCACCATTACTAGGTGAAAGTACATCCTTGATTAGGGATAGTAATACTTATCTTTTGTTTTAAATGAATCCAATATACTTTATCATCGATACCCACATTAGAAGATTATTTTATATATTATATAGCTATAATTTCATCCACAATAGATTAAACTTTCTTATTTTCTTATAGGACTGGATAACGAACAAAATTTTTCATGGGGGGTTTATATTTAATTTTTTCATGGGAAATACATTATTGAAAATTTCACTCATTAAAATTAATGGAATTCATAAATAAAACTTTTATATTAAAATTTTCACATACCTTTTTAAAATATACAATTATAGAACATGAATATTTCTCCAAAAATATACTTAAAATTATGGAATTGTTTTTATTAAGTCACAAATTCTTTTCCCTAATTTGTTAATTTTAATGGATGTATTTGTTATTACATGGGATACACTTAATTTATTATGATTATAAAAGATTAAATGTGTCTTTCTTATTTATAGTTAAACCATAATTTCTATAAAATGACAGTGAATGTAAAAAATGTGTCATTATCCCATCTACCTTTATTGTAATGTTTTTAAAAATAGTGTGTTCTGTAAATTTAGATGTTTCCATACTTGAAGTACTTACATAATTAATGATTCCTTAAAAAACAAGATGGGGATTGACTCATGCTCATTGAAGATAAATTATAATGATAATTCAAATGTAGTTTTGAAAAAAATTATTTTAGTTTAAAAATGTCATAACATGGTAATTTTGTGAACATGAATTAAAATTATGAATGAAAGTTTAAAATGGAGTGAACATTGTTTTCTATGAGAATTCTGTAATATATGAGTATTATGGACCTATTTTAGACCATTATGATTCCCTTGGTTGAGATTATATATTTTTAAATTAAAACTAGGATGAAAATTTAATATATTATTTCAATTACTTCTTTTGAATTAAATTTAATAGATTGTTTTTTAAATTACTAAAAAGATGTTGAAATCCATAAGAGTTTGAAATTTTTACTTTAATTTGGAGTCCAAGATGATATTTCTAAATGGATTAAAAGAAACAATATCTATTTTTAAACATTACATATATTTCAAAACCTTGATTATAAAACTACATATCATAAACAAATTTAATTTTATTATATTTCGTTAAATAGATTTCATTTTTCAATGGAATCTTTTCTTGCGATTAAAGATGATAATATGAATTATTATTTGTGTATAAAAATGTTTAATAGTATTTTTAAAAATTAGAGTTAATTTATTTATCTAATTTTAATCTATGAATTTTCATTCATATTGTTATTTTTGGACAAAGTATAATTAATTTCATAAATTAAAGTAAATATAGAAGCTTACACCATTAAATGATAACGGTATTAATTAAAAACAAAACATGATTCTTTCTTATGTTCATATTACCCCTTATGCGGAAAATTAATGAGTATATCATAAAGATAATCTAAAAAGTTACATTATTGTCATTATAATGATATGTGTCATATTTATAGTAAAATGATCTCATTCCATTACAACATGCTTTTAGCTATTCTTTTTGAGTTATATTTATAAATATATTATCTTTTAATGGTTTTTCCACCACCATATTTCCTAAATGATTCAAAAATATTTGATAAACACTTAACCATTGGTTAAATGATAAATCACTGATGATATGATAGATATGATATGTGGATACACCAATATTACAGAGGTTTTATATATTTCTATCATAGTAATCATGGTGTGTGTCAAGGGGAATGATATTTTAAACATTTATATTTTTGGTTAACATAGAATGAGATTTTCCAAGTCCAATTTTTTTATGATCCTTCCATTGTCTTGTGTAAATGTTAGTTCTTCTCTCCATTTAGTAATATATAGTGGAGGGGAGTGACCACCATTATTGATTCTTAGATTAGTAAGATATGGGGTGTTTAGAATGTCACCATTGTTAGGTGATTGTTTTTTATTTCTTATAATTCTTATCAAGGATGAGGAACATAATAGTGGGTGGGGGTTGTAAAGAATATAAACATTATGTCTTATTGTCAACATTTATTCAATTATTTTTATCATATTTTATGATAAATTATTGTTAAAATGTAATTATAGGTTTTATAATAGAGTTCGAATGAATTTAAGAAGGGAAGTGGTTTATTATGTCATCAAGTGCCTAATGGGGTGAATATTGGTGAAGGTATTATGTTGAAACCATTGGTAATATGATAGCCTTATATTATTTAACAAGAAAACAGCTCGTAAGAATCGCTTTGATAAATAGAAATTTTTTGTCTTAAAGACTAATATTTTAACCTAAAACTCTAAGGGGATGAATATTTCAACCGTTTATATCAGTTCACACTACTGTTTGTTGATTTATTATTCACTCTTATATCTCCATTAATGTTCATCTTCAAAACATTTCTAAATTGGGTGTATGTGGTGGTTGGATCTAATTTTAACAAAAAAACATCGGTTACGGTTTTTAGTTATATATATCTCTCTTTATCTTGTTAAATGATGAAATATACTCATATTATCTTCCTATTATTCTAGGACATGTAACATATAATGTTTTTTATATCATCATTCCTACATAGTGTATGGGAGGAGTATTGACAAGGTGATGTTATGTGTTTTTTTCTTCTGGTTTCCTTATAAATTATTGGAAATAAAAAAATTCATATTATTTATTATGTGGGGTTGAACCAATCATTATTTTGGAAATATACCTCTATTATTATGACCATGAAGTATAATTATATCACCGAATAGGTAGGTGAAACCCTTCATTCCATCATACCACTAAAGCATTGGGATAGAAATGTTTTGTGACTAAGTGAAATAAAATTAAATTTGATGTTCAAAACTAATAAATTTGTTCAAAAATTTTTCTATATATTTTGAAAACTGTTT
The DNA here is from genome assembly GCA_963277665.1 of Viscum album. Taxonomy (NCBI): domain Eukaryota; kingdom Viridiplantae; phylum Streptophyta; class Magnoliopsida; order Santalales; family Viscaceae; genus Viscum; species Viscum album. Next base: position 921,099,691 of record OY728132.1, read on the forward strand.
TGACCTTAATGGACTCCATTTTCAATTTTGGTATGATTTAACCAGTTTAAAAGTGATATATATTTTTTTATTAATATGTATACTTAGTATGCCTACTTTTAAATATATTCTATTTTACTATATTATATTATTTTATTCTATGTTCTCATAATTTCATTTATGTTTGAGAATTATATTTATATTATGTTGGAATTAATCCCCTAGAAAATCACAGATATACTAATTTATTTCATTAACCATGATCCTCTATAATTGTGAAGTATATAGGATAGAGTATGTTATTATTAATGCTAAAAATCATGGTTCCTCACCTCTGTATAGTTGAATCATATGTTATTTATTATATATGATAAAAATATAATGAAATGTTTTATCATGAAATGTACATCAAGAGAATGTATTACTCATATTCTGAACTAGTTAAAAGGAATGGGATGGGATATGATTCAATGTGTCATTATAACCACCTCCCATTTTCCACAAGAATTGGGAAAATATTTTCTGAACTCATCATACACCATACCCTTTCATCTCAGGAAGGGTATTTAATGTCGGACACCTTTTATTAGCATGTTGGGTTAATCATTATGGTTCACTTCCCTATTTTTATTTTCCAATTGATATCATAAATTCATGTTTTTAATCTATGGATCCTCCTAATATAGTCTATTTTTATTATATTTTTTATAAATATTAAATTAATTTTCCTATTCATGTTCCTTTTTGTACTTTCTCTTCCCAAAGCCTTGTACTGTTACTAAATACACTTTTTCTTTTGACATGTAGTTAGGAGTATGTGGTGGGTGCCTATTAGGTATGATATACTAACACCCTACATGGTCCACTATGGGATGTGTGTAAATTCATTTTACTATAATCCATATAAGGGCAAACCATTAGATCATTGTTCATATTACAAAAGGAGTTTAGAGTTAAAGTAGAGTCATTTAGGTTATTTGGTGTACTTTTATAGCTAATTCACATTGGATGTCATCATTTTTTTATCTAATATTATATTCAAAGATATTTAAATTTTTCTCTCCCAGGCGCACCAAGATAACCATGTATATATCCATGTTGATTTTATATAGTTAACCAAATTAATGAGTTTTTTGGGCATTTTTAGATCCTTGTGTGTATAATATTTCATGCTCATGTCATTACTATCATTTTGTACAAATTTTTATCCACAATATCCTCCATTCTTAACCACTGATACACTTTATGTCAATGGGGCCTTAATATGTCATTCCAATTTTGGGATATGATCTTATCAATTTCACTAGTTTATTTAAAGGAGAAAATTATATATTATTGATAAAAAATTATACAGATAATAGTAACTCTAGGATCTAGAAATTAATATGTTTTCCTAAGGTGTTTTGAAAGCATGACTCGGTACTATTCAGTTTTTTTTCATGGTCATTATAAGAAAATTCCTTTGATTGGACTTGAGTATAAGTGAACATATAATGAAATGAGATTCCATAATTAGTATAATTCACATGATTTCTGAAAAACAGAATATCATGAAATTTGAAACACACTATCATCCATTTTTGGATTGGATATTCATATAAGATTATTCCATCCCTAATAAATTAATGAATTCAACATACATGAACAACATTTTATTCTTATGATATTTTACAAATTTATTATATATTTTCAGAAATAATGAAATAAAATCTAACTGAATCCTTATCTTTGCCTCATATATAAATGATACATACACTCTATTTATCCGACATGTTATTTTCGTTGTATTAAACATGATAAAGATAAATAAAATACAAACTAATGGGAAGGAGGGATACATCCTAACTTATTCGTAGAGAACTTATTCTATAGAAATTGATCTCCAATTCATGTGCATCAAATGATCTTTACTATATTCTATGAGTTTTTATCATCCAGATATTTCCTATATAAAATAATATATATTAATATATTAAATAATAAAAAATTAAATATATTATAATGGAAAGGAAATGTTAAAATTGGGTAATCCCATTATGAAGTGTAAAATATACATTTCCTACCACAATACAGTAATAATTTCCAAAAAATTTATAGACGATATTGTTTTTATTATTTGAACCCAGACTTATAATAACTCTAGTGCACCTACAAATGTTTTGGAGTAGAAGGATATTTCATCGCATATTTGTATGCCCCCTATTGAGCATGGTGACACTTTTAGTTCTGTGGAGATGGGGAAAATGTAGAGGACTCTTAATTTCACTTTAGGTTTAGGATCTATTAAACTCATTTAATGTTGGATTTTCTTTATAGGGAGTGAATTCTCTTTGTCTTTATGGGAAAAATTTTATTCTTGAATTATAACCTTAGTATGACTCCCAAATCCAAATTAGTGGACAATACATCGATATCATTCAATTTTTTTAAAAAAATTATACACCCATTCCATGAAATCATTTTCATATACATATCACAATGAAAGTGTAGACTGTGTGAAATTTATAATGTTTAAACAAGAAAAATAAATTTACAAAAAAAATTTATAAAATAATAATGAATACTAGTTCAGATTTTTTCATATCCATGTATTGTCATAGAATGGTGTTATTCTACTCCATGTAATTCCTACAGTCAAATATTTGTTGTAATAGATATTAGTAGAAAGTCCATATTTTTTTTGAAAACACACCTCATTAAATGTGTTTTATTATTTATGAATTTTATCTTGTATGAATTGAGATTGAATTTAATTTTCAATATGGGGAGGTTCTTTATGTTACTCAAAATTGGAAAATTAAATTCAATATACATCCAAACATTTTTATATCTTATTAAAAACATATCTTGACCTACATATTTTTTCACAAAAGTTTTATAAAAAGTGCATTGCAATGGGAAGTATAATATTCTCTAAACGTTCTTAAAAAAATTAATACAATATTTAATATATATATTGACTTTTTTTCATTTCCATTTCATTCATAAAATAACACTACATTATTTCTCACTTTTCACACATTTCATAACTGTTTAAATTAGTTACTTCTCACTAAAGTATATTTCATTTTCATTGAATGTTGTAATTTCAGTTCTCTCCTTCCCAACAAAATAATATATTTATTGATGTGTGAAAAATTTATAACGTTGGTATGTATCTCAATAACTTATCCGAGTATAACTTTCATTTGCCTATATCTATGGGCCAAAATGTTGATTATTCTTGTGAATATTTTCCATATTCTTTACTATTTCAATTTTCTAATAGAATATTCCATAAAGTGTGGGGTTTCAATTATCGATTTGTAATTTTTATATTTTTCTAAATAAAAAAAATTGCTAAAAAACAAATCAATGATATAGAAACAAGTTAGTTACAATTGAATAAGAACAATAATGGGGGAAAAGCTTCCCCAATAATGACACCAACATTAAAAGAGGATCTTTGATGAAGCCTTTATAAAATTGAATTTTAAGTATCTATAAGAGTGATCCATAGTCATACCTATAAGTCATCTCTCAAGGAATCCTTTCATATCACACACTTTTAATGTATCTCTTATATTTTTTGTATGATTCTATAAAAATATAAAAATGGGAGAGATAATGGTTTGATGTTTTAATGAAATTAAAATACAATGAATCTTAATGAAAAAATGAGGTTTGTAGACTTTAACAAGTTTGACTGGGTAGTAAAATGGAATTCTTATGGTCATATAACCATCATATATATTTCATGAATTCATATTTTATCATTAATTGAAATAATTTAGGTACTTAGTTTTTGAATAACTGAAAAAATATATAAAATATTTGTTGAATAATATTATGGTCATAATATGTGTATGAAGGGAGAAAATAAAAAAATCATATAATTTTTTTATTTATCTTTCTACCATGGATCATGGATTGTTGGGGTAGATTGTTCATTTTTAAATAAGTTAAATAATTATAGGTTTGATTTAGAAACAAAAAATTGATGAGTTGTGTTTTAAAAGACACATGTCACACCTTTACATTGTGTATGTGGTTTAACCACTAGATTCCTATTTTTATAAATGTATATGATCACCTCTTGGTATTCAAAAATAATAAAAATAAAAAACAGATAGAGAAGAGAATATACATTACCCTTCAATGAATCTCCATGTTTACTACCTCATGCTTCTTTATTATGATTATTTAGGTTTATTTACACCCTATGAATCAACTTAATATCATTACATCAAGGCACCAATCATAGTTTCTCTCATATAATCACTTATAAACCAAAATCATGATGGTGATTATGTATTTACTTACTATGTATTATGATAGGAGACATATCACAACTAAGTTGATAAAATCTTAACTCGCACTCCCATATTTATGACTAAGGGATCCTATACCCAAAATACGTACATACATATTCTGAAAACACTCACCCTAAATCCTATTAGATACATCATATAGTAGATAAACAGTAATGGAAAATATTATAGTAATAGTGTTTGAAGAAAAATTATAGTGAGATAAAATTAATAATTACCAAACATCCCTAAAATGAGCATGAATAAATCCCTATTACCTCTTAGATTAAAGAACGTATATGAAATTATTAATATTATTATAAACTATAAAAATTAATTGTGGATTCTGCCTTTGAATCTTCACCAAACCTCAACCCTCCATTGAAGGAGTTATTTATAGAACCAATATGGGATATCTCCTACATAAAGAGGTGGGTTGGGGGGGGGGGGGGGTTAATCACAATTGGATGAATTATTACTAATTAAAATTCTTCTGAAGCATTTACCTCTACACTTGTCCAAGGGATGGATGTATCGCACTGAATCCTCACAACCATTTTATATTTATGGAGATATTATAGGAAATTAATGAATCATAGGACACTAAGGTTTTCTAATGTAGTTCACCTCCAATGTGGATGACCATTTATCTGCTGTGTTTTAGTTTTTAACCCATGAAAATAATTCATCATTTATTATCATAAAGAACATGGGAATGTGTATGTCCTTGGATATGTAATCCTAACTCTAACTTGGTGTAATGGAAATACAAAATTTTTTCCCTCCAACAAATGGGTTTAAATTGTAACAATATGAATTAGATCAGAAAATAGGCATCTGTACCTCTTGGAAAATGTGGATGTAATATTATTCGTAAATTTGCAACAATAACAGTGGGTATCTCTAGCACAACAATATTTTGGGATGTCTCTATCTTGCAACGATTAAGGAATGTAACTTATCTTATTCATACCTTATAATATAAAATATTGTATTATGGTATTCTTACTTCAACAACCTATTTGTTAATCAAAATTGATAAGGGTAGGATAACATTTATATATTCTTCTTTTTATTAAACGAACAATGATGAACACTTTATATAACATTGGACCTTTTCTTTCATTGAATTCTCAAAATGTTCATACTATGGATGCATCATATTTGTCTTCTTATTTGAATATTAGTACACATATAAAATATCAGTATCAAGTATATATTATTTTTATTATTATTATTATTTTATATTCGCATTATTGAAAGAATATTTTCCTCATAATTTATTGTAGTTATATTCTGCAAAAAACATAATATTAAATTCCCATTTTAGATCCCAATCTAATATTCCCATTTGAACTCTAATGAAACTCAAGATTTATTCATCATGAAATATTGGAATCACTATCGTCTTCTCTTCAACAAATATATTCACCAAATCAATGATATTTTAATTTATTATATGATTGAATGCAAGAATGAACGATCATAGGTTTTTAGTTTGCTAATATTATAATGCAGTTACTTCCACTAATTACTTAAAATATAATTTGGTATATAATTTTATATCATTTCAATAAATATAATTTTGAATCATTATGATGATAATTCATTGAAAATTAATTCATGAATTATTTAATTTTTTTATCTAGAATAATTTATTCTAGAATTCTAACACTTCAATGATATTTTACAATTTTAAAAAATAAAGTAACAATGTAATATTAATGAGGTATATGTGGAAAGGCTTATAAAGTTATTAAACCGTATAATGTATCATGGAACGTTATAGTGCTTTTTTCAATGAAGGAATTAATCTCACAAACAAAAATTGGACTCTATAATGAATATTTTTGGGATTCAAAATGAACCCTACAGAGATTTAAAAATGATCCTTATAAAGTTTCCTTTTTCAATTTTAGAGTTCCTTCATTGCATCAACCTTATGATGTTTAGTGATAGACCTTACATACTCATGAATTTTAAAAATTTTCAAATATGGGTAGACCTTATGATGATCTGATAAAATCCTTATGATGTGCCTCTAAAAACCATATGAATGTAACCTTTTTCAAATTCACCACATCATTTATATTCCGAAACATAATCAAATTAAAACATAATGACTTAGAGACGAAAAATAGTCCAAATTAATTTGAGATAACACCAATTTATATCCAATTAATATTTAATTATATAATCATTATCCAAAATATTTCTTCAAGCAATATATACAAAAATATATAATTACAAATCTATTATTATTATTTCGTTCATAGTGATATAAAACTTATAATTATATTACCCCATGGAACTAATTCCTCATTAGTAATTCTTGAACCGACTATATATTTAAAATCACAATAAAAACAATTTTTAAACATATTTTCCAAGTGAATGTATATCATACAATAACCTATTAATATATCTTTTAGGAATTATTAAATATACATCAATAGAGTCTTCACTAGATCTCCAGATGTTTCCTTATCCTTTTCCATATGTATAATTGAACAATTTCTCAATATATTCATTATATACATAAAAGCATGAATAAATCTACATACATGATATAACATGGTTATTTGTCCTCATAAAACATTCACAGATTATCGTATAACTACATGTTTACTATGGATGTCTATTTCATCTCCTCATCAACAATCATAGGAACCCTAGATTCCTCCCAATATGTTATTCATTTCCTTATATTGACAACATGAAAATATATCATCATGACCATTGATTCTTATTGAGAATTAATTTTTCATAATTTAAGTGGGATTAATAATCCCCATATCTATATTTTCCAACAATACAAATGCTATAAAATGAATGTTAATGTGTTCAATTATTCTCCTCATCCCCCCTTCTCATTTACTCATTTTTATTCTCTTCTATCAATTTTTTTTGAAATAAATACATTTATTTTGGGACAGTATGATATCAGTTCACTTAATCAAGGTTGCACTAATTATTTCACTCTGAGTCTAGGAACTCTATGCTTGAAATATAAATTAATAGGTTCATATTTTGACATTAAATATATCCATTATAAAATTCAAATATGATATAAATAGATATGATGTAACATTTTATATTCCTCATGGGTTGTTCAAATTTTTTTAATAAGGTAACAACTTTTAAATAAATTATCATGTGATAATTTGGGATGAAATTGTATTTTTGGGACATACAGTGTGTCATCATGTAGTCATATTAACATATATATTAAAAAATCAACAATAATTTTATGGTTAATATTTATAATCATGGAATGGAACTTATAAAAATTTATTCATCTTTATGTAAATAAATAATATTTATTCTCCCAATTATTTCTAGATGTAAGGTCTTAGACCTCTATAAGCCATTCCTTTGCTGAAATATAGTGTATGAGGTGTTCTGGAAGGACATGGTGACTTATCCCCAACACTTTTCCAAATTTCTTGTTTTGTGAACATCGTTTCAAATTTTGTGAAAAGTTTTATCGGTGAGAGAGATGTGAATAGTTTCATCAGTGAGATAGATGTTAACAATGTCATCAGTGAGACATATCTGAATAGTGTCATTGGTTAGTAATTTGTACTGTCGGCATTGGTGATACATTTGTACTATCAACGTCGGTGAGTCATTAGTAATTTCATCATCAGTGAGTCATAGGTAATTTCAGCATCGGTGATTCAACTGTACTGTCGGCATCCATGATTCATTTGTACTGCAGCGTCAGTGAGTCATTTGTATGATTGGTGTTGGGGAGTAATTTGTATTGTCGACATCATAGAGTCATTTTTACTTTTTTCATCATTGATTCTTTTGTATTGTTGGCATCATTGATTCATTTGTACTATCGGCGTCAGTGAGTAATTTGTACTGTCAGCGTAGGTAGGTGGTGTACAGTGTTTTCAGTCATCGATATGTTTATAGTTTTTCCAGCCATCAGTATGTGTACAATTTTTTCTGCTATTGGTAGGCGTACAATTTTTTTAGCCATCAATAGGTGTAAAATGTTTCTAGCTTTCTACTATTTCACCGATTTAGCACTTTTTTTACAAAAATGCATTCAAGGCCTTATTTTGAGGGATTTATGGCCGATTCAATGCCCATAACTCCAATATTGATATTCATAAGGCTTAATATTCCTTTACATGGTCACAATACTTGGTTTATTATGACCATATTTTAATGGAAAATCCAATTTATCTTAAACATCCACTCCGTTAAATATTCTAGAGGGACACGGTATCTTCCTCTATTGCCCAACCTTCTTATTCCATGGGGTGAGATGCTCAAACCATTATTTCTAACCATAAGTGTGGAGTGAAAAAACCATAATCCTTGGATCATTTCCGATTGATGTTTCTTCCCACTGCATTTGCACGCCCAGATTTGGTGTAAGTAGAAAGTGTCTATATGTCAACATTAGATGTTGTCATGGTGGGAGGTGATCAAGATTGTTTTCAAGGATCATTCTTGTCTAATTAATGTGATAAACCACTTTATGTAGGGGATTAACTGCTTCTCAATTATTTTATGTGCAATCATAGAGTTAGAATGATTTATCCCACAACATCACAATGGAATTGACATAATAAATATATGAATAGGATAAATAAATTGGTTTCGATCATATGATATTGCATATTATTTTTCTAGATAGGAATGCAAATGAATTTGGTTGTTGTTGTTGTAATTTGATGTTAATAAAACTAACGTAGTAAGGATATTTAATTGTTTCTGATATATTTCTATTTAGGTTTCCCATTGTTGGAACCTAAAATAATAAATCATTTATTTCTAGATGGATTAAATAACCAGCTATTTGATAATAATATAATACCTACTAGGGTTATGAGTTACCCACATTCTTGTAAGGATGAGTTCCCTGTACATTAGAGCCATGGGTTCTCATTATGCATGAAGGATGGATTCCTTGTTTAAGGTCCAAGAGCCTAGTTAATATGATGTTTTTTCCTGCTTCTTGTGTTATGATGTTCTCCTGGATAGCTATTAGGATATGTGCAGGCAGGAATGCCAATTGGTTGTGGCAACTGTTGATGACTGGGGTGGAAAGATGCATCTGTTTATGCATATGGGTGTCGAGGAGGACACCAGAGATTATGGACATAGTGGGATGTGAATGATTGGATTGTTTATGAATCTCATTGGTTGTTTATCTACATTAAATTCCCCAATACTCTAAATATTTGGTCTTTCATACCCGCCTTCTATATGGGGTGAATTGTCCTGGGGTATGACACATGATTTTCGTGTTTATCTTCTTAAGGGATGATGGGTCTATGCTCCTGACATAGGTGGAAAAAACTCGATGGGATGTTCATCTACTCACTGTGTTGATCTCCTTTTATATGGAGGCATAGTTATGTTTGTCTATAATGCATTAGAATATAGGAAGGTAATAATGATGATAATAAATGGTCGAATAAATTATTCTAAGCCCATGGTATTGGATATTTCTTGGATGAAATGTTGATGTTATGTTTTTAAAGAACCATGGATTTGGTTAGATTATGCCTAGAGGGCATGAATCTTTGGTTTGATGATGATGAAATATAATGTGGAATTGTTAATGGTTAAATAATTTTTATAAATTTAATTATCCAAGAGTGTCACTGATAAATAGGAAATGAATTAATGTAATAAATAGCATTAAATGGTTGTGTACTTATAGGATACACAGGCTTTGTAGTTCTAGTTAGAAGTTTGAGAGACGTTACCTACAGTTGAGTCTATGACTAGGTTACTACAATTGTGTGGTTATGAGATATATTATATTATATACTTTTTGGGTTTCTATACACAACTCCACCATGGGGATTCATAGCCATGGGGATATTTTCATTAACATTATAGTGGGAGGATGAATGGCTGAATACCACATTTCGACATGCTCTCTTCTCTTGGTAGTTACTATTGAAGGTAAGAATAGTGGTTACTTTTCCCCATATATATTTGTAGAGGGTTGTAATGGATTTTGGTTATTAAGACACATTTATTCTGGATATAGTTTCATATGGACTACTAAAGGGGTAACATGTATAGGATATGATAGTTAAGGATCCTTATATAGTGTATAGTCTATAATGGATTGAGGTTTAATACCAAATGTGTCATACACATTATGAGAGATGTGTTGGAACACATAAAATACAATGTCACTTTATTTACATTGACGTGGTGGTTTTGAAGCATGAGGTACATGTTGTAGTGTATCACCCAGGAGTCTAATAGAAACCCTTTTGGAGAGAGATGGTTAAGAAGTGAGATGTTGGGGAAATGTGGAACCGAAGTGTGGAAGTAGTAGTGTGGTAACCTTGTTATTCTTTATTACATTATATACTCTTGTATGTGATTCTTGGTGAGAGTATCCATGGTGATTTTGGGATCATAGTATAATTTTTTAGGTGATGAGTTAGTTTAACTTGTTTTCCATTGTGGTTTAACATGATTTCAATACATTTTTACGAGAGGATCTGGGGAAGATCCTACTCATTATACTATTATACTCACCCTACGTATATATAAAATGTTTTTCAGGTCAAATGTAGAAGGATGATGATTAGGATGGTTAATTCTAACATGGGGATGCAAGAGTTGTTTGGGCTTCATGGTTGTTGTCTTTTTTACTTTCTTTTTTTACATGTAGCTTTCTCTTCCTATTGTAGTAGTTTTGCATGACAATACATATGTGTACATAGGATTTATTTTATATTGCATTCTCAGTTGGAGCTGGTTGGTTTTAGTATTATCTCCCTCTTCCACATGTGTACCTTTAGAGGGTAATGTCTCTCATTTGTGTGTTTACTATATCCTCTGTGATAGTCACCAAGCTAAGGCTAACAAGAGGAGGTATTCAGTAGTCATTATCTCCCTTCTCACATTTACAACCCAATATGGGTACACCTTATGAGGAGGGGTTGTGGTAGAGTGGTATCAGAGCTCTGGTTTAGGGATAGGATAGAGTTTAGTGTTAGAAACAAGTGATGTTGAAAAGGTTTGTAGGGAAATGGTGTCAGTCAAGTTTAGAAAGTGATTTGAAAACTAGAGACCGACTAAGACATAGGCCTTTATGGACACTTGTGATCTTATGCACAGAACCTTATGTTTAAAAAGGCTGTTAAATGGGGTGTTAGTGGATCTAGGGTAGAGTCCTAGGAAAGGATCATGCATCATTCTTCTTTGTTCTTGTGATTAAATGGGTAGACCATGAGATAGGTTAACATAAAATGAATAAAAAAATATTAATTAATTTATTTCGAGTCTTCCAAATTACAAATTTTAGAGCTCTAAATGTTTGTTATTTTATAGGTATGGTTCTTGGTCAAGTCCTCATCACCATCACACAGAAGATCTCCAATATCTTGTTCCAGCAGATCACCACAGGGTATAAGTTCGCGACAACAAAACATGGAGGAAGAGACTCTGTGAGTTTTAGAAGTATAGTGTACAAAAGTATGAGGGATCCATTTCAGATGCAGTCACAAAAGACTAGTTGTTGGAGTTTGAGATATCATTCAGTTCGATATGTTCTTAGAAGGACCACTGGGTGTATTTGGTTGTGATGATGTTGTGTGGGGTAGCGAGGTAGTGGTGGTTCTTATTCCCCATTGATCACAAGTTATTGGCGATCTTATAAGAGTAGCTTAGAGAAATGTTTAGGGTCGAGTTACATTCATTGAATGCAAAGTCATCTAGTCACTATGAGTTGCTTATCCTTCGACAGGGGAGCTCCAGTGTGCAAGATTTTACAATTTTTTTCATAAAACTTTTATGATATGATTTGGACCTGTTGGGAGAGAAGGATGTTTTGGAATGAAATTTAAAGAAGGATTTGCATCCAGAGATCCAACACCAAGTTACCGTGTTTATGATAAAGACATATCTTGAGGTGTTGTTGAGGGCATATGTCATCAATATGACATTATCCAAAACCAGATCATCATGAGAGGGGAGTCATCATGATTCTGCTATAAGAATAGATGTTGTCCAGGTTTCCTTGTTTTAGGCAATAAGTGTTTCCAATTTTTTGGGGGGCAGTCATAGCAATCAACATCTTGTTTACCAAGGGGTGATGTCTCTCAGGCCTCTTCTAAGGGATTAAGAAATATTTCATTGGGAGGATGAGATCATCAACATCAAGATTTACCGACTTTTCAGAGTGGTCATTTTTCACTAGCGGTTCCACTCCAACTTCCTCCTTTGAGGCAGTTCTAGCCAAGTTAGCTGTAGTAGGTTGCAATAACAATGGATCTATAGAGAGAAGATGGAGCAGATAGAGGTTAGTCCTTTGATGATCCTTATCCTCATAGAGAAATGTGAGACCATGGTGGTTGTCTTCATCAGGATAAAAGTGGCCATGGAGGTGGTCATGGTCGTCTACATGATTTAGTGTTACCATCACCATGTGAGGCAGACGTCATTCTAGGAACCCATTGCATGTTTTCTACTTGGTTTTATTCCTTATCTGATTCATGAGCTACCCAATTATTTACATCACCTTCCCATTTCAATGATTTTGGACTTGATGTGGAGAGGCTTCTAGTGACCTTGGGGTCGACTATACCAGTTAGAGGTTGATCTGACTTGCTTGAAGTATGTTGATATTGTGATAAAGTGGTCGGGAATCACATATCATGGAGAGATTTACGTTTTTTATAGATAAAACTATATGATTTCATCTTCAGCAAGTATTATTTTTATACGTTGTAACATATAGTGGAATATTTTAGGAGGTAGGTTGCGTTCTTCGATGCTGATAGTGATCTAGCAGTGTTTGTTGGCGAGCGAGACCCTCAGTTGGGTCGTAGGTGTTTCTATCCTTGTGATACATGATGACTGAGTTGATTCTATGTTATTTATATGTTTAGTAGTTGTCATTTCCTAGGGTCTTATATGTGTACCCTACTATCTTTCTAGAAGAGGTTCAAGCTTTACCCCCTGGATGAGAGATAGAGTTTGGGATCGAGCTACAACTAGGAGCATATCTTAGATCTATGTATCTATATAGGATGACCACTTATGAGTTATGTGAGTTGTATATACGGCTCAATAGTTTGATACCCTATGTTTTTGTTCAGATGAGGGTGTCACCATGGGGTGCACTAGTTTTTTCCCTGAGGTAAGCTGATTGCTATTTGTGGTTCTGTATCAATTATCCCTGACAAAAAATCGAATGTGAAGAATATCTATCCTCCTCCGTAGATTGATGATTTATATTATGAAATAAATTTTCAAGTTGGTTATCAATGATTGAATTCCAGTCAAGCTGTAATCAGATGTTTTTTAAGGATGATAATATCCCTAAGTCTGCTTTCTACCATTGTAATAGGAATTACGAGTTCATTATAATGGAATTCAGTGTGAAACATGCTCCAGTTTTGTTCAAGGGATTGATTAATGCATTGTTCTATGAGTTTATAGATAAGATCATGGTGATTTTCATTGATGAAAACTTTGTTTTATCCCTGTCTAAGGAGGACCATGTAGAGAATCTTCACTCTATTATGTGAGTTCTTCGTTAGCAGCAGTTGGTTTTGAAGTTGTTGATGTGATAGTTTTGGGCTCGATAAGTTATTTTCATTGGGAATGTGGTGTCCCAGAAAAGATTAGCTATTTTTTCATATAAGATCGAAGAATTTTTGTCTTGTGAATACCCTAAGACAGTGAAACAGGTTTGGTGTTTCCATGGAATTTCCGGAAATTAAATGATGTTCATGGTTGATTTATCTGGGGTTGAGACTCAGTTGATAGCATTTACATAGAAAGATCATGAGTTTGTGTGGATTGATCAGAGTCATGAAGCATTCGAGTATCTAAAGGAGAAGTTGTTTAGTGCTCTGGTTTATTTTATTCTAGTAGAGGGAGTTCAGTTATTTGTTTTCTATGATTCATCACATATGAGGTTATGTTATATTATGATTCAGAAGAAATCAGTTTTTTTTATGGGTCTTGGCAGTTGAGTCCCCATGAACGTAACTATACCTCCCATGATCTTGAGTTAGTGGTAGTGTTTTTTTTCATGATGTTGTGAAGAAATTACCTCATTGGAGAGCACTTTGTGGTTCTCACGAATCATAAGAGGACGAGGTATGTCTTCCCCAAGCATGACATGAACATGTGGAAGCATCAGTGGATAAATTTATTATAGGAATATGACTTTTAATTATCGTATACACCAGGAATGGGGAATGTTGTAGCTGATGTGTTTAGAAGGAATTAATGTAGGGATGAAGTTCATGAATATGGTTATTCCTAGGGAGTGTAGGAAGAACATTCATAATTACATCAAGATATCAGAGATGTTGGGGGAAGAGCTTGTATTTTTGAGATGATCATGCAGTCCTCTCTGATGCAGCAGGTGAAATAGTCCCAGGTGGGGGATCTTGAGGTGAAGGTATGGAAAGACTGAGTTGTTGGTAGTGAGGCCCCTGATGGTTGGTCTGAGGATAAGCAACATCGAGTGTTGTATTATGGAATTATTTTTGTTCCATTGGCGATGAGTGATACAATTCTCATAGGGTTCCATATATCGCATTAAACAACACTTCATTGCATTAATGAGATGTACCGAGCCTTGAGGAGTCAGGTTTGGTGGCCTGGGATGATGTTTGAAGCTACATAGTTTGTGTCTCAATGTTTGGTTTGGAAGATGTTGAAGGCCGAGCATGATGTCCCTTGTTTTTTTCTTTAGCCGTTAAACATTCCCCAATGTATGTGGGAGAACATCTCAATAGGCATTGTTACTAGTTTACCTCAATCTTATACAGGGAATGACACTATTTGGGTTGTAGTGTATCGTTTAATTAAACCATCCAACTTTATATTGATCAAGGAGTTGAGATTAGTATAGGTTTTGTTGGGGATGTATCTGGAAGAGGTTGGGAGACTCCATGGAGTCCTGAGAATGATCATTTATGATCGAGATCCTCATTTTACCTCTAGGGTGTGGAGAGGTCTCGAGCATGCTTTCTGTTTTCAGCTATGCCTTTGCACTAATTTTCATATGGCGATAGACGAACTGATATAGAAAACCATCCAAATAGTTTAAGACAAGTTGCACTTTTTTGTACTAGATTTTTGAGGTTCATGGATGAGGCACTTACCCTTGGTGGAGTTTTACTTCAACTATAGATTCCACTCCACCATTGGTTTGTCTCTATTTGGATCCTACTATTCCCGAACATTCTGTTCTCCCTTATGTTGGAGTGGGTTTGGAGAGTCAGCAATTCTCTGGTCAGAACTGGTACATGATATGAAAGAGATTGTTCACGTGATTTACAATGGGATATAGGTGATGCATGATCACTAGAAATCATATTCCAATCAATGTAAGATACCCTTAGAGTTTGATGATGGGGATAACATGTTTCTGAAGGTGACTCCATATCATGGGAATCAATAGTTTTCTGGTGTTAGTAATTTGCCTCCATGGTTTGTTGGGACTTTTGAGGTGGTGGCTCATATTGGAGTTGTGGTGTATCGAGTATCACTTCCCCTAAAGATGATACAGATACATGATGTTTTTCAATTGTCATAGATCTTCTGTTATCTTCATGATGATTCTCACATCATTTATTTGGGAGAGATCAATGTTAATGATGATGCAACCTACGAGGAGCGGCTTGTTGAGATCCATAACCACAATGAGAATGTGTTGCAAGGGCATACTATCCCCTTTGTTCTTTTCTTGTGGAAACTCAGTGTCATGGTGGGGAGTACATGGTAACATTACTTGTAGATACTTGATCAGTACCTCAAGTTTTTGTATATTTAACTCTTTCATGTAATGATTTTGATTTATGATTGGAGTCCATTCATTTTTATGAGATGGCTTCCTTTTGTTGCTTTTGTGGATTTCTCAATTTTGAGTGGCATCTCAATGGGTGATTTTTTAAACAAATTTTTTGTTTTCATTCCAGTTTGTTTTGATTCCTCGAGGATGAGAATGATTGAGAGGTATCTGATGTAATGTTCCATACCTCTCTTGTGCATTCATTTTCTGAAATCTGGTGTATGATGCGTTAGGGGAGGTAAAGGTGACTTATCCCCAACACTTTTCCAAATTTCATGATATGTGAACGGTGTTTCCAGTTTTGTGGACAATTTCATCAGTGAGATAGATGTGAACAATTTCTTCAGTGAGACAGATGTGAATAGTGTCATCAGTGATATATATTTGAACAATGTTATCCGTGATTCATTTATACTATTGGAGTTACTAAGTCATTTGTAATATCGGCGTCTGTGAGTCATTTTTACTATCGTTGTCAATGAGTTATTCATACTATTAGCATTGGTGATTCACTTGTACTGTCGGTGTTGGTGAGTCATTTTTATGGTCGTTGTTGGTAGGTGTACAATGTTTCCATCCATCGATAGTTGTACAGTGTTTTCACCCATCAACAGGTGTAAAATGTTTCAATCTTCCTAGAGTTTCTCCCGTTTGACGTATTCATTGAAGAAAAATGCATTCAAGGCCTTGTTTTAAGAGATTTATGGCTGATTCAAAGATGATAACTCCTATATTAAATTTCCAAAGTATTGGGATTCCTTTACTTGTTCAATCTGAATGGTATAATGAAATACACTTTTAATGGAAAATCCAGTGCATCTTAAACCGTTGTTCCATTAAATATTCTAAAGGGATGCGATATCTTCATATATTGTTCTACCGTCTTGTTCCTGAATGTGAGACACTCAAACCTTTCCATTATCCCATAGTATTTATGTGATAGAATCATAATACTTGTATATGATCCCCATGATGTTTCTTCCTGCTACACACACACCACCTATTTTTGTGCATGAAGCATGTGTTGATCTGTCATCAATAGAAGTATTCCTAATGGGAGGTGATCATGATCCATTGCATGGATCATTTTCATGTAAAAAACATCACAATCCATTTGAGTTTGGGGATTTTCTGCTTTCCTATTTCGTTATGTGAAATCATAATGTTAGCATGATTCATCCCCCTGGATCACAATGCAATTAACATAATAAATATTTTAACCAGATATATATATTGGTATCGATCATATGGTACTTATTCATGATTTTATATATAGTTTGATATCTATTATTTCCTTGTTTATCAAGTTGGTTTTTATGTAAATCGCAAAATAACCTAATATGGTGTTAATTATAAATTATATCTCAAAGATAAATAGGAATGTAAATTAATGTGGTTATTATGTTTAAAATTTGATGTTAATAAAACGGATGCGGTAAGCATGTTGAATTATTTGTGATAGCTTATTTTTTAGGTTGCCCATAGACAGAACATACAAATAATAAATTGGTTAATTACATATGGATTAATGAACTGGCTAATTGATAAAAAGATAATGATTGGTAGGTTTCTGAATTACCATTTTTCTTGTAGGATTGAGTTCCATGTACTTTGGAGCCATGAGTTCTCATTATGCATGAAGGTTGGATTCCTTGTTCAAGGGCCAAGAGTCCAGTTGATATGATTTTTGTTTCCAAGTGCTTCTATTGTGATGTGAGCCTTGATGGCTGTTGTGATATGTGGGGGTGGTGTACCCATTGGTTGTGGTTATATTTGATGTCTAGGCTGGCGATATGCATCAGTTTATGCATGTGGGTGTTTGGGAGGACATCGAAGATGTTGAAACATGTTGGTTGTGAACGGTTGGATGTTTACTAAATCATGTTTGTTGTTTATCATCATTACATTTCATACTGGTCAAGGAAGCTGGTCTTTCTTTACCTTAATCCATAAGGGGCCATGACGCATGAGGTATGCCACATGATTTTTGTGTTTAGATGGTCTATGGAGGATAGGTCTAAACTCTTTCCATATGTGAAAATGACTCGATGTGTAGTTCATCTGCTCACCATGTTGAGCCACGTGTGTTTAGTAGCGTAGTTTATTTTTCCATGAATTCTTGGGAATATGGTAAGGTAGTAATGCTGTTAATAAATTATTAAATAAATTATGTCGAGCCCAAGGGCTTGGAGCTTTCTGTCATGGAACGTTGAGGTTATGTTTCTCAGCAACTGTGGATTTGAGTTGTAAATACGTGGAGGGCATGAAAACTTGTTGTTATGCAAATGAAATATAATGTTCAATTGTTAATGGTTAATTAATGTTTAAAAAATTAATTAACATAAAGTAAAACTAATAAAAATGGAATGGAGTAATGTAATAAAGATATTTAAATGGTTGTGTGCTTATAGGATACCTAGTCTTAGGTGTTGCAGCCGAGAGTCTGATAGACATTAGTTATAGTTGATTCTTAGACAAGGTTATGCCCATAGTATGGTTGTGGGATATATTATATTTTGTACCTTTTGTGTTATTATATTCTACTACAACCCATCATTTGGGAAAACTGACACCTCGAGTATTCTGAGCCCTATGGGTGTTTTCCGCATAATTCTTTTGAGTGCATGAAATGATGACTACCACCATTGGCCCAGATCTCTCTCATGGTAGTAATTTTTACTGGTAGGAACAACTATTATTTTACCTCATATATGTGTGTAGAGAGAA
Source organism: Viscum album (assembly GCA_963277665.1). Lineage (NCBI taxonomy): Eukaryota > Viridiplantae > Streptophyta > Magnoliopsida > Santalales > Viscaceae > Viscum > Viscum album. The sequence continues at coordinate 921,118,495 of OY728132.1, forward strand.
TTAATAGCTTATGGTTATTCAAACACATATATTCATGATAATGATTCATATAGACTACTATAGATGTGACATGTATAGGTTGTGGTGGGTTGAGGATCCTTACGTGCTGTATATGATCTAATTGCTTGAGGTTTTATACCAAACGTATGATACATATTATGAAAATTGTGGTGGCTCCCAGAACTACATGTTTAATTTGGTTACATTGAAGTGGTGTTTTTCTCATGAGGTTCATGTTGTGGTGCTTCGCCCAGGTGTCTGCGGGCAAATCTGTCTGGAGACAGATGCTTAGGACATGCAATGTTGGGGTAAAGTGGCAAACCAGAGGGAAGTCGTAGAGGGGTACCCTTGATATTAATTATTATATTATATACCTTTGTATATGATACATAGTGAGTGTAGAAATGGTGAGGTTTGTAGCATAGTATAACTATTTAGGTAACAAGATAGTTTTTCTTGTTTCTCATTATTACTTAGCATTCTTTCATTACTTTTGAAAAAGTGTCTTCGAGGAGGATCCTTCTGAGAATAATTTTATACTAACCATATTTATATATTATCTATTATTCAGGTCACATGTAGCAGGTTGGAGATAGGATGGTTACTAATGCCTTGTGGTTATAGGAGCTTCTCGAGCTTTTTTCTTGCATCCATTTTTACATTCTTTTGGTAATTTCAATTTTCGCATATGGTTGATGTATTTTTGCATGACATTATATATTTGTACTTGGGATATCATTTACATTGCAGTTTATGTTGGAGTTGGTTGGTGTATGTGTTATATCTCTCTTCTACATGTCTTCTCTTCTGGGGTAATTCATCCCATTTGTGGGTTTACTATACCCTCAATGGTACTTTCCAAATAGAGGCCTACTATAATCAGGACTCGAGGGGGGGGGGGGTCATTATCTCCCTTCTGACATTGATGGCCCAAGATGGGTACACCATGTGGAGACGGGGTTGTGACACTAGACTTTATTATTTATTAAATATGGATGTGAAAAATTATAAACATACCCTTTCAATGAATTACTTTAGGAAACATAAAAATATTTTCTATTTTCTTGAAATTAATAGGATTTGATAGATAGTCAAGTTTCTCAATATCTATCCCCCTAAATGTGTCACTACATATTGAATTTATAATGGTGGATCTTTTTAACAGATGTTCTTCTGAACACCAATTTTCGTAATCTTACCTTAGATGACAAAATGCTTATCTATTTTTTGTTTTGACAATGAAATCATCTTTATCAAGGTGAAACGTTTATCCAAAAGTGGATTTTAATAAAAAAAAACTTCATTATTATTCAAGGATTGTGACTCCTCCAATTTTCTATGAATTATTTAGAACATGCTTATTTTCATCATCCACCCTCTGAACTACCATCAACTTAAACTCCCTACATGTATTGAATGAAAATAAAAACTAAAAGATACTGTAAAAATGTGGGAGTCCAATAGTCTTTAATGAGGGGAAAATGGTTGATACATGCTTCTCAACCAGAATAGTCCTTTAATTTAGGCATTCGATTTGAGTATTTTTTTAATAATTTATCTTCTTTACCAAACTAATATTATCTTTTTGAAATGTTGTCTTCCTCACATTATTCTCAATTTCATTGTGTGGAATTGTTCTCTTTTAATCTTCTATCAACGAACATGAATATTATGGAAAAAACATTATCTCATAATGTATTTCTTATTGATATGGAAATATGAACAACTAATCTTCAGAAATATACCCAATGTTAATTCACATTCCCAGATAACTTTTAAATTTTTTGGTCGTTATTTATTTAAAAAAATCATAAAATATTTATAAATCACATTGAATTAATTTAATCTATTTATTGGTATCACTAACTTATGATTCTTCTTTTTTTATTTCCATTCATATGTTATCAAGAAAAATGATAAAAATTTATTTGTGAATGTACTCAACATTCATGGATATTCTACATAGATTCAAAGGAATGATTCCTTCCAAACCAGTACCCTTATTCTTCACTTGGATTGATATCATTTGTTTCTATATCTTACTTCCAAAAATAGAAACATTCATGCACTATTTACAAAATTTTGTGATGTGTCGACTTCTTTCACAAATGTGGTCAGTCTTCATTTTTAGTGAGGAATTTATAATGATCTTGTTGGGATTGTTTTCAAAATCACATCCTTTTCTATATTACCAATGGATATATCATCCTTTTTATTCACTTGAATTTTTGTTAGAATTTCTGTTTTTCATTCTTCCTTATTATTTGACACATACGTTGTGTGTTTATATCTGTATGATTCTTACTTGTGAACACATTGGTTGTATTTTCTACATAATATATCGTTTCTTCCAAACAAATTTGAGGTAAATTGATTTTCCCATTTTCCATTGACATTTACTCATTTGATAATCAACCCCTTGATTAAAGACTTCATTGAATTTCATAAATCTATATCTATGTTCACAAATATAACACATTATAAATAATGTCTAAAAAATATTTATTTTCTTATTTGATCATAAAATTAGATAAAACTATTACTTCATAATTTTCAAGAATATCTTTCTTCAGTAAGGATTTACATGGTTAATATTGTCTATTATATTCACTTATATCCACCACAGATGTAGTCATCAGTTACTCATAAATTTTCCTATTTAATTTTTTATACATATTTTTAAATAAAACATGAAATATACATAAAATTTTAATTATTAAATTATATCTTTCAAGTGTAAATGGTACCATTTTCTTTTTAGATGATAACCAATAATTATTAGAGGATTCCAAGATAGTCTTTCCACTAGAGAGATATATCTTTCTTTAAATATATACCTTGGGAAAATGTGTGGTACTCTATATTTTATTTTCTTATTGTAAATAAAAATATTGTTTCACTATTATATATAAAAGTGTGATATCCATTTAAAGTCACTTTATAACGATAATGTGTCTCTCACCCTCAAAAAACTTTAATCTATATTGATAATCTTTTCTAAAATTCTCAATATAATCGTCATGAATTTGGTTATTTTTTTACATGAAAATTTCAAGCTCAATAATATTATTTGATTTCATTCCTAAATGAAGACCATTGATATAAAATACTTATTCTAATGCATGGATATTTTATTTAATCCTATTCTATGATTATTTTCCATTAAGAATTTTGTGGATCTAATCATTCTCAACACTCTAGAATCTTTCATTAAGATCATCAATCATGGTTTTTAATTTCCATCTTATTAAGATATATTTATACACATGATCAACCATTTTTCTAAATAATTATATAAATTTCATAAATCATTCTCATGTTGGGTGATCACCTCATTCATTCTTTCAACCATGCAAGAAATAAAAAAGACTACCCTTTGGGAATATTATGTATGGTATTAAAAAAATAATGAATAATCAAATTATTTTTCAAATTATTTGAAAAATATTTAATGTTCCATGCATTCACTTTATTATTTTAATGTATGATTTTCAAGTGACATTAGTTACCTATTGATCACATGAATGTTCAGAATCATCAGAGTTTCTGTATGATCACATCCTTTTCAATTTTACTTTTTTCTTTAAATGTTTTATCCAAAAAATAATTTAATAAATGGTTTAAGGGATTTACAAAAGATAAAATTTACAATTAACACTTTGTAATAATCAATGAATGTTTTCATAATAATCCAATTTGTATTTTGAGATTTTGAGGCCTGTAATGCCTCAGTAAAGGTGTAACAAAAAAATTAATTATCTTACATCAAGCGCAGAAAATTTATTCAAATTAATTGAATAACTCAAAAATTGTCGGACATATGTGTAATCAAAGACTACCATTTTGTTCAGAATAATATTCTTACCCTGAGAATGGTATGACATGATTAGACATTATATGTTTTGAGAACTCACTCACAAGGTAAATTTTTTAAATAAATTTTACTTGTTTGCGAAGAAAATTTATTAAAAATAATTGAATAAAATCAATACAATGCATTTTATTGGAAATCAGAGACCACATTTCTGTCCAATATAGGGTGTTTACCATAGGAATGACATGACATGTGTAGGAATCTGCCATTTTGATACCTCAATATCTAGAAAATATTTTAAAATAATTATTATTTGTTTATTTTAATTAAAAATAATTAAATATCTCAAAAAAGGTGAATCATATAGGAAATATAAGATCACTCATGGGTGAAAAATAATGGTTTTACCCATGATGAAGTATAACATTTGTGAGCGTCAGGTATTTGGACAACTCACTCGTAAAAATGGACATTTTTTATTTTAATTATTTATTTATTCCTATTTTTAATTAATAATTCATTAATATTTCACTTATTGTGCATCAGGTGAGAACTCTAAGACAACTGATGGGTCTTGAATGGGGGGTTTACCCTATTTGGGTTATAATTATTATATGCAAGAAATTTATTATTATGGTCAAATATTAAGATTGTTTTATTCAATTAAATCATTAAATTTAATAATTAATAAAACATCTTGTATTGTTCATCATCTTCCTGAAAGGATGAAATATATTTCCTGACCACTAATGGATCTTCAAACATCATTTGTGGTCATTTTTCACTAAAAAAAACTCATGAAATATCATTTAGGGGTTAAATAAATAACTCTCCCAACAAAAACTAGATGAGCGAGACGAGAAATGAAGAGGTTAAATTTCATGGTTTTCTTAAATAAAAATGGTTCTAGATCCGTTCTTTAAAAAAACGATTTGTTGGGTTTTGGTTTAGATTAGGTCAAATTTCATCTATTATGGTTTTTTTAATAAGCCAAGCTTCATCTACAACCTTTCAGTGACCCAGGTCATGACCACCCATGGTGTGTGACCCTCTTGTGCCCCTCAAAGATGGTTCTTCCTTCTTTTATTTATTTATTTATTTATTTATTTATTTTATCCCTCATTTTCAAAACATTTTAATAATTTATTTAAAAAAATGGTTGAATAGAAAAAGAGAAAAAGTGGTGGGTTTTATAAAATGATAATTCTATTTTTTTTTCAAATGATAATTTCATAGTATTTAAAAGAAATTATCAAATGATAATTTGATGAATGTATTTATTAATAATTTCCATTATGTTGTCTTCTAAAATAATAAATTTGTAATAATATCAAATATATTAATAAACTATTATTATGTTATTTTTACATGATAATTATTTGTGATATTGTTATACGATATTAATCAGTGGATAATGTGCATGTTTAGGGTGTTTGTTCATTCAACATTTATGCTCAATCCAAAATTCAATAATCAATATCTTTTTCAATATTAATTACATAGACATGTAATAAATGAAATTGGATTAATCATGACAAGATTATGGTGCCTATCAAATCAGTTTTCATAGAAAATAATGTATTTTGAGTAGATTTTTATTAAACCAGATATTAATATTTATTTGATTTCTCCAGCAATAGACTTCAGAATAACATGTCATCAGCAATGTTAGATTCATATAACATTTTCATCATATTTGAGGTAGGTGGTCTAAACTTCATTCACATAGTGTCGAATCATTTACTCGTATGCAATTGTATAAATAGTTTGATATGATTAACAATTGATTATTTATATATTAAATTAATGACTTTAGTAAATTAAATGTTTTGGAGGGATTGAGAAATTTGGAATAGAATTGGATGGTTCAAATAATTAATTAATAGATTAATTATGATGATTTTATGATGGTGGATTTAATTAATTGATTTTCAGAATTTATTAAGAGTAATGATATGGTAAATTACTTTGTTTGGTTTGAATAATTAATTGATAGATTAATTATTAGTATTTTGGGATTGTGTTATTGGTTAAATAATTTTAGAATTAATTACCAGCCTTGATGTGATTAATTAATTTGGATGGTTTAAATAATTAATTGATGAATTATTTAATTGATGTAACACAATTATATAACTATTGAACTAAATAATAGAATTGGCGGAAACAATTAATTGGTGGATTAAATGAAGGGGGGGGGGGGTTGAATGTGAATTAATTAATTTGAATTAATTAAAGGAAATGGAAAATTTATTAGTGAAATAATTAATGGGACTGAGTTAATGTAATTAATTGTGGAATTTGAAAATGTGAATATTTTGAATTAATTTATTGGTAAATTAAATAATTGATGCAAAGTAATTATTTTTTAGTTAGATTAATTAATTAGAGAATTAATTTAAATGATATTTTGGGTTGATACAATTTAATGAGTTAGTTTAATTAATTGGAGAATTAATTAATTGATATTTTTGAGTTATAAAAATAGAAATATTCTGATTAATTAATAGAAAAATTAATTAATTGAGATTATTATTTTGAAGAAATTGAATGAGTTATATTAATTAATTTCTGAATTAATTAATGGGAGTTGGTGTGAAGGTCTAATTTAATGAATTGGATAATTAATTGACAAATTTAGTAATGTTAATTGTTTGGATATTGAATTGATAAGGCTTAATAAATAATGGTTGAATTAATTTTTAGGAAATGAGATTTGTAAGTTGAATAAATAATTGTTGAATTAATTATATGATTTTGAAATAGATCATTAATTATAGTTAATTGTAGAATTAATTATAAGTTTCTGATATTATTAGTGATATAATTAATTATATAATTAATTATGAGATTTGAAGTTGTGGATATTGATTATTTAATTATTAAATTAATTAATTTAATATAATTATTAATTAATTTTTGAAATACATAATCTGATGATGTGATTCATTAATTCTTATATTATTTAATGGGAATAGGTGATTAGTTAATTATGTAATTAATTATTGTAATGGTGTAATTAGTTAATTAATTAATTAATTAATTTGGTGATATGAATAATTATTTGTTGAATTAATTAATGTGACTATATGATTAATAATTATTGATGTAATGAATGATGTAATTAATTAATTGTTGAATTAATTAATGTGGTTTTATGAATAATTAATTATTGAATTTGTTAAAGGTATTGTGAGATTAATTAATTTTTGAATTAATTAATGAGATATTATGATTAACTTATTATTTAATTAATTGTTGTTATGTTGTGATACCTATGAAGTGTGATTATTTGATAAGATATTAATGCTGAATAATATTGAATAATCAGATATATGTGATATATGCTCTTGATTGAGATATTGGTTGTGAGATAGGGACTGATGCTCCAAATACTCATGGGTTGATTGACATGGAATTATACACCCAACATGCATGTAAATAATCATTAATGGGAGAGGGACTGACGCTCCAAATACTCATGGGTTGTGAGATAGGGGATGATATTCCAAATACTGACAGGGGTGCTAGACATAGTGTTCTAAACCCATTAATCTCAATAGGATTATGGATACGATTAGACATGATATTAATTGGAATGAAATGGATAATGAAGGAAGATTGTTTGAAATTAAATGTGAATTGATAATTTACAATGGTTCAGTCTCTAACCTAGGAAGAAGCTGGTATTGAGATAAGAGTGTCCATGGGATCCCAAAGGTTTATGAAGTGAATAATGTATAATGGAATAAATGTAATATTTTTACATTATTACTGGTGTTTTCTTATTCAAAAAACCTCATACACTGTTATTGATTTGATTTGTTTTAGAGGTCATTGGTGGTTTCCTATTGAGTTGTACTCGCACCCAACATGGGCTACATGATCGGTAACTGAGTAGTCATTGTGTTTTGTTTTGATAGGTTAAGGGAATAATTAGTAAGATAAATTGCTAAGTTAGAATGGATCTTAAATGAGGGAAATCGGAATTTTTCGGGACCCTCTTGGGTTTCATTTGTGTCCTTATTTTCTAGTTTTCATTTTGAAACATGACACATATATTAACCTGTAATTTTTTTCTTCTTCATTGGATGTTGTATTTATTTCTTGATTTTCATCAGAAATTGGTATTGTTTTTCTTTATTTATTCTTCCACTATTGTTTATTATTTCTGCTGGTGTTTACTCTATTAAAAGAGCGTATAGTTTTCCCACAACTGACTGACTAGACCTATGCTGCTAGTCAGCAGCCTCTGGCGTATGGGGACTTCACTTGAGGTCATGTGACCGACGAGCCCGAGGCACCATTATGTAAAACATGGGTCTGGATGGTGGAAGAAAAATGGTTTTCAATATCCTTATTAAAATGATCTATGGCTATATTTTATTCTTCCATGCCAAATATGACTTTATTCAGATTAATACATTGGGAAAATTATTTTTCATCCTCTTTTATTTAATATGGATGTCTTCTGATCTAATTTTTTTGGAGTCATATAATCAATAGATAAAATAATATGTCATCTCCTTTGATTACATTTAATTTGTAGTGAAACATTTTTCTATTCTATCATTGATATGGATTTTCTAAAATTATTCTTAGTTATTTTATTTATGATCATTAATTTCTTGAAAGAAATCTCTTCCTTTGTTTATTTAAAAAGGAACTCATAGTATTATTCAAATCATCACTTCATAAAGCCTTTGAAAATAGATACTCAAAAAATTAAAATACAGGAACTTCTTGAGAATAAAATTTGAGCGGTGACATATGCACTAATACCAATAATGGGAATGATTGTGGTATATTTCACATACTATGAGGGGTTGAATTAGTGCATAATGAATTATCACTAGTTAAAATATTTTTTCAATCCTTACCTTTGTATTTCTTCCATCAATGGACATCTGTCATTCAACCGTCACCATTAGTTCACATGCATTTACAAATAATAATAAGGCAATGAAATAATGGAAACATAGGTTTGTTAATGCACTTCCCCTCTTATATAGATGATTATATCCCTAATTTTTCTTAGTTTTTATCTTATTCATACAATTCCTCCATTATTATCATAAATAAAATTGAATTTGGTATATTATTGACCTGTAATATTAGAACCAACCATGTTTAATGAAATAAACAAATTTTGATTCTATGATCAAAACAGATGACATATAACATTTTAAATTTTATCATTAGATTAAGCTACAGTCTCTATTAGATTGTCTGGATCTGATATTATACCTAATACTATAGTAATCATTGTGTATACCAATATCTTTACAATTTGGATCGGATATTCTTCATCCTTGATGATAATCAATAGGTAAAATACCACTATCTCACACTTTTTATTATTCTTATTCATACTCAATTATAAGTGATGAACTCTTACAACAAAATGGGAAATTTATTTTATTTTTCATCATGTAATGTTCATATGATAGTAATGGTAGGCCTCTTTTCTTCATTTTTCATTTTGTATACAAAAAAACAATCTATGTAAATTGCCATTTCATATTCTTATTATTTTTATTTTACATTCTCCTTACTTCATGAATATCTTCCTTACAATTCTCAGTATTCTGATTTTCTTAAAACAAATGCCTTAAATTATTATTTTAAATCATAGTAAAATACATGTGTTTTAATTTTCAATAAACACGGGTTTAATTATTCATGTGTTATGGGAATCACCGTGGTATTAATTTTCATTTAAATCTCAATAAATCAGCTATATATTAATTCCTTCAACACTGGAATACAAGTATTAATGCATTGAGATTTGTAATGTTCCAAATGTCTCATGAACAAAAAACATCTTATTCCTAATGACAACATATGTCTTTTTCTTATCTTTCATATTCAAAACCTACCCCTTGATAATCATTTTTGATGTTAATTAAATTGTAGTGAACCCAACCCCAGTAGCTCAGAGATGGTGTATACTTTATTACATTGGACTAAGATACATGGAATCATAGTAATAGGAGCTAGATGTTTTAATAGTCCTAGAAAACTAAGTACATACATTAAATTCTTATTACAATTGAAAACATAAAATAAACAATTTATTTTCTTTGAGAACACTATTATTCCTTATATAGTATCCATTTATATCAATCAAAAAACACTTCCTAGTATGCTATGGAAAATAAAACATATTGGGTGAGACTAGTTTCTCAGTAAGGATAATGTTATTGAGGAATCTATGAATAAATAATTCTTAATCGATATAGAAAGGTAATTAATAGAAACAAATTCCATTCAATTAATAAAATCATTCAAATATGTCAGGAATATATGATTATAAAATAATTCCATATAAATAATTACATGATCTTGGTATCATAACCCTGGATATTATAAATAATAAAATATTCACATGGAATATTAATAGCTGAATTCATAATGATGGAATTCGTGATGCTGGACATCTATACTATACCATCAAATCCTTATTACATGACATCAATATAAATGGGTAAGGCCTTGAATAAAAACCAATCAAGTTTGTCTCATGATACCTCTTGATGCATCTAGGGGATAGCAACAAATAAGTCCCACTAATAAAATATTAAATACTATGAATTCTTTATATGGAATGGGGTAAACATAATCAACATAAACATCTCTACAAAAACAAAAATAAATAATATTAATACATACCCCATTCGAATAAACATAATCATAAAAAATCATGACTTATATTGTGAATGTTAATAAAATTGTATATGCTCAATCAAAAATATCATAAACCATGTATTGAAATAATAATAATTATTTAAGTAAAACCTATCTATAATGGAAAATAATTATAAAAAAGGTTTTTTTGTCATACATAGAAATAAATATCATAAAACTGTCGTTAAAATCATATTTGAGGAATACGACCATTTAAAATTGAAAATAAACCTTTTAAGAGAATATATAAATTAATAAAATGTTTTTGTTGAAATTAAAATTGTAATATTTTTAAAATAATTAATAAAACAGTGATTACTCATGATGACTTAATATTTTTTTCATGTTGTACATGCTAAAACAAGGATTACATTCACATTTTTTTTAAAAGCCAAATAAGCATTATTTTGAAAACAAGTTTAAGATTAATATTTTTTAAAAAAAATTGTGTAAATATGTATTTAATAAATATTTTTTAAAATTTTGAAAATCATCTCTGAAAACTCTTTTAGAAGATGTGGATTTTGATGATAAATGATTTTTTTCCAATGAGATAAATAAAGTTATATTTTAGTAAAGATATTTTCTCAATCATATTATGTGCCAAAGAGAGAAATAATTGTACTATTACATGTAAAATTTAATGAATAACCATATTAATATAATATATAGTGATTATAATATAGAGATATAAAATAATTACCTAAAGGGAATATTAAATAAAAAAGCCCTAACAATGATGAGATTATGAAATAAACTCTTTCAACTTTGGTATCTTTAGAATCATAATCCCCATAAAAGAAATAATATTTATTGAATGTTTAAATACCATTAATTTAAATATATTAATGATATAAAATATCAAAGTTGATGTATATACACCACATTAACTAATTAAGTAGGGAATACGAAATATGTATCACAGAAGAAAAAGACAAATGGGAAACCCTTAAATCACGTCAAATTTCATTAATATGTGTTTATAACAACATTATAATGTTTTTAATAATATTAATAATTTATACTAGAACCATAATTATATTTATAATATCATTTATTACACTATTATAACATTTTACCACCAGTCTGTTAATAATATTTCATTATCTTCATTGTTTCAGGTGTTAATTGCTTTGTTTTCACATATGTGTTTTTTCATGAAATTTCTGGTTCTTATTAATAGGATATATGTATTTATATAATATCAAGAATGATAAAAATGTTATATATAACATTTTTACTTATTATATAAATCATCATATCAATTTATGAATGTTGGACATGAAAAATGAATCACACTGCTTCATGGACATGGTAGGTTGTATGTATGTATGAGTGGAGATATCATTCCCTTAATGAGTGAAAGGGTAAGAGAATGGGTGATATATTATTATTATGGAATCTATATCATATCATATATATAACATATATAAAATAATTTTATTCTTATTACATTCCATGTAAATCATAAGTGAAAAATGAATCACATCGCTTCGTGATGCGGTAGTCCTCCATACACACGAGCGATATTATAATATTTAAAATAGAACATAATGTAAAAATATATATGTGATATTAAAATTCCATAAGTATAAAAATATCAAAAATATCATATACTTGTTCTAAACCAAACATTATATTTATCTTTAAAATGTGGCGATGGAAAATTAACGACATTATTTCACGAGGTGTAAGAATGTCGTCACATGATCAATGATTTTTTTTCCTATTTGATGGAATAATATATGGTTAAATATTATTCCCTCAAATTAATGACAAATAATATTACTGGATATATTGGTGTTATTATTTTTATGTTTTGATATAATAATTAAGGTGGGAGAAAAGGAATAGATTTCTTAAGATATTAACATTCTCAAAGAGAAAACTATATTGGATCTGCTATTGAGGCCATTAAGAATGGTAATTATGGTGGAAAAGAAGATATATAACGTATATAAGGATGTCAGGGAGAGATTTTTTTATGGTATGGTCTATTAAAAGGTATTAATGGGTGTGAATATGTGATGGGGTGGAGTTCCCTTTTATTTGTGAAAAAAGGGTACCCTCTTGGAAATTACATTGAAATTTCCAAAAAAGAATCTGAAATTTTAGTCATTCACATGGAAAAATATTAAAAATAACGTTATTTTAGAGTCTTAAATTACTTTTCTAAGATAAATGATATATTAAATATGACATCATTATTTTAGTGGTAGGAAATAAACCCTCATCGTTCTTATGTTGTGTGTTAACGCCCAATAACCATGTAAGATGCGACATGATATCACCCAACATATGGGATAAACAATTTATAAGACCATATTTATATAATACATTTAATGTTTAAAAATTATAATTTTCCATAATTACCACAATTTCAAATATTAGATAAATCATAATGGTTAACAATACCTTTATAAAAACCACTTTATAATTATTATCTCAACATCACGAACATATTAAGTGTTATCCTCCATGAATAATGTGTTTTACAAGAAGTTAAACTTATCAATGAATCACTTTTCATGTTACCATTGGACAAGTTATTTAAAATACTTTCAAAAATAAAATTTTATTAGAATCCTAAAACATTTTATATTTCATATAACTAGAATAACACTGATAAAAATAATTCTATAACATAATTCTTGATTCCAAAAAAATAACATTAATAATTCCCACTTATCTATAATAATATAATATTATTGACCTTATTCGATAAGGTTATATTGAGGTATAATCCATTGATGATTGGCGAATTCATTTGCATAGTGCCCCATATCGTTACTATAGAAGCACTTCATATTGGAAGGTTCTTTCGATCCCTTGAAATCATGAGCATGGTGGCATTTTATTCCATACAAGTTGTAAATCCATTTTTTATGAATGTATGAATGTTTTTCCTTACACAAGTATCACATGTTGTAAATTCATGCATTCCCTTTTTTCCATTTATCCATATTTTTCTATATCGTCCACCTATTCTCATACTTCCCATAAAAGTAATAGGATTTTGGGAATTAATTCTTTGTACTGATATCCCATGATACAATATACTCATATAATATGAAACATTGTGAGATTGGTTCCCTTTAAAGGATATCCTTAATCCCATAAATAAAATAGTCAATCTTCTATTTAGATTACGTATATTGTCCAAAGTGTTCCATTCAAACCATGTAAAGCTGGATTCACACATAATAATATTTTCACTTCATCCAATAATGGACTCCTGATTTGTATTTCCATGTCCACTTATTTCTCATGATGAAAATATCATTCCAAATTGATTACACTGAAATCCGTACAATCCATACTTGATATTTCCTCCACATACATAGTGTTTTGAATTAATTACCACCATTGAAATGCTTCTCCAGAGTGAAGATAATATTCTATGAAAGTTATCTGTTTCACTACATACCGGGCCAAGAAATATATTTTTCAAGGAAACTATCCATTTCATAGTTGAAAATGGATTTTTAGTCCCATCGATTTATTGGGGATTTTGCTGAAATACAGAGTCTAAAATTGTTAAAAAAACACGGTGTATCAGTATGTTGTTCTATATGGGAAAGGTTATTAGTCATGACTAGAGTGAGATTCCTTAATATGGTTACAATTTTATCATATCAAGATCCAACTATATCTCTAGATTCATTTTATTTCCCAAGGGGAAATCGAAAAATGAGGTACATACAATGATACATTTCCCATATCCTTTGATAGGTGCAATATCAAAAAATAGAATACACTATATTATATCATATAATTATGAAACATAATGTATAATCCGATAACTTGTAAAACACATCATAAATTGGTAAAATTATGCATAGATAATCTCATAATCATAAACACGGTTTCTCTGGTGATATATTTATTTTCAAATACTTCATAATGATTAGTAAATAAAATGTGATATATCCAAATAATATCCTTTGGTTGTATCAAAATTGGTACACAACAAGGCATGTTTTCATGCACCAAGTGATGATCAGGGCATGCCCAATGAGCCATTTTTAGTGTTATTAACCCAATATATATTTTTCCAAGAACCACCTAACATTATAGTATCCAGAGAGGATTGTATTTTCTATAATATCATATAATATATTCCTTACCAAAACATTAAGATATTATTCTATAAATATCTTTAAATATTATTATATGGTTAGGTTTCCTGATCCATGTTATAAAAAATCTAGTTCCGAAGATTTCTACCAAACTTCCACTAATACCAACTGTAGAAACCCTAACCCCTGTAGCTCAAAGATAGTGTTTATATAATTACATTGGAATAAGAAAAAACAAATTGAATCTTGAGAGGGGAAATAGTTTATTAGTTTTTTTAAACTATACACATACTTGAATCTTAAATATTCCTTCCACCATGGTTTCCATTATCATCACTCTCCTTGAACTCCTTCATTCTATTCCCTGGAGAGTCTGAGAGTTGGTTAAGGAACACATTGTCGATCATGTTTCTTGAATATTTATTATGCATGATCACAACATCCATCACATCAGTGTTCATCACATATCATTTCCCCTAAATTGAATTTACATCATACTAAATGTTAATTTAGTTCCTTCCAGTTGCATCCAATAACTAAAACTTTGAATAATTTAGTATGAAATAATTGTCCAAGTGTGTAATCTGATAAATATTAAAATAAACATCTATGATGTTTAAATTATGAATCTTTTCTTAAACTATTACACCTCATATTTATCATAGGTTAATAATAGACAACCACTATTTACATATTTATAGATAGTTCATGAAGATTTTTTGAATTTATAAAGAAAATCCCCTAGAAGTGTTAAACTAAGTGTTTAGCAAGGCATGTGTTCATGTACTAGATTGCCCCAAGTCCAGCCTCGAACACCTTTTTAGAGATTTTACCCCTAATTACTCTTGTTTTAGAGCCACATCAACTTGTAGTATCCAAATAAGGATGTCATTTTCTTGGAAATGAATCACTATATACATTACCAAAATTCTAGGATAGTTTCCTGAACATTAAATCATCATTATACTTATCCATAGAGTAATCCCTATACACTCCGTTAGAAATATACCCAAGGATATCACTAACTTTTTCTCATCCTTGGTTCTAAATGTTGAGTAAACCTTAACTCGAGTACCATCTTTAAGGAATTAGTTTCAACGTACAGATACATTACATCCCTTCTATGAAATATATAAAACATTATACAAATAGACTCCCAAAGACTATATTATTTTGGTGCCCTTTGGAATCATAGAAACGTAAACACTACTACATGAGTGAGATTCATTATCTCAAACTTATTTCTTCAAGACTATCACCCCTATTAGACATATCATTCAATAAATATATCTTCATAACATGGGGAATGAAACATAAAAAGTTGTGATATCCAATGCTCTGTAAAAGAAATCGAGGGATACATGTGTGCATGAACATGAGAAGTAGGCTATAAGAATATGATCCTGAAAATATGAGCTCATATAATTCATATCAAAGGACATATTCATGAATCATGTAATAAGGATAATAGTTCATAATACAGGAATCAGAAGGAAATAAATAACCGAAGTCAGGAATTGATAACATATAAATAAGAAATGTGATTGTGGAAAACACATATGAACATAAAAGGATTTCAATAGTAGTAAAGGGATTGTTTCCATGGATATATTAATAGCATGGATTCACTCCCCAAACCATTTTATTAGCCATGGTTTACTCCAATGTTCAAATTTGTTGAATGAGTTTACTCCTCGTACCATATTTATAGTCATGGTTCACTCTAGGTACCAACTTAGTAGTCACAAAATACTCCTAAGATCATCATAGCCTATCTCATGAGATATAAATCTTCAAAAAATGCAATGCAGGGAGATATAATTCTGAGCCATATGATAGTGAAATCATTCAATGATGTTCCACAATGTCATATAAAATCAAATAATGACCCATTAAATGAAATGTGTATCATAAACATCTAATGATATGATACCTCTGAAAAAAGATACATGTTTTATTACGAATTCATCAAAAACCTAACACGTGAGAAGAAAATGATTTCAATGGAATATAACCCATGAAAAGAAAAAGTTTTTTGTAAACATCATGCTAATAAAAGATATTCCATGAAAGGTAAAAATATGAATGATGCAATAGAATCATTTCCCTAAAAAGTAATGAGTAACAACAACAGCTGTCATCACAGATGGGATGAAAATTTGAATGATTTTTTAAAAAAATTTCATGATGAAAATATCATTTTTTATTTAAAATTATATTTAAGACATAAAGCCTAATAAAACCTATTTTTTCTTAAAAATGAACCTGAAAACATATAAAGGAAGAATTGAAAATATTTTGAAAAAATTTTCCTTCAAAATCATAATGGAATATTATAATTATTTCATGAAAACCTTTTTAATAAAATTTCATTGAAGATAATTTGAAAAAATATAAAGAGAGATTGAAATTGTTTTGAGAAACATTTATTTGAAAATAATTTTAAAGCACATAATGAAATCATAAAAATATTTCGAAAACCATTCCATTTTATATACATTGAAAACAAATAATGAAAGATGGAAATCATTTTGAAAACCATTTCACAAAAATTTCTCATTAAAAAATTTTAAAACATTGATAAATAAATTTTCCTTTAATACTTATAATAGGTTCTTGAAAGTGTTTTGGAATAAAATTTATTTTTGAATACTTTAAAGACATATAAATAATCTTTTAAAACCTTTAATATAATTTTCATTGAAAAAATCCTTCTGAAATCTTATAAACGATTCTTTTAAATCCTTAAATCATTTTAAAATCCTTATTCATTTATAACGATCTTCAAAGATGATTTGAAAATATGTTGAATACATTTTTTTTGAAATAAAATATATTTATGTCCTATTAGAGGAATACAATATTTTATTTAAAAAAAATTCTTAAATATCGTAAGATATAATGAGTGGTAAAATGGATAAGCATAAAAAATATGTAAAAGTGATGAGATTTGTTCAATAGACTCCTGACACATGGTAACTTTTAATCATACTCCCCATGGATGAAAATGAAATTATATATATCCAAAATATCATGAAAATAAGAAGATTCATTATATAACATTTTAAATTTACGTATATGGACCTTGATAAATAATTTAGTTTCATAGAAAAGAATTTGTTTCAATGGGTAAAAAGAAAGACACAACTATATTACCAGTTTAGTAAATTGTATTATATGAAACACATGAAACAAATTTAATTGAATAAATATTTAAAAACATATATATTTAATAATAATATTCATTGAATGCATTCATAGATAGTATACACAGCACAAAAAATAAATAAGTGGGGAATTAGTCATGTATCTCACAGAAATTTAATGAGAGAAGAAATTCGGTTACCTTATGTCTTGAATCTCATTATAGAGGTACAATCCTCCTATATAATAAATATAAGATTATTATACATATTTAATAGATCCATATTGTTATATATAATGCCATATATGGTTTTATTATGAATTTATTTTAGCAACTTGATTGCAATTCCTTGTTGTAGTTTCACTTTGGGTAACTTCCTCTAGATAATTATATGTTCCATAATTTGATATATATTTGGACATTATACTTATAAAATTATTTTCAAAGTGTAAAACATGATATAATTATATTTTATCTTTTGTATATTTGTATTATAATAATCAATATAATATGTTATTTTGATATTGAATACTCCTTTCATGGAGACAGTATGTCTTAGGTGCGCATGAACATTATTTTTTTATGGTCATATTAAAAAAATTAACACACACATATATATATATATATTTATATATATAATTTCATTAAAAGATAATTTTCATATTATATATATCATTTAATTTCAGTATACCCATCCTTAATATATTCCATGTTGTGAGTGAATGAATCACATCATTTTGAGGCGGTGGTAGTACACACTTCGTCAAGAGAAATTATTGTATTTACACAAAATGTAATGTATAATTATATGTATTGTAAATCAGTACGAACAAATTAAATTTATTAGGAAGATCATATAATATATATATATATATTATTTTACATCATAATTCTAACCATGAGATGTGGTAAATGAAGAATTAACAATCATCATTTTGTGAGTCGGTAGTTCACCACACAAATAAATAATATGTCTTTTACACATTACACAGAGGTTTCTATAACTATAGGTAAAAAATCATAATAACATCAATTTATATTGAGGAATTATTTTTGTAAAATAATATAATACGGTGGTTTTAGGTGTTGTAGAATGATAATAAAATAAAGGAGCATTAGTGAGGATATTACCTCTTCTTTGGGTACCTCCTTTTGGTTTTCAACAATGCGATTATTTGGAATTCTACCTTTATAAATTAAGAATTCATGGAGAAGGTATAGGTTTTTTGATGTTTATTGGGATGACATTCTCTAAATCTATGTATATTGAGAGGTTTTAGGAATTTGGGAGGTTGTGGACTTTTATAGGGAATGTAAAAGATGCACTTGACATTTTTTATGACAAGTTTGATGTACTCACATTTATACCAATAAAATATAATCCAAAACCTACAAAAATTAAAATTGGACGGTTCATGGATAAATTTTGTATAATTATTTTGTTTTTTTAAATTTGATATTTCATTTGGGATCTTAATTTTAAGGTTTGTTCCCCTATAAGATTATGTTTTCCTCATTCATTATAATTAACTTTAATTACATTCAATAATCAAATTGGAAGAAAATAGGTTTACCTTATTAGGAATTTTTAACTTATAATGATTCCAAATATTCAATCCAGTTTAACAAATTCAAATAACATAAGTAGAAAAAAAATAATTTAAAATTAATCCGAAAGTAGGGACGTTAATGAGGGGTTTTAAAGTAAAAATGTTTCAAAGATTGAGCTGTTTTTATATTAAATTTCAATGTAAAATTGATTCCAATGACCGATATTGGATTATTATATAAAAATTTAATTTAATTAAACATTATATCTAATAAATAAATATAATTCAACCATATTAATAAAATATATGAAAAATAAATTTTGATTAAAATTCAGTATTTTTCCCTATACATCAAAATATGAAACATCAAAAATTAATAGGAATATTGAACCAGTTACTAATTTTTATGTTCCAATGTAAAATATATTGTTTATTTTTACTAATGAGATTAATAAAAGTTCCAAAATTGGTATTTAAAAATATTCTCCATTAAAAGGAAGTGCAATTTCCTTAATAAAAATATAAATTTTTATGTGTGATATTGGGTTTGTCCTATCTTATGTTAATTAAATCTATTATATGAATGTAAAATATATATTATAGGGTATATAAAATATAATAAGTTAATATCTCTCACTAATTGTAACTAATATCATTTATTAGGATAAAAAAAATTTGTGATCATCAAAATAGTTTTCTAAAATTCCATTTATGTTCAATTAGTTATAATAATCATTTTTTATTCATTCATAACTAAACAATTCAACCATGAATTATCATAATATAGTAAAAAAAATTCATGTCTGTAAAAATAATGTCTAAATTATATATTATTATATTAAATAGTAATATTTTTAATAATATATTATTATTTACAAACACTCAGACTTTTGTGTTTTTCAAGACCATGAGGGAAGTCTGTCATGCTTATAACATATTCTATACATAATTTTCTAGGAAAATAAAGATAAAATATATATTTTATTTAGAGAATAAATAATTTTTTTTCATATAACATTATCCAAACATGGTACTTTTACAAAAAAATTAACTATTTTTAGTGTTGTGTGAAATGAAAAATATCAAAAACATTAAATTAATTTGAAAAATATAGTTCAAACAGTATTGAGGTGTTACATTATTATATGTAGTTACGCTAACATAACAACATATAAATATATAGAAGATATTTTGGTTATTATATCATGTTGACATAATAATAATAAAATAGGTGGAGGAAATAAATAAAACAAAATTTCTCATTGATGAATGTTACCTCTTTTTGGAGTATCATCCTTAAATTTTCACCAATAGACTTAATAGGTTTCCTTAATATCTAAAATAAGACTTATAAGATACTAAGAGGTAATTTTAGAAGTTATTTGGTAGTATATTTTCCAAAAAAAATTGTTTTTATGGTGTGGGTAAGATATTATCAGTGGAATTTTATATGGGAGTTGAGTGGTACACTTGTAATTGTTGGAAATGTAAGAATTACACCCACATTTTCATTATTTAACAAGGATAAAAATGGATTTGTAGATGTAATATATGGTATATGGTATAAATATATCCATCCAATTAGATTTGATAATATTTTGGTACATTTTCACCCTTATTCATTTAGATTAAAAGTATAGTAAATGTATTTTGTACTTTAACTACAATAAATTCTTTTTTTTAATTTTTTCAGTATTCATTTTTATCAAAAATAATATTAACAATATTAAATGATATAATTTATGATTATTATAAATATGGAATCCATTTTTAAAAATTATATTCTTATAACTGGATATTTGTTATTTAAAATTAATCTAACAATAGAAACGAGAAAGTTGGGTTTTTAAAGATAATTTGACAAAAGTTTTACAAAGTTATTATATCAATGATCAATATTGAATTTCCTAAAATGAAATAAATTGGATTAATTGATGATTAATTTATCTAGTTTTACCATATAACATTTTTTAAAATATTTTTTTTATTTTTAATTAATTTAAATGAAAATTCAGTATTCAAATAAATTTTGGTATTGTTGACATTTCAACATAAAATGAAACATTTAAAAACATCCAAAAAGATAACCATTAAAATATTTTGTTATTAAAATTTTAAAGTTTATTATTATTTTATGAATTTTAATTTTATAAAATTTGGAAAGTATATTTTTTGAATTAGTATTCTAAAAAAATATAACAAAACTATTTTGTTAGAAAAATAATCATTTTATGTGTAAAATTAGATTTATTCGTATTACATGTATAAAAAACACATATGATGAAAATTAAATAGTTGTTTTAATATATAAAATATAATAATTCAAAAAATGTTCTTTTATTAATTTATTTAGGTTAATGACAATTTTTTTCATAAAAAAGTTTCTTGTAAAAAGATTTCCTTTATATTCATTTTTCCATAAATTTTCACCAAAAAATTCATTGTATATACATCAGTAAACCATATTTTTGTAATTTATTTAATCATATTCATACCCACCCCTCCATTTTATAAATTATAACTATCATACTAGAAATTATATTTTAATAATAAGTAACATTTTTTTACTCAATGTTTTGTGTAACACAAGTAATTCCCAATGATACATATAGAAATAGCAAAACTCGGTGTTATGTATAGATTCCAAGTTATTTAAATATAATAAGTTGAAATATTTTTACATATATTCCTAGTGTTAAATTTATATAATGAATTATATTCTATGTCCCACTGTGCATGGAATTAATTTTTTAAAAATATTAAATTTTTAAAAATAATGCTTGTAAGGATTAGTAAAAAATGGGACAAACAATTGTTATTTATCTAGGACAACTATAGACTTTGAAAACACCAATGTATCAATTTAATTAATTATTCATTGGTTTTCTATCCCCAAATATATATGTTATTGATCATTGTCCATGAATGCTTGGAAAAGATGGATAAACATTTGTTTTTGTGATTTCCCCCCTCAATTGATTTACTTTCATCACTGATTGGACCGCATGGTCTTGGTTCGATATATTTTGGTGGTACCATGTCTGATCATAACCCCATAATCACAGTGGGTCCACATTTGAGGGATATATCATTGAACTATGGGTGTTTATGGATATAATACGGGATATGGGTGATTATTTTGATTATTGGATATCATGTATTTGGAAGTGAAATGACCAGTCACATGTGGGGCATGTTATGTACCTATGAAGACTAATAAAATCCAATCTCAAGAAATTGGATGGTCAGGAATGATATATTAAGACTGGATCCACTGATTTTGGATATTGTAGAGGGAATATTTTTTGTGAAATGGCCCGATTCAAGGATGAAGACTAGATATTGAATTCTAGAAAATCGTGACTACACGTTGTGTAGTTTGAAGAACATATAGTGTGCCAGGCGTTGGTTGAAGAGGATAGGGTTTCATTATATTATAAGCATCACATGCCATGATGGAAACCCATATGTCATATACCCCATATTGGAAAAATCAACATGTTCTCTAGGAGTACACAGGATAGGGAATGGTAGGGAACATTGTTTACCAATGTACATAGACATGGGTTGGATACATTGATAGGTGATGGAGACACAAGCACAACCAAACATGCAGGAGTGACCTTTAGATGCATAATCACACCATTTATATCCCCTACATGTTGTATATACTTTCAACGGAGGAATTTCGTGTACTTATAAGGACATGTCCAAGAGATGGAGTGGTACAACATGTCATGTTGGTCCCCTCACACATTGTGTTCCCCTTAGTTATTTTGGAGAAAACATCAATCTCCCATATCTCATTAATTTATAAACAGATGTTTTCTCATATGTAGAATATATTGAATGTAATTCTATGTTGAACATGAGGGTGCCTTGGTTTTTGTAATTTGAGTAATGATGTGAGATTTTAATGGCATGATTCTTGTTTAATAAATTCACAATGAGAGCTGTGATCACGTAGGATCACCAGATGCATTCTAATTTGAACCATCTAGATGGGTCGGGTGGAACCGTATAGATTGGCTGATTATGGCTTCTCTACATTCTTCTATAGTGGGACCCTCAAACAACAATTGGCATGGATCATCTACCATTTGGGCAGTACCCTCTTGCTTGATAGGGAATAGGGCCTCTCTCGACTTCTAAAGGGGAAGGTTCCATTATTTTGTGAATGGTTCCTCAACAGTTAGAGTGTACCATCCTTAGGGGGAGAGAATGGGACCTCCATCGACCGTCAGAGTGAAAAACTCCTCTTAGGATAAGGGAATGGGTTCTATATCAAACAGTAGAGTGGACCCATACTATTGGAACAAGGTATGGGTCCTCTATCTATCTATTGAGTGAAACCCTCTTATTGTACTAGGGATTTGATCCTCTACCTAGATATTATGGCCCCTAAAAGATATCATACAGTGATCAAGAAAGGCATGACATGTATGGCTTATGCTTGGAAGACGCATGAGAATAAAGTTAATGTATTTGGACATATTTGATAGTTGAAGACTCTTTTAAGTGGCTAAGTTGTGAGATATAGATCCTCATTCTCTAACGTTTGGGCTTCCTTTACTGAGAATATATATATATATATATATATTCATCCAAACCCTTGGAATTAGTTTCTCTACTACCATGTGTTGTGAATACATGTGGTGTATGTTACATTATTTTGGGTTTATCTTCTCATTGTCAGAAGAGATTACTCCCACTATGGAATGAAAAAAAAGATCTCTAGTCATTGTACACACCCTGTTAATCCATTTGTTTTTGTATGAGGACACTATTTCTCTTACTTTTGGATGCGATACATCATGTTAGTATATACATTCTATCTATTCTTGTTGTATCTTGTATTGCTCCCCCCCTCATCTTCCAGGGAATCTTACTAGGTATATATATGATTACACCTCCATGGGATGTTCCCACATGTGTATAGTATTATATAGACTATGTATTGTTCAGTTGTGACATCATAGTATCTTATGGATTCTGAGTGATGTGGACCATCTATGGTGGTCATATATTAGAGATCATAAGTTTGGCTCTATAAGTATTTTAATTTTTAATATTACCATATATTTATAGTTTTGAAATTATTTTTGCAATTTACATTTCATTTTACATTATCATACTATTGAACACCATAAATATTTAGCATGCTTGTTTTAATTTCAATACATTTTATATTTTATTATTATTTATATAATATTCTACATTGAGATGGTTTGGTGTGTTCATACATGTTAATTAAGAAAAGGAGAATGATTTAGGATATTCCTTTTGATGATTTTCTCCACCCGTGCCCTATAGAGGAGTGCTTAGGGTAGATGTGGATCTATCCTCAAATAGGTTTGGATCATTACATACTTTTATCAGGGTCCATCCTTCTATAGTAAGTTTTCTGTAGTATTCCCCTTACCAGAATTTTGTTTGAATTAGTGAAATTGTGTCAACATGTCTCGAGTAGGGCTCTCAAGATAAGGGATCCATTATTGTAAAGGTGACCAATGTTCCCATTCATCAAGAACCTTCATATTGACTTGGAATACCAAGAAATTGGTTATAAGGATCATTTGTACATGAATCATACATGATTGAGTCTTTAACCTTACTTATTGAGTCATATACCAATTGGTATATATATATTATCATCTAACCAAGGTACGTAGTGATTAAAATTTCAAGACGCCTCAATAAAGATAACCAACCAGGATACTCGTTATGTATTGTGAGGAAGACCTGATGGGTGATGATACCTCATTGTAGGTTCCATCCCATGGGATTCTTTCTCCAGCTGGGTAGGTAGTGGCTTCTCTACCTTTCGAGCAACATATTATCCCAACAGGGATGACTGAGGATTTGGGTTGACTTATTAGGCTATGTGAGTTCCAATGCCACTGTCTGTTGTGGTTCTATAGTGATCTGGATACCTGGGAAGCATTGTGTTGAATTTATTTAGTGCTCCATGAATTCATTATAATTTACAATTTGACCGTTCAGGTTGTTGCACCGGAAGCTAGCCTTTCCCACAAAGCAGTTGGGAACTTCTGAAGTCTTGTCAACCAGATACACATTAAGTGGGAACTCTCATGGCCTATCATCCAAAATATGTTTTGTGAGGAGTAATACCTATCATATTTTTTTCCAGTTCTAATTCTATATTTTTTAGAATTGATTCAGGGAGGGATTATAGTGGCTAAGTATGCAGTGAGGATCATAGAAATTACCTGATACTCCCTTAAGATGATTCATAATGGCCACATCCGATAATTGATGATTGAGAACGGACTCCATAGGTAGATTAATTATAGTTTTGTTTCCTTTCTCATCGCCATATATGTTGGGGGATAGAGAGGGAACTTGTGATAGTGATATTTCTTCTAGAGGGGAACCAGATAGCCAGAGTTTGTTGTGGGTGGAAAAAAGTTGAGTCATATGTTGTAGATAGCTGGAACCAGAAGACTGGATCTCGGTGTAAGAGATCCTACCATGATTAGACTCAGGTGCATTTTTTGTGGAACAAATATGACACATAGTACCATGGAATGCTAGAGAGGGTGAGTTCTATTCTTGTGATGGATGAGCTCAAATATCACATGTCTACACAAACAAACTATGATTATTTAAATACGAATATTATGACATAGTCATTAAATATTGGGTTATGGAAAGTATTAAAAACATTATGAAATAAATATATTTCCTACTCAAGGTAAATTTATTATTAAATACGTAGTATACAGTCACTCAATTTATGGAAATGTATTCAAAATATGTTTTCATAAAAAATTATTTTATCTCTTTTGGTGAAAAAGAGAATATATTTATATTATATTATATTTAAATATTGTATTTGATAAATTTTAGAATAAATATATCATCATATTAAGATAAAATTACAAAGAATTTTTTTATGAAAATATTGTTTTTCCTATGAATAGTGAAAATACTGTTTTTTTATAAAAACGAAAATTCTATTGATAAGTTTAGTAGTTTAATAGTAAAATTATTATTAAATTTTTTTAATTTAATTATTTATTATATATGTATATTTAATTCTATTAATTATATTTAAATTATCTTTATAGTTGATTTACTGAATTACTTTACTTTTATTACTGAAAACACATTTTCCAAAAAACTATATTAAAATGAAAAATATTTATCTAATAAAATTTTAAAAAATAATCCTTGATGAGGAATTTTTAAAATTTAAATTTTATATTACACATACACAATTATATTTATGAATTGAAATTAAAATAATTAATGTTACTATTTTTATAGTAAATTAAAAATCAGCTTTACCTAGAAAATTCATATTTCAGAAAACTACATTATATTGCGCTTGTGGATTTCATATTAAATAAAATTATTACACGTATGTGTGTTTTTTAAAGTAACCATTTACTATTTATTTCCATGAATTGTTTTACATGTATTATAAGTGAGCATGACATTAAAATGAAATTTTTAAAAGGAACCATTCATTAATCACACCCCAATGGTTTACCCATCATGTGTATCAAAAGTTGTATCAAATAATGTTCATAGTGTTAGATCCATCAGATAATGATAATTAATATAAATTCAGTCAAAAATAATTGTACCCTACCCTTAATGGAAAACAATTCATGGATAGAGAAGTAAGATGATACCCAATATCGTGTCACTGGTCCTGGAAATTAAAGATGCTACTACAATAGATTTTCTTCCTAGATAAATGGATGTTACTTTGTCTTCTACAAGAAAAAAACGAAACATAATATTATGTCTGAAAAGGAAGAAATCATATTATTTTTTAAAATATTACAGCAAGCTGATGGGACTACATCATCAAAAGAAACTAGGGAATAATGGAATGACTATTTCAAGGTAATGTTAAAGGAATAAGTGCATCAGATCATGAGAAGTCAATATGAGTACTTGAAGATGGAATATGAAGAAACCATTGATAATTATTTCACAAGATTTAATGAAATTTTTAGTAATATCAATGGGGTTTTGGGACACAAATAGAATCAATTATTTTGATAAGGTCAATTTGTAATTTAATGGATGAATTTAATCCCGAAGTCTCACCATTGTAGGATAATGATTATCTATAAATAGTTGAACTTCATAATATTATTGGGGAATATGAAATGAAGAAAGATTTAATATTTATGACAATTTATAATGAAAAAATGGATTCTAAATCCATGAGCTGACTCAAAAAAAAATTCACTGGAAGATAATCCACTATATGAATTAGAGAAACAAAATATGATTTTGAAAATAATAATAACAGGATAATATCCCTATTATATATATTTTTTGAAAATATAAAGGGATTTACAATGTAAATATTTTATTTAATCAATTTTATTGTAGTGAAGTTGGTAATTTTTTCAGAAATTCCAATGAGAATAAATATATTAATGTAGAAGAAGATAAAACTGATGAAAAATACTCATATGATAAATTAGAATAATGAAACCTTGGGAGGTAGAAAATCACCAGAATTAAAAAAAAGTTTACCTAGAAGAAAAAAAGGTGCCTTAAAAGTACAAAAAAAGAATTGGTACCTTCATAAGATGTATCATATAATAAAGAAATAATAAATAAACTGACAAACTTCATGGAACATATGAGATAAAGGGAAACCATAAATGAAGAATGAAAATATTTTTAAGTAACATACATGGTATAAATTCTGAAATCAATACATGAACAATTTATATAGAAAATCATAAGTCTAAGAAGAAAATTACCTTTTTGAAAGACTAATGATTATTGAATATATATTTTGAAAAAAAATCTCAAAATGGTTAATTCTTACATTGATTAAATAAATATCGTCAAACTGATGTGGTTGAGTTGGATATAATTTTAACAGATAAAAATGGGAAGTTAGTTATAGTGGAAGATAAATTGGGAAAGAAATTATCTAAAGGTATTAATTTTCAAAGAACTATAATGATTAATGATGGGTTCATTAAGGAAAGGAATGTTCAAGTCGAATATTCACAAGCCATTAAGAAAGATAGTCTAAAAATAAGTAAAAGGTATTCCTGTAAAATATGAAGAGAGATCAATTTCTACTACCCATGCATGTTTCTCAAAATAAATGATAATGTTTGGACTAAAAATAATAGAGGATTATTTTCATTAAAACTATATAATTTATACAAAATGCATTTAATATTGATCCTCCACACAAAAAGAACAACTAATTCATATCTAAAAAGGAAAAAACCAAGAAATTTATAGAAGAAAACATCTATTAATTGATAAGGTGTATCAAAAATTATTTTTGTTAGTTTTGTAGAAAATGTTGGAAAAATCCATCAATTGTTAGTAATAATTGTCACTAATAAGAATTATGCATTCGTTTAGGGGGAGAAACTATCAATGAAAACAAAATAGTTGTTAGTATATGAGAAGTGATATACCATATAAGGAGGTATCAAAAGTTAAGAAATACTAATCCAAAAATCATATTGACTAAATGAAATAATCCTACAAAAGATAGATCACACTAGTCACTAATTTAAAGAATCAAGGAAAACTCTTCTTGTATAGACACCATAAACTGGAAGAGATAAGGAAAATGGAAAAAAGACTGATGAAAAGTATCTGATAGTTGAATAAACATTGATATTTATTCAGAATTATAAAAAAATTATTCTTGTTAGAAGATTATCTTTATATATAATAAGTGAGAGTAAAATCTTGAGAATCATTGATGAACACAGTGGAGAATATGTTATATATGGAATTATAGTTCTATAAAAATTAAATAAAGTGACATGGTTTTCATATATGAGCACAAGATAACACCAAAGGGAGTTTTATTTTTTATAAAATTTAATCATTTTTAATAAGTATTATTCACCTGTGTGATGATGGAAACAAACATTTCTTAGGGATATGTTTTTATTCAGTAATTAAAGGACAACTGAATTTTTTCGAAAGGAGTGTGAACCGAAGAACTTTTTTTTCAATGAATCATAGAGTAATGAATGTTCCTTATGTGAGAAAAATTAAAATCATATATTTCTTATAAGAAATATTCAATTGGTCCAAAATAAATGATAATAATATCAATGGAATAAGTTGTGAGATATTTACCTCTACTAAGAAAGAGAATGAACCATTGTTTTTTAATAATATCACTAATAGAATATAATTGAAGGAAAATATTATGGAATAAAATTCAGTCCACCAAAGCTTCTAAAATTATACATTATTATGTATATCAACTAATTATGTATTATTCCAAAACTTTTTTTGAATGATTTACAATATTTATTGATTACTTAACCTAAATGTGCAGTGTTAGGTTTATGAAACATAAATCTAATGTTGGTGAAATTTTATGCTTTATAAAAGTGTGGTTGAAAAGAAACATGAAGTGTCTCAATTTAAGATAAAAATATATGATCAAAATGAGTTTACATGTAATTTTTTTAATTATATATATCAAATCATGTAATAAAACAACATTATAGTTCTAATTTGTTCCTTACAAAAATTGGGTTACAAAGAGGAATAACAAATGTTTTGTTGAATTGGGAATGACCATGGTTACCAAGTATAAACTCCCCAAATTTTTTATATGGAACTCATATGTGTGGTCATTCATGTTCCAAATATATGTATACTAACACTATAAGAACACATTACCTCTTTTGAGATATATTAAAAAAATAAAACACATATGAAATATTTTAAAGAGATTGTAAACCATTTCCTAATTAATATCAAGAGTGTAATCTAACAAAATTTTAATGAGAAATATAAAGAGTGAATTTACATAGGATACACAACTAACAAAATATTCTATTGGTTTAGGAAAAAATGATTTGACCAAATTGTAGAATCATGTGATGATAAAGTGATTGAAAATTAAACCAATATGATAAATGGATAAAAGGATGATTTTTATGAGCCAACATATGATGTCAAATAATATACCTAAAGATTAAATAATGGAGAGGTATGTCTTGATCCTAGTATCAAACAGACATTTTCTGATGAATCATAATATAAAGAAGGATTTACCAAAACCATTGACATAAATTGTTGGAAATATTATAAGAAGGTAAAACAAATTTATATTAGTGGAAGTAATGAATCTATATTTAAAATTTGTAGGAAGATTATAACATAGAATAAAATGGTATTTATCTCCCATGTTTAACCTTATTCGGTATTAGATGAAGATGACTATAAGGAATGGTAAAAGTCCATGAATGGGAAATTATATTAAATTGATTATATGTCTTTTGAGAACTTGTTCGAAGAATAGAATGGTGTGATATAATCATAACTAAGTGGAATTTCATGACTAATATCAATGAAAATAGATATGTTACATGAAATCAGGAATGATTCATTTGTAATGGATATTCAAAAGTGGAATATATTGATTTTATAGAAACATTTTACCCTGCAACAAGACATCAGATGACTTGAATATTTTTGGATGTTGATGTTCATCAAATGTACATAGTTTATCATATTGATTAAATGTAAAAATTATTAAATATTTATGTTAATGAAGACGTTCAAATTTAATAACAAATGAGATTTATGTTTGATAAGTTATCCATTATGGTTTGTAAACTCAAGAAATATTTATATGTTTTGAATTGGGAACCTAGTTAATGGTATTCAAGACTAGAATATTTATTGAATATATTGCAATTTTGTAAACTAAATTTTGATATAAATAAGTATATATATGATTAATGTTCCAAAAATCATATAATCATTGTTTATGTAAATGATATAATCTTTTTTTGTGACAATGATCATTCTTTAAAGAAGTTGTTAGATAAAATTAATGAGAAATTTTAAATTCCAAAGCTATGTAAAATTAATTAATTTCGTAGTATTCAAGTTCTATTGACTGAATGTTACATCTTCTTTTTATAGGATAATTTTATAATGGATATATTTTTAAAATTTTCAATGATAGAATAAATTGAGGTCTCTACTCTTATTTCCATTGGATTATTATTTAGTAATGATAAATCCATAATATTTTGTAATCAAAGATACTTAAAAAGATCATAAATTTTTTATATATCTCACATGATGTCATCAAAAGATTATATATGCAGTCACAATGTGTTCCAAATATAAGAGTGATCTAATTGAATCACACATTATTTATACTAAGAGAGAATTGAGGTATTTAAAAGGACCTTCAATCTATAAATTGAGGAAACAAATATGTAGTATGTTGATCATATGTTTATTAATGGATGTTGATTAGGATTCATATTCTTATGTTTATAAATTAATATCTAGAGTTCAGCTATTTTTGGAATGAAATTGTTTTTTAGAATATATATAAGTAAAACTCGAAAAATTTATGCATGAAAGAGTTATAATATGTTTTTGCTACAAATTTTTGCCCAAAAATGATTGGAGGGATGTTTATGTATAAGACTTGAATGTAAAATCCCACCATAGGTGTCACTAAACTGATTCCATGATCCATTTCAGCACAAGGCCTTAATCA
Source organism: Viscum album (assembly GCA_963277665.1). Taxonomy (NCBI): domain Eukaryota; kingdom Viridiplantae; phylum Streptophyta; class Magnoliopsida; order Santalales; family Viscaceae; genus Viscum; species Viscum album. The sequence continues at coordinate 921,150,287 of OY728132.1, forward strand.
TTCCTCCTCATTCTCCAATGGTTTTCCACTAGCGGTGAGTGTTTTATAGGTGGTGACCATACCCTTATATTAGTGTAACAATAGTAAAAATAACCATATATCATCTAAAAGATAAATAAATAGAGTGTGGAAGAAATAAATAAACTTAAATAGAACACGATGTCATAATAAATGTAATCCTATAAAATATAAAAACAACCATGTTATATAGAAAAAATTGGTCACCCACTAGGCCAACCATAGATATAAGAGTACAAAAATAGAAACTCAAATATAAGTATAAGGATATTTTAATAACATCATTCAAAACCAAGTACATGGTCTCTATTACACAATAGAGATTCCCTAGCCCGATCATAAGAATCCACATGACTGGATCTACTCGATCATGCATCCCCTGCCCTTAGACCTATTCATCATGCAATCTGTGATCAGCATAAAATGTAGACATAGGGTCTGCATGCACATCAAGGTTCATGTAAAAATGTTAGAAATAATCATATTAATCCACCCCAATGATGAATCATTATATTTTTTATATATTTCCATACTCATTAAATATTATCATCAAAGTTGAAACACAACTAGACTAATAAATACATAAAAACAGAAAAATATAAATAGTCAATAATTGGGTCTGTAATTCATATAGGCCGAATTACCTTCAATATAAGTTAGAATGTTCATAGGTCTATGACATTACACATATATATTCTCATACATATATATGTATATGTATATATCTAACAATTGCATTAAACCAAGACATCTAACTAATGTGTCCATGAAAAAAATCATAATAATCATAATCCATAGTCAATCTTTGAATCCTTGATATGGATGAATAGATATCTTGTGAATTGGGCTCTGATTTGGATGGAATACCTTTCAATCCATGTATAATTAATTCAATCCTTAGGTCCATAATCTTTATGGAAAATACCTAATTTTCCTTGTGCCAAAAATGTCTCCAAGCAAGCTATGTCACTACAAGGGGTATATGTTCTAATCGTAGGTTCACCCATACAAACCTCTAATAACTAAAATAATTGGCTATATATACCAATAGACAATCCTAGAAATGGTCATTCACCTAGATTACATAAAATTGAGGCCATGTGCATCATGAACTCTTTCTGGACCTGAGGTATCAATTCATATTAAATATTGACATTATGACTTTGATAATATTTAATGGGATAACCCATAGTTGATTTGTAAATGGAATGATCTACGAACCCAAGTACATGAACATTATCCATTCATAAAAACTACCCAACAACCCCATCCCCTGTAAATACATATAGTTGATGTAGAAATGGTGAATCCAGCCAACCCATGAAGGAATTGTAGGAATCAATTGAGGAGAGTATAATCATCTATCATGTATATGTCACGTCGATGATGAGGAGCACCATGTACACCACCATGATCATGTAATTGATCAGGGAGAGGGTATTCATTCTCATCTCATAATAGATTATAGTCGACTATGAGTATCCATCAATAAAGATGATATTATTGATTATCATAATCATATGGATGTCAAGGTTGAATATTATAATCATAGTGATGGAATTCCTAAATATCATGAATGAAAGGATAGAAATTCGGATCATAGGAAATATGTCCATGCATCCCTTATAAAAAATAATTCAGATCCCACGAAGTAAATCTATGTATCTTAAAGAAAATTTCACCACATCAGGCTCATCCATCAAAAAACAAGGAATCACATCTAGTAATAATTTCTAGATTAGAAATAAACATATGAATGATTAAATTCATGAGTGAGGTTGGTTGAACATCGAAACCCACCACTATTATCATAGACTTATATGAATACATGTTAAATACATTTTTTAAGGTGACACTCGATACCTTATCTACCAATACCCACATCATTGAAAGCTATGCTCAGCCACACACTATGGCACCAACTTTTTCCCCTATGTCGTACACTAAATGGGAATCCTATTAAGGATCCTTTAGGTATACACATAAGAAATGGAATCCTACTCGGTATCCTTAGTTCTAAAGGTAATGTGTGAGATACTACATGGTATCTATGGTGGTGGGTAAATTGAGGCGCCCTACACTGGATTTTGAATGTACTACATAAGAGGAGGCATCCTTTGTGGGACCCCTAATAATATAAATAAAATATAGGCATCATATATGGGATCTTATAGGTTAAAAAATATAAAGTGGACTTCTATAGGAGATCATGGGAAACCACTAATATCATGGACTCCTAGACTAGAAGGGAACATCTTTGAATGGATTTGACTTCAAAATAAATATTTGAAAGAATCAACCAAGAGAGATAGCTCTTGGTTCATATAAGATCGATATATAACATTCTCAAGAGATAGTTGGGTTCAATTACTAGATGGTGAACCTATATATTTAGTAAAAATCATGAAAAAACTCCTAGGTAACCTCAAATCACCTCAAGGGTAGTACCATTTTGGTCAATGAGGAAAAATTCTCAGAATGTACTACTCGACCTGGGAATGCTCTTCAAACAGATGTGGAATGTAGAAGCCCATGTGCATTGAATGTAAAATATATACATGGTGTCTACTCAACATGTGGTACCCTCTCATGTACCTCACATGGCCTGTACATATATATAGACTTCTTGTGTACCTTTATATTACATGAGACCAATATGGTGTCTAGTCTTTCACTCTACATGGTCATGTTCCCTGACATCGGATGGATAACTGGATACTTGGCTACATGATCGAGCCCCATTATATGGAGTGTATAACACAAGCATAATAGGTGATTATAGAATGTAAATCTCCCATAAATGGAAAGATAACACAATGTTTGTTCCTGGAAAACATGTTGTGTGATTGGGATTTCCAACTGGGAAACCCTCGACTTCACCTGAAACATCATTTTTTTCTCAAAGCAAGCTATAGATCATCCCTCAAGATATCATAATTTGACATAATATCGGTTTAAAATTTGAAAATGGTAAGTCAATGAGGATTTATATAAAAACATAACCTCTTCCTTCCTTTGAAGAGAAAATGGAAATGATGAATATAAAAAAAAGGTTCCCAACACTGACCCCGACTCCTAACCTGAGTTTATGTACCACCTAGGAAAATCTCCTCATTATAGACTCTATAGTGGTGAGCTAACCTCAATCCAATGATCCAGTAGAAATATATAGAAATCATAATGTGTTCAAATAATTTAATATTTAATTAATTAAATTTCAATGATTAATTATTCCATGAAAATTTGAATGGTAAAATATTCTACCCAACTCATATCCTAGGGTAAACACTCTTTTGTGGGACCAAGAGTCTGTTTATAAAAATAATATGAGATCATATTCTAGGGTAAATGACCATTATACCACATAAAATAATCTACAGGCCAAAAAATATATTTATCCTCAAATTTATTTTTTGACCAATCGTGGGTCCTTATAGACCATCCACTATAAACACTCTCATCCCCAAGAATCTATGGGGTAAAACAGATATATGACCTCATCCCCACAATCATGACAAAATTGTTCTCCTTACTTCCCAATGACCACTCTCATAGAATCAACAACTCCTCCACCAAGTAAGATGTATTACTACAACCGATCTAGTACTCCCCACCATAGGAATATGCTTATCGTCATACCATATCCAAACATTAAGCTTAATTTCCCATGCTAAATGGTTAATTTCAACTAAAGATGATGTTGAACACCCTTAAAAACTCATTGGTGTACTCCACATTATAAGGATTACCATATATCTCTCCTCAAGCACAACCCCAAAAGGTTCCTTTTTCAATCTGGGAATGATATTTAAAATTAAGAGAAGCTTTTCTTAGAGCTGATATTTTCTTAGCATACACAATATAATTTCAACATATATCATGATCATATCTTGATTGGAATACACATTGATTCCATAAAAAAGTGAGTATAGCTTTCAAAATCCATCCTCACATCAAATAAGATGCAATTTTCCTTAACTAACTCATCCATAAATCTACCATCTCATGGAACCCAATTTAATTATAATATCTCCGCTATCATGGAGGTGCATTCAACATTAAATCAAATCTTTAAAAATTCCATTCCAATAGTAATTCCTTGAATAAGTCGTTCATTTGTTCACACCCATCCACTAAATTATTTACGGTTAAAGTTGTACCATGTGTATCTAATGTGTATCATAACCAACCAACTTATTCTCCCATGAGTAATCCATCACAAGGATAGTATGACCATGCTAAACATTGTGTCAGTTTCATTAATCCAGAATCTCCATTGGAAATCATCTCCAAAATTGGGCACCTCACATGTACCATGATTTATTTCCATAACCAACAATCATTTGTTGTTGTTACAGTCATGAGCATCAACTCATTTTCTTACTTTAGTAGAAATACTAACCACACTAGTCCATAGGGATATGTGCCTAAAAATTCATGTCCATGGAATCCAATCTTGATACCAAAATAACCCTAGGTTCTTCATCACATGTTGAAAGCATCAACATACCCATATCTCTAAACTCATTTACTATTCCTGAATTGATTTAAAATGACCATATAACCTATATCCCTATCTTAAGAGGTATTTATAAACACGGGACAACCCTACTCATATGTTCCCCTTCATCAAAATAAAATTTTAACCAATAAGGTCAAGGTAAAATATAAGGGACACTAGGTCTCACATCATTCCTTACTGGTCATGTTTTACAACTAGGTAACAAGGTCAAACCACTTAGCCTAAAATATTAAACATCTCCATGTGATGTAAAGATAACACTATCCTATGACTGTCAAAACTATAAACATGACCTACAAGGGTCCAATTCTCTCTAATAACCCTCATATGTGGCTAGACCATGGAATTCCATGATACAATTGTAAAATAGATGTAGAAAAAACAATGATCGTACATCCACATATAGTAGTATCCCATCATGTTTTCGATTACAACAAAAAATCATGGAACTTATCAGCATTATACTCATCAATATGACTAGATAACCACAAATGAAGGTTGGATAAGTAGAAAGATATTACATGCTATGAAAAAAACACTATATAGGTTTATACTGACACATAATATAACTGAAACAAATAATAAATACCTTGTGAGGGTCTAAAACATGAGCATCATTTACCTTATTGATATGTGGGGATCACTACACCTCTTTTGCATGATGACTAAGTCATCTTCTTCACCATAAAATGTCTCCGCATAGATCCACATCATCATTCATCAGAATGACATATATATATATATATGTCGTCTCAATTGAGTAGAATACCACCAATTTTTGTTATGGGAAAAAAATTAGGTTTTAGATGACATTTTATACAATTGACCTTTGTAATTAGTAAAATTTCATACTAGTTGGCCTATAACATGTGAACAGTATGTGGAAAATATGATGAATGAGACACCTATTTCCTTTGTCATAAAAGGCTCTAATTTAATTCATAGAATCTTATTAATAGTTTGTGATCCATAAATCCATAATAAATTTTAACATACACACAACATGTCCTTCATTCAATAAATAAATCATATATTACTATAACATCAATAATCATAACAACAATCCCATAAACCTAGAAACTAGGACTTCCTTTCCAAATTGGTTTTCTCGACACACTAGTCTGATACACATCATTTGTTACAAAAAATTCAAAATTATTTCTTTTACCAAAACCTAACAAAAAAATAGATGAGAAAAACCTATGATACCAATTATTAACATCCATACCAGGGTGGCACTAAACCAGTTATGCTAGTATGTTCACAAAAACACCTCAAATGCACCTCCCCATACACTAGAGGTTCCCGACTAGTATTGAGGGTCTAAAATTGGTGTAGTAGGGAGCTTATATCATCATATTGATGTAACAATATTGGAATTAATCAGATATCATCCATATCAGTAGAAAACATATTATAGAAGTAGTGAGTAAATTGAAATAGAATATGTCTCATAAAAAATAATATGATATAAAATCTTGAACAACCATGTCATACATACAATAATGGTCACCCAATAAGACTTCCATACATATAATAGAACATAAAAAACAAAAATAAAAGTACAATGATATCTTACTAACATTAAGCCTAACCACATACCTAGTTTCCCTGACACTATTGAGCTTCCCTAAAAAAATTATATGATTCTTCACATGTGGTTCTTCTTGATCATGCATCACAAATCTTTATACCTATCCAACAAAGAATCCATTCTCAATATGAAAATTAAAAGTACGTTTTTTAAGAACATAGAGGTGAATGTATAGGGGTGGGAAGTAATATTAATAAGCCACCCCAATGATGAGCATACAAATTTGATGTCATAAATACATGTTCATGAAATTTTCTAAACCCAGTAGAGTAATAATTTTAATAATAATTATATGAATAAAAGAATATGAATCATAGTTGTTCCTTGATTCTGTAATCCCTATAGTCCATATCTACTTCTACAGAAGTCATAATTTCCATAGTCTTATTCCAGTAAATATATCTATATATATAAACCCATACATATATATTTAAATGTATATACATGAAAATGACATTGAATTAAGAGATAATTCCATTGCTTGAATGAACAAAATCATAATAAGGTCAATCCATAATCAATAATAGAATCCTTGATCCATATGATAGTAAATCCTATGATTGGTGCTCTGAGTTTCATGTCCAACCACTTAATCAATGTATCATGATGTTTATACATGAGTATATAATCTCAATCATATATAAAAATTTGATCTAGTATTATAATATCTCTGAGAAAACTATATCACCAAAGGGGGATACATGTCTTAACCAAAGTATCACCCATACTCACCTCTATTCATAATAGTGAAGCATGTTTTTAATTGATGCACAATATAGTAAATGTCACTTAGCTAGATTACATACCACTCAGGCCATGTGAATCCAATTTGATATTTGAACCCTAGGTTGTAGTCCATATGAAATCACACCATTGATACAGAGATAATAACTATGTGGATAAACCTTCTCCAATCTATGTATATAATTCTATCTGAAACCATGTTCATTATTAGCATCCATTTATAAAAATGGATCAATAAAAACATCCTCATGAAATATATCTAGGCGATGTAGTAATGTTTCATCCACTTTATCATTGGGAGTATCCTAGTCAGTACTCGATTTGAACCTAATCATTCATTGAGCATATGTCTCAGCAACATTGAGGAGTTCCATGTCCACAACTGTGATCACGTTATTGATCAAGGGGAGAGTAATCATCCCCATTGATCAAGAGAGCATAATCATCTATCAGTATCCATAAATAGTGATTCCATTCCAAAAATCATATTCGTTGAGATTCCATGGATAAATATCATAAAAATAGGGATTCAATGATTCAATATCATAAAAAGGACTCAAAATTTGGATAATAGAAAATACATCTAGTAATTATAAATAATAAACATGATGGATCCCAGGAAGAACATCTGGGCTTCTCAATGAAAGTTACACCGCATCTAGGTAATCTATGCAAAAACTATGTAGAACTTCTACTAATCATTGATGCATACATAGTAAAAAGGTGAATTTATAAATATAAGAGTGTGGGAGGGTGAATGTTGAAACCCAACACTACTATCACATCCTCTTAGGCTTACAAGTTCAGTACGAGTTCTAGGATGACACACACTACAATCTCTACCCAAAACTACATCTCACTATATTATGGTCTGTAACACACTGGGGCACCCATTGGTTTCCCAAATTCATATTATTTAGAAGCCTATGACTTGGGATCCTCATGTTTTTCACATAAGAAATGGAATCCTACTTAGGAGCATCAGTTGTGAAGGTAAAACGAAGGACCCAATAAGGGATACTTGATAGTGAGTAAACAAATCCATCCTTCATGGGATCATATGAATAGTACATAAGAGGTGGAATACTACATGGGACCCTCAATAATAGTAATATGATAGAAGAGTCCTACATGGGATTCACTTGGTCAAAATTTAATCAAAGGCCACCTACATGGTTTCCTCAGAAACAACTAGTCTCAGGGAATCCATGTCTAGAAGAGAAATTTATGCAAGGTAAATGTCCTCAAAGGTACATCAACGAAAGAATAATTAAAGAGATATCTCCCATTTCTATTCTTTGATCAAAGTATCCCACCCTCATATGATATTTGAATTTTATTACTAGAGGAAGAACATCTCTTTTAATGAAAGAGCCTAAATTAACACTTAGAAGTTCTCAAATCACCTGATGTGTAGTACAACAATGATTAACATGGAATGGAACTCATAAGGGACTAATCTTGTGTCCAATTATGGATCTGATGTGTAAATATATGAAAAAGCCATAAAAAGGGAAGAAAAGTAGAATTTCATGATGTTTGTACACTAGTACATGGAGTATAACCTTGATAATCCACTCAGTTATGTACTTTATCCACACATGGAATGTTGAGAACTATGTACACATTGTTTGACACATGTTCTTGGTGTGTACCCTACATGGGGTTCCCACCCATGTACCACTTTTGGAAAGGACATGTACATATCGAGGTTATGTTCTTCTACATGGTGTGTGAACCACCCAGTCTCTGGTCATGTAATCTACAAGGCCTTATTCCCCTATAAATATTTTTTTGTATTGGTACGTGGATGAATAGTTTATTCTTTGTATATGGCATGTATACCACGTATACGACATGTACTTTTAAATTTTCATGTTCACCAAATAGTAAGAATTCATGGCATGTGTTCCTGAACTACGCGTTTTGTGATCGTTATTCTCAAATGGGAAACCCTAAAGTCAACCCAAACACCTTTTTTATCCAAAAAACCAATAAATAGACCCTCATGGGGACCTTTCCAGTAATAATAGTGGTTTAAGGATTGAATATTTTATATCATTGGGTAATTATGGATAATATAAAACTGGTCTTCCATTTTGGGGAATCTGGATCCTCTAGTTCTCTGTAGTGGTACCTCTCTTCTTCTCCCTCCCCCCTCTCCCCATATCCCATTCCCTATAATTCATCCAATATAGGATTCCCATGGGGGTGTATATTCTGTAATACACATGTAAGGATTCAAAAATAAAATAGAATATGAAAAGGAAAAAAAGAAAAGAAAAAAATAGGGAACTTCCCTAGTTGCTGCCCTATGTTTATGCCTTGCTAATGAAAATATCCTCATTCTGGACTCAACATTTAATATAGAGTCTCAATTGGATTATCCATTCGAAATATATAGTTGAAAAATGTTTGTGAATAAATAAATATATAATTAATTAATAACTAATTATTAATTATTCCATGAAATTAAAATGGTACATAATTATACAAAACTCTTTTACTAGGGGAAAACCCCTCTTATAGGTCCAAAAAATTTGTAAAAAAAAGTCATTCATGATCTCATTCTAGGGTAAAATGACCATTTTATCCCTTCTAGGATTTTGAAATAAAAATTTAAATTTTTTCTCAAATTTCCGATCGGAAAAAACATGGGTCCGTACATTGAATGTTTATTTTAAAAATACATTATAAATTATCTATGATAACAAAAGTGCAATTTACCTTTCAATGAAACTTCTTCTACACTCCATATTAAAACATGATGACATAATGGATCATTTCATTAAGGATAGCATCACATCTAGAGTAGTAATGTTGGATCATTTTTCAAAAAGCATAAACATTATGATATTTTTAGTAAAATGATAACAAGAGAATGGTTTGAGGATGGAATCATTAAAATCAATGTTTATTCATCCCCTCACACTTAACAAGTTTTATAGGTGGTCCCCCAACAATGTTCCTTGTATTATGATAACAAAGGGGAATAATTATGAAACAAATAGTCAAATGGAAGAGTATAATATTTTCTATCATCTGATGATCTGAAGTTCTAATAATAATAAATTAATGTGGAGAATAATTACAATTCATAAATTTTATTGGGGTACATGAACATCACTTGGGAAAAAATTTCTTTTCACTGAGAGATGATATTCATTCATAAGAAATCATTATATAGAAAGTGCCTTCCCCAGACACATTACTAGTGATATATCAAAAATTGTTTCATTTAATTAGTGTAATTGGGATAACCTTCACATTGTGGATAATTATAAAGGAACGAAAATTACTTTTTGGTGATTTTGGAAATTGTAATTATTTTATTTTATTCAATTGTTTTATATGATGAAGTATTGAGCAATAATTTAAAAATAATTTAAATTTTTTATAATGGAATATTTGTTAAATAAAAAAAAGATAAATTCATTACTCTTAAGGATAAATAAAACTTGTTTTGTGAAAACTGAAATAAATTTTTTACTCAAATGATTTTAATTAATTAAGTGATCACAATGTCAAATTATTTAATGTTTTAAAATTTAATTTATTTTTGTATCATAGAATTTCTAGGAATTCTAATTCTCTATCAATTCCCAAGATCATCGAGAACCTACTATTTTACATCTATCAAGACCTAAAGAGGACATCATCTTTTTATGTTATTAATGAATGAAAGGTAAACAACATAAAAGAAATTTTAATTCAGTTAATGAAGTAAAAACTATTAGACTTCTTGATTCCATTCAATTAGGTTTATTTTCTTACTCTTAAATCTGAAACATTATATATATTTACCACTTTATGTAAATTCATTAAAATTGAAAAATTAAAATTATGTTTTTTAATTACAAGGGATCATGGTGTTGAATTATGTAATATTTAAATTATCTATTTTTGAAAATAAATTGGAATTTTGTCAACTTTTCATCTTCTAGGAAACAACAACAAAATGGTATAGTTGAAAGGAAAAAAGAAAACATCAATAAAATTATTGGGCTATAAAGAATGGGTTAAAATTACCTAAATATTTCAAAGAAGAAGAAATTAGTACTTATTGTTATTATACTAAGAAAATTATTTTATGTCCCTTGTTGAAAAAGACACCATATGATCTTTGGAAGGGAAGAAAACCTAAAATATCATATTTTAGCGACTTTTGATGAAATCCTTTTATTATATATACTATGGATTTTTTAGACATATTTAATGAAAAATATTTTTAAGGGATATCCAAATAATAGTACGACATGTATAGTATATAATACAATAAAAATGGTTGTTGAGGAATCTATTAATGAAAATGTTTTATGATAAATATTTTTGAATAAAAAAGATAATGATGTTAATAAACATGAATATGAATTTAGAAAATTTAATTTTGAAGAAGTAGAACCCCAAGATAAATATTATCATTTTGAAGGGGATAATTTTTTTCTCAATTAATTCTATTCATGTATGATTTAAAAGAATCATTGATAACATTTGATAGATAGTTTTATTGGTAATGTTGACCCAAAAGTTCACACAAGGAAATTTGCTATTAATATTTGTACTTATCCTGATTTTATTTTTTATTTTATATCAATGGATAATAATGAGTAATTATATGATTATAATAGGATATTAGCTATGGGATTCTAATTATGTCACTTTACTAGGAATAATGTGTGGACTTTAGTTGTTCCACCCGATGATTTTCCAATTATTGGGACAAACTGGATCTTTATAAAGAAGCTCAATGAATCTAGAAATATTGTAAATAATAATTAAATATTAGTTACTCAGTGTTATTCTAAAGATGGAGGAACTATGTTTTAAAATAACTTTTCACATGTATCTTAAATAGAAGCAACTAGGATATTATTGGCTTTTTATCAATATTTAAGAATATTTAAAATAGATATAAAAATAGATTTTTGAAATGGAAAATTTATGAATAAGTGTATGGTATATATCTCCAAGGTTTTCTGAAGTAAATCATTGTATTATAATAAGAAATTTATGAGATTTTATTAGAATATTAAAAAATTTAATATACTCTAATGAGTTATTCTTATAAATTATAATTAGAATGATTTGGAAAATATGTTAATGTTAAAATCTATAGAGGTATAATTGTAAGTCTTTTATATCTAACTATATCTATGAAAAAATAATATTTCAAATTTTTATATGACATAGATATAAATTTTATCCAAATTAAATTCACATTAAATATTTTAAATGAATTATTAGATATGATAATGCTTCGTTATACATAAAAATATTTTATCATACTAAAACTAATTTTGATTTGAATATATATCATGATTCTAATTTTTGAGGATGAAATAAATATAGGAATATTAATTTAGGTGTGTTCTATATAATTATTAAAATATTTATTTTTTTGGATTCAATGAAAAAAATATTATTTACCATTCAACTAATGAATATTAATATGTAGTTGTTGCATCTTGTTATTCTAAATCATTATGGATTATAAAAACACTTTTTAAATTTGGTTATGATTTTAATAAGATTTCTATTATCTATGATCATAATTTTAAAATTTCTATTTCAAATAATATATTGAAATACTCTATTAATAATCATATTTTTTTAAGTTTCATTTTATTATATATCATGTACAAAAGGAAATAAAAGTAGGGAATCTATTTTTTATAGAAAATCAACTATCTGGTATCTTTCAAAAGCCCTTAGAATTTAATAATATTGATAAAACAATTTTTAAACATGGTATGAGGGGTATTTAAATTAAAATTTATATGGGGTGAATTTAGGGAGAGCTTCGTAAATTTAAATGCTGAAATTTTTATAATTTCATAAACTCATTGAAATCGGGAATTAAATTTTTAGAGTACTATTATCTGATTTCTAACCTTATTTTTGTATTAATTTTTTATCATTTCTCATATATAATAGATGAAAAAACAAACTATTTAAACATTCATATTTCATAAAATATTTATTTACGAAGGTATTCCATTTTGTTTCACAAAACAAAAATGATTTTTTTGATATAGGATGGATCCTCGCCATATTTATTGAAAAATGGACTGATTTATAGTGGTGACATGATATATATTTTTATATATGTTTTATAACATTTTAAAAAATATTAAGATTAATTTTAAAGTGATAATTCATTATTCAATATATATTAAATTTTTTAATGTCTATATTTTTTATAATTCTAAAAGGGGGATACACTAATGAAATTATATTTGGTTTTGTAATTATAATTATATGGGATAATGATGAGTGGCTCCGTGTATCAATTTATGATATTAAAATTACAAATAATTCCTTATTTTATTGACGTTAATATTATTAATACTTGTAACTATTTATTAATTATAGTTTTCATAATCTTGATAATTTCATAGTATTTATTTTCTTTAAATATATTTCAGTTTTTGATATTTAATATCGTGTGGTTAAAGTTTCAGAACATCTTCCGGGGATAAATATGTTATTTAGGACCTTAAAATAAAATTTTAAATAGTCTTGAACTAGAATTTGGAAAAGTTTGGAAGTGATATTGAGTATTTAATGAGTGTAAAAATTAGGCAATTTATGGATCAACCATGACTGAAATGGATCATCCACAAGTGAAATAGGTTGACCATGACAAAAAATTTGGCAAAGTATGGATCAGACGAGAGTGAAATGGATTGAAGGTGAGTGAAATAGATCAGTTATATTCTTTATTTCAACTATAATTTGATCTAAAAAATACAAATTATATTATAATTATTTATTTGGGAAAATAATTAAATTATAAACATTTATATATAATAAATCATGATAAAAATTGATAAATATCTTGTTAGAAAATTTTTTATAAGTCACGCCAAGTTTTGAGTAAGATTAAATATATTTTTAATTTTTTTATCTAATATATATTGCTGATTTCATGAGATATTGAATATAAATTAAAGTGATTTATGCATCTATATAAAAGTAATGATATTTTATAAATTTCTTTAAACTGGATATAAGTCTAATTTTAATGTTTAGTGGGTAATTTTTAAGCGTGATTTTTTGTAAATCATCCTATTTAACGATTTTAGAATTCAGTTATGTTGATTTTTGGTATGTGATGTGTTCACTTACATGGCGAATGGCCTATGTGATTCTCCTATATTAATCCCTTACATGAATTTCCTACATGAATCCACTATTTAATATTCCTATGTGATTCCTATACACGGTTCCATGAATGTCTGTAACATATTGTAATACCTATAAATATGCCCTATATTACAAAATATTTTACATTTTAGTTTTATTAATGTTTAATATATATGTATTTAGGGTTTTATTTGTTCTATAATTACTCATTTATTATTTATATCCCATGAGGACATGTTTTAAAATATTTTTTGATAAATTAAATTATATTCATGTGGGATTTAGAATGTGTTGATATTAACACTGCAATTTTGTGAATTAGGATATTTTAAATTGAAATCTGAAAAAAATATTATGGGTAAATATTTATAATTATAAATGGTTATTTCACTCGTATTAATGATTTTTAGTTATTAATAAATTAATTTTTTTCTGAGTTCCACTATTTAGTTTTTTAATTTTTTATTGGATATCAATGAATAAATGTAGGAATTTTATTTTTCATTTATGAATGACTTATATGTGGTTATTTTCCTGAGAAATGAACAAGTACATCTCAAATTTGGTTCATTAGAAGAAATAAGTGCTTTGTTTCATGTTTAAAAGCTATTTTTAAAAAGAAAAATGTATGTGCACAGTGTAGATAGAGCCAATGAATGTCACACGAGGTTTAGGATATTCATTGAGAATAACATTGTTGCATTTTTTAGTAATCATCTACTTCTCTCAAAAAACAAAAATCATATGATTTTTTTCTATTGGGGAATTTCCTACATCCTCTACACTCAGAAATAAATCTGTCAACTGGTTTTATGACATCTCTGCCTCCAATATTATTTTTATGTGTATTATTATAATATTTCATAGCAACCATTAAAGGTAGGTAAATAGGTAGTGAATCACAAAAAAAAAGACAGTAAATGGGTTGTGTTTCAATGGAAAAAGGGGTGGGTTATTTAGGTTTTACCTTCAGGTAGAAAAAGGTAGGTTCATTTTAGTTTAATCCACAAGGTGGAAAGGCTTCTTATGTGGGTTGTGACTCCAAATTGGAAAAATCATTGTATGATTCCATTTTATTGTTTATATTAGGTTTCATCTATTTTAGTTTGTGAGAGGGGTGATGTCTATAATATGATCATTTAGATCAGAACCACTATAAAAATATATTGTTTCCATTTTATTTAATTTCAACTTAACATACATATATAGCTTTGATATATCATTTTAATCCAAATTCAGCCCATATTGGCTATATTTCCATCTTAACTCCGAACCAAAATACATTTTGGTTAATACTGGTACCATCCAATAAATTGTAATTTATAATTTATCATAGTCTAAAATTAATGCCTCTAACATCCCTAGTACATAATGTAGTGTGAACACTCATTGGGGATAAACCTTGTAAAAAAAGAAGTGCTTCACTCTTTTGTTTAATTTATTAAATATTGGTGAGAGTGAGTTTATTAATTGAGTGTATCAAGACAATTACATGTTTCATTGGTTACTTTAACTTTAAAGAGTGTTTTTGAAAAGGAACCACTAATTCACCCCCCCCCCCTTAGAGGTTTAACCAAAGCTGATAAAATAAATAAATATTAGAAGTTGTTATACTTCGAAATGCGTTAAGGAATGATCATGATAATAAAACTTGTTTTATGAACATAGTTCATTTTTTTTTTCAAAACTGGTAACTAATGATAATATCCAAGATCGGTAATTGGAGATGATTATTAAATAAATATTCAGTCACAAGTAATTTATTATGAAATTACTACATATGTTAATGTAGTGAGCAACTAGGCTATGGTACAAGTGGATATTGTGAAGGTTAAAATCAAAAGTTATTTTCGTTCATATATAAAGGGTTAAAATAAGTGTTAATGGAGAAATTTGGAATTAAGGAATGGGAGGTAGTGAATTTGAAATATAAATGCAATGCTTGAAAACTGATATTTGTACAATAAAATGGAAAAATTAATTCCAATTAATATTGGAAGATAGATTACCCCCAAAATTCAATTCACCGACAATAAAAGGTAGTGTGGATTCTGTAGGTAGAAATGAGATTTTTAAACAATTATATAACTTAATTTTTTTTGGAAATTCTATCTACATCACTCTAAAATCCTCACATATTTCCCCTTTCATCTTTTAATCATTTTCTCCCCCCAACATATATTTCTTCTCCTAATCAATAACATCCTACATCACCCCTTAAATCCATATAACCATATTTTATGGCATCACCAAATTTGGATGATGTAGATATATGAACACTAGAATCGTCCCTATCAAACAATTAATCATCAACATCTCCCTCCTCCTAAAAAATTATTATTTAAATCTCCCTATATGGAATCATCTCTATAATTTATAATGTAGAATATTAAGTGGGTTCAATAAACTAAATTCACCATTTTTGGTTGTTGGAATCACCACATGTGTTACATGATTCCTGTAAATACTTCTTTGTAGTCCGATATTGTAATTTTTTTTGTTTTAGTTATTTTTATCAATTTTTTCATGTATTGTCCTACCAAATATCATTGTTTATTATAATTCTCATTCATCTTCCATTTAAAATTTAATTTCCTATTTTTTAAATGTATTCAATTTTTTTAAATAAGAATATAATGTAGAGAAGAGAACGTTGTATGATGTGAAGTGAAAATAACAGATTTGTGGATATAATTTCTTCTCATGGAGTGATATAAAACATATTTTTTAAAGTGTTTTCATGAGACAAATAAAATATAATCATCCCACAGAACCCATAGTGGGTCTTTACTATAGAGAAATGATTAATCTCAAGAGGTTTTGTAAATTCATAAGTTAAGGTTCCAAATTTGATGATTCAAAAAATACTTTGGGATTGAATCTACAGTAAAGAAATCTATATAATTAGGTGATTGATACTAGACGAGGACATGTGACAAGGATAAATCAGAGAGGTTCAAGGATTGTTATCTATTATAAAGGATTCACTATAGGATTATATTATAGAGCATGTAATAGTATGAGGTACCTTTTTATTACATCTACATTGTTTTATATTGGTGTGTATTATCTATTCATATATGTATGATTAGTAGAAAATTTTGGTTTGTATGTGAGATTTCTATTTGGTTTTATGCATATTAATACTTTTTCTGGTAAAGGGTAGAACCTGATTTCAATTGATCATCTTGTCTAATTATAGTATATGTATTAAAATATATTGGAACATTATAGTTATTGAGATAAAAATATTTTAATTCATCATTGGAATGGACTATGTAGTTAAATTGAAACCCCAAATTGACTTATGATTTAAATATAAATTTTCTAGACTAAATAATGTAATTCATTATTGTGATTCCAAATAATTTCAAAATATTTAAACATTTAATAAATTTTTTTCGTCAATTTTATAAATAAATGTAATAATCCACTAAACGCCTAATTTAGTTTATTTAATTATATTTAGATTTTAAATATTATAGAAGACAACAAATTCATGTTATTGATATTTTAATGGTGAGGAATAGATTGAGTGAAACCAATACAAACTAAAATTAATTATTCTATTTCACGAGGTTTCAAGTTGTATATGACAATAAGATGGTATCAAAAAATATGAATTTTTCATCTAGGAATGAAGTGAATATTTTAAATCTTGTATATATAAGGTTTTTTTTAAAATTTAATGATATATTACATTATAGATGGTGACATATCTAGCACCAATAACAATATTATATCATTAATATATCATGTGGTTACTATTTTAAAAGAATAACACAGTAATATTATATTAAATTATATCACTTTTTAACTAAAACTACTCTTTTATTGATTAATTTCATATACATGGATTTAATTCATGAATATATTAATTTCATTAAACTAGTGAGTTGTTTGGCAAAAAATTCATAGTGTCCTTGTTTCTTAATTTTGTAAACACTTTGTGAACATAATTAAGTTTTTATATACTCAATTCTAATATAATTTTGAATTTAAATGTTTTTAAAGAATAATTATGGTTATAAAAATAAACATATCTAATTATTTATTTTAAAATAAGATTATATTATTTGAAAACACAATGTGATAATTGGGTTTCATGACATATACAATATTTTTAGAAATTGATATTTGAAATTATTTTCAGTGGGAGTTAGAAGTTTACATTGAAATTTAAACTTGAATATTAATTTTAAAATATATTAATTTATTGGTTTAATATATTTTTATAAATAAAATTAAAATAATTAATGTTTTTTATTATCTTATGAAATGTAATATTTGTTTTTTAATTAAAGACAAAATTTAAGATTGTAGTATTTATAATATTGGATGTCCCAAATTTGGGAGAATTTAATAATGGAGTAACTCAACCCATTTGACAAAAAAATTAGATATGAAACCATTTGATCAATTTTAGGAGATAATGATAACAACCTAATTATATAATTTTAAACATGTAATTCTTAGTGTGGATTCTTCTCGTATCTCTAATGTTTCCCTTTTCTGTTAATTGAATCCTCTATTGGAGTATGTTCCAAGGATATTCAAGCTAATACAAAGTTCCAATTAAGGTCCTCATGCTTATGATAATTTTTATGGTCCATGTCTAGTTATGTATTCCTATAAATGTATTTATGATAGTTTTTATTCTATTTCTTGCTTGATTCATGTCTATCGAGTGTTTATTAAATCAAATTAGTGCATTGGTTCAGAACTGATATAATGATTGAGGTATTTTATATGATATTCAAAAACATTTTTCAAGTTTCATTATTACCATTCAAATAATTCATTTGATATGTATGTGATATTCACATTTTGGTACGCATTTGAGGAACTTATCACGTGTTTAAATAAATACTAACTAAATCATGGGTTAATTGTTTGAGATTTGTAAAGATTTATAGTTCATGATTTATTTTTCATATAATGTTTATTTATTTTCTGATTCAGGATTAAAAGAAATTATTTTTAAATCATGTGTTAGGGTTATTATAACCAATGTTAACACAATCAAACTATTTGTTGAAAATCAACCACATATATTTGTCATACATGATAAATGTGACTTACATGAGTCCTATCAGGGAATAAAAGGGGTATTATGGTGAAAAGGGTAATAAAGGGATTATTATTCCAAACATAGGGTGGCAAAGATGGGATGCAGGAGTACAATAAAACATAGTTATGTCTTCCAAGTATGAGTGAAACCCTATAATTTGAGGAAAAACATGGAGAGATACATGTGAATTGTGGACTCATAGAATTTCTACTAATCATATTGAGGAAACTCTTTATCTTGAATTTCTTTTTATTTAATCCATATATTCATGCACATATATATTACTACTACTACCGTGATTAGAAAATTTATATGGGTTTCTATATAGTTTTTTAGTCAAAGAATAATTTATGGGGTTTGGATTGATATGTGATATGATTTTACACATTTTTCTTGTTATTTATTCATAGTTTTTTATTATTCAAATATTTTTTATAAATTTTATGATTAGTAATATATTAATATTTATTCATGAATAACGGGTTTGAATAAATGTTTTTTTACATAAAAGAATTATTTCTTCATCTTTAACAGTTTGATATAATTTCATATATGAAACATGTGAACAAATGGGTTTTTAATGAAATACAATCTATTCTACATAGAATTTAAAATTCATGGTAGAGTGTTTTTTAATTAAATGATGTTCAAAAAAAGAAGGTAATTAATTCAATTTTAAGAGTTGGCAGTAGTACTTGTGAAAAAATACCACTTATGATCCTTTTGACAAAATAATATTTATATTTCACATCAAATAGTAATTGATGAATTTTGATTTGATATTAATAATAGTGAGATTTTTTACTAAATTAAGTGATATATAATTTCTTTTAATTATATTATTAATATATATTGCTTGGGGGTATTAGTCATATCATTCATAAAAAATAAAATCAAATATAATTATTCTCAAGAGAAATTCTTTTTCCTTCTAGATAAGTTAATCCAGTATCCCCATAAGAATCATTTGATTTTTAAACTAGCCACTTTCTATCCATATGAAATTTCTCCACTACTATGTTCAATATGATATAGTTTTCTCTATTTTTAAAATCTCAATCAACTCATGTATTTTCAATTTACTCATCCCATCATTAAAACTCCAATGTTTTAATATCTTCTAGGAAATCAATTCCTAAATTTATTTTACCCATTGAATGAGAACTATTCAAATATTTGGATCAGACCAACGTTACGCTATACAATGCTGGAGTGGGTAGAACCATTTAGGTAATCCAATGTCTAATGAAATAATCTTTTCATTTTCAAAAAAGAAATACTGTGTTAGGGGAATAAAAAAATATAAAAACTGCATGTTAAATTTTTTAAAAAATATAAACTGAAAATGAAAAAAAAATCATTATTTCAACTTGAATTTATGATAAATAGACACAAAAAATTAACATATTTGACACTTTTTGTGTTAAAATAACTCATACATGTTGTTGTATCAGAAAATGAATTGAGAAAACATCTTATAATTCTATGTTTTTTATCATTATATATAAATTTACTTTTCCATGTAGAAAAATTAAAATAATTTTCATAACTTCTTATATTTTATGTGCAGAATGAAAAAAATTATTATTGTTTAGGAGTGGTAATTTATACTTGTTTTTTGTATTTTATTAATTTTTTTGAGATATAATGAGGTTATTTCCCTTTTAGAATCATTGAAACTATAAATTCCAAAAAATGGCCTTAATATACAAAAGAATGTAAACTATAAAACACAAATTAGAAATATAATTGAAACATAAAAGAAAAACCCCTTCAAACTCAACATTGAAATAAAAATGTAAAGAAGAATATACATAGAGTCGTCCATATCTAAAAAATTTATAATAATCAATCTTTTACTATAATTTTTAAAATGTCATGTAATTATGAGCACAGTTAATCCTATAATTCACCACTACCAATATTTAACAGATTTTAAAATAAAATATTTTTCTTAATTCATTAGAGATAATTAATAAGTAGTTCAGTATCTACCTCTTCGAGGGTTCAGAGAGGATGAATTTGAGATCATATTTCCCCATATTTCCAAAAATCAAAACTATAAATTATTTCCTTTATTTAGATGAAAACATATTTAATAATCGAGATCAACTCAATAATTTATTTGTCATGAATTTTTATTCCATGTTATTAATCGTAGAACATAGGATTAAGATTTATGATTTCATGTATGACAAGGATAAGTTATTCTATAAGTAATGGAATATGTATATGGATAATCAATGGAATTTTCCTCCCCACTTGATGTCCACACACTTTCTTAGGGATTCATTTTATGAGGTACCCATACCATCTTGTCAAAAAAATTGTTTACCAAGACCCTAGTTGATACTATATAAATAATATGAATGAATAAATTTAATAAATATATTACACATCCTTTCCATGACTCAAAATCAAGTCCATTAGAATAATAAGTGTTAAAATGGGTGATAAAAATAATTAAACAATGATAGAAATAAATGCCCATATTATTTATATTTAGAAAAAATATTAAATATTGATTGTTTTTAAAGATTTAAATAACCATTATTTTCAAAATAAAAATAGAATACATTGTGGAAATAGAAACTATTGTGAAATATATTAGAATAATAATCCATTTTCTCAAAATTATATCATAAAAAAGAGCTCATTGATTATTTTTTATGTTCGTTATTGGGGGAACCAGAGGTGATGTTTTATCTTTTTTCATCATACTAAAATACTAGTTATATAAACCACCCAAATATCATTTATAGAAACCAGGATGTTATAAAATATCATTCTACCCTTTGGTACACATATTTTCCATAAAATCAAATTCAATACAAAACTACACCTTATAATTCCAACACCAATTTCAAATATTTTTTTTCCAAATTTGATCATTGAGGGGTTTTATCAATAATATAGATTTAATGGATTAGACAAACATCTTAGTCAAATGGATATGAATATGACTGTGACAGAAAAGGAAAAAATTACTAGTACCAGTTAGATGATTTATAGGGAGAATATCATGTTCACCACAACTAGGAGTGACACAAAAACACAGGAAACCATTTGTGTAATCCTAGGAAATCCCAAATAAATACATATCATTAATCATAAAAATAAAATATTGAAAAAGTGATTCTATAAATATATATGTTATGTTCAAAACCGGTATATAATTTCGTTCATCACCTAATAAATACAAGGATGTTGAGCTTAAGAGTAAAAATAACATAGAGGGAAAAAAGGATTACGACGACAGTGATCATTGCCTGAAAACAATTACCCCACCAATACCATTTTGACTAAGGATTCATAAAAAGAATTATGATTTCGAATATCAAAGGTTTTTTGGAATTCTCAAAAGGATTAGAGTAAATTTTACAATCATTATAGATTTGGCGAATATACCTTTAATTTTAAAATCCAATAAAATCATTGTCAATAATATGGCAGTATCGATATAATTATCTAAAATTATCCTCATACCAGTGTGTATTAATATTTTTCAATAAATCCATTAAAAAATGCGAAAACGTTGAAACAGTTCATTTATTATAGTTTAAAGAGGTTTTAGAGATAAAAATGATCATTTTACCAGGACGAAAGTGTAAATCTTATTCCATACTATTTTTTTCATTAATTAAATCTTAAGGAACATAAACCAACAATGGTTTCTCTATAATTATTTTATAGGTCCAATACCAAGAAAATTATAAGTGATGATGTTATCATAGTCATGATTTGTGATTTTAGAGTACCCATTTATTTTCTAATTTTTTATATAGATTGAGTTAAGGATGTGCTTACCATTCTTAGCACTCCACTTATAAATACAGGAGGATATGTGATTGATTTTTTATAGAGAAACTACTATTTAGTATTTTTTATGAAACTATTAAGTATAATTTATCCGAAACTGATATGAAACCAAACAAAATTCATTGTTTTTATAGAGACAATTTTATATAGGAAGTTTCATCTTTAGATATAGATGTAGAATTTTATCATAAAATATTTGTTCAGATTAGGAGTGGAAATCACCCACTAGTTAATAAAAATATATTTATTTCCCAAAATTTAGAAAACATACTTTATTGAAATCCACATAACTTTTGATAATGAATGTATAAAAAATAAGCATCATGATTTTTTTAAAATAGTCATATATATTTTGTCGAGAGATTATTGTGAAAAAGAATTATCACTAATGTTGAATTTATTTTCCATAGTTCGGATATTTCACTATTTCTTATCCATTAGGATATTTTAAACTATAATTTTTGGAATATATGGTTGGTCATTGTGTGTTTCAAACATGTTCTTATGACTTTTGAAACAACTAAAGTGGATATAATTGAGTGAAATGATACCAATTTTGTGGATTTTTTTATATCCTTTCACATGTATTGGGTGTTAAAAGTGTTGGTTTATCCATTTAAACAACCACATATAGTACCTTCCTTCCAACTATCATTGGATATTATAGAAATAATGTGTTTGTATTGGAGTAAATATTTCATTAAGAATCCTTTTGAATTTTAATCACTAAATAGAAAGAAAAATAATTCCACATAATCTTATCGTCCAATTAATTATTTTTAGATATTTTTTAATAATTATAAATATAGGATTAAAAGTAATTCTTTATGGGAATCAAACCATGATTTGAAAATAAATTGTTCTATTTCCTCCCATTTTATTCTATTTTTTAGTTGAAATAAATTTCTTAATATTTTTTTATCATTACTATTATGTGAGTGGAAACATATATCAACCCCTAAATGATCTATTTTTCTCTTGAGTTTCATGATAGATTTGAATGATTAATCTATATTATATATATAAATCAAATGAAAGTAATTTTTCTGGCCAATATTATCAAATACGAGCTTCTACTTTTATTGTCTATCTTTTTTTAAAATAGTTATCTCATGATAATCCACCACTACACTAATTTTTGTGGAATTATTATAGGATTCATGGAAATGATGCAAATTATTTATCAATTTCTCTTAGTCTCACTACCATAAATATTTAAACATAAAATTCGTTTCATTATAATTAATTACCAATCATGAAATTTAATATAGCTAAATTTTTTCTTTTATGATCTTGAATAACATAAATAGAGGATTATATGGAATAAAATAATGATAATATCTGATATATTCAGTTTTCAAAGATGGAAACCTATATTTTTCTAAGAAATATAACCTCTCTGTACTACTTGACATCCCTAAGCTGATTTGGGGATATCAATTCTTTACCATCTATTCTATTATAATTCTTTTTGTATCCTCTTTGATTGGTTATAAATACTTTTACAAATTTTAAATCTGCTATATTTTGTAGGTAAATAAATATTAGAAACATGATTAAATCAACAAGGTGAATTAAAATAGTAATTATAATATGAAATTAAAAGGTTAATATTTTAAAAAATTTAAAAAATTCGACATTCTTTTTCCCCAATTAGATATTTATTTATTCTACTTATATTGGCAGTGCATGTTACATTAATCTTATCTCATTTTTATTTCTTATTATGATATGGGTTGTTACCTTAATTGATTAATTAATTATTGATTAACTTTTCTATGTTCATTTAGTCTCAGTAATGTTTTTAGTTTACTAATTGTTAGTTTACAGACTAATTTATTGTGTCATGTTATTTCAGACATCATCATATTATAGGTTGATAAGGGTTTTTACATGTTATTTTATATGTTAGACTAATTATTAATTATGTCATTACCTGAATCATTTATTTTCATTATAAAATCAATTTCTTTATGTTTTGAACTCTAAATCATTGACGATCAAATTTTTGTTGTTGTTAATATCATGTGGCCCTTTAGTATGATTTTTTACTACTAAATAGTCAATTTGTATTTCACATTAATTGTTAAATTCAAACCTACATTAGAGTTTATCATTTGGTAAAATAATGGGATTATGTATATGAGATGGTTTAACACTTATAAATTTAATATTTTTACTAAAATTTTACATGATGGTAATTATTTTCATTGACCTGAAAAAATTAGTTCAATTTATTTTCATACATTTTTCTTTTCTAAAATAAATTTAATTCATTCTACGTTAATGTGTTTATATATTTGTACTTTTTAATTTTTAGTTTCCTCTATGATTATTATTATTATTCTTTCTCTATAGAAATGATTTGATAATATATTTTATATAATATATTCAAAATAATTGTTTTTGTATTCAAATATGAAATTATATTTGATTATTTTAAATATTTTTTTTTGGAATGATGGGAAATATTTTTACAAATTTTATTATGAGGATTCTTAATGATTAATTATTATTTATTTGTTTGAAAGTATTATTGTCATGCATTTCAAAATTACGATTAAAGGGGTTGTTTAAATTAAAGTTTAATATTTATTACTATGAAACACACTCATAAATCATTATCCTAATATGCAATTAATGGTTAATTAGATATATATTTTTTAATGGATTAATTTTTTGTATAATTTTTTACTCAACAGTAAATCATAAGAAACTATTAATAGATTACTTTGAATTATTATTTCTAATCTACTAAATTATTCTTAATCACTTATTTAAAATTTATGTCCACGTTAAACAAAAACATTTTAAATTGAAAAAATGGTAATTTATTTATTATTAAATAAAACATATATTGAAAATAACCTTTTATCAAACTCTACTTGTCATGTCTGTCATATCATCCTAAATATTTAAATAAATTCTGTCTTTAATGTATGTTATTGTACGTTTTTTAGATTAATAAAATTTCAATGTTTCGTGGAATATTATATGATTATTATATTAAATATTTAAAAAATGTATTTTATATTAATTTTGATTCATTTAGCTTATACAACTAGTTATTTATTAATTAATATCATATATAATGTTATCGTAAAATAAAATTTGAATTGTTTTAAAATTTACAGTTATTTGGTAAAAAATACCAACTGTTATGGATTCTAATTTTTTTAAACACTTCGTAAACATCATTGAAATATTCTATGCTGGATTTAATATTATTTGGAATTTAAATAATTTTTTATTCAGTATTAGATAACAAAATATTTGGATTTGATTCCTTATTTTGAATTGTAAATATATTTTTTGAAAATTCTATGTGATAATTTGGTTTTTATAATTTTCATTGTAAATATTTTTGTAAATTGGTGTTTCAAATTGATTTTCGTGGGAATCAGAGATTTATTTTAATATATAAAATTGAATATTAAATTTCAAATATGTTAATTTGGTATATTTATTTTATTTAGGTAAATTAAATTTATATTAGTTTTATAAATCATATGAAAAATTATATTTTTTTAATTATAGAGTCTTTTGTGAATATAAGAATCTTGTTTTAGTCATTCAACAATTCGGTTAAAAGTAATAAGGTTGGAACTCCCACCGTTTGATCTCAAGTTTTTATACATGGTTTTATAATAACATTTAGGATATATCGCTACTATCCATTTACAATTTTTCCCAAGTAATAACACTGATCCATTCTTATTTAAGAGGATCTTCCCATGAACCCTAGCCTCTAATGATTCAGATTGTTGCTTGTTTCCTCTAACATTTTAGGAAGTTCAATTGTGGTTTCAGTTTATCTATAGTTCCAATAAAGATCGAGATTTTTGTCAATGAAATCATGATCTATGTCTATTTGGATATAACTAATGTCCATTTAATGGTTGTTTTTTATTGGTTCATTATTAATTCGTGTTTGAATGAAGGCCATTGACATGGAAAAATACATTGTTTCTGCACTATTGTAGAAATATAGTATTTTTGGAAGAGCTAAAACTATATTTTATAGATAAATTATTTCATTCTAAATTATTTGGTTGAGGTGGATGTGAGAAACACAATTGGGTGCTCATTTTCAGACATTATCACAAGGTTAACATAAAGTCTACTAGAGCTTGAGACAATGGTGTGATATTTATCCAAATTAATTTCCTTTTATATTATTTTTTCACTATATGTTTGATGACATTTTGATCGATTAAGGGATGAATTTATTGTTTTATAAAGTGTAAGGGTGACTATTAATAATCTAAATAGAATATGAAGATGATCTATGAATCAGTGGATCTATTATATTATATTGAGGTGGTTTGGTTTAGTCGTATTATTGAATGTGGGGAGTTGGTCATTGTAAAAGGTAAAAAAGGGGAACTCTTCTAGATGTGAAGTGGGATAGACAATTCTGGGTGAGTGATTATGAGAAAAATTGGTAAATACTCATATGTAAGAGGGAGATCCTTGAATTTTAGATATAACTAGGATATCAATATAAGGATCTTGGGTGCAAATACTTTTGACTTCTTAGAGGGGGTAAAATTTTCCTTCACGCTTCATTCTTTTATGCCTCTTCATCATTCTCTAATGGAATCCAACTTCTACATTTAGTTTTAGTTACCTATGTTTTATAAGTATTTTTTTAGTATATACACAAACATAGAGGTTTGGATTGACATGGTTGAATATTTCTCACATTTTCTATTCTATTTTCCATTGTTTCATATTATCTATCTACATTGAATTAATTTTATCTTCAATAAAATTTTGAAATTCATTCAAAAATGAAATGAGAGGATGAATATATCCTTTTCATTATAAAATAAATGATTCTTCATTTACACCATTTTAATAAAATTTATAATATAAAACTAAACATAATAATGATCTGTAATTTACTCTAATTATATATTAAAGAGATATTTTTAATTGATATTTGTTTCAATTAGAGAAAAGTAATTCATTC
Source organism: Viscum album (assembly GCA_963277665.1). Taxonomy (NCBI): domain Eukaryota; kingdom Viridiplantae; phylum Streptophyta; class Magnoliopsida; order Santalales; family Viscaceae; genus Viscum; species Viscum album. The sequence continues at coordinate 921,178,176 of OY728132.1, forward strand.
ATTTTTTAAGACATGGTAAAAGTTTCATTAGGATAATAACATTTTTTATCATTTTCTATGAATAGTACTTTCAATTCACATCAAATATCAATATATGGATTGTTATTTGATGATAATAGTATAATATTTTTATTGAATTGAGTGATACTGATGTTGTTTAAATTACATTTTTATTAACACTTGACACTATCTATTAAAAAGTATTTTATATTATTAAAACTCAATTATACATATTCTAAAGAGTAGTATGTTTTCTATCATGTAAAGTCAATATTGTATCCCCAAACAACATTTGATATCTAAACATACCTCGTGCTTAGTACATTCAATTTTTTCAAATCACAATTCACTATGTTTTGTAAATATTTAAAATCTAAAATTAAATTCAATCATTATTTATGTATTTATACCATCATTAAAACAAAATTTTTTAATCTCTTCTAATCAATCCCCACCAAAAATTATTCAACCCATTGAAAACACAACATCATTTTTGTAGGGTCAACTCTATGTTCCACTATAATAGGTTAGAGTATGCATTTTTTTCTATCTAGTGGAAAATATAAATCAATAAAGACAATCCATTTCTTCTATTTCAATCTATGACTATATTATCATTAAATCATTTTTATGATTTATTTTACCTTCTGTAACTCATAGATATTAATAGAACCTTATAAGTCATTTTAATGGAAATGTAATTATTCCATTTATGATATATCACTATCAGAGATTAATTATTATTATTTATTACAAGTGGTCAAATAATTGTGTCAATGTAACTAGAAGCATAATTTAAAATTGGTTATGATGGCTGTATTGAAATGGGATATAATTATATTACTTTATCCAACACCTCAATCAGTTTTACTCCATGAAGGATCATGGGGTTTCATATAAAAGGGAATTATATATTTTCCCCTATGACAAGATGATATCAGAGACAACGATAAAGAGCTACATCATATCACTGGATATTACTTATCTGTATCATTAAGTATATAATATTATATTGAATAAATAATAATATATCTATAATATAACATTTCCATCTTCTATAAACCATTAATTCAGTATAAACACTTTATTCTATCATGGTTTAATATCAAAGATAGTTATATACACCATTTCATATTAATTCCTGATATATAATTGATATGGAGAATGGTCGTTCCCTATGTAAAATCCATATTCATTAATGAAAATGAGATTCCATGTAAAATGAATTCTTGAACCTAATAAGAGAATAAGATACACTTCTTAAATAAATCAATTACTGCAATATAAAATTAAAAACATGGATCAGGATTGTAGAGAAATAGAGAATAAGTTTCTGATGTTAATTGAATCCCATTTTACTGAAAATAATAATACATAGTAAAATAAATCTCAAATCATACCTCAACCGAGAGAATGAATCATTTTATCCATATTATTTCATGTTTAGTGATATCATGATGGAAAATCACATTCTTGGGATTAGAAGAAAATAAATACTCATAATAATAATCAATATGGAAGCATATATCTTATATTAGTTAATATTATTTCAACAATTTAATATAATTTTCATTGTTTATTTTAATTATTATGATCTTCCCTTATGTATGAATTTTAAGACCATATACAATGTATTCCAAAATAGATTTTTGATATTGGAAGGACATCCTATATGTAGATGTTTATGAATGCATTGGGTTACTGGATTATGACTCTAGAATTATATAATATGAGGATCATTTTTTATATAATAATAAGGGTTAGATACTCTTCATTTCCTGAGGCCATTCTCGATAAAGTGTGAAGAACTATTGAAAAAATTCATTCGGTAGAGATGCTAATGTAGAACGTATCATGGAAAAGAATGATATCAATTTCTAGAGTAGAATATAATGAGGGTATCATAGAACAAGGTCACAGGTTTCAATATTGTATAGAAAACTGAGTGGAGATTATTGGGACCATATACAGTGAATCCCTGAATGGATTTTCCAAAGGGATTTATCCTCCCCCTTGAAGACGATATGATGATATATTCGGTTTGAATATCATGAGTCCCACATTGGGTATTGAGAGGATCATTTTTCTCTTGATAATAAGGGTTAGATACTCACTCTATAGTGAGTCACTTTCAAGGTAGATATGGAATGACTATGAATGATATTCATACAGAATGAATTCCAATTAGAATATTAAAACGCACATAGGAATCCAAGAAGATAGAATTCACTTTAATGGATATTTTTGAACTCAATATGTGTTATTTATAATTTCCGTCAATGTGAGTCAATTTTAATAATTATATAAATGTATGATTTAAATATTTTTAAAATATGAATAAAATGATAAGAATAATTATTTTTCAATATTATTTTTTAGAAGATGAAATAGAGTTCTATAGTAAAGGTTGAATTATATATTGAGATGTGAATATAGAAAAACAACTAAAGAACCAATTAATATCTTGGAAGTATATAATGATTCTATCTTTTTGGAAAATGAATTGATTAAAAATTTAGGTCCATTATTAATATGGTTAAGGGTGTGGTATCTTCAATGAATTGATGTACATAAGTATTTTTAGATATTTATTAATTTTTAGAATATTCTACAATTGGATAGTATTAGGGATTCATTCACATTGAAGAAATTGTTTGAAGATTGTGACACATGGTGTTTCTTTAGGAGATTTAGTGTAAGAAGAGGTGAATATAAATTAATTCAATGGAGTAAAGATAATGATAAAATATTTATCTATAAATTACTTCAATAGATAATAATATTATTTTTCTACTATTATGTTTATTTATCTTTGAGAAATATTTTTTGAAGACTTTTAAAGAATTAAATCTAAATTGGACATGAATTGACATTGTGACAAATAAATTTAAACTATTTTTGAAGATAATAACTCATTTAATGTTAAGTTTAATATTTTCTATAATATAATATTTATGGTGAATTCAATAAAAGATATATTTGTAAGATTCATATAATAACTTTATAAGGTTCAAATTAGAACAACATATGGTTCAACCATATTCAAAAAATGGAAAAGGAATGAGTTCCTAATTTTGTTGTATAAACATTATAACGATTATAATGATAAGGAAATAAAAAAAATAGTAAATCAAATCATTATAAGGTTCATTTTTAAATCGTTATAAGGTCCATTTTTCAATCATTCGAATCTTTATTTTAGAGTATTATTAATTTTCATTAGGATCTTACATTTCTGAAAATCAATCGTCATGTGGTTTTTCAAAATGTTAAAAGGTAATTTCATATCATAAGGTTCACCGTATGAGATTTTTTAAGGTCACATTCATATGGTTGTTCCATACCTTTTTGAAATGTCTATGTATTACTATAATTTTTTAATGAAATATTTTGGATAAACCATAAATAAAATGATGATTATAGTGTTCATAATTGTTATATGACATCAAGAATTTTAAAATATGAACATCATGTTAAATTGAATGTATGAAATGAAATATTTGATTATAATCTTACAACTGGATACTTTACAATATATTTCTATTTAATTAAATTAAATCACATTGATCACTTTTGATATACATAACACTGAGTTAATATGTAACATGATACTCCATTAAAAAAATATTTAAATATGACAATTATGACATAACCGTTAAGTTAGTGTGTATGAATATTAATAAATAAATGATGAAAATTTTATTTTTTCAAATTTATAACATAAATTCAGTTGTTATATATTGAATACAAATAAATTAAGAACCATTTTAAAAGTAAAAGAAATATTTTTTTAAACACTTATTTTCCTAAAAGGAAGTGTAGATGATATTTGAGCACATAATTTATAATTAATTATCACATATTTAAAAAATATAAATGAAAAAAAGTTATGAAAATGATATCAAAATAATTTAATGGTTTTTTGATATTTTTTTCATATATTTCATTGTTTGATGAAGAATGAAAAATATTGATTTTTACTAAAAACACCCTTTTTGATTAAATTATTTAAAAAGTAAAATTATATTTTATCTTTTATTTAATTTAAAATTAGATAAATAATACTAAACTTTTAATTATTTAGGTCATTAGAGTAAATTTATTTTTTAATTTTGATACTAAAACATTCTATACTTATAAGAATTGTTTCTTTGAAAACTCATGTTTTCATCATGTCTGTTGGTACAATTTTAATTTGAAATTTTCCAATATTGTGATTTTAATTTATAAAAATGGATTCCATATTTTCATTCATTATACATTATGTTATCTAATAATTTTAACATTATTTATTTACCACAATTAATAGTGAAAATAGTACAAATTAATAACTATAGTTAGTGTAAAAATTGGTTTACTATGTGGTTAAACTAAGAAGATAAGTGTTCAAATGGCCTAGAACTGTTTTAAAACATTATTGGATTTTCTATATTCACACCTTATTCAAAACCTAATTATATACTAACGTAATTTTTTATATTTTTTTATGTGAATAACTCTATCAATTCAGATTCTTTTTGGAAATTTCTATGCATTTTCAAAGAGAATTATATTTCTCCACTTATAAAAGGGAAATCTGTACCCTCCCAGAATCACAAACCTCAATACTATTTGATCAACCAATCTTAGATAAAATATTTCCCCAATATCCTTATTCATATTCTAGATCTATTTTTCCTCTAACAAAACCACAACTAGGGCCCTTAAGAGGATATCTAAAGGAGATTTCCCTTAGGGAAGGTAATTATCATTACAAAGCTCTGCCTTTTTATTTCTTCATATTACAGAATCGAATTATGTCTTAAATATACAATATATTAACATCAGTTTCTACTATATAATAATATTTTATTATATTTTGTTCATAATATTTATCCTTCCCCACTTTTATCAAATGGGAATCAAATTTATCGATCATGTGTACTTTGGACTACCTCCTTGCGTAACAATGTGGTTTGTTTTCCATCACCACCATTAATGGAAGGATTTAATGTCTAATTTACCATATTTATATGATATTTTTCAAATCATTAAACTTATATAATCTTAATATCATATATACATTTTTTACATTCCATTTTATTTCAAATATAATAACATAACTCTTATGTATGGAGAACTACCACCCCATGAAGTGAAATGATTCATTTTCCACAAATGGATTACATGGAATGTAATAAGAATAAAATTAGTTAATATATTATTTATATATATAAGATGATATAGTTTTTGAAAAATTAATATATAACCCACTTCCTAACTATTTTACTGGATAATGGAATGATATTGTCTTTCAAGTGTACACATTGTAACGTCCCAAATCGGGCGCTACACACATGTCCCCTAATCTACTTTGACACATGACCTTAGGAAGAACACAATGTATTTATGGGGATGATGACTATTATTCATGTTCTAATATCAATAATCGGGAGACTATTCCCCTTTTATTAGACTAAAACAGTTTTAGAAATAGAGCAACAATAACTAATGGTCAATAACCATAAAATATGAAATTTGGAATCACATGATGACTAAAATTCGAAATAAAATATCAATAAATAAACTGATGATATGTTATTCTATGTACATGTCCAGTGTCATATGAATATCGAAAAATACATGACACTGACATCCACCAATAGGGTCCTGATACCTAGTCTGTTACCCTCATCCATGCTTTATCATGTATCAACCATCCAGTATACACCTCTTTCCATGATCGTATTCTACAAACATGAAGGCTAATCAGGTACCAAGCATAAATCCAAAAGAGGTTGTGAGTAAAACACAGTAGGCCACCACCGACGTGGTGTAAATAAAAATATAGTCAATAATTCTATATGTAATTTTATTAAGAATGAAGTACAATTTATAATTAAATAGTTATCATATTAAATAATTATTCGTTAATTAACCACATAACTCCCCATGTTCTCATGGACACCCAAACAATCAATACCTATTTCATCTCGTGCCAGCATTTGAAATATCCCCATGGGATATCACATATCACAACAATGTGGTTATCAGTTATCAATTCAAATCAATTCATACTACAGCCAATTCAAACCATGGTACAATGCAAATATTTTTTTTCTAGAACACATTGTCCATAACCCCATGTGTATTAATATAATCATTCCATCTCCCATAAACCATTTATCAAATAGATAATGATGATGGATTTTGAGGTAGTTGTCTATGTCCCACACTCATTTATCATTCAAGGATTTTGAAGCATTAGACCATGTCCCACACACGTATATCAAATAATCACATGGGTGATATTTTGACTTAGTTAATTTTGTCCCACACTCCTTTATCAATTTACCATTATCAATCTCTGAATCAATTGTCCATTTCTCACACATGTTTATCAATCCATCACAAAAATCACATATATCACATGAATCAACTTTAAACAAATATTAGCAGTTTACTAATTCCTCACATCATAGTACTATAACAATTGATCCCAAAAATTCATGATTCAATATTTTAATCACATTATAAAATATGTGCAACTCTCTATTAAATTTTTTTAAATATTCAATTCATGTATCCCATTAACTCATTAGGATCTAGTCAACCATATAATAAATACCACTATTAATTAATTCATATCACAATAATTGTCCAATTTCACAGTACCAATTTCATATTACTTCCACATCCATAACATATCATCAATTAATTAATTAATTAATTATTCTCATTCCTCCAATTTTGTAGTCAAAACATTCCATTAACCAATTCACCAATTAATGAATCAAATTCCATGTTTCCATTAATCAATTAATCAATTTATTAATTTATTTCATGATTTAATTTCTACACATCTTAATTAATATCTAAAAATGTATATAAAAAATTTGAATCAAGACTTTAGGAATTAAATTTAGACCACCTAACACAAAATAAACAATTAAAGATCATCAATGAAAAGACCAATCGTACTAAAACAACTATGGTCATAATGACGAAAAATATTTACATCTAAACACTAGATCCAATATCAATTGAAATTGAACCATTATATCCTAGATCTAGATAAATCATTAATAGTGTAAAAATCACTTTAAAATGTGATAGAAAAATGGGAGTGTGGGAGGAAACCATATGGGACAAGAATCTCATATTGGGATTTGTGTAGATCATTAATCTAAGAAATGATTCGTCAAAAAGTGGTATGAAAGTCCTTAGAACCCATCCATATGCCTAAAAAAGAATGATAAATTTTTTATGGTTGAATAGGGTCATTTTTGGGTTTATTATATGGGTTCGTGACATTTTTAAAAAAAAATTGAAATAATTAAAATTGTGTGCTTTGTTTCCTCAACAAGGGTTCATAGTTTGTAAGACCCTACCCCTAAATTGTGAGCCATTTCAAAGGGGTGGACGGTTAGTCCCAATAGGGAACAAATTTTTTAAAACCATGTTTCAGCCTTGAAATCTCTCACTTTAGTGGTTTCATTGTTTTTTGGGGAAGGGCACACGGCTTGGGAAAACCGTGTACCAATCATGTACTGCCCAACTTCCTTCCAAAATTATCCAATTTTCACCCAGTCATACACAATATAAAACCCAAAAATATATACAAAAAACATGGAAAAAAATACATTTAACCAATACAGAGACGTCTCTAGAAAATATTTGGATCATACAATCTCGCCACCTTATAACAACTCATCCTCAAGTAGTACTCTCAAGAATATATATGATTTTGAGTCAAGAAGATCCGACCCCTGATCCCATATATCGTCATAAATTTCTCGACTTTCCTCCTGATCACATTTATATTTCCACAATACACAAACTATCAAAAAATTATTTCTCCACAAAACATTTTCATAGAAATCCAACACATGTATCGATTTCTCATCAATGTACACATCGATCTCAAGATTTGCATCATCCACATTGATCACATTAGAAGGGTCAGTGTGTTACTACAAAAGATGTGATTAATGAAATAAATCACGCATATACTTATATCTCTATAGAGGATGGCATCGATAAAACTCTTTCTTGATTCTCTCTACAACCTCAAATGGTCAAACAAACCGGGGCACCATCTTGCTCCGTCTCTGAATCCTACAGTGATCCAATCTTGGCGAAACATGAAGGATCACACGATCACCCACTCTAAACTCTAGGGGTCATCAAAATATATTAGTATACACCTTTTGCCTACTTTGAGTTGTATCCATATTATTTTTAATCATATATGACTTATTGGAAGTCTCTTTCAGGATACTTAGTCCCAACAACTCTGACTCACTTACCTCCATCCAAGATAGATGTGATCTACAAAACCTACCATAAAGAACCTCATATGGTGCTATCTGTATAGTTTTTGGATTACTATTTTTATAGAAAAATTGATTAATATCAAAGTTATTCTCTCAAGACTCTCGGAGGTCACGAAAACACACTCTCATCATATCTATAGGAACAAGTATAGTACATTATGACTACCCATTTGTCTATAGGTGGAAAGTCAGTCTCAGTAAATCCTATGTACCATGCACCTACTGAAACCACATCCAGAAGTGTGAAGTAAATCATCAGCCACAATTTGATAAAAATTCTCTATAGAACCCAGCACATATGGACTATCTCTCAAATGTATAGATATCCAAACTGATCAACTCAGAAGGTCTCCCCTATAGGAAAGAAGAATTCTACCTTTTTCAAATGGTACACAATCACCCAAATAGCTTCATGATTCCATGTTCTCCTCATGATATCCACCAAAAATATATATGGAAACTTCATTAAACTGATATTATTGAATATAAAATAGATGTAATAAAAAACCATGTAATTAATTCTATGCCTTCACCTACCGACAGGTGTAGTATCATGTTAAGAACCCTACAATATTCTCTTTCATTCATTTCCACCATTACTATTTTTGTATGTCAGGGTACATCTTAATAACACCTAGATGCACTACACACATCGAGCAATGAAATTCACCAATCATATCCTATCGCATACATATAAGAACACATATCTAATTATTTATATAGATGATATCATCCCCATCTATAGTAAAATATGAATGTGACCCCATTACTTCAATGATCCCCATCAATAATAAACATTCTATAACACCATATTGTCTATCTATAATCCATCTAAAAATTGTAGATTCAACTAAGAAATATTATTAGAGTTATTTTCTCCTAGAACTCCAAAACCACAACATGTATCTTAGCTAATAAATTCAACAACTTCCAGATAGCACTAGACTCATAAACTATCTGAGTGTGAGTTTTCGTTCTTAATGAATCAAAAACATTTTCACCTTTATATCATAGTTAAATTATTGAATTTACTCATCCATGCTACAAAGCATGAGATTTAAATCTCATTGATAATGATATATATTAACCTTTTGTGGTTAGTATAGATAGTAAAATTTTCACAAAAAAATAAATACCACCAACACATTAAGGAATATACAACTACTGCCAACTCGATTTCATTCATAGGTTGGTAGCATTCATGTGGGATCAACATCTATGATCCATACACCACAACACAATCTCCATACATATTCACTACACCATGTATGATCCTATATGTGTCCCAAAACACTATATACTCTTCACCATTCTCGGTTAGAATCATGATTGGTGTCGTTGTCATGTTCTTCTTTAATTCCTAGAAGGAATTCTATCATGATTATATCCATTTTACATTTATCACCATATTGGTAAATATCTAAAGTGTTTCTTCCATATGGAAAATTTCCTAGATAAACCTATAATAATGGCCTGATATCCGCATATGGCTATGGATATCGAAAACATTCTTAGGATGGTCACATGAATCCACGAGTGGAAAATTCCCCTGGTCCGTGGACAAACATTCCATTGACATTATGGGACCTAAGAATTGAACCTTATCAATCTAAAACTGACACATAGATATTATGGCATATTTATGATTCTCTATCAATGTACTCATAATTATATTTACAAGTTGGGAATTATAGTCAAGAGTCTTGGAGAACACAAATATGTTATCCAAAAATACTACCACAGACTGATTCAGGTATGGGTGAAATATTTTTTTCATCAAGGCCGTCAACATTGATGGTTCATTCATCATCCTAAATAAAATGAAAATGATCTCATAAGGTCAATACGTACTTCTAAATATAGTCCTCGGTGTATCAAAACATTGAACTCTCAACTAATGATACCTTGATCTCTGGTGGATTTTGGAGAAAACACATTCTCCCTTAAACATGTCCAATAAATATCGGATACTTGCAAGAGGATACATGTACATTACTATCATCTGGTTCATCTTCTTGTAATCAACACAAAAACATTGATCCCCATCAATATTATTAGTAATCAAATCTAGATAGCATCATGGAAACACACTGTGATGGATAAAACACTTATTCATCTAATCTTTTAGTCGAGTCATTATCTCTTAATAAAAAATTTCATCCATTCTGTATGGTGGAATATAAATCTGTTCAACCCCCATCATGATCTAAATTTTTAAAATTTAATCTCACTAAGGTGGTAACATTAATAATCCTTTAGGAAATATATCCTATAACTGATCTACTATAGGTCGAAATCCACCCACCTTTACTGCTCTGTCATCCAACAATTGACTAGGAACCTATGCAATGTTCTACGCCAGTTGTTGATGAACTGTCATTGCATTTCCTACTTTGATATCCCATTCTCCATAGTATAAATAATTGTTACTCCTAGGATACATAAAATATACTCTACTTCATTAGAAAATAATGTGGTATTATTATGCTAATGATCATTCCACACCCATAACTAGTTCGAAGACTTACATGTCTTGGATATATCGATCTCAAATGAAGCAATATTCCCCAATCATGATTGAACACCCCTTTCACAATCAAACAGCTCTTGATCATGCCACAAATTTTTTTCTATAATTATCATCCTTATGAGGAACTTCACCTCCATGATCAATCCATTCAAAAGTTGTGAAGATATAAAATAATTAGTGGTAACAATATCAAATAATGAATTAGTAGGTGTAAAAGATACAAGATTTTTACCTCTAACTATTTATTTTATAGCCCCACAATCCACTAATATAGGATGATCAAAATACAAATTTCATTTCCCTCTTCTTTATAATGTATTTTATGTCCCCTAAACTACACCTCTTTGCTGATACATGCCCTTTTTCCTAGGATCACCATTTCCACCACCTTTACCGATAAGGCTAGTATAACTAAAAATTCGATAATTATATAGTGTAGAACATCTATTTCCCACACCCTGGTTCAATCTAGCTGCTCTATATCTACCAATATAATGTCTCTTCCTACAGAACCTCTATACAAGATTTATTCTACCATAGGCTTGACACTTCATTAGTGTTTGTTGAAAATTTATCAATACATGTACCGGCCTACTCGACCGGTGGATGGTCACTCGGTTAAGTACCAGAGTAACTGAACATTCCCCTTAGCCACTATGATTTCCACTCCCTTGTTTACCATTTTCTTGATGACACTTTTTACTCTCATAAGTCATACCTCATGATCGTACATCAAAATTCACATTTCTTCCACTAAAATCCTTCTTTTCGTTCCCCATAGAAATGATATATTGATTCACCACTTCTACAAATTTCTTCATCCTAAATGTGTTAACCATAGACATAATTCGACATTCAATCCACTCCGAAAATTGATTTCAGGATATAGACTTATCCTCCTCCAATGTTGGGAAATTCACAAATAATATATAAATAGAGTGGAATAGTCCATCAAGGACAAGATCCCTTGATTCAACCTCATAATCTCAACCTATCTCTCCTTCCAAAGTATCTTAGCGTAGAAGTGTTTTGATTACTTACCCTGAATGAACTTCCACTCCAAATTTTCTATGTTTGAATGCTGATTATTATAGTATCATCAACTATTTTCCGGACCACATAACATATAAGAATCTAATTTGACAATCATATCAATAGGATTAGCCAAGTGATCAAGTATAGATTAAACTGAATCAGTCTATAAGTCAACAAACATAGGTCTACCATCTTCAGTAAAAGTCGAAGGGTGAGGCAATAGGAAATAATACATCAAATCACATGAGATCCTAAGAACCCCCCATATGTATCATTCCATAAAATTTATAAATAGAGAAATGTTCTCTAAGAACTTCTCTCTGAATTCGTCATCTGGAACTATCGTTTCTTTTGGTTCCACTACTGGTGGATCATTTCTAGCCACAACCTATTCTCACCCTCTCAATAAGCATCATCACACATGAATATTTATACAATTACAAACACACACATCTAACCAGAGGTATTCATATCAATCCATAATAATTAATTTTCCCCAGACCCCGCCACACGGTAAAAACTGATTGATTGTGACTACCCTAATTTTCATATATCTAGGTCATGGTTATGAATCCGTAAACTCATTCTCGTTATTAATGTTTAATTAGAAAATTATTTTCCACATTTTTCATCATTTTAAACATAATTTCGTAAGAAAATATTAGTAATTCAAGTTCAACTACTTACCCACAACCCTCTTTTCCATGAGTTCATAAAATGATGCATGTTGGTAAATAATTTTGGGTGCCTTGAATGAAGAATGCGTACTCAACTATCTTAAAATACCGGGACATGAGTAACATCACAGAAAATATCAAAAAGAATAATCACATCACACAATAGTTACATCACCCAAGGTGAAATAACATCCAACTATAATACCAAACACCAATAACAACAATCCCGCCCTAGGTACTTGGGCTTTCAATGGTATATGGGATAACAACTCCGATGAAAGAGTTCATATACAAGGTCATACTAATTATAGTCTATTTTCTACCTTTCATAAATAGTATTAAAAAAGAACTAAAATAAATCTAGGCTCTGATACCACTTTTTGACATCTTGTCCCGAGTGCCACACACTCATTCCATAAGTCAGTTTTCCACCAGTCCTTAGGCATTCATCACTGTACGTCGAAGGACGCCAACTAGCATCGAGGTGGTAAAAAATCATTATTAGGGAAAATGTACCCCATTAATCATAGTAATATAGTAGAAATAATATAAAAATATTAAATAATTGAATATAACTTTAAAAAATCCAAAATAGAATTATGATTAATTTCCTTAAACATGACGTAATCTGGTAAATTACATTAGAATTCTCATTATTAAAATATAAATGGTACTTTCATTTTATAGTTTCATTGAATTATAAAATTATTCCTTTATTTAAACCCACAATAATACAATGTCGGTACTACTAAACCATTTCCCATTTTATCCTAATTCAATAGTTTTTAATAAGACAAGAATTCATCACAACATTCATCTTTTCTTCTTCTTTTCTATTTTCCATCCTTAATCCTTATGGAGAAAATTTTAGAACATGGGATTAAAAAAATGCAGAGTAAGGTATATAAAATAAAAAGGAACCATTATAACATGAATACTTATAAACATATGAAATCATTTTCACAACTTATACTTATCACCCTTAAAGTATAATATATTTACTTTGTGAAAACATGTGATTTCACTAAAACATTTAAAACATAAATAAATCCATATAGGTAGCATGGAGAATTGAATACTAATTATTATAACCCTAATGGATGTTATATGATTTTTAACCACATTGATACTTTACAATACAAACCTTACATCTACCTTATAATGTAACCCTCATGGATACCTTTTGGTATAACCATTGCAGTTACACATGTAATAACAATTATGGTTATGTTCCCACATAAACATACCCAATGAATTGGAAAATGATATATGACCCTCCATTCATCATAAAAAATTAAAAATAAACAAAAATTAATCATAAATTAAAAATACATGCATCATAAAACATTTATTTTGATTTTTGTGAAAAAATATAAATTTGAATAATGATCCTTTATGAAAAGATCTCTTGCCTTTGGTTTGGCTTACATTAAAAATGTTAAAAACTCTTGTATAATGGTTAAAAGAGTGTTATTAACATAATAAATAAACTTATTAATATTTATAATTCCTTAAATAATCATTTCACAACATATTTCCACACATTTATTGATAAAAGTTTTTTATTTTCATTGTTTTGGGTGAATTCATAGTTTCCATGGTGGGTTTATTATGGATTTTTCATGAATGTAATAAAAACAAAATAAGTTGAAATAATTATTATTAATATGATTTCATAATTTTAAATGAAAATATATATCATTTATTCTAATATGAGGATGATTCATTAGATAAAAATTAATGGAAATTATTTAATTCTTTTTGGCAATTTTTACGAACATCATGATCATATATCATTTTATTCAATAAAATGTTTATATATTGGTTACATAACATTATATAAATTATAATATGTGTAATAAAATATTATATAACCATAATAATGGTTTTATGTCAATCCTTGAAGGAATTAATTGAAAATAAATTTTTATTGTTCATGATGGTGGTAAATCGACACATCACGGATGATGTTTTCATTTTTAGAATAAAAGAGATATAAGAAGGGGTTTGATGATCAATTTAACCATAAACATATTAGTATTTTAGTATATATAAGATATTGGTGTTTTCATGAAACTTATATTATGGGAGTTGAATGGAAAATAAGATAATAAAATAAATTAAAAGGAAAATAAAATAACGTGAAAGTGGATTTTACCACTTGAATTATTCTCCTTGAGAACCTCTATAAGGCCTTTGTTTATGGCCTATTGGTGAGACGAGTAGGTCTAGGACGTGGGTAAGAGTCATGGGAATGTAGTTTGAAAAAAAACACATTATTGAATTATTTTTTGTTTGAAGAGAGGTGTTGGTGAGGGGTGGTATTTACAGTGGAGGGGAGGGGGGATTATTGTTTTATTCATTTGCTTATTATTTTTGATATATAAAACCAATAGAATTGATTATTTTGAGTAAGAACAATAAATATGAAATTTTATTTGAAACCAATGGTTCATAAATTATACATAAAACATTCATGACTATATAATTCATTTCTTTATCTTATATTGTAAATTACAATATTTCACAATTCACTCAATATTCAAGTATTTTAGAAAAATATAAAAAATTCACCCAAATTTTTTTAACTATTTATAATTATAAAATGAACTAAATTTTAGGAAAATATTGTTTATATATGAGAATTAAAATTTTTAATAAAAATAATTATATATTCAACAAATACCAATTTTAAAACTGTAAGTTATTTTATAACACTATGAAAAATTGATTATGGTCTTATAAAATTTTCTTATATTCATAAGATAATAAATAATTATTTTTTGAATATTTTTTATTATAATTTATTTTCTTTTAAATTATATAATTATAAACTAAAATTTATGTTTCACAAAAATTCCAACATTTAATTTGTCAATTTCAAAACATTTATTTACAAATTCAATTATATAAATATATCAGATTTTAAATTTTAACATAAATGAATTTAATATATACTTTCATAGGTGAGGTTACTATTAAATTACAAAAATTAGTATTCCAAATAGTCATCATATTATTCCTTTGATCTTGTTATTATTCCATCAGTATTGATTCAATAAAATACCACATATTTAGTTATACATTTATAATGAGTTTTACAACTTAATTTCATAGTGGAAAAAAAATTATTTTACAAGTACCTAAGTTGTTACCTTCTCTTCCCACCCTCACCCACAATAAATTTCATCCTCATAATTTTTATTCACTTATTTTACATGTGAGTATACTATTCCTTCATAACCTTTTCATATTCGCGTATTTCATCTTCAAACATATGGTTTATCCAAAAACCATAAGCTGGTGAATTACATTATTACGAAATACTTGATCTCTATGATGTATAATTCAAATGGATTTTTATTCATACTAATGTTTCTCCTCTAGCTTAACTACTTTTTGTCTCATAACATGAGATGAATTTGGCACATAGTTTCTCAGCATCGATACATTAACACGTTGTGTACCTAAGATTAACATGGAGGAAAATATCCTCAGTAGGAAGCTGTTCCACCTATCTATAGGATTTAATAAGGTTCAATGAACCATAGACATAACATCCATTTCTTACAAAAATTAAAAATGCTTTTCCAACCTGATATTTTAATGGAAACATGATCACCTTTATTAAAATAAAATATTCTTTCTATTATATACATAAGTTTTCTTCCTGATCTTATATATTATCATGTGTTACATGATCATATTCACATCATCAAAAACATCCCTTACTAATTTTGTTCACATAATCTTCCTTTCCCCAAATTCAACCCAAAATTATATAGTTTGACATTCTTTTCCATTAAATTCCTCAAACAGTCCCAACTATATGCTAAAATGAGAACTATTAATATATGAAAAATAAACTAATAAAAGGTGTTAATCCCATCCTCTTTGGTAATAAATTGAAAAATCATGTAACATTTCTTCCAATGTGTGAATTTTTATCTTGGTATATCCATCATACTGAGGATGATATTTACTGCTGAAATTTAATTCTATTCCCATGAATTCCAAAGGTCTTTCCAAAAGATATAAGTGAACATGGGATCATAGTCAGATACAATGGAATGAGGAACCCCATGTAACCAGAAAATATCATTGAGATTTTTTATAGAAATATGACCAAGAGAAAGAGAATCTAGAATATGAATGAAATGTAAATATTTAGATATCGGATAAAAAATAACCCAAATTTAATTGTTACCTTAATAATTATTTGGTTTTCCCACCATGATGTTCATGGATATATTTTCTCATTTTCACTCTGGAACCAGAAAAGAATAAGCATCCCATTTGTTAGTTATCACTAATCTTTATCAAGTTGTCAAGTCATACATTTCATTATAAAATCAAAAATACATTTTTTTCATTCCATCCAATATGTAATACTCTTAATGGTATTTTTATATTTTAGTGCTTCCAGAATAAATTGAAAATGGAGATCTATGTGATTCACTTAATAAATATTTCTTCAACTATGAATAACAAGGAACACATAATCCCTTTCTATATCTCCAATTCATAAACATTATCAATGTATAGTTTTGGAAACATACCTTCTATAACCAATTCTTCCTTTTTTGTAACTCATGGTCTTCCTTATGTTGTTTCATAATTATGTTTGATAGAGATGACTACACAAACACCTAGAACATTATAGAGTAATTTACAGAACTAAAAGATTACAATACGAAATTCATCAAATAATTAATAAAAGGGAAATGTTACAAATATAGCATGGTTAATGATGCAAGATGTTTTCAACTTAAAGAATCTACCACATTTTTTGATTTTTTAGGATGGAAATTGATAATGAAATCATAATATTTTATCAGTTCTAGACATCTTATCTACATCATGATCAATTAATTCGGAGTAAATATATACTTAAAACTTTTCTGGTTAGTATATATTTCACATTTGGATCCATATAAATGATTTATCCTTATTTTTAATGTTAAAAACTCTTCGTCTAATTCCAAATCATTTATGGGATAATTTAATTCTTGATTTTATAGTTGTTTGGAAAAAATCAATTACCTAATCATTATGCATCACAGCACAACCAAGTCCCTTTAATAATGAATAAAATTTTATGAAAACTCACCTTTTTTTGAAGGTAGATAAAAAACTGTAGAATTCACCATTCGTATTCATAGTTCCTAAGAAAAACCTCATAGCCTTCTATCAAACTTAATTTAACCCGTTTGTGTTAACTTAATTAAATTTGTAGATAAAAATGAAATGTTTTTAAAGAACCATCTATAATACCCTTCTAATCTGAGAAATATATAAATATATATCACATTTTAGGTTCGTGGTCTTTAAATAACCACTTTTTTTTGGAAGAATCATATGTTTTTGTATCTTTATTTACAATGTACCCAAGAAATGAAAATAGTTGAAACAAAAAATCACATTTGAAAAATTTGTTGTATAACTTATTTTCTATGAGTGTTTTTATGACTATATTTAATTTTTTCATGATATTAAAATCATTTTGAAAACCCCACATTATCATCAACAAAAAAACAAAAAAAAAATTCAAAATATTTAAAAATGATTTTATTCATAAGATCCATAATTATAGAATTATAATTTTTCAAACCATTTAGAATAATAACAAACACATAATTCCCATATCTAGTTGGTAACACTATTTTTGAAATGTCATCTTCCTTAACCATTAGCTGATGTTACCCCAATATAAATTCAGTATTGGAAAAATACAGAGCTCACAAGAGCTGAACAAACATTTTATTGATTTCAGGCAATGGATACTTATTCTAAATAGAAATTTTTTAAATTCTCTACAATTAATAAAAATTCTCATGGGACCATCTGTATTTTAAACAAACAAAACAGGATCAACCCATGGAAATGTTCAATGGTGAATGAATCCTTTATGAAGTAACTCCTCCAACTACATTTTCAGTTCAAGAAGTTCTAATTGAACCATTCGATAAGGGGGTTTAGAAATTGGATTATAAGAAGAAACTAAGTCGATAATATAATAATCTTCCCAATCAGGTATAACACTAGGTAGTTCATTAGTAAAAACATGCAGGTATTCATTTACCACTTGGAAATAATTAATATAAATTGTTCACTTATTTTCAACAATATGTCCATGATAGAATTCATTTCCATGTTCTAACAGTTTCTCATCTTCCAGATATGTTATAAATTATATGGCTTCATTCTTGTTTACAATATGATATTATTTTTAAAAAACCACTTCTTTATCTCTATAGTCAATAATTTCAAAGTAAACAGAAATTCAATCCATATCATGAATAACATCAAACACTACTGAGGAAAATAATGTTTTTAGGTAATTTCATTCCATATACAATAATATGATGACTTTATAATGCCTTTTTAATTAATATTTCCCATTGGTGTTTTATCCATAAGTTATGATTTCATTTCTCGAGGTGAAATTCCTTATTTATTAGAAAATTTCTACGAAATAAAGGAATGTGTAGACCATGTATCAAACCATACATTAGAAAATTTTTAGTAAACATACAAAGTACATAATACCAATTCATTGGATGGAGAAAAATCTACTAATATGGACCCAAAGATTTCATAATTTTTTATACTTATAGTTTGGTTGCATCCTATCATTCAGATATTTTTTTGGACATGTATTCGTGAAACTCCACATCTCACCACATTTAAATCACTTCACATTTTTCTTACCAGAATTCAACCTATGATATCATTCTTTTTAATATTAGGATATTTTTCCAATCATACCACATTGAAATAATTTTAACGATTTTTATGGCATTCCCCATGGTTTTCGTTACCACAATTATTATTAATTGTAAATTTTACTTTCCTACCTTTAGGAATATTTTATTGATTCATACCCATTTCATTCCATTTGGACCTATTATTCTACTTTTATTTCAATGTAAATTTGATCATTTAAATCTCAATTTCTACCATTTTGGAACATTGGATATTTTTCTCATAAATTTTGAATTCAATGTAGGTCAACTCCATTCAATATCTAGGAATCATTTTGAGTGAAAATGATTTATTTTACTTTCAAGATCCAAAATAATAATTAGATCATACCATTCCAATTGAGTGATGTTTTCATCATAAACAGCCCCATAATTTTATTCCCTTTGTTTCAATTATAAGAATTCATTTTCCATTATATGTCGAATCACCTTAGGAAAATATTTTTTATAGAAAAAATTCATAAATTCATCTCATTTTGTTGCATCAATCTTCATGTTTTCTTAGAAATTCCTGGCCATTGGCCACCACTAGTCAGATTAACCTTTAAAAAAAATAAATTGAAAGACAAAACATTTGATTATTTTAACAATCAATGAAATTGAATATAATTTCATGTTTTTAATACACCCTCCATCCACCATTGGTTCATAATATCCATTGAAAGAAGGAGGGTGTTTCTTCATAAAATGTTCAACTATCATAGTTTTCCAATATGGTACATATGGATGTTCTAATTCATGTAATTCACCACAATTTATATCCTATTTAAACTAATACACTCATTTCATAAACAAATTTGTTACAATTACCAACATTAGAAGTTGCAGATTCAGAAAGATATCATCTTCACGATTCCTTCCAACTTCAGCATCCCAATTTCATCTGAGAAAACCAATTTTAAACAGAAATATATTAGATGAAGAAACATGGAAATATATAAATGTTATGTCATTTATAATTAACCATATATAAAAATTATGGTATTATATTATCATAATCATAACCCTTAAATATATATAAATTTTTCTGTGATACTAACTCAAAAAACTGGCCTGAAACATTATATAATCTTGTAATTTCTTTTAGAACAAACATTCATACAGTACAAATGATATTTTCAGTTTATAATTTTATAGAATTGGGAAATAATTCATACATATCAAACCAAAATCATAAAAAGTGGGTATTACTAAAATAGATTCCATTTCATCCAAAATAATTTTTTGAAAAATAAAACATGAATTCATCACAACATTTATCATGACTTCTTATTTTTATTTATTAATCCTTATGCTCATGAGAAACATTTTTACAAAATGGGATAATCACAAAAATATAAATAAAATTCATAAAATAAAAAGGAATGATTATTCCATGAATACTATTAAACATATGAAATCATTTTCACAAGATATAATTCTCAACCTTAAAGTATCATATACTTACTTTGAGAAAAGATGAGATTTCATTAAAAAAATAAAACCTAAATAAAACCATATCGATAACATAGGTAATTAATATTTGAACCCTCAAGGATACCATATGATTTTTACCCTCATAGATACCTTAAAATGTAACATTCACATCTACTACACAATGTAACCCTCACGTCAACCTTATGGTGTAACCACTGTAGTTACACAAGGAATAACTATTGCGGTCAACTTCCAGCACGAACATACCCAATGAATTAGAAGAAGGTAGTGGTATCACTATTAATCAATAGAAATTATCATGAACCATAACATCGTCATATAACAACAGTACTTTCAATATAAAATATTTCTTTTTAATTTTGTAAAAATATAAATTTATTAGAGTATTTTAAAAGAAAAGATCATTTACTTAAATTTCCTATTACTTAAATCATGTTAAAAAATCATTTATAATGGTTTAAAAATTGTTATTAGTATATTATCGAACCATTTCAATATTAATATTCCACATATGATATTATTATACGATTTTCCACCAATTTATTGACTATAATTTGTTAAACTTATTTGTTTTGGGGGAATTTATTTCATGGTTTCCATGGTTGGTTCATTATGGATTCTATTTTCGAAATAAATAAAAACACTAAAAGTGTAAATAAATGGTATTAATTTTCTTCTATAATTTTAAATGATACTATATATTTTTTTGTATGTTATGATGATGATAAATTACATAAAACATATATTAAAATATATTAATTTATTTTGGTGTTTTTTATGACCATGACAAACCAATATCATTTGCAAAACAAATTATATATTTGTTAAAAAACATTATATAAGTTGTAATATGTATCGGAAAATATGATTTGACCAAAAAATTGGTTTAAAAACTATCCTAGAAGGTGTTAATGGAAAATTAAAGTGTATCATCCATGATAGGGGTAAATCAATACATAACGAACAATTTTATAATTTTCTTAATTTAAGGGAGAGAAAATATTATTATGATGGTTTTTCCATCAACATGATTACAATACAATATATATAAGATAATTATGTTTTCATTCCATAATAAGAGAAGAAAATGAATTAAAAAGAAAATAAATGAAAATGATAGGGGATTTTAAAACATGAATTCTTCTTGTTGAGAACATCATTAAGGATGATAGATTTTTTCCTTTATAAATAAACATATCTCTTTCACAAAAATATCAAAACATAATTTATAATTTTCAAAATAAATTATTTCCTTATTCTATGATGTAAATTTATAATATTTTCACTTTTATGATACATTAATTTTATTTATACTTTCATAGGAGAAGTTACTATTCTATTGGCCATATTATTTTTCCTAATGATCATGTAACTATTCCTAAGATAATTTTATTATTACATAAGTATAGATTCTATAAAATACCACTTATTTCATTGTAAATTTAAAATGAAATTTTCTATTTAATTTTAGAATGAAAAATAATATTTTTATAAGTACCTATGTTTTTAAAAGTATCCTATGGTGAATAAATAGGAAATAAAATATCTAGAACTAAAACTAATAATATATTATGCCCATTATGGTTCCATAGTCAAATAAAAACCCAAAATATAATAAATTGAAAAATATATAGAGGGACTTGATACCATATTTGGTTCACTCATCCAAGATTCATCACAATAATCCATTTAACAAAGTGATCATTCGCTTATCCTATCCTGATAACATAAAGTAAATTTGGGTACCAATCAGGTAGCCCGATTAGGGTGTGAGTACGACTAAGAAGGCCAACACAAATGACATAAAAAACAAAATCCAATAATAAACACTGTATATAATTTAAAAATAATAAAGTATAATTCATAAGGAAAATGTTATCACATTTAAAATTATTTATTAATTATCATCAAAACACTATGGGTTCTTGAGGACACCAAAACAATAAATAACTACTTTATCATGTGCTAGAGTTTCAACTATCTCTATGAGATATCAGAAATCATAATATCATGGTTATCACTTATCATTTCAAATCAATTAATATTACATCCAATTGGAACCATATTCTAATGCCATGATTTTGGACCTATAATTCCATGTATAGTACCCTGTGTGTATTTGAAGCATCCGTCTATGTCCCAAAACCCATTTATCAAACCAACACACAAGTGGGATTTCGAAGGAGTATGTTCTCCACACTAATTTATCACTAAGGAATTTTTTATATATCATTCCATGTCCAAATCATGTATATTAAATTATAACATAAATCTATTTTTTATGTAGTAATATATGTCCCACACTCATTTATAAATTTATCATTATGGGATTCTAAAGAAATATTCAATGTCAAACACAAGTTTTCCAATCAATCACACAAAGAACATATATCTCATCAGTCATTATTAAACTAATTTAATCCTTTACCAATATTTCACATCATAGTACTATCACAATTTATCACAACAAATAATGATTCAATACATTTTCAGCTGATATAATATGATCAATTCACAATTATCCAGTATTCATTATTCAATTCATATAACCCATTAAACCATTGAGGTAAATTAAACCATATCATAAATTCCATTGTCAATTAATTTATATCACAACAATTCAATGATTTCACAATCCCAATTTTCTATTAATTCCAAAAATATTACATCTCAATAATTAATTAATTAATCAATCAATATTATTCCACCAGTTGTATAATCACAACATTAAATTAATTAATTCACTCATTAGTAAATCCAATTCCATATTTCCTTAAATTAATTAGTCAATTGATTTATATAATTCGTGATTTTGATATTAAACCTTATAATTGAACTATAAAAATGTATACATTCTATTGGAATAAAAAATATAAGATCAAAATTTAGACCACCTACATAATGATTGATAATTAATGTTTTCCAACAAAAAAACCCAATTGAAGAAGAAAACCCACTATCATGACCAAGTACAATATTTGGATCTGAAACCTCTATCCAAGGTCAAATAAATTATATCCAAGAAAACCATGATCTAGATACATCATCAATAGGGGAAATACGACTTCAAATGATGAGAGAAAGCTCAGAGAACCAGAGGAAACTATACAGGATACGAATCTCTTACGTGAAATGGTATTGATCATAAATCTTGGATTTCATTCATTATGAATTGGGTTTAAAAGGCCCTACAATTCATCCAGAAACTTCTAAAATTGAGATAAGACTTTTAGGTTTGAAATTGGGTGAAGTACATGGGGTTAGGGGTTTTAAAAACAAATCCTTATAATTATAAAAATATTACACATGGTTTCCTTGGAAGGGATGCATGGTCTTCCAAACGATTCACCTAAAACATGGTGATGAATGGTTACTCCTATGAGGGATTAAATTTTTACATTATGTGGTCCATTCATGAAATCCCTCTCATCCATTTTTTTTATTTTATTTTTGGGAAGGTTTAATGGTTTGGGAAAACTGTGAACCAACAGTTCACTACCCAACTTAAAACAATATCTAATTATCTCCAAAAAATCACAAAGATAAATACAATTAAATTATACTCAAAATGGGAAATATTACTTGTAACTGAGCTCATGAGATCAATAGAAATGTTTGTTATCTTATATCATATGGTCGACCATCTCTACGAAGCAATGTGATTCATTTTCCATTTCCAAATATCATAAATTGTTATCAAATGTATCCACATTTTAAATATAATATTCATAACATTTTTATGATTCTATATAATATATATACATATCCTATGAACAAAATATGTAGCTTTTATGTCAAAAACATACATGGGAAAACAAGGAAATTAACACTTGAAACAATATAACTAATGAAATATTATTAAGAAACGGGTAGAAAAATTTATTATAATATCATATATAATATTATAAAAAATTACAATTATTTCATTAATAAATTAATAACATTATTAAAACCATTATACACGAGTTATGGACATGTATTATGGAAATTAGAAATATGAAAAGGGTTTCTCATCTCACTTTTACCTCCAAGAGACATATGTCATATTCACCACTAATCTCCTTTTTGTCGTATAAATGATACCAATTTGAAATTTTATATCATTAATCTCATTACCTTAATGGTATTAAAATATTAATTTCATGATATTTTCTTCATGGTACTTATGTTTATAAATTTACCAAAGTGGTCAGGGTTTATATCATAATATCATTATTTTTTATTACCTTTTTTTATGTTTCCCTTTGGAATGTTTTTTGCAATATATTTCATAAAATAAATCAATTTTGTTATCCTATGGTTATTTATGGACTATTTTTGTTAATATTTCCATTTTCCACTATTTTGTACTTATAATTAATTATAAAAATGTTCTTTAGAATATTTTATTTTATATCTCTATTCAGTTGGAAATATTTTTCATTAAAACACATGTTTTATAAAAATGTTCACAGAAATGTTTTTAGAGTTTTCCAAGTGATTTATTAAAGTCATTTATTCCAATTTTAAATATTTATAAAAAAATTAATAATATATTCATGTCATATCCAAAAACATTCACTATTATCTTTTACATAAAATGAGATTGAAATCTTTGGTTTAATATGTATGACATAAAAATAATTTTCCTTCATCCTGACCATAGGTTTTTTAATGCTTATTTTACAAATTTTCAGAGATTATTTTCATTGAGATTTATTATCAATAATATTTGCGAACCATTTTCTCTAAATTTTGATTTTCAAAGTGAAATATCATTTTCTCAAAAAGCTGACATTTTTATACTATTTATATTAAACAATGACATCAACCATTTACTGTACTTATCAAAAAATGGGGATCTATTTTACTGAAATCATCCTTATTCTTTATGTGAATGGATTATGATCACTTTGATTAAGAATGTACAATTTTATTATCATTCACCATATTAAACTAGATGCATTATGAATTTATTATATTATTATGGTATGTATTTTCATTTTATATATTAACTTTTATTAAAAAAAATTGTGCTGATAATGTTTTAACCTTTTTGTGATGATTATTCTTTAGAGTGTGTGGTGAGTGTATACGCCACAACAAAATATTGAGCCACAAATTTAGACATTTTGATTGAAAAAATACATAATTAATCCCATGGAATATATTGTATTTTATGTTAGCTTCAATTAATTTTATTCGGATATTTACATATATTAGTGAAATTTCCATGCTCCCCAAATGTGAAGCAATTCACAACAGGTTATTCTTTCCTTATATTCCCTTTTTGTTAAAAATCAAATGTTGAGTATTTTCAGATTTATAATGGTTTTTATCTATATGATCATCTCTTTCACATATATATCACCTTCCACTTCCTCACAGAAATTTCCCTAAATACTTCATCCATTATTTTTTCACATGGGATATTATACATTCATCCCATCTGGGCAGATTCCAATGTTTTTCATTATCCTTCTCTTTTTATCATTATATCCCTCAGTCTACTATGTGTCCATAATCACCATTTAAAATTATATTTCCCTTTTTACTATCACTCCATCACTCTTAAAGTCTCATATATCTAATGGTTTTTGTATATGAGGTCTCAGTTTTCCAACAAATTGATATATCTTCTCATCAGTATCGATGAAAAAGCTTTAGTGATTCAAGAAATACTTATACTTTCCATCTCGTAATTTCTAACTGATTCATTTTCAATTTCATTTAACTAATGTAATTCCACATCCATATTGGTTTGGATCTTATGGGGAAAATACATGTTTTTAAATACTTTATTAATGTCTTCCATTTTCCATAGCTCCCACCACATCTGATATCCTCTTGTTCTATATCAATTTCTAGTAATGATAAAACTCTTCCTCTAAGATATATAATACCAAAATAATTTTATATTTATCATAATAATGGAGTATAATAGATTTATTATCAATTTTATTGATTTATTATTTTGCGATCAGTGGATCATAGGTTCCACTAAAATTAAATAGTCATTTACACTAAAAGGATTAAACTGGTTTTTGTTCCTTCCATTATGAAATCATGATCTCCATATGGTCTAGGTTATTATTTAGTACCCTTGATATATAATTCATTACTGTCATGATGTTTTCCATGACATCTACCCATATTGGTAAGGTATTTATCTCATTTTCAATTGTATTTTTTTCTTACATGAGTCCCTCTATTTCATTCAATTTTTTCTAGATGAATTAAAACAAAGTGGAAATTTATTTACTATTCAGAATCTTATATTATCAATTATAAAATAAATATTAATCCTAGAGTTTTATAATATCATTCCTATAGGCTGACATAAATCAATATTAAGATAGATTAAATTGTCTATATATAATTCATAATGTTTTTCAAAAATAATTTTATTGACCAAAGCATATCCCCTGGGAGTGTAAAAACATGTGTAAAGTAATACATCTTTTTTATGAACCAAGTGATGTTATAATACCCAATTCCACATTTTCGAGGTTATCACCCCTATGTATAATTGATCTATATCCACATACACATATAATATCTATACCTGAATTACATTTCAAGGAATCCACTTGATCAATACTTCACCAAAAATTTATGATGTTTTCCTACATTTTGAAGTATCTCTAGGGTTCTAACTAATTTTTTTTAGTCCTAATTTATATAAATAACAATACCTTAACTATAATACCAACTCATACATCCTTCATTTTTAATTTAATACATTTAACATTTTTTATTAACAGAATATGACATTAATAACTTTGAAGGATATTATGAGGTTTAGTGTCTTGGAAACTAGTTTCACAATGCATGAATTTCATAAGGAAAACATAAATATATCCTTCAAAAAAATTATTTCAAATTCTACCCTAGATCACCTCACTATTTATATATTCTTGTGGGGGTAAATCAGAAGTAATTGGTGAGCATAAATCCCAATAAAGGATAAATAAAGGAAATAGAACATGAATTATCATCATAGATAATAAAAGAATCATTCCATGAGATAATAATCCTATATACATGATATATTACCTAGGTTTCAGAAAACATAGTTACCATGTTTTTTAACCTTGGAATTAAAAAATATATCATATTTAAGGATTAATTATATACCCAATGAGTATGACTGTAATAAAAAAACCATTAATATTAATTATTTCTTGTGAGAAACCCATATAATAATAAAAATTTTCATAAATAACTCTAGAAGAATAAATAATGTGTTTTATATAAAATCATTGAGTATATAAGTGTTTAAGGACATAAATATCCATCATTTTTATAACATGATAACAAGATTTGGGTTTCATATATATAAATCGATAATAACTATATTATGATTACATATTGGTGAATACACATCGATAAATAAGGGTTGTGGGTCTTCACAATATAAGAATATTTCATGTAAAAGAGAGAAATTCAAGATATTAATTTAGTAGCCTGACAAGTATATAATGGGGATTAATTAAAAGTTATATTGAAAGGGAATGAAGTTCTCCCATGGATAAAAAACTATTTTTAAATAATGGGATAAATAATTATTTACTAAATGAAATTAATTGAGCATTTAGAAGGTATACAAATAATGAGGTTCTTGAATGGAGAATAAGAATAAGAGAATTTCATTACCTTGGAGAGTACCTTCCAAAATCATAAGGTTGGGAACCTGAAGACAATGAAGGCAACATTGCGGAACATTATAGGGTGAAAATGAAAAACATTTCATAATTTTTGGATTTAATTATAGATAAATGTAGGGGTGCATGATTATTTATAGCCAAAGAGGACATGTTGTTTAATAATTTCATAATATATGTCTTGGAATTTTAGGTTGTGGAAAATGAAAAACCATTATCTTAACATTGTTTTTTCTCATGGTATTAGGAATATTCTTCATGTTTTAAAATATTTCAATCAATTAGAACACAAATACATTTTTTTATATTACTTTGGACATGGAAGAGTAATGTTTCCACAAAATATACATCTTCATATAATAATTTTCATTTTAGACATTGAAAAGTAATTTATAGTTATAGAAATTTATTTGAATCCATTAATATATAAAATATTATTAAAATTATACATTTTTATACATATATTCTATTGAATTATTGATTACATCATTACTACATATATATTATGTAAGTACCCGGCCTTCAACATTACGTATTATTGAATTAAATGAATAATTCACATTTAGGATATTTTCTATTTTAGAGTTTTAGATAATTAGGTCATAACTATTACATATCAACTTTAAAATTACATGTAAGACCTACTACTCAGTATCAATTTATTCAAAATAAAAAATCAGAAAAACAAACATGTCTAGTTCCATGTTTTAGACAATATGAATATTCCGGGATCCCATCGTTGACCCTATTCATCTTTATGTCCTATGGAAAACATTAAAAAACATGGGGTGGTCATAAAAACCTCGGTAAGGTTTATAAAATAAGTAATATAAAAATTAACCCATCAATAAATAAAAATCAACTAACCAATACTTTTCAATCATAATATAACTTACAAAATCATATGATTTATGAATATAACACAGAAATCATAAATCATAAAGGTAACTTATGGAATTCATAACAAACAGACATTATAGATATCACAACTACATAGTAAGTCACATTTGGAATACCCATCACAGTATATTCCCTATATCTCTTAGGAAAAACATTCATGTTTACCTCTGTCACGATACCTAATGCATTGGAGGACTATCTCAGGCTCCATGGACTAGGATTATCACAGAACCACCTGTATATGTAAACAATGTCACATAACACAAGCATAAAAGAAAAGATAACATTTCCACATTACAATCGCAATATATCAATTCATGATATTGAAATAGACAATTCATAATCAAACCATTTTTTAAAACCATTTAAAACATTTAATAAAGATATTTTTTAATCAATGTGTCCCATAAAACATTAAAGCTTTTAAAGTAATTAACATTTTAAAAATATTAACGTCCATAAAATAAATCTTTAAAAACATTTTTAAAACATGGACATTAATGGTAAATATTTTAGAGAGTAAATCATTAAAACGATATTTTAGATTAAGGACTTCTTAACCAAATATAAGATGGTTCAATACAAATAATTGAGGAATATAATTTAATAAAAACATTATAATATAATGATAATAAAGGTATTAATTATATAATATTCCAGAGGACATTATATATTCTCTATCAAAGTGAATTGGCTCATAACAAAAATGAATCTCAATGGAATGTAAATTGAGATGGAATCCCTTATAAAGACAGTATCACTTGATTAAGGATTAATCAATTACATAATTATGTGTGAAAAATAATATTACACCTAATATTAGTTGATATTAAGTGTAATAAAATCTAATTTCATTTAAAAATATTCATAAGACGACACATTCAAGAAGTATATGTTTAACCCAAATAATTGAAATTGGGTTATGAAATTCCCTTACAAAAATTCGACAGCCTAACGACATCCCTTTGAAATTCAGAAAAAGCGTTGATGAGATAAAAATATGGTATCTCATCACTTGGACATAAAATTTTCATCAATAATGATATAGAAGAATATATCCCATCATATTAATATGTAAATTAAATAAATAACAAAAAAGAAGTCTTTTAAAAAGATGTGGGTGAAAGGTTCCCATACCGATTTGGTAAATTTCGAAACATACACCACATGAAAGAAGGATCATACAATGAAGATATAAATACCCATAAATGATAGTATATTACACAAATAGTACAATCATGGGCAATACATACACAACACAAAATGAAATAGTGGCAAAAATAGCATGGATCTCACAAGAATAAGACGTGAGATGAAACCCTTTACCACGTTGTAATCAATTGAGTTGTATGAACATAATATAATAATGACCAAATGATTCACAGAATACCATGAATATAATGATAATAATGATAATATATATCTAATTTCAGTACACAATACACCACATGCAATAAATAAGTGGTAAATAATGGAAATCTCACGGAATTAAAGCTGAGATAAGAAATCCCTTACCTCATGTCCGACTTGACCCGTTCATTATTTAATCTCTTGTAGAATAATATGAAGTTAATTTATACTTATATATGAACCAGTTTAAAGTTTATTATTCTTTTTATATTACATATTACCATCTTATAAACATTTTGTAATAATCTATGTTAATAATGGTCGTTTTGTCGATATTTGGTACTTGAGTCAAAAATGAACATCTTATAATTACAAGTTGTTCATTTGTTCGAAATTTAATTATAACCGGAATGATATTAATTATTTTGATATCATATATAAAATATATATCTATTATATAAATTTATTTATAATAGTACATAACATTTGTAGGTAAGAAATAAAATCCACCGTTCATGGAGACAGTAATCATTACGTACGTATGAACGTAACTTTCATTTCTATTTCATATTTTAATGGAATTAAATCAAAATGATACATAGGTATATTATAATTCCAGTATAATATCATATAAAATATCATTAACTCTATCCTTTATAAGTACCACATATGGTATGAATGAGTAATATCACATTAAGGAGGTGGTAGTACGCCCTTCCTCTAATTAAATTTTTGTGTTTACCCAATATATTGAGGTGTGTGTAAGTGTATTTAAAATAATCCTCATAACAACACTCTAGTACATTGAGTATACTGGTGTTGTTATAAAATATAGGAATAAAATAAGATTAGGATTTTGGAGAAGAAAAATAAAAGAAAAAAATTTAAGAGAAATTGTTACCTTTAATTTGAGTATCTCTATTTGGTTTGAACCAAAAGTAATTTTTGAAGTGACTTATGCCTAAGGTATGTCTTCTAGGAGTAGGATAGGGATTTAAGGAGATTAATTGGGTAGATTTTGGGTGATCTTGGGGGCTTGATAGGTGTGAAAATTGGATAGAAGTTGTCTTCTTTTATATGGGATAGAGGGGCTCTTTTGGAATGTGTGAAAATATTATAAAATTATAAACTTATTTTCATCTTAATAAGATCAAAATATCATTAATGTAGAATATAATATGACTCATATTCGAAATAAAATCATCCAATAATAATTGGACATGTTTCGGATAATATTTCAATCATTATAATCTTATTTATTTAAATCTTTTATTAATGAGGTAAACACTGCATCATTATTGTGTTATATATAATTTAATTTATTTTTCTGTCCAAAAATAATAATAAAAATTTCAAAGATATAGAAAATATGTTTATATTTCTAGTTAATATTTAATGTCGAAATGATTTCTTATATAACATTATGTAAAAATTAATTTACTAAAAGATATTTGTTTATGTCCTTTTTTTGTATACTTTAAATTAATAAATCTATGATGTTATTATGACCCCAATGTGGATCCAACGTGCCCCAAAATCGACCCAATGATTCCTTTGGTCAGACATGGCTCATAAAATATTGTTAGGACATGTGTTAATCTAATTTTTAATAATTATAATATCCTCTATACCTTGAATTACTCTATTACCTTTAACCGCTGTAATTAAAATTCAAAAGTGTCTATTCACCAAAAATTATTTTAATCTTATTGGACCACATTTTATTTACTAATAAAAACCATGAATGTCATATTTTTAAAATTTAATTCAAAGATGTGGTAAAATTTCATTTAAATGAAAAATTCATTTTTTTTACCTACTACTAAGTGATTCCACTATTCATCAAAAATTGATGTTTTTCACAAAAATATCAAAAATTCATTCTAATATATATTTCATAGTCTGAATTTAAAAATTATTCGTATTTTACCAAATTCAAAACATATAAGTTGAATTATTTAATTTAAAATTAATTCTTGTTTTCAAAACAAATAGCATTTTTTAAGAAATAATAACTATCAAAAGATTGACCGTTGATTATGTCCAATTTCAAAGTCAAATTGATGGAATTGACCAACATTAGATAAAATTGTAAAAATATATTCTATTTAAAATTTAAAAACAATTAAAATGATAATATATCCATATAAATAAATTAGATTAAAAGGTAGTTTGTAATTAAAATACAACATTTTTCAATATTCATAAAAAATGATCTTTATCAGAAAAATACCAAAAATTTACCCAAAGTAAAATTTGATGTCTCAATTCTAAAGAAGATTTTTATTTGGACAAATATAACATATAAAATTGACCAACCCTAGATTTAAAAAGGGTTCGAAATTAAAAGGCAGTAAATCAACATTTTAGTGAATATTAGACTATTTATGCTTAAATTCGAAATTTTTTCTAATTTTAAGCCACTAAAATTTATTGGATAAATATAAAAACATTTAACAAACATTTATAATCATATTTTAGTTATTTATTTTCATTCTCTCCAATACAACAGCTAGGTGTTAACTAACATTTAAAATAATAATATTATATTATTAGTGTGCAACGTAAGATTTCATTGAAATCCATTGCTGCAAATTAGGTACGCCATCAAACATAGTGTCCACATTAAAGTAAAATTTACATTTAATTCATAAATATTAAAAAAATATGAAAACTGTCTTCTTCCTTATTTTTTTAGGATGTAACATCCTTCCTCATTTTGGGAATTGTGTCCTTGTAATTATATTCACTTATCAAATAAGTGTGGTTATTTATCGCTCATAGCATTTTCAGATTCCCACTTTGCCTCTTCAATAATATGTTTTTTCCACAAAACATTTCTCTGGTAAATTACCTTATGACATGAGATGGATATGTTATATACTTTCTCATCATCGAAACAAGAAAAAAAAATTACATGGGACACACTTGGAGGTAAAGCCACTCTGTAAGAAACTAATCCAATTTCTCCAGAATTTCATAAGGTCCAATGAACCTCAGAATAATATTTCCTTTCTTACCAAAATTCATCACACATTCCCATAGAGAAACATTGAGAAAGATATGATCACTTACCTCAAAAAAAAATTCCTTCCTCTGGTTATCCGCATAACATTTCTGTCTACTCTTAGCTGTTCTCATGTGATTCTGAATCAACTGAACTTTTTCTGCCATCTCGTCTACCAATTCTGTCCCATCTATTCCCTTTAACCCACTTCATCCCAAAAAGATGGATTTCAACAATGCCTTCCATATAATTCCCCAAATGGAGTCGTCTGGATACTAGAATGAAAAATGTTATTACAAGGAAATTCAACCAAATAAATATATTGGTTTAAACTTCCCTGATAATCCATTGATCAAGCACGTAATATGTTCTCTAAGGTCTGAATTGTTCGTTCTAACTTCCCATCTGATTACAGATGATAAGCTGTAATAAAATTTAATTCAGTACCAAACTACTTTTGAAGGCCTTTTCAAATGTTAGTAGTAAACCTAGGAAAACGATCAGATACAATAGACATGGGAAATCCATGCAACCTGACTATATCCATAACATACAACTGAGAAAGTTGATCTAGAGTCAAATTATCTCAAATAGGAAGAAAATGATCAAATTTATTCAATCGATCAACAATAACCCAGATTGCATTTTTACCTCGATATGTCTTTAGTAACCCCAAAACGAAGTCAATGGATATATTTTTTCATTTCCACTATGGAACTGGTAATGACTGAATAATCCCATTCGGTAACTATCACTCATCATTAACCTAATGACAAGTCAAACACTTCATAGTAAAATCAGCAATATCTCTTCTCATTATATACCACCGGTAACACTTCTGAAGATCTCTATATATCTTATTACTATAAAGATGAACTAAAATGGGTAACTATGAGCTTCACATAGCAACTCAATATTCAGTTATAAATCACAAGGCAACACATAAACTTTCCCAAAACCTCAAAAAAATATGTTAGGCGGAGAAACATGGTAATCAGTAAATTCTATATCATTAACATTAATTAATATATAGATAGTAATTTTACAATACCCTAACTCCTAAAGTTGTCTAAACCGACCTCTGATACCAACTATATGGACCCATCCTTAAACATTACATAATCTTGAATTAAATGAATAATTCACATTGTGGATCTTTTCCTGTTTATAGTTCTAGAGTATTAGGTCATAACTATTACATGTCAACTTTAAAATTACATTTAGACACTACTAATCAGTAACCACTTTTCTAAAATAAAAACTCTTAAAAAGAAACATGTGCAGTTCTATGTTTTAGACATCATGACATTTCTTTGATCCCATCCTTGACCCTATTCAACTTTAAGTCCTGTGGAAAACATTTCAAAAACATGGGATGACCTTAAAAATCTCTTTAAGGTTTACAAAATAAGGAAAGGAAATATTAACCCCTCAATAAATAAAAATCAACAAAACCAATACCTTTTAATCATAACATACCTTAAAAATCATATGATTTATGAATAACACACAGAAATCATAAACCATAAAGGTAACTTATGGAATTCATAACAAACATACATTGTAGTTATCACAACTACATAGGGAGTCACATTTGGAATACCAGTCATAGTATATTCCCAAAATCAATTATGAGAAACATTCACGTTTACCTCTGTCACGTTACCAACTGCATTGGTGAGCTATCTCAGGCTCACCCACAACAGTTTTATCATGAAACTACCCATATAAATAGACAATTACCCATAACACAAGCATAATGGCAAGATAACATTTCCACAATACAATAACAAGATATCAAATAACAATATTGAAATTGATAATTCTTTATCAAACCATTTTCCAAATCATTTATAACATTTAATAAATATTTTTCTGAATCAAAGTGTCCCATAACAATTTTAAGTATTTAAAGGAATTAAAATTTTAAAATATTAATTTTTATATTATTAAATCCTTAAAACTATTAATAAAACATTGACATTACTGGGAATTATTTAGAAGAATAAATCTTTAAAACGATATTTTAGTGAAGGTGTTATTAAAAAAATAGGAGATGGTTCAATACAAATAATTGAGGAATATCATTTAATGAAAACATTATAAGATCAGGAGAATAAATGTATTCATGATATAATATTCCAAAAGATATTATATACCCCATATAAAATTCAATTGGTGCATAACAACAACGAAGTCTCAATGGAATGTAAATTGAGATGAAATCCATTATAAAGATTGTATACTTGTTTAAGGATAAATAAACTACATAATTATGTTCGAAAAATAAGAATTCACCCAATATAAGTGGATATTAAGTGTAAAACAATCATAGTTCATTCAAATATATTCATAGTATGACTTATTCAAGATGTATAAGTTTAACCCAAATAATCGAAATTGGGTTAAGAAGTTCCGTTAAAAAAATTCGACAGCCTAACGATGTCCCTTTAAAAATCATAAAATGAGATGATGAGATAAAAAATGTTATATCATCACTTGGACATAAAATTTACATCAACATGGTTATATAATAACATATCCCAAACATAAGAAGATGTAAATTAAAATATATAACAAAAATAAGTCTTTTAAAAATAGAAGGGTGAAAGGTTCCTATACCGATTTGGTAACATTCGAAACATACATCACAAGAAAGAAGGATCATACAAATAATATGTAAATAAATAGAAATGAAAGTATATTACACAAAGAGTAAAATCATGGGTAGTACATAAACCACACAAAAATAAATAGTGGAAAATATAGCATGAACCTCACGGAAATAAGAAGTGAGAGAAACCATTTACCACATTGTAATCAATTGAGTTGTATGACCAAAAGATAATAACCACAAAAATGATTCATAGAAAACCATGAATATAATGAGAATATATGATAATATATATCCAATGGAATTTCCCAATACACCACATTCAATAAATACGTGGCGAACAATGGAAATCTGACGGAATAAAATGTGAGATAAGAAATCCCTTACTTGGTGTCTTATTTGACCCATTTATTCATTAATCATTTGAGGAATAAAATAAAGTTAATTTATAATTTATTATGAACCATTTTAAAATTTATTATTATTTTTATATTACTTATTACTATGTTATAAACATTATGGAATAATTTAAAATAATAATGGTCATTTTGTGGATATTTGGTACTTGAGTCAAAAAAGAACTTCTTATAATTACAAGTTGTTCATGTGGTAAAAAGTTCATTATATCCAGAATGATATTCATGATTTAGATATCATATATATCATATTTATCCTGTATATACAAGTATTTATAATAGTACATAACATTTGTATGTACGAAATGAAATGCACCGTTAATGGAGACGATAAGTCGTACGCACGCATGAACGTTACTTTCATTTATATATCATATTTTAATGAAATTAAAACATATTGATACATAGGTATATTATAATTACAGTACGTTATCATATATAATATCATTAACTCTATACTTTATACATAACACATATGGTATGAATGAGTCATATCACATTGAGGGGGCGGTAGTCTGCACATCCTCTAGTGAAATTATTACATTTACCCATATTAAAAAACATAAAGGTAAGATATAAATAAAAAATACAGAAGCATAAAGAAAACATAAACATAATATATATCATATATTAATACAGTGCTATCATAATGGCCACAATGAGAGGTGGTAGAAGTTAATTGAACAATCATCGTTTTGTGAGGCCTTAGTTTATCATCCACAGAAACAATTTGTTCTTCACCCGTTAAATTGAGGTGTGTGTAACTGTATCTCAAATACCTCCCATAAAAATATCATAATATATTTAGTATATGGTTTTTGTTATAAAATAAATGAATAAAAAGAGTTTTGGGAGCTAGAGAAGATAATAAAAGAAAACAATTTAAGAGAAACTGTATCCTTTAATTTCTGTATCTCCCATTGGATTGAACCAAAAGAACTTTTTAAACTGCATTATGCCTACGCTAAGTCTTATAGTAGGAGGAGAGAGATGTAGGATTATTAATTTCATTGTTTTTGGATGATCCAAGGGATTGATAGGTGTGAGGAATTGGTTAGAATTGGTCTCCTTTTTTAAGAAGATGAGGGGCTCTTTAGGAAAGTGAGAAAATATTATTTTATTATAAACTTATCATTGGTTTCAGAAGGACCAAAAATCAATAATGTCAAAGGTAAGATGACTCATAATCTAAAATAAATCATCCAATAAAAATTGGACAAGTTTTGGATAATATTTTAATCATTATAATCTTATTTATTTTAATCATTTATTAATGAGGTAAACACGACATCATTATTGTGTCATAGATAATTTAATTTATTTGATGTCTAAAAATTTTAAAACAATTACCGTGATGTAGGAAATATTTTTTTATTTCTAATGAATATTTAATAGTCGAATAGATACCTTATATAACGTTATGTAAAAATTAATTTTCTAAAAGATATTTGTTTATGTCATTATTGTCTTAACTTTAAATTAATTATTCTATAGTGTTATTTTCACTACGAAGTGGCTCCATGGGGCCCCAAAATCCACCAAAAAATTCCATTGGTCTTAAATTACTCATCCAATAAGGTTAGGACAAGTTTTAAGGTAATTTTGAATAATTATAATATCTTTTTTACCTTTAAATACCATATTACCTTTAACCGCGATAATTAAAAGTCTAAAGTTACTATTCAGCAAAAATTATTTTTCATCTCATTGAACCACATTTTATATAATAATTACAACAATGTATTTAATATTATCAAAATTCATTTCATAGAAGTGGAAAAATTTAATTTAAAGGAAATAGTCAGTTTTTACTACTACTAAGTGATTCCACTATTTATCAAAAACTGAATTTTTTCAGAAAAAATACCAAAAATTAAGTCTAATCTATATTTGATACTCTGAATTAAAAAGTGATATCTAATTTAAAAAATTCAGAACAAATAAGTTTAATTATTTAATTTAAAATTAATTGCTGTTATCAAAACAAATAGCATGTTTTTAAGAAATAATAACTAACAAAAGATTGAGAGTTGATTATATGCAATTTCAAAGTGAAATTGATTCCATTGGCCAAAATTAGAATAAATGGTAAAAATATAATCTATTCAAACATTCAAACCAATTAAAAGGATAATCTAATAGTATAAATAATTTAGTTTAAAAGGCATCTTTGAATTAAAATATAGTATTTTTCACTATTCATAAAAATTGATCTTTATCAGAAAAAACACATAATTTACCCAAAGTAAATTTTGATCTCCCAATTATATAGAAGAATTTAATTTGGTCAAATAGAACATATAAATGTGGTCAAAACTAGATTTAAAAAAGGTTCCCATTAAAATGTGGTAAATCGACCTTGTAATGAATATTAGAGTATTTATGTTTAAAATTGAATTCTTGTCTTATTTTAAGCCTCTAACTTTAATTGGATAAATGTAAAAACATTTAACAAACTTTTATAATCATATTTTAGTTAGTTATATTCATTCCCACCAATACAACATCTAGGCATTAACTACCATTTAAAATAATAATATTATATTATAAGTGTGCAACATAAGATTTCAAAGAAACCAATTATTTCGTATCGGGTAAGCCATCAAACATAGAGACCCCCTTAAAGTAAAATTTATATTTAATTCACAAATATTAATAAATATGTAAAGTTTCTTATTAATTATTTATCTAGAATGTTACATATAATGTCATAAAAATACTGAAAAAACAATATTGTATTTTTACTATTCACTACAGAATCAAGTATTTTAGAATGTTCTACAAATTTAACCATAACATAATTTCAACGTAATTGTTTTAAATTTTATTTTTTACCAAAATAATACTCTAAATATTATAATTTTATATTTTAATTAATAATCCATTATTTATAGGAAAAGAAAAAATTTTATGTCAAAGTCAACTTTATGACACTTATAAATAATTTACTAATACATTATAAAATTATATTATCTTTAACATTTAAATAAATATATTTTTAAAAGACTATATTATGAAATAAATTATTTACAATACTTTATTTTATAATAAAATTTTATATTTATTCTAAAAAATTATTATTTTTGGTATCGAAAAAAATATTTATTAAACTCATCTTATATTATTGTGTATTTAATTAAATGTAATAATACTAAAAATCAGATTGATTAAATAACTCTGTAATTTATAAAAATAAAATTTCACTTTTATGATGTTGTTTTTTATGCATAACCCCTTATTACACCATCATACACTGTAAGAGTAATGCGTTTGATGGTGGTTGTTTCATTATGTGGATCAGCTAACATTATCCTAATGGTAATATCAATAAGTTTTAACTTCTCCCATAGGTGATTTCATTCATTCCTCACTTTTTGAATCTCATCATGTGCATGATCAGGGGGAACCCCAATAACCATCCCCCCTATAATTTTCTTAAAAATGTTCTTCAAAAGGAATGACTCTACTAGTTTAGGTCATTGCTTCACCTTTCAAAATACAGTATAATTTTTATTACCTTTTATAAACACTAATTATAATGTTAAAATTAACACAAATATTCATAGTGCCTAATGGTTACATTGACTAATGATTTGGTAAGGGTAATGTAATGGCCATTTCCTAATGTTTACATTTTTTGTTACATCCTATATAATTACCACCAAACTTCATCATTCACTAATTCATTCCACAAGATTTTTTAAAATTCATTATATAATATCAATTTTATTCTAAATATTTTTTTTCTTTTTGTAGTTTTCATGGAAGGTTTAATCATCATAGAATGTTTTTATCATTTGGAGTTTACCATCTCATTTTCATTATTCATTGGATTTTATTTCCATATAAAAGTCCTATAAATAGTAATAGTTACTATTACATAACTTATAATATTCCTTTAATAATAGTATTTCTATGTACTTACATTGTTAAATATAATAATGTGGTCAGTATGAAAATGAAGAGTTATTTAACTAATCAACGATTGAATACATAGTTCATTACACTATACCTTGAAGAACCATGTAATCCAAATAAATAAATAATATAACATAATATAATAAATAATTTGAGTGACATGGAAAAACTAAAATAGGGAGTACATGTCATATAATAAATTGATAATGAGCTCCCAATTTAGTAATCCAATCTATTATATAACGGTTTGGTAGATAAGTATATAAATATATAGAATATTTATTCCTCCAAAGTCTTTTCCGGTCTATCACTAGGTCCACACTCCTCTTCTCAACCATCATCCATGAGCCCCTTTCTCTTACTTGGATTTTTAAACATAACATATACTAAGAAATTGGGAGCTACTATACAAGGTTTGGGCAATAGAAACAAGTAAT
Source organism: Viscum album (assembly GCA_963277665.1). Classification (NCBI taxonomy): domain Eukaryota; kingdom Viridiplantae; phylum Streptophyta; class Magnoliopsida; order Santalales; family Viscaceae; genus Viscum; species Viscum album. The sequence continues at coordinate 921,219,219 of OY728132.1, forward strand.
AAACCACCACTAAGACCATAACTGATGTGCTCGTGTGAGTATGTATATTCCATAAATAAGAAATAAATTTTAATGTAACACTAAAATCCAAAACATATCACTCATATGCTAACTAGGCCACCATGATCCCTAACCATACATTCTTCAAATCCATACTAGAAGGAATTTAAATATATCGGGTGTAATCAAATACTAACCATGAGGCTAGTATCCATAATACTCATTTTCACATGTACATATCAGTCATCATTTACTAGGAGTTAGGAAATTGATGTTCTTGCAATCCACTAGGCATTGAGTAATCATGATTCTTGGTATCCACTGGGAATCAAATAACATGCTCATTGGAATCTATTGGGCATCAAGTCTGTATCATGATACCCATGAGGCATTAATGAATCCCTACATTTTTCTTATTTAAATATCCACATGTCATGAACACTCCCCCGCTAAGGGATAAACTTGTTAGGATGGTCCACCAACCTTAGGTAGTAAGATGAATATCTCTAATGTCACAACTAATATTGTATGACAGACAATAAAGAATATAATTTCAGCCCGAGTAAAAGTATCCACATGAAATATGTGTGATCAATATCAACATGAATAAAAAATATGTGAGAATACTCATGGAAAAAAGTATAATATAATATTTTCATTAACAATGAACACACCCACATGTGATCATAATTAAGAACCCCTATATAGTATGATAAGAAACAAACTGTATCATTGAAACATGTGTAAAAAGGATCCCCATATGTTATGTAACATCCTATCTCAAAGCCATTGAGGTCAACATCAAGGTCAATCAAATAACCATCACTCAAACTATTTTCATGTGTTCACTTTCTCAAACACCTCTCCAATTATTTCTAAAACTATTAATATTATTTTATTTCTCAAATAAGAATACCATATGTTGTAACACATTCACTCTCTTGGATAATTCCTTATTGATTAACATATGTTATGGAATGAGTTAACCATTTTTTCATAGAGAAAATCATTATTTTCACATGATAATACATTTATCTATCAAGAATAATACTTGATGATGTTGAGAAAATAATTAATTTTTATTTCTTAATAATTTATATATGATTATAATTTCATAATATTTATCCTCGATTTTAAAAATCATAGTAAAAATTAGATATAAAATTTTCAAAATAAATATATTCCTGAAATAATTGTTTCTTGATAAAAACTTCTCTCAAGAACAGGTGATATTGTTTAGCAACACCTGGGAAATCAGAAATCGGACCTGGTTCGATCAAGGGGGGAATTACATATCTTGGTTTAAGGGTTTTTTCAAATTCTAGAATAGATGATAAGATTCCAAAAAATAATATATTAAGGATTTAATATTTTATAATATGTTTATCTGTGTACATGTTTTCACCATTAAGAACCACTAATTGAATTTACCATTACATTTTCATTTTAGTCATTTATTAATAACATAGTGTTTACTTTCTCCCATATTAGTGATCACAATCCATAAATGAATGAAATAATTTATTCGCATAATTTTTATTATTTTAATATCATAAAAAATGAGTTATAGGGTCAAAATATATAGGAAGAAACAGAAATTGTTGGGAAATTTTTTTCCTCAAATAGGGGTTCTGAACAAGGGTAACATGCTTTTACCCTTATGCTGCTCATAAGTGACATGGTAGGGTACAACCCTTATTCATCTATTGAAAGTTTGGTACTACCCTTACATAGATCACTCTACCCTTATGATGTAGTCATTTTACCATTACATAGATTTTGGAAAAGCATGATTAACTTTGCATAGTTCCATGGATGTACCCTTATATGGGATATCCTAAAGGATTTATCCTTACATGAGTAGGTAATACTCTTATGTGAGTAGGTATTACACAAATTAAATATTTATAAATTATAGGTTAAACATATGTTAGAAGGTAATTACCCATATGTGAGTAATTCTTTCCCTATTTAAAGCTGTATAACCTGTGGGTTACCCTAACATTGAGAAGAATGTACCCTTACATAACCAATATATATAAGGGATTACCATTAAATATTGGTCAAGTCAACCTTATGTAGTTAAGGGTTACCTTTTCACATTCTTTAGAATATAAGAATTACCCTTACAATGTGTATAGAATCCCAAGATTACATTTATGAATCATATGTATGCACATATCTACCCTTACACAACTTGTCAAAAACATATTTTAACTATATGAAACCATTTGTGTTGTGTAAGGGTAATAATTCAGTTGAAATATCTAAATTTTAAACTTAGAGGATAATAAATCATAATCAAAAGTCAGTTTAAATATTATTTACAAACTATAAATGTTACAATTATCCACCTATAATAACTTCTCATCATCAAAAATTGTCTATAGTGGTCTTCCTCAAAATACATAGACCACTTAGCCTGAACATCAATCTCTGGATCCAATGTCTCATCCTAGATCTATATATGCTTCTAGAAAATTTGGACTACTGGTATAATCCTACCCCACAATAATTTCGCTCACAAGTCTCTAATATTCACTTTTCACTCCTCATATGATTTTATATGTTCTTGATCAACATCCTCACATTAGATGACATGAATAAGATTGGTTATATACCTCATAAGATAAGACACATGAAGAATTTCATGCATTACAAGGTATCAAAAATTGATATCTTTAATGTATATCGATTTCACTACCCGGTCAGTGATCTTAATGGGTCCAAAATAATGGGGGTATAGGTTTCCATTATTCATATAATGTTTGTGTCCTAACTGAGGAGTTACTCTCATGATAATCCAATAACCCGTATAAATCTCCAAAGGTATCCTACTCCATTTTTCATATGATATATTCCTATTGTGAGTGGTGATAAATACCTTCTAAATTAGTTTCACTCTTTTAGAGGTCTCATAAACCAAATAAGTACCCATAATCACTACATCTTCTTCCATATGCTTATAGAGTTGTTAATGACCTGGCCTCCCATATAGAGACTGACAATGTAACATATGAATTGAAACCTTAGATTTTTTTAATATGATCTTTGAAAGTATAGGTGATAATATTGTGCTAAGTAGAAATATATATTATAAGATCAGATAATATTCTCTAGTTTTTTAATAATTCTCTCAGACTGTTCATTTGTTTGATGGTTATATGTTAAGCTCATTCTCAACATAGTCACTAGGATATTATACATTATCTTCCAAAAATGATACATGAATAATACATTATTTTCATTAACAATTATCAAGAGAAATTCATGTAATCATATTATTTCATGGACATACTTCATTCCCAGATTTTCTAATGAGTGAGTCTATCAGATTAGTAAGTAGGGAGAAATCTTTATATACTGATAAAAAATAACCCAAATTGTGGCATGAATCCTCAGGGTACTAGTTAACCCTATAAAATGTACACCGTGAAGTACTCACACTTCTATAAGGGTTCTGGATGTGGTATGAGAAACCCTCCAGGGCACTGATTCTAGACCATTACCTTCTAGCAGGTAAGTCTTTGGGAAATGAATCTGGCAATCTCCCTCTTCTCCCTAGGCCACTTGTACTATCATTTAATGTTGTGGTATGTATTTATCACTACAAGATGTTCCACCCCAATAGAGGTATGTAAGTCCCTCATCATATTTTATCTAATGGAAGCAAGAACTACTACTCTCCAATGTAAAAAAGATCACATCGTCATCACCCAATGAACACCCAGGTACCAGGTCACCTCTAGCTAGTTGTTTCTATGTCAGAACACAAATTGAATAAGTGTTATACCTAGAAATTGACCAATATATTAGAAAATGTGTGAATGTAAAGGTATTTCATGTAATTGATCAATGATCCTTATAAGCTTTTATCTCTAGTTAGCCAATAATATCATCAAGCATCAATGCTCCACTAATGGATACTCACCATGGCCTTGCTCAACTTGCATCCAATGAATTATAAAATCCTTAATGATGTTACCTTTCCTTGTGAATATTCCATCTCAAAGACAAACATCCTTATATACTCCACCAAATGCCTCTACCTCATATTCATGCCCATCTATGTACAGATGTATTCAAGGACCTTGTGGTTAGTGTAGACAACAAACACCTCACCAGAGAGATAGTGGCACCAACACTTCAGATCAAGAAAAATTGATGAAAACCCCCTTTCGTGAGTGGGGTAGTTTCTCTCATGGGATAAAAACTTTTCTGACCTATAAGCTTCAAACATCCATCTCTATATTAGTACCAATCCAAAACAAATTCCCAATTCACTATAACATATTGTATATCTAATCTTGAGCTCTCTATGTATTAGCAATAGAGATACATTCAACATCTTTTTCATCTTTTGAAATAATTCATCACACCGGTTCTACCATTGTATCTTCACGACCCTGTCATTCAATATAGTCATAAGTGCTAATAATAAGGAGAAATCCATGAATCAATGTGGGTAATATCCTATTAAGACTAGAAATATCTGGATCTCACACGTTCTTTGAGGTGTGTCTACGATATCACTACCTCCAATATCTTTGGGACATTGGATATACCTACCTAAAACACTACATTTCCATAGAAATTTCACCCCTTGTATTGAAATGTTAAACATTGATTTCTTGGAATAAAGCTTATGTACATTAAATGTACTCATGTCAGTCTCAATATGACAGGCATGATGCTCTAATGTCAGTGAGAAGATGAGGATGTTGTCAATGAACACCATGATGAACCAGCCCATGTAAGGGTAGAAGATCTTTTTCATGGGAGTAACTAACACCATTAATATATTCTTCAGTCCAAAGGGTGTCACCAAGTATAGATATAACCCACATATTTTCTCATAATTTTCCTTTAGGATTCCCTCCCCTATAACCCATAGATATTGAAAATCTGATCAAAGATCAATCTTGTAGAAACGTCAAGCTCACCATAACTAATTTAAGATATAATTTATCATGGTAATAGGATATTTTTTCTTTATTGTCACCTATTTCAGCTTATGGTAATCAATGTAGTGTCAAATATGACCATAATTCTTCTTGTAGAACAAGACAAGTGCAAAACATGGAGACATACTCATCCTAATAAATCTCTACTTATCTAATTCTTCAATATCCTCCTTGATCGCCATTAGTTTAACTGGCATTATACAATAAGGGTGTATTAAAATGGGATATGCACTTATCATGATATCTATCTAAATATTAGATCTGCTATTGGGAGGATGTCTTATGAATTAATCTAGAACGATAACCTAATAATAGTACATGACATGATGAAATTTCAAGGGGGTTATTATAGATCTTTTTGAAAGAGACAATACTTCCCTCTACACCATAATAATCTTTACCAGACTCACATATATACAAACTCTACCTTCTCCTAGTTACCACTATTAAATCATCAATATATTTTATCTCTTAAACAATTTGATCAAACACATCTGCAAAAGAAATCATTGTGAACTTAGAAGCTAATTAGCTAATCCATGACAATAATTACATCAAATATCATCTTCTCAACATTCATAAAGTCCCATTGTTTTACAAAGTTGTAAATGACTATAGGAAACTTGGGGAATCATTTAATATGGTCCTCCTTCATTTATAATGGTGTTTCAAGGGAAAGTAACCAAGAGAAGAACTTAATCTGTAAGTCATGTGTAGAAATTACTTGTAAAGATATTAGGAAATGGGAAGCACTGGTATAAAACAAGGTACTAAATAATTTATATGTGATCAAGATAGTACTTCGTATAGTAGATGGTATCACACAACAATATACTAGAGTTTGATACACTACAAAATAATTAATTCCTAATATCTGCTACTATATCCCTAATATGCATGCATCACCTGAATTTTCATCATCTGGGCCTACTTCTAATGACCCCAAATAGATCTGTAGTTCCTAAAACTCATCTTCCTTGACCAACTATGAAATCATGACATCGTATATTTAGAGAAAAATGATTAAGATGCCTCATCTTATAAAATTGTCAACACTAGATCTCTGGTTCTATGTATACTCTACGATATTGATCGATCTTCCCATAATTGAATAATTTTTGTACTTCTCCAGAGTGATATGAATAAGTCATTCCCCACCCCTTAACATGCCAATAAAAAAATTATATCTCCATCATTCATCTTCCTTCTAACAGAGGTTACATCAATAGTAGTATTAGTAGGCTCACTCATTTGTAATAAAAGATAAATGAAAATAAGATGTTTGATCTTCCTTCAAAACCATCTCTTTCGATAAGAGATTCACCTAATTATAATTTTATTGATTGGATTTCATAACCAAGAATCTAAACTATGGATAAAGGACAATAGAAAACATCCTTGAAATATGAACTTCATCCCCATCTAATATATGAGAAAGCAAATAGTCTTTATGAAGCATTCCATTTAAACAAGCCATGTCATTTCTCCATAATGTTTCTCAACGAACACATGTTCTCATTCCAATATAATCAGGCATAGAATGAACTCAGAAAATAAAATTTCCTTGAAGAAACCCCACATGATACGCTCTCTCCTTCTATCCTGGAGTATATTAACCCCACCAACATCTATCAACACCCCTACTACATAAAGGTTTCAAGATTCACCTTCTAATCTTTTGGGCTCTATACTTGGTAAAATATCCTCTTGATAATCTAAATCCAGCCCTCAAGATATTTAGGGACTCTAGTTATATATAAATATATATTATTTTATAGAATAAATTATTAACCATTGTTGATCATAGTACCAGTGACTCCCCCACCTTAGATGGGAAATGGGATGAAAAATTTAGGCTAAAGTGGTCGTTCCACCTAAACTACATGACCATGTGTGGGAGAATGATCTATATAACCCTCCTATACATTAGATTATCTAACCATTAATAAAAAAGGAATATACTATGATAATAATTTCATCCTTAAGATATATGTTTTTGTATCCTAACTAGACTAAGGGATTACCCAACATATTTCCTACGATTCTACACATAACCAAAGTCATAACCCACCTAGAACTAACCAAGGATACGCATCCATAAAAAATAGTCATAGTAATATATATACAAATGAAACATAATAGAATGCTCAAGTTCTACTATCTAATTCCAATAGAGATATATCACAATATCATGGTAAAATAGATATATCAAAACAAGAGAAACAATCCCAAACATATATTACACATGAGATAATAGAATTTTACAACTAACATGTGGAATAAAAAAAGTACTATATATAGAATATTAACCTAAATTATTATTCATGATTTATAAATGAACCCATAATATCATAGAAATAGTAGCAGTAGTACGAATCACGGTAGAAAAAATGTTCATTATTCATGTGCTAGCTAAGAACATGGAAACTCCCCTACTCGAGTACCATGTAGCTCTCTGCCTTCTACTATTTCCTATTGTAGTCCAAAAGAAATGATGAAACAATTATAATACAATTTTGTATAACAAATACCTGCAACATAGTGTCTGCACTAGAGGCTAACATAACCTCACTTGTGGCTTCTCCTATGAAAACGTACTAGAAATTATGGTCAACTTCCATTAGTGGGGAGACCATGCCCACAATATCATTTTATAACAGAAATAAAAAAAAATAAAGGATATAATAAATAATCATACTAATGTGCTGATAATAAATGATTAAATGCATGTCATACAATTAACAGAATATTGGATCACAAGGTTTTAAGAAAATCCAATGTCTAAAATTGTGGAAAATAAATATATAAATTAATAAACAGTGGAGTCCTACATAGTTCACCCTGATCCTCCAAAATGTCCATGCTCATCTTCTCATATATCATCCATGGCCCCCTTTTCCATACTTAGATCCCTATACATAATTATTAAACACACATTGAGAATTAAATTACACTGTGTGAGAAATAAAACCCATTATGACACCACAAATTCATCCTTAACTGATTTGATCATGTAAAAAATGGTATGTCATAAATAAACAATAAGTTCAGAAGCAACAATACAATCCAAAACTGAACACCCATGTGATAACCAAGCCATATGAAGCCCCAACTATACTTGATCTGTCTCCATGTCGGAAGGGATGTCAATATATTAGGATTAATTGAGAACTAGCGATGAGGCTAGTAACTATACTGATTAGAATCATGTGTACATACCACTCATCATCTACTAGGTATCTAGTGAGCCATGTTCTTGATATCCACTAAGAATCTCTAATAGAATCTAATATCATGGTCCTTGGAATCTGCTGAGCATTGAGTGTGTTACATGGAATCTGTGAGGCATCATTGTAACTTTACCATATTATTAGGTTCATCATTACCAACAACATCAATAAACAAACAACTAATTGTATTTTTATCTTATAACTAGAACGATTAGTTTATTGTTCAAATTTTGTAGTTTGTCTGGGGATGATCCCAATAAATACATAAGAGACTATCGAGAAATATAAAAAGTTTTTGGATAGAGAGAAGTCACTAAGGCTAAAATTTGATAGAAGGAATTCCCATTCACTCATCACGGATTGGCCACAGAGTGTCTCTAAAACCTATATCTTAGAGAATTCACCAAATTATATGAGATAAAGAATGGGTTTCTACAAAATATTTCTCATCCTCATGGAGTAACCAGTTGAATAAAGAGAATTATGGAATCAAGAAAGCAAGTATAAAAACACTATATGTGTTCTAAGAAAAAATAAATTGTATTATATCTTCATAATCACATTAATCTTTTGATGGCCATCATTTTTTGGTACTCATTTACCAAGGGTTGTCATAAAATGACCCAAACGAACTAGATTTTTCTTTTGAAAGAGAATTAATAGATAAGTTACTTGCGGAATTCAAAAAAAAATGATTTAGAGGATCTCCTAAATTTTCCATCAATTTGGTATAAAACCCACCAAATGAGGAGTGAAATAGGTAAAATGTTCGTACACTACATTACATGAAAATAAAATCATAGTACTAACATAAATTATATGAAATATATCTATGAACAAGGTACTAAAGATAATACATGTCACACTTCCTCGGGTCTTCAAACATTGTCACTCTTAAATGAACAAAACAGATGATTTCATATTGGTTCACGAAATATGACATTCCATGTTTCAGGGAATCTATCAACAATATAAAATAAGAAATATAATATTTATATAATATTATGACACTAAATTTATATCTAGGAACCAAAATCAGAAATAGACAACATTCCAACAATATTTTTAACCATATATCCAACCCCCTTAGGTCTAACAGAGCGGTTTATTGCCTTATTTATTTTACTAATGTGTAAAAACATATGGGCCTTCCATGATATACTTATTTAATCAAATTTTATAGTCTCACACCACACCAAAATATACTCTTAACAGCCACATATCAATTTTGAAGGAGCAGTAAGGATAACACATCTAGTTAATTTCTCCAACAAATATATTTTAAAATTAATTTTTAGGTAAAATTTCAACTTATTAAAAGGGAAATATTAGTTCCCATCCATTGAGGAGTTGCAAAGAACTAATGAAAATTGATGAACCTAGATCTCAAGATAAATATATAAGTGTATATCCCAATGAACATTAAGAATATGTACATAGAAAAGTGACACCCACATTGATGAAGGAAAATAGAAATTCATTGATGGAATACCTAAATCAATCCCAAACCCTGTATATTCAAGAATAAAATAACATAAGAAAATTAGTGATTTTTCACTACAATATGTGACTATGGATATATTCAAAAGAGAAGATATCAACATCCCCTTACTGGTAGCCATCTATTAAATCCAAAGGTATAAAAATTTATCAAATACATATGAACTTGTAAGAGAAGGTTATATTGACATGAAAAGATAAATTCAGATAGAAATGTGTCTTCCCTTATAACATTTTAAATACCTAAAATATTCCAATCCCAATTATATTCACTAGCCCTTTCACTATAGATGAAATCATATTCTGAAATTAAATTTTAAATTTTGGATCATCAATTAATATAATTCCTTACTCCATTTATTCATCCACGTATATATATATGAACTCAAAACTACCTAAGTGCTTGTATAACATTGTAATTGAACCACTTACTATCAATTTGTAGTTCTAAAGTATGTTTTAGAATATGTGAATGGTTTTTTTTCTCGGGTTATATCTAGATTCTAAATGTGGAGGAATAAAGGGGTAAAGTTCATTCCCCTGACATTATATCTATGAAATTCATTAGGACAACCAATTAAATAATAAATTGTATTTAAATTATAATTTCAAGGACTTCTGGATAGTATATAGTGAAATTTAGCATACTAGATTCAATCAAATATTTGCATGAAGAGAAATAAATTTTTACATTGAATTTTTTGACATTTCTTATTTTTTTCCAAAAAAGAAATTGAAATTTCTCGTTAATATTATTCATTTAAGTTAATATTATTAAACACTATATTTCTCTGATGACCCTATTTTTGAAAATTAATTTAATTGGAATATTTTTTATAGATTTAATATTTCAACAAAGATGATGAAAATTATTTTTATGATTTACTCAAAAACATTCCCTAATACATATTATTTACATATGAAATTCTCTATCATAGATAAAAATGATTTGAAAATATCATTATTAAACCCCCTAAATTTTAATTAAATAATATATTTCTGATATAAAATATCCATTTCATTGAAAAATGGGAAACTACTAAGAATGAACTTAAAACATTTGAATCCCAATTAATAACACTAATAGTTGAGCATTATAAATTAAAAAATTAGGGAACTAGGTTGGGTATTAGGGTATATTTCTGGAATTATCCCTTCTACCAATATGCATAGGATTTTAATAGAATGTGAATCTAAACCTGTGATAATTCCACACAGGAAGCTCATCCTAACTCTCTTGAATGTTTTAAAAAAGATAGTAGAATGAATTTTAGGAAATAAAATCATACACACAGTCTCAAAATACTAGTGGGTAAGTCCCATTTAAATTGTCCCAATGAAAACTAGACACATAATTCTATAGAATGAGAAAAATTAGTTAGTTTCCACGATAATCCAAAAATCATAGAGTTTTCACATTAACTACAGGATATTTTACAATTTGACCAAAAAAGGGGTGCTTACTAATTCCATTTACAGAAATAATGATAAAGAGGCTATCTTAGAAGGGTCACTACTATATCCTTATTTTATTATCTTGTTATTTATAGGTTCTAATAGCTCTAAGTCCAAGAATAGACAACATTCACATGTCCCTTCAGTACATTCTTTCCTTGAAGGATTTTCTTAGGTATTTTAAATTCCATGGGTACCTTTCAATTATTCAAGGTGTGTATTTTTTATAGTTGATGGACATATTTTTGTAAGTATTATAGGATGATTTTAGTATTTATAGAACTTGTTTTCATAATTTTCATGATTTTTGAAAAGGATTTAAAAAATACAATGAGGAAAATAAATTTCAAGACATTCAAAAAGGTAATTTTATTGTTGGGGAAGGAATTTTTTTTTGGAAGATTAATTTTTAATAATGAGATTGATGTGTAAATGCTAAAAGATTATTTGATGTCCACCCTAATATACCCCAGAACTATGAGACATATACGTTCATTTATAGGGTATTATATATTATAAAGAAGGTTTATTGGGGACATTAGAATGGTTTTTATTACCATAAGAAACCTATTGAATAAGGATATTGGGTTTTTATTTTATTATTCATTTAAGGTAGATTTTTATAAAATTAAATAAATCATAATCATTTTTTTATAATATTCCCACCTATATCGAATAAAACTTTCGACATATTGTGTTATGCGTCCAACAATGTTGAATTGGATGTGCATTCCCATAAAATTTATGGACACCCACAAATTTTATCCAACACATTGATGACCCTAGACCCCATCAACAAAATTACACAATAATATAAATTTTTGTTTCATAATTTTTTGTTTCAAAAAAAATTCTTACTATTTTGGATGTAAAGGGACAGTCTATTCTAATCATGAAACAATCGATTATATGATTAAGAAAACTAATAAAAATCCAAGGCTATTGAGATGGGAATTATTTTTAATATAATTATACATGGTGATGAAGAAAAATAAGGGATGTGAATATATGTTTAGAGGGAACACAATTATATTATGCCACAATATTGAGGTAGAAATTCCAACCAAAACATACCTAGATGAATCCTTCCCTAGAGAAATACTATACAATGTAAATAAAGGTCCATAGTTTTTTATATTTTCCAACTTTTATAGTCATAATAAATGTACACCCCCCCCGCTCTTTACTAAGCACAATACATATATGTTTAATTATGAGTCAAAATTTTATATGTGGAAAGATTGTTACTTATGGAATATTTTTGACGACCATGTAAATAGGGGGTACATCACTAAGAAAGAGATTAAATATGTTCTCACATTTTTTTCATACATATGCATATTGAGGCCATTTTAGACGTAAAAAATATTTTTTGAAGGTGATATAAGCTAGATTATTTTTTCCAATTAGTTTTGAAAGATTAACATAAATTCAATAAAGTATTCCCAAACTATCAACTCATTGGTGGAGTTTAAAAAATACATGAAAAAACTCCATCAACCCTAACATTTTTTGTGATATAATTAAATTCTGAGGATTATATTGTATAGTTAAATTTCATATTTCATTTGTTTTGTCTTAGATATTATTAGTAGTGTACAATTCTTCTAATTTTATTGAATAAGTAGACACCAAAACTGATGATTATAATGTTGTCGTTTAATTTATAAAAACAATAATTTTTTTATTGATTTTGAGTACCCTATGAATTAATAAATGAAAAATAATCTCAATTCTACAATAAAAATAAAAAATACCTCATGAATAAATATTGAGTTCACCATAATACCTAATCTTTATTCCACCCACTGTGAAAGGGTGATGTATAGGTGTTCAATATATTGATTAAAAGGATTATATAGAGGACAATATAGCCCACCTAAAATGACTGGACTAAAACGTTGTAGGATTCATTATGGGCATAAAAAATGAACAAAACCCCCATTTTGGTATTTACCCATATAGATTAGTTTGAATATATCATTTTTACTTTATTGTTGTGTTTCATCAATAGTAATGATGGGTCACAAATAAGGTAAACCTGGAATTTGGAAAAGGAGGAGAATAGAAGAAGATGTAGATGATAATAAGAGAATGTTATAAGAATTAACTATTATACAATGAGATATCTAATTTTGTACATGGAAAATTATTCAAAAAATAATTGTTGAAGTGGGTAGCAATGTTTTTTTGTTCTCTTCAATAATAAATGTCATGCATAGTAAGATTCATTCCATGTGTACTGGACCATATATAGTAACTAAAACAACCACATACCCTTCATTTGAGATAAAGGTAGAACATTAAAAGTATCCATGTAATTTTAAAGGAAATCAATATTAGAATTTATATATAGATTTTAGGAATGAACTACAAGAGATGTCCAATCTCCTCATTATTTCAATTAAATAAGAAAACATCATAATTTTATATTTCCCTCATATTGATCTACATACATACTATCTACAATTTTAAACTGAATTTACTTGATAAATTAATGTTGAAATTAACTAGAATTATCTAGATAGGGACATGTAACTCAGTGTGTATATACATTATTATAATATTCCTAGAAATTTTCATGATGTTTTTTACTTTAAATAATATAAATCAATGGGATGCCAAATATTTATTATTGATCTGTACAAAAGTTTTTCATATTATTTACTATTTATTTTTAATGGTAACATGTGTTTCAGGATAGGAAAACATTATTTGAATGTTTTTCTTCCTATGTAAAACATAACATACTAGAATGGAATGGGTTAATTAGTTATAAAATTGCGAGACAGAAATGATTTTTGAGGGATTTTTCAATTCTCTCATGGATACTCTTTTCTTTGAAACATGGAAAGAGGATGTAAATGTATAAGAAAAACTTGGAATCAAAATAATATAATGAGGGAACTAGAATAATATACACCAAAATATATATCTAAACCTTGGTGATTGATTCCCACCCCAAGGTGCCTCCCTAGAAGAAAACCAGATAACTTAAATGAATGGAGTAAAAAAGCATATGAAAAATATATATAAGTCTTCATAATTCATAAAAATAACATGTTTGAATGTGTTGTTCTTAAAATAAGATATAATGTGACATAAGATACAACTAACTAAGTATTGTTTTTATTACATGAGTATAATAATTATTCATTGGGGATACTATATTTCTTGGGATGGTTATTTTTGGGTTTAGGTACACTCACTCAATTAGTTCCTTAAAAACATAGGTGCAAAAAATTCAATATATGCTAATTGAAAATGTGGATGTATAGATTTGGAGAGTTCTAAATTTTTTTGAAAAAAGGGAATATGATATATTTGAATTCCATTTGGGAAGTTGAAAGGAAATGTAAAAATATTCATTGGAAGGGAAATTTGGGTGGAAATATTTAATAAAGTGATACATTATGAAAAATATTCCACTAGGATCTATTTTATTTAAAAAAAAATTGCGGAAAATATGATAATATTTATGTGGGATATAAAATTAAATTGGTATAGGAGTTATGATAATTCAATAAATGGGTGAAACTGTGATTTTCTTTTTCTTGAGAAAATTTGAATAGGTTAGTGTAACAAAATTCTTTTTAACCAATGTAATTCATTATAATTATTGGTAGTGAAATAAATTAAGTGTGGGGTTGATATGAATTTTTTTTGAGTTTTATATTATTTTTATTATAAATTATCCACATAAATCATTTTAATTGCGTGTAATTTAAACATTATTGTCACATTTTTTATATTTAGAAATATTTACCAAAAAAGATTTTTATGTATTTTTTGTGGTTAATTTAATTTTAGGAGACAGTAAAATTACATATTTTATAGGAGAAAATATATAGTAATCTTACATTGTATTCAGTTTACATTTTTATAGGATAAAGAGAAAAAATAGCTATGTTATGTTTCATGCATGACCATTCATGTGCTGTCCATGAGTGAGGATTTAGAAAATGATAAAGATTCCACCCTCCAAATGGGTTATCAATCATGATATCACAAGGCCTAATTTCTACTAATTGTTTCCCTTACATAAAATCCCCCTTCAACACTAACTCACCACAAATGAATCATCCAACCACATTTTGATGTCCCAGATAGACCACATGAAGACTAGTAACTAAATGAATGTATAAGATACCAATATATCAGGGAAAACTAACCACCAAAAGGTATCAGGATACTGTAACAAGAGATTCAACAGTCACTTAACTGACGATAATTCATAAATTTGAAAAAGGGTCATACTGAATGTGTGGTGTGATCAAAATACTACACCTCAACCCATATACCACTATATAACTCCATGAAATAAACTCCAATATCCTCCTTGTGCATCATCAATCTACCAAAAGAATCAACCACACCCTCTAATGCTCGTCCACCACTCACGCTGTTGTACCATCCCAAGTCTCCATACCTTCAGGTTGAAACCCACCAACCACATTTAATTCAACCTACCATGACACCAAGAATATGATCCATTGAAACCGAATTAGATAGTGGTTCCATGATCATGTTTTTATAAACAATTCATTCATGAAATTGTTTTAATTGAAAAAATCTCAAGCCAAGAAAATCATTATAATAAATGCATCAGAATATGAAAATGTGTTTGACGCATTAAGATTAAATTTCGTGAAACCACACATTCCTAAGATCTTAGTCAAATTACATTGAAACTGATAATTCATATTGGAGCCTACAAGATGAGATTATTCTAATAACTATAATACTATTTAATTATTTAATAAAAACCTAAATATTGAATAATCTATTGAAGTCAACTGATGTTGAGTCATAGAAAGAAGACCCTCTATGCTAGGCCTCATCCATTGAAGTGCAGCTATTGTGATGGATAGTATCGTGATTTTAAAGACAACTTGAATTAACAGCCCAAACCAAATCCCAATTCGTCCTTATGAATACCTCAAGAAGAATTAATTTCCATTTTAAATATAGATAATTAGATCATTTAACCCTTATTTACTCTATATTTCATATATAATTTTATTGGTGGAAGATATTATATCAATAAGAAGAATTATAAATATTCCAATCTAGAAAAGTACACAATATTTGTCATTACATCTGGAAATAATCCAATGATCGGAATCTATGAACAAAATTTTTGGAATGTATTAAAAATACTGGAATCATTGGATATGGGAAATATATAAGTGCAACTCATGTGGATCAATCTTTTAATCACACATAGTATCTTTATTCATAATTTAATAAATGGTGTTCAATTTACTGAGGATAGGGGGTTGATTTATCAATTACATGATTGACTTATGATCTATTACTATTTCATTTCATTCTCTATTTATTTAATTATATTTAAATTAATCATCGGATTGTACACTAGACCATTAGTGGTAAATATTTGGAAATATCCCTTCACACATATGGACCAATTTTATTGATAGTTAATCATTCTATTTTTCTAATCTATTAGTATTATTTTGATTGATATATATTATAGGATATTTCCACACTTTATGCAATTTAAAATTTTCCTCTCTCATTTTTAGTTTGAACACACATGCCATATGAAAATTATTCAATATACTTGATAGTGAGTAGTGAGATAAACTAGATCTAATGGAAAATATCTAATCTCTATGTTAGGAAAAGGAATAGGTTGTACTGATCATTTCACTCCATTTCTTAAACTAAAATCACTAGGTGTGTGTGATGGAGTGAGGATTCACATGACTAGAGACGTGGATTGAGAGTAAAATAAGAATTATTGTTTATCAAGTACAGTAAGGGGATGATATATCATAGACCAAAATTATAAATAAAAATTTCAAAATTAATGAATGAAAAGTGCATAATGAATTAATAAAATAACATAGGAACAAACCAATACACTCTCCTCAATGGAGAAAAACTGAGTCTAATACTAATTCATTTAATATGGGTTCACAAATTCCTTTTTTTGGGCACTGTAAAAGTGTTAATGGGATATTGTAGAGCTAGATAAATAACATAATAATCTATCCATTATGGATATAGTGTAATTTTATTTGATTCACTTCTATCTAGAGATGATGAGGGGTGAGAGGGCTAAATAATCTATACACATGTTGTAGGAGCACATATCTTTTATGGAATTCACTAAAATATTCACTAACCTATAAAATTTTTCTACATATTTAAGAGTTGGTGTAGTATATAGGGTGAAGTATCTTTAATATATTATTTATTATGATATCAATCCACAAGTGAATGTATTTTTCCTAAGAAACATCTCGGATATGATGAATCAGTCCCTCATTACTGAAGGGAATTGACTATGGCCCCGATTGGTGGAAATGTTGTCTTAGAATGATAATTAGGGATCTAATCTTTCAATAGCAAGGAGAAACACTATGATAGTTAATTCCTTGGGATTAATGGGCATATTAAATATGGAATTATATATTCATCACATGGGAATAGTTAGAAGAAGTGATTTTAGTGTGGAAAGGATGACCATATGTGCTTCAAATTTTCATCCCTTGTAGTGGAGTGTCATAGTTAGGCTATGATATGCCACTTGTAGAGATTCTATAGGAGAAATATAAAAAAAATGTGTTAGAGGATAGGGGTATAACCATATTCTATAAAGTAATTAGCCACCTCTTAGTAGATAGGTATCTAGATATTTACTAGTAAATATGGATAGGGTAGGGGAAATGATACCCTAACAAAGGGTAATAAATATAAATAAAAGGGAGTATAAATTTGTATTTATACTAGATACCAGGGGAAATGGGTGAGTTATATGAAAATTATTATGTTTCCACCTCATAATATAGATTTAGGTGCTTTTACTATCATATGTATGATTCTTTTTTCATCTAACCCTACATGCGATTTTTTAATATATGAGTATCGTATTCCTTAATTTCATCTCAATATTTCAATTTAGTAGGATTAGATGTGGAGAGGTTGAATGGTATTATTACCGTATATTCCATTATTGGTAAAATTAGAGGATATAAGACACTGTAAGGAGTGTTCACTTGAAATTGGGGGAAATCATTTCTTTTGGGAACTACTTATGTTGTAAATGGACTAATTTTATTTGATTCTAAGTATGGGATGTCTATATTTATGTTAAGAACATATCTATTATTATTATAGGAGAGTTTATTTACTGTTAGTTAAAAGGGATAAATATCACAACCATGAATTTTTTTAAATGTAATTTTCATGTACATCCTATTCTTTCATTGTTTGTGAGTGTTTCCTAGTAATTGTGGAGAAAAGGGTGGTTTCTTCTATATTTTGTCCAAATGGTGATCCCATTTCTAGATATGAATACAAAATACATTTATTTTATTACTCCTTCATTTTTAACATTTTTCACCCATTCAACTTCCCGCATAGCCTCCTCTGGCCGATTAAACCCAACATGTCTATTTGGACCCCCTAGGAACTCAAAACCATGGTTGATTTGGTAGATGTTTATCATCCATTAGGCCATCCCGTGATCCCATTTCCAGTTTAAAAAAAATTATTTCATTTATATCCCATTCATTTTTTGAAATTTTTTTCATTCCACCTCTACCTCAATCGCAAAAACCATAGGCGAAACCCCATGTTCCATTTTCCCTCTTTGGGGTGCATCTTCATGGGATTAGGGTAATTTATTTAAGGATGCCCAAATTATACATATTTTCAATGAAAATCTGTTTCTTTCATAAATCATTAATTTCTAACGTTTTCCCCTTATTTTAGCCCCACCATGTCCTACCCAGCCTTATTAGAACCTCCCTTTCAATTTTACATCTTGGAGATTCAATTATTGGTGTATCATGGGAGATATCTTCAATGTTTCTCAACTATGTTAATTCCTCTCTTCTTTGTTCCATTTACAAAGGGTTTCTCACCCCCTTTATAATGTTTAAAATGTACACCAACTAGGGTTTCATACCTAGGGTTTAATTTTATATGTATTTGTCCAATATTATGGATTAAGGTCACTTTATTCCAATTGTGGTGCAGTGGTGGTGCTATTGATGTTTCTGATAATGATTTGGTGTTTTAAACCCAAATGTAGGTGATTCTATGTGTCAGAATTTATCAATGAGTTATATTTCTTTATTTTCCTATTTATCATTTTCCTTATATTTGTGTGTGGTGATAAGTATATTTGTGATGGAATTGGATTACCGTTTAATTTTAATGTTTCATTTTCCCTTGAAATGGTGTCTTTTTATTGTGTAACTCTTGTGGTATCATTTGGGGTAATTTTACAAAATATTAATTTTTTTTATTAAACATGGATTGGGCTGGAAAATATGGATTGGTATTATTTGGCTGTGATTTAGCCTTGAAAGAGGGGTTTTGAATGGTTCTGTTGTGAAAAATCTTTCCATTCTCCTTGAAGATGTTTTATAAAAATTTCAAATGGTTTATTGAGTTACATAAGGTGTGCCAAAGGTCCTGAAGATTTTTTTAGTGTCATTATGTGCTTAAAATTTTTTTTTGAAATATAAATTGATTATTTTCGATTTCAATCATTTTGAAAATATTTCTTATATTTATGGAAGTATTTATTAAATTTCAAGAATGGTGTAGGACATGATTATGTGCAGTATAGGTGTGACTATGTTGTGTAAATGAATTCGATTGTAAAAAGGGTTATTTTGTGTCATTTTTGTGGGATTATTGATGTGTGTATGATTTTTAAAAGGAATTTCTATGTGAGAAGGGTATTTTATAATATTTGGAACTTATTTGAGCACAAAATGGAAACCCAAACATCTAGATGGATAGACGTGTACTAGTATTCTCGTGATCCGGAGTGGGTTCATCCCTGTTTCACTTACAAAGCTCAACAATGAAATAAAATAATCTATGAATATGTTGATGTAGGGGACCACTAGGTTATGGGTAATTCCCCTACTATTGTCTTCTTCCGGATAATATTATTTTTATGGTTACATTTCACTGTTATATGAAGTACCTTAGGTCCACAGCTAGCTAATGCCTAGAGTAATTTCCCATGACTACTGCTTATTGGATATTTTACATTTATCATCATAATTTTCAATGTTTGTATTGAAAATTAAGTTGCAGGTTAATTTTATTTAAATGTGAACATTAATTAAAGTAACACTCTTGAAAACGGTTTCCCTTCAATGTTTCGTGTCTTTCAAATTATTACTAGCATTTTCTTTTGTATAAAACTTGAAATATTTTCATCTTAAAATATTTATCAAATGGAATATATTTTTTCGTGTCATTCATCTAGGATTAGTCTCACACCCTACTTACACCTTTGGGTGTATGTTACTGGGTAATGTTTGTTTCATGTAATTGAAAGGTCTTTAGGGATGGTGGTTCAAGGTGTTGGCTTCATTCCTTAGTGTGGTGTTGTGGAGAAGTCTTCGGAATGATGACCCCCTTCCTTGTGGTGGTCCCTAGGTTGTTTTTCAACTAATTTATAGTTTTAGACCGATAGGTATTTTCCTAAAAACATGTATTTCAATTTTAAATTTGAATTAATGGATTGTTGGTGTTAAATTTTTATATTAGGTTTATTTATATTGGTTGGTAGTTTTATGTCTAGAAACTCTGGTAAATCACTCCAAAACTCTTGTTTATGATACACAAGAACGTTTTCCAGCCCATGGAGAATGGGAGAGACCTTTCTAGTTTTTCCACAGACTGGGTTGGGTTCCATTTTTCAGGGATATAAGTTTTAGTTCGTGAAAAAATGGTATCAAGGGCAGGTTTAGTCTTTTGGGGTTATGTTATTTTGGGAAAGAGTTTGGGTAGACCAGAGCTCGGATTGTCGTAACTTGAAATTTCAGTTAAAAGTAGTGTTCTTGGGAATCACACCTCATGACATATTTCATTTTTCTAGGGACATTTAGTTTTTCATTGAGTTCCTTGGTTCTTTTTGTTCATCGAGGATTGGGGGGAATCAACATAGAGTTGGATCAACGGTCCTAATGATCTCAAAGGTCCTGGTAATCCATGTAGAGCATGGGACATTTCCAAAAAACACTATTCATGTAGGTAATGTGATTGGAGTGTGACCACCTTAAATATGTCCCAGTAACGCACTGACACTAGTTTCCTCTCCCTTTGTCTTGTGTCGTTTTGGTTTGAAATCATAGAAATATTTTTTAAAGTAAAAATGACATGGTTTTAAGAAATGAAAATTCTGTAAAATGATCTTCCAGTAAAGAGGAAATGGTTATATTTTTGAGTGGGAGGAAATGAATATTTAGAATTGTTTGGAAATGGAAAACTGTGTGTTTACACCTCCTTTTGATAGCATAAATTATGTTAAAGTGGTTTTCAAAAATGTGTTTGATGCAGAATTTTCTAAACCATCAAAAACTATTTTGAATGCGATAAAATGTCTTGGAAGCCATGTTTGGAGTTTTTAAATTGATTTTGATATGGTAACTGGTGGGAATTTCAAAAAAATATGATATTTTGGAACCTTGTTTTGAAACAAGAATATTGAGTTCTAAATGAAATGATGATTGTTGAAATAGTGTGTTTCATGGAATCAGAACTGTTTCAAAATTGGTTGAAATGTTTTGAAATTAATGGCTACAACTTGAAGGTTTGTTTTTATTTGAGTTATGGGTTCTTTTCTAAGGAGGATCATAATATTTAAATTTTGTATTATTTTGTGGATAACAGTTTTGAGAAAGGGTAAGTGTCAGTTTAATGACTTATTTTTGGAAAGTGGAATGAATTTTTAGCATAACCCTTGGTATTTATGTGAGTGACCACATACATGGGTTTACATGAATATATGGATGGTTAATGACATAGATGGATGAGTTTCGGTAAGGGTTTGAAGAGGGTGCCCAGAGTGGCATAGAAACATGCATTTGTGAGGCCTTGGGGTACTAAGGTTGAATGTTCTAACCAACGACCACATTTTCATTCAAAGAAATGTTGTTTTTTTAAGAAAAATTTGATTTCTTGAAAACTGGTATTTGGGTGGTGTGTTTTCTGTGTTTTTGAGATTTATGTCATGGGATGTCTTGAGTCTATGAACCCCTCTTGTAAAATGATGTTTGGGATTAAGTTTGCTTGATAAGTTGGGTTGAAGTGTTGTTTAATGATATCTTTTGATAAGTGTTTCAGGAAGCCCTTGTGTTGGATACCCTATTGTTTTTTTGTTTTTTCTATATGTTTGGAAAATGACTAGCGTGGTTTGGACCTTGGGTTTTCTTGTTTTCATGGGTAACCAACCATAAAGAGTTAATGCATAATTGATGTGGAGGCCAAGGTGTTTCTCCCTTGGAAAAATCCTCCAGTTGATCAACATGGGAACTATTTTATTGATATTTGGATATCGACTCTTCCGCATATATTTTATGGTTAAGTACATTCTTCTGTAGTAAGAGAGTAGTTGTGGAAGGCTGAAATAATCCTTGGTTCAATAATTTTATTGAATAATAAAAGATAAATATTAACACTATTTTGTATTTTAGAACTATTTGGATGTGGTGAATGGGAATTCTATCGAGGATGGTGCAAATAGTCTTGGGTCATCTTTGTGGGAATATTTCTTAAATGGAATTTGGTTCATTAATCAGTATCATCTAAGAAAGTGTGTGTGTTAGAAACCAGTGTGGAAAATGTAGTCATTTGAGGCTATTCTAGTTACCTATGGAAATGTCACGCTCCATAGAACTATGTTCAAGGTTCCACTCTTAAATGTGTCTATGATTCATGGAAAGGTCATGTCTTATAATGTGATGTAGTATTCTATTTTCCTATAATAGAAATGGTAGATGTTTCAGGACCATTTTAAGGATTCTTCTTCAATGAAATCATGTATATCTTCTTAGAATTTTGAATTTGTTGTTCTAAGTGGAGTTTTCTTCTCTGTCCTTTCTTTCTACAATTTTACATTATGGGGTTTTGGTTCCTGACTGTAAGGAAGGAGATGCTTAAATCATTTATGATCTTGTTGTAGGTCCGAGAGTGAGGTTGGCACATTGTTATAAGAAACAGTGGTGTAAGGGATTTTGGTTCAACATATTTCTCTAGTGTGGGATGTGGATAATATTCAAGTTTTTTTTCTTGGTTTCTTTCCAAGTGGTATGTTGTGGTGGAATGGAATGTGTGTGGTGGTTTTTTTATCAAAACTACTCCATGAAGCCTTTTGGGGGCATCTATCAGTATGGTTGTTCCTTTAGGAATGAACTTGTCGGCTGTTTCAATGTCAGTTTTGTTTTGACTCATCTAAGGATGGGAATGTTCATGGGAGTGGTGAACCACCTAGTGTCTTTATTGGTTTTGAGTTTCACTAATCTATCGTCTCCCATTGTAGTGTGGTTTGTGTTTTATGGGATCATATTCATATAATCCCTTATTAATTAGTAAATATGGTTGGTTCTCATGGTGGGTAGACCCATCATAGATCTCTTGTAGGTCCCTCTGTAATAATTCTAATGGTAGTATATCCTTTATGGTGTGTATTTGTTCAGGCCTCCAATGTGGGTATCCTAATTCTATCTCAGGAAATCATGTTGGCTCTTGTAGTGGGAGCCCATTCGGGTCTCCCCGTATCAGTAACTTGGTTTTGTCCTTAGTGTTGGATTATTGTTAGGTATCCTTGTTCAGAGCTATGAAACCAACCAATTCTTCTTTAGGTAAATGTGGGATTGGAGCACACCTATTGGTCATATTGATGTAAGGTTGTTGTGACATTGTTTTAGTTCCTTGTTAATTTCAGGTTTATTTTTTGAGCTTCATCTTCTAGTGTTTGAGGTGTTTTTATTTGGGATGATATCTGAATTGGTTTCATCATTTCAAGTATTTTGAGTAAATTTTGGTTGGTGAGGGTATCTTTTCTTTTGTTTGATTAACTAGAGGTGTTTTTCACATTCCATCATGGTCTATCGGTTGGGTTTTGTTTTAGTATTTTCCCATGTTGACTTCCCGAGTGAGGAATGTTTTTATGTTCGGGATCATGGTCACATCCATGAAATCATTTAAAGAAATTTTTCATTTTCTTTCTATTCTAGTTTTATGGTTGTTCCTTATCAATTTGGAGAAAAATGGTGGTTTCTTCTAGCCTTGGGCCAATTTGTGAGTCCATTTATACATTGAAAAACAATTCTATTATAAATCATTATTTTCAAATATTTCTCAGCAATTCCACTACCCACTTGGTTAACCCTGTCCAATTAATACCACAATGTCTATTTGGGCCTCTTAGGAACACATAATCACGATGGATTTGGGTGATTTATTCAGGAATCCGACCAACACATGAGCCCATTTCTAGTTTAAAATAAATTATTTCATTTATATCTCATTCATTATTAACATTTTTTATCATTTCATCTCTCACCTGAGAGCAAAAACCCTAGGCAAATAACCATGTAAAATTTTCTATCATTAGAGCGCATCTGAATCGTGTATTAGGGTAAATTTCCGCAAGGTTTCTCAAAACGCCCAGATTTACAAATGGAATTTGCTCATTCGTACATCATTTATTTTTTACTCGTTTGGCCCCATTTCAGTCCCCACTCGACCTCCTCATCCTTATTAGATCCTCCCATTCAATTTTATCTTCTTGAAAATTCAACCATTTGTGTATTTTGGGTGATTTCTTCAATTTTTTTCAAGTTAGTGAATTCCATTTTTTTCCTTCCATTTCATTAGTGTTTCCCCCATCATTAATGTTCCTAATTTCCAGAAACAAGTGTTTGATACCTAGGGTATAAGTTTTTGTCTCGTGGTTTAGTTTTATGAATTATGGTTTGTTTTCATCCAACTGTGGTGTTGCAGTGATGCGATTGAAGTCTGTCGCAATGAATTATGGCTTTTGAACCAACGATAGGTGATTCCATATGTTATAATTTCAGGATAAGATATCTTGATTAATTTAATTATATATCATGTTAATTATATTTTGTTTCTGGTTCTAATTTTTTTTTATGGAATTGGTTAACTATTTTATTTGAAAGATTCATTTTTTCTTGAAATGATGTGTTTTTCATGTGTAACTCTTATGGTATCATTGTGATTCATTTTATAACCTATTGAAATGGTTTATAAAATGTGTATTGGGATAAAAAATATTTTTTTTAGGAATTTATTCTGATTTTGATCATTATAAATGGGTCTTAATGGGTCTTATGTGCAGGCGTCTCTTATACTCCCTGACGATATTTTATAAAAATATCATATTTTTAATTGAGTTACATAATGTGTGCAAAAGTTGTTCAGGTACTATTGTGTTGCATGTATGTTATTAATATGGGTTTCTGAAATATAAATTTATGAATTGGGATTTCAAACAATTTGGAAATATTTCATAAATTGTTGGAATGATTTATTAAATTGCATGAATGGTGCATGTCATTTTTATGGGATTTTTTTGTGTTAGTATGATGTTAAAATGAATTTGAATGTACAAAAGTGCTATTTAGTTTCATGTGTATGGGATGTTTTATGTTTTTATGATTTCTAAATATAATTTTAATGTGAAAATTTAATTTTATAAGATGGGGATCTTTTGTGACCAAAAATAGGAATACCGGGTATCTAGGTGGGGGGACTTGTATTGGTATGCTTGGGATCTGGATTAGGTCCATCTCTGTTTCAATTTTCATGTTCAAAGATGACCACACTATTTAAACTATTATGATTTTGTTTTGGGGGACCACTAGGTTATGTGTGATTTTCCTAGTATTGGATC
This sequence comes from Viscum album, assembly GCA_963277665.1. Lineage (NCBI taxonomy): Eukaryota > Viridiplantae > Streptophyta > Magnoliopsida > Santalales > Viscaceae > Viscum > Viscum album. The sequence goes on from OY728132.1 coordinate 921,245,066, forward strand.
AGGCATTATAAGGACATTTATTATGGTTACTTTTCCCAAACATACAATGTACCTTCAGCCCACAACTATCTAGTTCCTAGGGTTATTTCCCATGACTTGTGCTCATTGGATATTTTATACTTACTATCGGCATATGGGGTGTTTTTATTGAAAATTAAGTAGCATGTGAATTTTATTTAAATGTCTCTATTCTTTATAGTATCCCTCTTGAAAATTTTTTTCATTCAAAGATGCATGTCGTTCAAATTTTTATTAGTATATTCTTATTTAAAAAATGTGAATTATTTTCGTCATATAATTTTTACCACACACAATCTATTATTCAGTGTAATCCATTTAGGCTTAGGTTTACACCCTACATACACCTTTGAGTTTAAGTAGACATGGTAATGTATGTCACGGGTAAGGGAATGGTCTTTGGTGATAGCAATTCTGGGTGTTGGCTTCCTTCCATGGTGAGGTGTTGTGTAGAAGGCTTGGGAATGATGACCCCTTGCCTTGTGGTGTTTCTTGAGATATTTTCTCTTCAACTTTTTAGTTTTTGACCTCTTAGGATTTTTCAACTACCATGCCTATAAAATATAATTTTTTGTTAAACGATTCTTTGAGTTAAAAGAAAAAAATCTGTTTTATTCATCCTTGTCGATTTTTCTATGTTTCTAAACTCATTTAAATAGTTCCCAAACTATTTTTTATGATTCCTAGGCACATTTTCTAGCCCATGGGGATCAGGAATGCCTTTCGGGCCTTTCCACAGACTGAAATTGGTGGCTATCATATCTTTTGGGAACTATTAGTGATTGAAATGGAAATATTTTATTTGATTTTATGTATGGGTTGGGTATCTCTATATTAGACACATATATGTTATCATCATAGGAGAGTTTTTTTTGGTATCTAGAATAGGAAAACTATATTCACCAACACGAATGGGTTCTTTAGGCTGGTTATGCAAGACCAATTTATTGGAGATATGATTGTATCATGGCCTAGATAAAGATCCTCTTATATATGATCAAAAGTCATATAATAGTTCTTTTACACTAGTTGTGGAAAACTTTTACAATGTATTTCATAAAGAGATATTTTACTGAAGAACTGAGTAAGAGATTAATTTCACTATTGAATTGGTGTCGATAGTTGATCTAGGTGCACTATATAAGATAGAACCAATATATCAATGATATATGAAAGTGAAGGTTAATAATATTGAAGATAAATGATTCATATGGCCTAGTAAATCATTCGGTGTTTCTCTTGTGCTTATAACCACGAAAGATGAAAAAACTTTTCGCTTATGCATAGATTACAAGATACTAAGATAGATGATGGTATAAAAACAATATCCCCATTCATGAATCAACAATCTCTTAAATCGTCTAATAGGTGGTCATATTTTCATTAATATTATCCTGTGTTCAGTGTACCATTAGTTAATGGTGAGACCATATGATATACCTCAGACTACATTTAGGAGTAGTTATAGTCTAGATGAGTTTTTGTTGTTCCTTTTATTTTGATTAATGCATAGATGATATCCATGTCCATGATGAATCAGATCTTCCATCCATTCATGGATCAGTTTTTGGTGTTTTTCATCAATAGTATCTTGGTATACTACTAGTATAAACATAATCATGTCGAGCATATTGACATCATCTTAAGTACGCTAAGAGATATTCAGTTATATTCCATTATATCTTAGTGACACTTATGGATTGATAATGTGTACATCATGGGTTATGTTATATCATAGGGTGGATTGTTGGTGGACCTAGAGAATGTGGTAGTCACAAAATCTTCATAATGACCCAAACATGACTTCAAGATTCAGATATATCTATTTTTAGTAGGTTTTCTCATATATTTAGGTGTTGATGTCAAAGATTACCAAGAAATGGGTGAAATTTTTTTATACATATTCCTATGAGAATCTTTCTAGAAACTGAATAGTAATTTGACCTTAGTAAGGATCCTTAACATAACTAGGATGGGTAACAAATATATCATGTACTAGGATAGGTCAAGAGTTGGTATTGTATATATTTTGATTTAGGAGGATGAACTTTTTATTTATGGGTCCATGTAGTTAATGTCGCATGTGAAGAATTATCCTAATCACAATTTAGATTTTTTTTGTGGATGTAAAATCCCTATGATTCTCATGAAGTTATATTTTGTGAGAGATGTTTTAGTGTAAAAAAATTACAAGAGCCTCAATTACATCTTTTCATACTGGGACCTTAACCTTTAGTGAAGGATATGGGTTTAATATATGTAGTCATTTAACTTTGTGATGGAATATGTCCTAGGAAATGGTAATGTTATTGCTGACACTCGGAGTTGGAATACACGATCCAATGTAGTGTTGGAGTCATGTGATGAGTGGAGAATGATAGTGCACTTTACAAATATGCATTTAGAAGTTCAATATTTTTAGGGGTGAGTGATTATTACAAAGACATATATAGTTTCTGTACATATAGACTGGATCAAGTGAAGGAAGTTAACTGATCCAGAGGGTTTACCGTTGAGGAATGTCTGATGTGGTGGGGATCCAGCATTATATTAGTCTCTTAGTAGTGGCGAGGTTTCTTTTATCAAATTTCGTATCTAGGTACCTATGGGTTCACATGAGGAGTGTATGAGGGAGTTCCAATCTTTCAAATGGGATGTGTATCCCTTATGAAAAAAATGTTTCATGATCTTCAGAGGTTGTACTGGAGAGTAGTGACGATAAAAAAAATAATGAGATTTATGGCACATTGGTTTACCTTTCAATAACTGAAGTTCATTCAACAAAGGCCTACTAGGTTACTATAGCCTCTCATATTCTATTATATAATTAATATTATGTCACTATGGACTTCATAATTGTATTACCTAGGACACCACAAAAAAATGATGCAGTATGGGCGATCCTAGATTGATTGATGAAGGTATCCCACCTTATTAATATCTAGGAGACCTTCACCATAAACAATATTAGTAATATCTATATGCGACAGATCGATTTATTTCCTATTGTAATGAGGAGTCTTTCTTCTGATCGAGATCCATATTTCATGTCTCAATTTTGTAAGGGCCTTTAAAAGGTATTGTGGTCATATGTTTCTTTGATCACAGTATACCATCCTCAATAAAATGGCCAATCTAAGAATATTTTTTGGATTATATAAGATATTTTTTGGACAACATTTCTTACATTTGTGGTTCTTGAGAAAAAAAATCTATAACTTTTGAATTTAACATAAAACATTAGCTTTCAGGAATCAATCCAAATGGTTCTATTTGATTATTTATAAGGAAGTTCATGTCATTAAACATTGTTCCAGTTAATGGTGTGTGAGCCATATCACATTGCCCCTAGTATTTTATAAGAGACATCTATGCATGTTCAATTGATCATAAATCAGTTGATAAATTTGAGGAGTAGTTATAAATCAAATGTTGACCATGAATATGTCCTTGAGAGTTCAAGGTTGAACATCATGTTTTTCTTTAGATATCACCTAAGTTGTGAAAACAACATATCTGGATGTCGGGAAATCGAGAGCCTAGGTTTGTCATGCCGATGATATAGTGTACAAGGGTGTCCTTGTGGCATAACCTTTAGCTCTTCTATTGAATTATAGTTCCATTAAGGATGTGTTTCATGTGTTTCAACTCTGTAGATATCACCCTAGACCTTCTAACATGTTATATGTTGATGATGCTGAGATTTATATTGATGCATCCTTCAATTTTAATATAATTAATATCATAAACTGTAGTGAGAATATTCTATAAAGAAATATTGTTCCTCTAGTTCAAGTGTAGTGGAAGCATGGGGGATTTCAAGAGGAGACATGGGAAAGGGAGTATTATATACATGCATTGTGGCCTATGATTTTTATAGATTCCCCCAAGTGATTCGTGGGAGAATAGATCAGTTTTGAACTATTATATGGTTGAGAGGTTGTAAGATCCAATCAATTCTATGAACATTCGTTTTTAAGTCATGGGTTTAACATCTTTGAGTTTTGTTAAAAAATTTATTCTTTTGTAAGAAATCCTTGTTCCTAGTGTATAACAAGGTTTTTGTTGTTTTGAGGACTTGAGAATATGAGCTAATTGTAGGATAGATGTGGGTTGTAGTATTGTAGACATTATATAGGCACACACTCATCAGTGAACTCCACTGGCCACCTAGTGGACTGCCTAGTAGTTTGGTATAGCTATGTGATTCTCACCGGCTATCCATTGAGTACTGGGAATATTACAACTCTAAAAGTTGATGCATCATGTTGTTGGGGGAGTTCATATCAATGTTGCCACACTTCATGAAAATATCGTCTAGCTGATAGTTCCCATTGGCCACCTTGGGGCATCGGGTTGGGCTGGGATTATAAGGGGAAGAATCATATTACAACACAAACACCCATCCCCACATAACCACTTTTAAACCCCTAATTACCCTTAATTCTAATATTACACAAGATTTATGAATTGTGAATGTTCTCCAAATCTGTTGTGTCTTCTCCTACATGTCTCCAAGGACTTGTGATCCATTTTTTATCCGATGACTAAAAATTGCGAAGTATCACTTGGTTTTATAAGATTTCATCTTATCTTCCTCTTATATATTCTTCTTCCAAACATGACATGGTGTTTCAGTCACTATCCATAGGGTACCCTAGTATTTTATGTTGATCCACATGATTATTAATTAATCAAAATTTCCCAATTCATGAGTTGGGTGGTCTAAAAAAACCCATAATGTATGTTTATTCTCTATAGTATGTGAGACATGTTCAATCGCACCATCATTCCATGTGTGTGAACTATCCTAAATGGAAACCCTATAAATTTGATAATTCAGAATGTATAAACATCCCTCATTACAAGCGGGTTTAATATCCTTGAGACCAAGACTTGTGGCCACCTGAGAGGTGTGAAACCATTGACCCTAGGTTTGACTATAGATCATGTGAACCTAAATCCCTTTGTTGAATTTGATCTTGTTTATATAAAGGATTAAATTTTTTAAATTTTTTATAAATACTAATTTTGTTAGTTTTCGTGATAAATAATCACATAGCCTAAAAGTTTTTAATTGACATGAAATTTTCATTAGCATGATAACATGATAGAATATGGATATAATGGAATTAGAATGTAAATTATTCTTAAAGAATATTTGAAATCAGATTTTTATATTTATTTTGATAATTGGTAACTCGAAATATGGTATTATTCCATGGGAACACATAAGTGGGTCTATCAGGGAAATTTACATATGTTTTGGGGTGAAATGATTAACTTTTCCTTTGGAATGGTATTGCACTCTTGGAACATAAATGTATCCCTAGCATGAGAATTATCATAGAGTTTTTATTTATTACTTAATTAATGTTTGCGGGATTGATGTTTTCTTACATGGGTGATCTATCCTATGAAAGAGAATCGAACAATATAAATTTTTATTGGTTACATGATATATGTTATGGGTGATTCATCTTAGGTAGAGGAATATTTCAATGGATTGAGACATTTGTTAATATGTTGAAGCAAGTTTGGATGGCCCCAACTGTTAATATGGAGCATGAGGTTCAGCATGTTTATTTGATGTTTGGCATTAATTTATAAATAAATAACCATATTTATCATACAATTTCATGAACTATTAATTAGAAATAAATTTTATAGATAGTTTGGGTGTTGGGAAACAAAGTTTTACTTACAGCCTCTTTAGGCTATTGTTTTGTACCTAGGAATACTTCATAGATGAATCATTGGACAAGTGAAATGGGACCTATAATTAATTGGTTGCTTTACTGGATGGTATTAGAGAATAGATATGAAACCAAACATGGGGTTCATGACTAGGGATTTTGGATCTTTATTATGGATTTTTATTCTTCTGTTTTCACTTCTATGGCTTCCAAAACAACATATTTTTTTACATAACATATAGCATGACATATTTTATTATTATTATAGGTTTTATTGGTATTAATATATTATATGATTTAGTTCCATGTTATGATTGATTAATATTATTTATGTTGTGGTTTCTACTTTGTTACGAAATATATAGTCTCCCCAGTATATTCCTTTCACCCTCACATCTAGTCGAAAGCCTCTATTAATTCAATATGGTTTCATTATGAATTTTCCATTCTTTTATGTTTTGAAAGTCACATACACATTTTCATAGGGTGAATTATATTTCCCTAAGAATTATTTTCATAAGGAATATATTCCTTCTCTATGAAATGTTTTCTCCTTATCATTTTTTTCTTTTTTTATTCAATGTATTCTCAAAAAAAAGTATAACAATTATTTCTAAATCACAAATTCAGATACTTATCAAAATAATCATAATCATACAGTTAATTAATCTCCCAAGTCTTACTGTATTCAGACTATGAATTCTATGAAATTTAGACTCCGAACTATATGATATTTAGACTACAAATTCTCTGATATTCAGACTCACAATTCTCTGAATTTCAGACTCTGGATTCTCTAAAATTCAGACACCAAATTCACTGAAATATATACTCTGAATTTAGACTCTGAATTCTCTAAAATTCATACTTTGAATTTCTCAGAATTCATACTCCAATTTTTTTATTATTCAGACTCTCAATTCCTCATTATTAAGAATCTGAAATCCTCAGAATTCATACTTCGAATTCATCCAAATTCAATCTCCAAATTCCATAGAATTCTGAATCTGAAATCTTAGAAAAACAAAATCTGAATATACATTTTTCTATAATCTAATTGTTTATATATTTACAATATTAATTGTATTTTTTCAAGATTCCGGTTATTCATTTTTGGTTAATCTAGATTATTTCTCTTACATATTGTTCATTCATAATCATGATAATTTTTCCCAAAATTATCCTACATAAAACTATGTCGTACAATATTTTTATAAAAAAAAGTTGGTTGAGTGACACGTGTGTAGTTCCCTCTAAGATTCAAGGAAAAATATGATCATTGGAGGAGGGAGCTGAACATTGAATTTTTGCCTATAAATAGGAGCACATTTCAAAGAGCTCATTATCCATCTATCAATTGATGATCATAGAGATTACATGCTGTAAAATGAGTTCTATAGAGAGAAATAATCTACTTCCTTTTTCATTTTATGAATATATTAATGAACCATGATCATATTTTTCAGCTTGCTTTATGCGACGCTGATTGTTGTTGTGTACAATCGAGAGCCTCCAAGGATAGGAAGAAAGAGGTTCTAACTAACATAATGTTCGAGGGATTGTGAGGATAGAAAAAAAGACTCTGATGTTCTTATTGAGATATTACCTTGGTGTGGGTAAGAAATAAATTCTTGAAAGTAAAAATCAATGGACAATTGTCAGAGGTTGTTGGTTACCCTACGCATTAGGTTAAAAGATTTCATACTTGTTTACTTTATTGTTGTTTTAGGTTTTATTTTACATTGTTTTTTGATAAAGAAGGAAAGTATGACATCATTATACATTGTTGTATTTTTACTAACTCTGTTACATAAAATTCTATACACTTTAAGGTAGAATCATTCCATATGTAAACTTTTCTTACGTTTCATTTCATGATTCATTTTTCTAGAACATAAGAAAGTGTTTCTCATATATGTAAACTAAAGTGGGTTTGTGAATTTACAGTATTTATCTTTTTTAATCATATTTTTTCCTTTTATGATTAAAATATTTTTTTAAACTAAAATTTACCCCCTCATGTTAATGAGCATCTACATTTACTATCTTGATCCATTAATTGGTATCCGAGCAAGGTCTTTGAAATACATATTCTCACATATATGAATTATTTTTCTAAATTTCTGGATTACCATTTATTATCCATTTTATTTTTTATGAATTTTAACTTATTTTATAAATTTTTACTATTAACAAGTACTATGGAAAAGATATTTTCTTAAAGCATGAAAGGTATGAACATTGGTTCCTTTGAAAACCTAAATACTACCAGACCACTAATTTTTCGTTGTAATGATTATGAGTATTGGAGAGATAGCATGATGATATTTTACATTATAGAAATAGTGGAATACTTTGTAATTCTCATTAGAGATTAAAAAATTCCAGAAAAGGAAGTTAGAACCATCACGAATCAAGAGAATCTAGAATATAACCTAAAATACAAGGTACCAAATTCAGTGTTTTGTTCTATGAACATGAATATATATAGCCAAATATATTCTTTGGAAGCTACCAACATCATTTATAAGTAACATAATGTTACACTTTTGGGATCTTCTAATGTGATAGAAACTAAATGATCTTTCTAATGAGCTGAATATCAGGGATTCTTATTTCCTTATGGAGAACCTATTTCAAATGTATAAAAAGGATTTATGACCATTGTAAATATTCATGAATCTATTGGAGATAAAGGTCTTGAAGAAAATGTTCTTGTGGAAAATATAATTAACATCATTCCCAATGAGTTGGAATATAAAAGTAAAGATATAGGTCATAATAGAAAAGTATCTACATCACCCTTGATGAGTTATTTGGAACTCTTCTTTAGCATGAAACAAGGATGAAGAGATATACTGATTTCAAAAAAAGAAAAAATGGTAATGGAAGTGTATATTTCACTACTACATCTAAATCCAACACTCCAGAAAGGGTAACTAGATCTAAATCTAAGAAAGATTTTGTCATATCCGAATCGTGTTACAGTGATTAGTCTGAAAATGAATTAGCCAATATTGCTCAGAGATTTCACAAAACTGTGGGAATTAAAGACTTCAAGTACTTATATAATAAGAAATATAGAAAGGATAATAATGATTCTAAAGTAACATGTTATGAATGTAAAATGGTTGGACACATCATACCTCATTATAATATGATTAAAAGAAAATATAGGAAGAAAAATCATTCTGAAAGGAATAGAAAGAAGTATTTCATGTTTAAGTCTAAGAATGTTGTAAATGAAAATGATACCTGGAGATCCATTGGTGGTTACTCTTCATATGAATCTTATGAATATGAATCTATTTTTAGAAGAATATTTGACTTATTGCCAGAGTACCAATTGAAAATCATTTTCTTATAGCTAAGGTACACAATGCTGAATACATGACCAATATTTCTTTAAATGATATTTTTCCAAATAAAAAATATTATGAATCTTCAAATGAAGAATACTCTACCTTACCTTCATTTCATGATGTTTCTAGATTTAATAAATTATATGAGAATGAAAATTGTAAGTTAAAAATGAATTTAGGGAAAGGAAATTCAAGAATTTCTAGTTTAACAAAAGAATTATCAGATCATTCTAAATATATTAAAAAAAAATTAATTATTTTGAATGTTTTTCTAAAAAACATAAGCAATTTAATTATGAAAAGTATAGTATTTCTAGGGATTTTTATATTTTTATTTATAAGAAAAATATATTAGATAATAACTCATGTTCTATAAATAATAAATTTGAGGATAAAAATATGGTAACTAGATGAAATTTCAAAAAAAATCCTTAAAGAACCTTTTATCAAATTTTATGTTAGGAAGGAATGAATTTGAAAAAATGAACTCACATAATATTCCAATTTAGAATAGTTCAGAAAATGATCATACTGATTCAAAAATTATTTCTGGTCAAAATTATTTTATTCCGCAAACTGATCCATGTTGCACCAACTGTCAATGTGGTGATCATTGGGAGATAAATTTTTCAATAAATAAAACCCTATATTAATGTTTTCGTACTACATTCTTTTCTAAGAAAATATGGATTCCTAAGATTTACTTTTTGAAATATCCAGATCCAAGAAAGTTTGGATTCCAAATTTCTAACCCTTTTATTTTATGGAAAATATAGAAAGTACCAACAAATTAACGTGGTACATGGATTGTGGATGTTACATACATATGAATGGTAACAAAAACATCTTTGAAAAGATTATCAAGATGAAAGGAGAAAAATAATCTTTTGGAGATAATGATCATGGAGAAATTGCGGGTATAAGTAACATTTTTCTTCATGTAAAAACATTAGTTTCAAAAGTTTTATTTTTTAAAGGACATAAGAACAATCTTATATGAATAATCCAATTATGTGACGAAAATTACCTTTTTAATTTTATCAATGAAAATTTCGTAGTAAATAATTCAAATTATGAGTTTATTCACTCTTCCTCTTGGCATGAGAATGTTTACACCCTAAACATTGAAGTCCTTAAGAGCTATGATATACCTTGCCTTAATGAAATGGAATATTGATCATGGTTATGGAATGGAATAATGGGACATTGTAACCTCAGAAACCAATGAATAATCTCAATGAAAAGACTTTTTAAGGATCTTCTGAAGTATAGATTTGATTCTTCAAAAGTTTGTGATCCTTTTCAATTTGAAAAAAACACATATGTTATGACTTAAATCAATCGGTGATGTCTCAACTTATAATTTATTATAGTTAGGGAATATAAATATGTCTAGGACAACCAAAACTGGAAGTATTGGAGGAAAATACTATGTATTTTTTTTAGTTGATTAATACATCATATTTATGTGGTTATATTTTCTAGAAATGAAATATAAAGCCTTTTCTTATTTTAAAACCTCTAGAGCCCATGTTATAAATCATAAAAATCGTCCACTATTAAGTATTCATAGTGATCATAGAGAGAAATTACATAATTCATATTTCGAAACATCTTGTAGTAAAAAAGGTTTTACTCAAAACTTTTCAGCCCCACGAACACCTCAACAGAATGGTTTTGTTAAATGAACAAATCTAATTATTCAAGATATATCTAGAACCATGTTTAGTGAATATTCTATTGCTAAACATTTTTGGGAAGAAGTTATTATTACTACTTGTTATACTATAAATTGAGTATTAATCAGAACTTTTCTAAAGAAAATTCCTTATGAATTGTGGATTGGTCGAAAACCTAGACTTACTTACATTAAATTATTTGGATACAAAGTATTCATTCTGAATACTAAAGGAAACATACATAAATTCACTCCAATTATGATAAAAATAATTCTCTTAGGATATTTCATTATTTTTAAGGCATATAATGATTTTAGAAAAAATAATTTTACTATTGAAGAAACAGTACATGTTAGATTTGTTGAAATTGATCCTTTTATTTTTAAACAATCCCAACCAACATCCCTATAATTCAAAAACTATTTATCAAACATTGATAGGTCGTTCTTATAATATGAAAAATACTAAAGATACAGTTTCTAAAGTATTTACATGAGATTATTTTTCAACCATATGTTGATGAACCGATTTTACAAAACCCATATTAGTTGTTTCTTAATATTCATCCCAGTGATAATATGTTTTGTTTTGTAAATCAATATGTAAATACTAGAATTTCTTCAAGAAATGATGTATAGCATCAACCATTCCTTTCCCAATTAGAACAAAAAATCACTGATAAATATTTAGGTGATTATGGTTGGATTAATGACATGCATGATAAGATAAATGAATTTGAATGGAACAATGTCTGGACCTTGGTTGAAAGACCTATAAAATCATCTTTAATTGGAGTTAATTGAGACTTCAAAAATTAATGTGATGAAAATGGAATCATAGTATGAAATAAAAAAAACATTAGTTGTTATGGTCTATAATAAAAAAGAAGGAACAAACTATGAAGAATCATATGATCCAATAGCTAGACTTGAATTTATTCGCATTATACTTTCCTTTTCCACATACTTAAATTTAAAAAAATTTCAAATGGATGTGAAGTGATCATTCAATAACAGATATGTTCAAGAGTAATATTATATTGAATAACCTCTTGGATTTGAAGGCATTAAACATTCTGAACACATTTTCAAACATACCAAGTCATTATTTGGCCGTAAACACGTACCTAGATCCTAGTATGATAAAAATATATGATTTTTTATTAAAAAAATATGTTAATGGAATTTCAGATAAAAATATTTTCAAAAAAAGAAAATAAATATGTTTTTATTGTTCAGATATATGTTGTTGAATTATATTGGGAACAACTCACCAATCGTTAGGTGATTAATTTCCAAATCTTATGAAATCTGAATTTGAAATGAGTACGATGGGTGAGTTGCCATTTTCATTTGGTTTTAAAATTTATCAAAAACTAGAATGATATTATATATCTCAACTTATGTATATTAAATATATTCTTAAACTGTATGTATATGAAAACAATAAAAGTACAATCACTCCAATCGGTACCTCAAATTCTCTTAATCTTTATGAATCTAGGAAACCAGTAGATCAAACATGTTTTAGAGGTGCGATACTGAGTTTATTATACATAAAATCTAGTCATATAGACATAATGTTTTCAGTATGCTTATGTTCAAGATATCAATCTAATCCAAAGAAATCACATTTAAATGTATTGAATTTTTTTCGCATTTTTAAAGGAAACCAAGGATTTAGGATATTTTTTATTATTCTACAAATAATTTTGTTTATAAAAAATGTTAGGATGATAATTTTGATGTTTTGATAGAAAAAGTACATAATTAACATGTCAATTCGTAGGGTATTCACTGGATTCTTGGCCATGAAAGAAGAAAAACTCAGTATCACTTTCCACTGCCGAAGCTGAATATGTAGCAGCAGGAAGGGGATGTGCTGAAGTGTTCTGGATGCAACACACACTCACAGATTTTGCATGAGCTTTACAAAAACATAGATATTTTATGATAATAAAAGTTCGATTTCCCTATGAAAAAACCTTGCCTATAACTATTGTGTGGAACACGTAGACATTAGGCATCACATTCATTGGAATCACACACTCAATTGTGATATAATTCTTTAATTTATTATAACACAAGATCAACTTGCTGATGTTCTTACAAAACCATTACCCTCCTATAGATTTGAAAACATTAAACAAAAGTTAGGAATGATAACATTAAGGTAATATTCCATATTGAATTTTTGTTGAAACATATCTCCTTACATTAAGAAACTCGTGTTCAGAAGGGGATTAGATTTTTTATTTCCAAAAAAAATTCTTTCATATGAAAACTTTCCGGATCCAAATATTTTTCATTAATAATAAACAAATTTCTAGAAAACAAATTGTATTCAGAATCAAAATTTTTAGAACATAAAATTTCATTTACCAGAATAAATGTTTTTTCACATTATCAATACTAACAATTAATTCTATGTACTATGGAAGGTATGATCCCTTACTTAAATCTTCTATTTTTTCACTTGTGGGTATTTTTATCATGTTTTTTAAAAAAATCTATGGGATTTGCTTTCCCTAAATCCAATTTTTCCTTCAAAACTCAAATGATCATAACCTAGCAAATATTTATTTTAGATTCATCCGAACCATCTAATCAGATTGTACATATTTCAACTGTCGCATCAAATCAGGTATTTGAACTATCTCCTATAATCCTATATAAATCCCCCCCTAATCATTGTCATACTTCCCATTTTCAATACATTGTGCTCTGTAGACCTGCTACCCTTTAAATTGGCACTCAAGATGTCGCTTGAAGTTTCCCTGAAAAATCATATGTCTTCATACAAGGAAATCATGGATTTTGGAATCTACAAAGAAAGAATGGTCGACCCAAATTTCATTGTAATGTATAATTCATTGATTTTGAAGCATATCAAGCTGAATGGATGGGAGAGTTTTTCTGTTTCAAAGCTGGAGAATCAGGATCTTATATATCCTGACCTTCTCATATAATTTTATGATACAATATGTTTTTTTGAAGAATGTGGAAGGGAAAATTTTTCATTTTAGAGCTATGGGAAAACATATTCTTTATCTTACAACATGGAGACAAATATACATGGAATCCCATATGTGCGTGAGGCAATCCATTGTTGTCACAAGTTTTCCGATAAGTCAGGAAGCTTTGAGAAGGGAAGGGAAACTGAGTGCCTTGGTCTCAAAGGATTAAAAGCATCGATGATCAACCACCATTCAATGAAAATCAGAATGTTAGAGTTATGGGTACATGATTTTCATATTCCGAAAAATGTAGACAAGGGCGCTCTTACGAAAATTGATATATTTATATTGTATATTTGGTTATCCATATAAAGGTAAATTTGGTGAATTACATCGATTTGACAATCACTACCATAATGAATAAAATTTTTATTTATCAGATAATCATGTATCTAATGATATTTTCAAATATCATAGTACATTATTTATAATCATTTCAATTTACATGCAATTCAAAACCAATAACATACATGATCATATTGATGAGTATTGAAACTCTGAGGAGGATGAATGTTTTCATTAGATCCGAATCATGAGAGTTTTATGATATTTATAATAGTGAAGTTCTAGATTTAGTCATGAAATGGGAAGTACAATAAACATACAAGAAATCCTATAAGAATAGAAAAAAGAAATAACCAAAATTAAATAAAAAGTGACAGTTCCAAAAACACAGTCCGCTCCACCAAAGTTGAAAAAGAAAAAGACATTATATGATGAAGTGGTAGAAAATGTGGTTGGATAAGAATAAAATCAAGAAAGAAAGAGATCAATGATTTGTTATACATCTTACTAAGGGAAAGGACATGAAATTCCAATCTGCTGAAGAACATGAATGGAATGGAGAAGATAATATCTAAAGAAGAAAATGTTAGAAGATGAAATTGTCCAATCCTTACTCAATGATACATAGAAGGCCTATGAACGGATTATTGTACTGGAATGTTGTCATCAAGAGCATGTTTCTTATAGGGACCCTATGAGAGAATATTCTTATTCCAAAACCTATTGTGGAAGAAGAGATTATTCAGAAAGTTGAAGAAGAGTAAAAAAAAGAAGTGTAAGAAGGTGAAAGTGATGATGTGATTATGGAAGTAGATGAATATCATGAGATGGAAAGTCCTTCATATAATCTATAAATCTGAACATTCCAGGATTAGTCAGCCAAACTAATTTCTCAAGTTAATGATGTTGATTAATAGGATGGGGATGAATAAACTAGAGATGATGAGGGTAACAACCATGATTTCATCCTTCTTGATGATTTTATTGTAGATGTTATGAAATAAAAGGATTATTAAGACAAAATATTCCAACTCTATGATAGTGAGAATGATTCTATGAGGACTGAGAAGCTTATTTACACAGTCGATAAAGGAAAATAGGTGGGTTTTAATACACCAAGAAAGGCTTTGGATGTAAAATAAAAGAATGATGTTGGTGGATCATCGAAGATAAATATGGTAGAGCTATACAATGTATCCTCACCAAGGGAATCATCTTAAAAATATGCATCTTCCTTGGCATAATATTTCGTTTTTCAATCCGTAAATATGTTTTTGAGCATAATAACTTTGATTCATAGTATTGATTCAACATTCCTGCTGCTCTATCATTCTTTCAATCAGAAATCATATTTTATAATCATGTTCATGAAAATTTTATCAAATATGATGTAGATTTCAAAACCATTCATTTTGGATATGAAGCGTATAAGATATCTTTTAATGAAATTACAAAATGGGAAAAGTCAATTATCTTAGAATCTGATTATTTTTGTTGATTTTTGTGAATCAGTAAAAGTTTTCTTTGATCAGTGTGGTGACATTGTAAAAAATAATATTTAAAATATTTCTATAATGTTCAATCAAGATAAAGTGGCCTAGATTCTAGAACATAAATATTTTAATGGATTGTTGAATTCATTTTCTATAAATTTAAATAGAGAATGGGAACTCAGAATAGAGTTCGATGTAAATTTTAAATATCAAGAATAGTTAGTATAGTCTTAGGAAAAAATTATGAAGTCTCAAGAAGAAAAAAACAATGATTTGGAAATGAAGTGTTAGGATCAATATTAGTTGTTCAACTATTTTGAGGATGATAATAATGATCTCAGTAAATTAATGGCATCCCTAAGAAATCTCATTCCTTATGAAAAGAAGGATGAATGATTTTGTTGTCAATTTTATATTATTTTTTGTATCAATTGTTTCTATCACAATGAAAAAATCTTTATCTGTAAATTTTTTTTTCTTTTATTTCACAATCCTTTCAGGTAGAATTTTTTTCATTCTCTCTATTATTTTTAGAAAATCATTATGTGGGGGAATATAATATTTAAAATAATACTATTTATAAAGAATATAATGTTCTATGTAATGGGTATATTAATTAATGTGAAGTCTTATTAATAAAGAATTATCATATGAATGAAAAGGTATCTTCTACAAGAAAGGCAAAAATATGATCCTTAATGATTTCAGAAGATAAGGAGGAGTTATTAATATTTATCATGACTCATAAGTAAAGGAATATATGTTTTTATTTTCATGTTAAAAAAGTAAAATTCTTATTCCTTAAATTATTTTCTGAAAGTATATTTTTGCTTTCTAAAAAGGGGGAGATTGTTGAGTGAATAATGCTTCCTTATGAATTTTCCATTCCTTTATTATTTTAAAATAACAAATAAATTTTTTAAGGAAAATTAGCTTTCCTAAAGAATTATTTTCATATGTAAAATTTTCCATCTCTACGAAATATTTTTCCTGATCATGGTTTTTATTGTCTTATTGAATATCTTCTCAAAACCAAGTCTAATTTTTTTTATCAAAAACTTGGATCCATATAAATAAACTGGAAATCTTATAGTTAAATAAGATACCATGTATTTATATATTCAGACTTCGAATTCTCTGAAATTCACACTTTGAATTTTCAAAAAGTTGGACTACAAATTCTCTTTAATTCAAACACTGAATTCTATGAAATTCAGATTCCAAATTCTATGAAGTTCCAGATCCGAATTATTTGAAATTTAGACTCCGAGTTTATGAAACTCAGACTGGGTATTCACTGAAATTTAGACTCAGAATTATATGTACTTCAGACTTTGAATTCTCTGAAATTCAGACTCCGAATTCCTCAAAATCTAATCTCATAATTTATCAAAATTTAGACTCTGAAATCTATTGAATTCAGACTAAAAATTCCTAAAAAACGTAATCTGAATATACATTTTTATATAATATTATTTTATAAATATTTAGACTCTGAATTTCATTTTTCCTAGATTTTGGATATTCAGTTTTGAAAAAGCTACTTTAATTTCCTTACATATTATTAAATTATAAGAATGATAATGATTCCATTGTTTTTCCTACATAAAAAGATTTAATACAATTTGGTTTTTAAGTAACCATTGGTTGAGTTACATGTCCATAGGATCCTCCATTGTTCACGGAAATGTATGACCATTGGAGGAGGGATCCAACCATTTACATTTTTCTTACAAATAGGAGATCATTACAACAATCTCATTATTCATATATCGATTGATGATCCTAGAGATTAAATTCCGTGAAGTGATTTTTAGAGAGAGAAAGACTCTTGTGCCTTGTGTGCTTTATTAACATCTTTTTGAATCATGAACATCTTGTTATGCATTCATTTTGTGACTCTAATTGTTGCTGAGTACAATTGAGGGCTTCTGGGGACAGAAAGACAGAGGTGGTGGCTACATTAACATTCAAGGGCTTGCAAGGATAACACGACAGACCTCTATATTCATATAGAGGTTTTACCTTGGTTTGGGTAAGATAGATTTTATAAGAAGTACAAATCAAGGGACCTTTATTCACGGTTGTTAGATACCATACTCTTTGGGTTCTGAGTTTTCATACTTTTGTACTTGATTTCTGTTTCATATTGTATATCTGCTGTGTTTTAATAATGAATCAATTATAACATCCTTATACATTATTTTATTTTTACATTTTCTGATAAATAATATTCTATACATGTGAATTTAGAATATTTATCATAGTATATTTTACATATACTTTTTTTCAGGACTCATATTTTCGGATCCAAAGAAAGTGTGTCTCATAGATAATAAATAAATAGTGTTTTTGAATTTACATTATTTAACATTTTTAAACATATATTTACTTTATGATTAAGAGAAAATGTTTTAATCCTAAAATTCACCTCTCCTTTTTTTGAGAATCTACATATATTATTTCGATACTATAGCCTCTAAAATATATGGAGGTTCATTTGATGTAATGTAACTACCCATATCAGTCACATGAGGGAAAAAAATTTAGACACAATAATTATCTTGAAATTAAAGTATTTATCATCTTTTAGTTATCTATGCCCCACTGGATGATGGTCGTCCTCTATGATGAGATAGATCAGTAGTTCTACACATATACTCACTCACAAAATTTAATAGAACTTTTGGTCTTGAGACATCCATTGGATATTGAGTGATCTAGATCTATCATATCCTTCTCTAATACATAGGTACACTCTATATGTTTTTTGTATATAATGTCTTCAAACATTAAATTATTGTATCTCCATGATATTGTAGATTATCAGGCTATCAAAATTTTCATAGAGTGATTGCGAGTTATCAATATTATTAATTCTACTTCTTTTCATTTCCCTATAATTTTATATTTACAAAATAAATATCATGTGAATATTATTCTCCATATTTAAAATAGAAAAACTCCATTATCTTCATATGCATGTGTGATATTATATTTTAATTCAATAGAAGATATTCCTAGTTTCATTCTCATTAAAACATCCTTATTTATATCTCTTGATGACTCACAAAATTTCTTTCTATTATTTCTCCAAAAAATATAATTCAAAAAAGCTGGTTTAATCATCCTTTTAAAACATTTTAGGACTCAAGATTCACTCTATAAAGTGATATTGTGATATTACAATATCATCTCCCATTAAATATGTATTATTTAAAACATCATCTATATCATTATGAATGTATGCGGAACTATGGAATAACCTTGGACATGGAACCTCCTTCAACGGTGTGGAAGACACCTCAATATTTCCATAATTTCAGAATATACAAGTTTCGGAAACATTTATTTTTTCAATGTATGATGGCTAAAAATATATCAAACTATGTGACCAAATATGAGATTGAAAAGTGATTGTGCCTTCAAATTCAATTATTTAAGGGATCCAATGAATAGTATTGGTTATCTTTGTAAAGCGTCCACCAATGGAACATCTAAATGTCTTCATCTAGATATACCATATCTACCACTCACTATTCAGGTGACCATATAGCTTGATCACATTTAAAAATAGATGGTTGTGTCGATCTATAATGTTATAGTCAAACAATCATATTGGGTAAATCAAATGAACAAATATGCCACATGTATAAACATTATAATGATCAACTAAAGTTTACATAGTATCAATTGATGTTTACACGACTCATGTTTGATTTTTACTCATTGAAAAAAATCCTTGCTTACATAGCACATGTATGATGTTTACGCACATTAGTATTTAATGCTTATGGAAAATAAACTTATGGTTATGTAGCAGTTGCATGATATTTATGAAGCTCAGTGATTCAGGATTATATAGATATTTCTTTTCCATGTTCCACTCAACTTCTCATTAATTAAAGTACATCTGAAACATCCATAGATCACCATTAACATTACTAGAGGAATTATCAACCTACTAAAACACACATCCAATATATAATACACAATGTTCATTTATCCACTAAAAATTTTATTTTCCTTAAATATTTGTACAATAATAATCACATTTAATGGGATTATATCTTGCATTAACACATCTCAACTTCCATTTAGCATCAAAAATATAAGAATATCAATCAACTAATGTAATTTGGAGAATTAACCAACATGGAGTCCATTTATAATTTCAATATATGTATCTTAATGGATTTTTAATTCTCCCCCTTATTAACAATAAATAAAATTGATTATGTAGGTGTATGCTCATCTCATATTTTTCCTTTAACTTATCTCAAAATAACATAATATTCTCCCTTTTATATTCTGAATAGCAACCTTTACCTTCTTTATAGAAGGATGATGCCACATGTTTTGTTAGAAAATATCATTTAGTTAATATATTTTACGTCTACATAGACTAAACCCATCCTGAAAAAAGTGAAATATAACCAAGATTTTCTATATTCTCCATAAAAACTCGGTACATGGTATAAAATAATGAGAAGTAATTATTGGGGATAAATTGATATATTTATCATAAAAATTAATAAACCTGTATAGGTCTCAATAAGACATAAAAAAAATTCATGTTTAGGAAAAAAACTACCCCATTGTCTCATTATTTTATAAACCAACACTCCCCCTATACAACATGTTTGATATAATCAAGAACATGGGATGTTAGTGTAATTAAAATGCCTCACACTCCATATTTCTTGGTTCTATTCATATTTCACATAATTTCTACATTCACACAGCATGTGATATATTGAAATATCAATTAGAAATTTTTCTCCCCTCAAGGGATGCACTCACTCTTCCTTTATTTCATAGTGGTCAATAGACACTATGAAGGATAAGTTGATCATGTTTTACAGTAGTGATAACCTCAATAAAATCCAATTATTATTCTAAATTTAGCACAAATAAACAACAATAATATGAAATAAACAGGAACCCTTTTTCATCAGATTAAATACTCAGGCTAAGAGTTTCCACTAACCATTGACTACCATTTTCATCCAAAACAAATATGTTAGAATTATTTATAATTCATTTCTTTTTTTAGCATCAATAATTTTCTAAAAGAATTCATCCTACATATTTTCCTTTATGGGTTTTAGTTTTCTCAACCTCAATTACCAATAAAACTTCATCATCTATTTATTTCATCATCATTATCAGGATATCTTATTCGATTGTTAGGATTATCCTGCAATAATTTATTCCATATTCATTATTTATAAAACTCTTACACAACATTACATTATTTTTTAAATATATATTTTGGAAAAATTATTATTAGTTTTTAATATAATCATTTAAAACCACTTTCACTCATTTTTCCATAACATTTACTTTTTCCATATCAATTTTTTATCTAGGATATTTTTTCATGCCACACAATTAATCATTCCTTCTTTACATGATTAGATTGTTTATTCTTATCATTTAGATGATTTTTATACATAAAAGTTTCTAACTTTCTTTTAACATTATAAAAATACTATTCAGGGAGTCTAGTCACACATTCCTTGTTATAGTGACCTTCTTGTCAATATCTTCTACAATATTCTTATAATAATCCAAATATGGTTTAGTTAGATAAATCTGGTAAATTTTTAACACTAGATTGCATCACTATTAAATATTTCCTTGAATTATCAGCAATTTTTCCCCTTGATACGTTAATATTGCCAAATAATGAAATATTAAACCAGTAAGTAAATGCCTTCTATCCATACCTTCCACAACATGATAAAAAAAAATCTAAAATTTGACCATTTATTTTGATAAGCAATCTATCTAGAATTATTATATTGTTATCTTAATACAAACTGAGCCTTTTCTAACTATGGGAAAGTATTTTTACATGCCTATTGTTTTTTTACATTAATGTTGAATAAGGAATATCATCATTCCTCATGTTCCATTTATGTTTAGACTAATTTTAAACCCTACACATTAAATAATAATAGATATATTTATTGATTTATTAATATATGGTTTCACCTTACAAATGGTCCCCATTCTCTCAACAACATGGGAAGATTCACCTATTCCCTCAACTGTAATATTGAATTATTCATAGAGTTTTTTAGCTCATTTTTAACAATAAGTCAAATAGATAATGTGTCACCTAGTTTTAATTTCTTTGTAGTCAACTTCTATTTAACATGACATATAATATTCTCTATATCAAGATCACTAAGCATGTTGTTCTTGATATCATTTACTTAGGTTACATCCTTCTTGATCAACTCCTATTTTCCTCTATACTCATTTTTATTATCCCTCAGTGGGATATTTTTTTCTTTATTGTGTTTTATAGTTTAGTCAACATAAGATTTAAACATACCATTTATCTCTATATTAATTTATAGAATTTGTTCATCATCATAATCATTTCATGATGAGTCAAATCCATTCATAACATGATCATAGAATGTGACTTCATTGTTTTAAGTTCTATATGATTCACTCTTGTTTTTCATACTTATATAACTTATTCTTTTTATTCATGAATGATTCTTTTAGTTCTTACTATTTTTCTTATAATTTCTTCCTCAAATATTCTTTGTATAATTCAGATTCTTCAAAATTATTATTTTGGAAGTCAATATAACCAATATCATCACAATTGTTAAATCTAATTAATTTATTTAACATTGTATTTCAATTTTCATTAATTAAATATCATTGATAAAAGAGTAAAAAAAATATATGTCTTCATTATCCTCATCATCATCTAAATCACTTGGTTCAACAACCTCTTCATATTTGGATTTTTATATTCTCATGGATTCAAAGGTTATATCAACATTTTTATTATTCTTGAGGTTTTAATCTATTCACATATTATATGAAATGATTATATTGTATAAATCCTTAAGTTTCTAGTTTTATCCATCATCTAGGGATAATATTTTTTAATTAAACTAATCAATAAAATTTCTCATTGGTATTGTTTTGCAGTAATGGAATCCTATATCGTATCAAGAAAACCTAATATTTTACTAAAATTCTCATTGAACTATAAAAATTAATCATTAATGGTTTCATCATACTTCATTACTATTCATTTTAATTCTATCTTCAAAACATGTAGCTTGGATTCCATTACATTGATATATCCTTTATATCTACTTCGTAATTTATCACATGTTTACATTGGTATTTAATGATTATTTATTTTTTGTATACCTTTTTAGAGAGGGATATCATGATGTAATTTTCAGTCTTTTCATAAAACATTAAATGTCTTTTAACATATGCAGTCATAAAAACACCTTCAACAATGGGTTGAAATCATACAATATTATCATTTATAACTTGTAGGACGAGTGAAAGGAGGTTGGGTAACATCTTATTCCTATAACTGTCATAATTTGTTCCATTAAAGTTAGGTAATCCGAAGATATTGGTAGAATTTAGACTCTCCATTTCACATAAATTTAATCCATGGATGTTTAGAAGGAACCTTAATGATCTGATACCAATTATAGATATAAATAGTATGTTTAGTACTACTAAGGGGGATTGGATTAATTAGTCCTACTAACTTTTATGAATTCTTCTAAACAAAAACTTTGGAACTTTTTTAAGGTTCTCAATCAACTAACATGTAACCCAGATCCATAAATCATTAACAGAGGTAATATAAATAGAGATAAGTGTACAATATTTACATGGTTTAGATGAACAGACTACAACTTTATATGTTGGTTATACCACTAAACTAGGATTCTCCACTATATTCAACAATAATCGTTCAAAATAGTATACAATGTTATATCCACATCTTCCAGAGACCACTATAAGATAAAATATCACTTCAAAAAAATAGCCAGAAAATAAATTCCTTGGAGATCTCGTGGTGATCTCTATAACACTAGATGTTGTCCACTAACATGAGAAGATGGATTAATATTTCTACATGTATACTCCCTCAGGTATTTTAGTAAGACTATGGGTCCTGATAGTTCCTCTGTATATTTTTTGATCTAGATATTCTTTATCCTTCGTGAATACTCTAGTTAATAATAGATCTCCATCTTATTTAATCGCTCCTAGATGATTCCACTTATCAATTTTCGATACAATAGATTATTAGGCTCTCAGGATTATCATACAGTGTTTGAATGATCTATATATTTTTCAATATTCTTCTTCACATTCCTCTATGTATTTATATTCATAAAATTATCAATTCATTAATAAAGGGTATAAAATTTTAGGTTGGTTGGAATCAACACGGCTAACCAGTTGACCTTAAAAATTCAATGTTACATAGTTATATTGTGCTCAAAAAATGAATGGATGTTCCAAATGATATAGATACATGCCACTATGTCCTTATTTTATTTATGGATCTCCATAGGGAATATATTAAAGTAATGTTACAATATGCATTCTTTATTTTACAGAAAATTTATATAATGAATCATTGATTTTTTTTCATTATACCATGTATATTTTGTTTATGATAGGTTATTTTTGTATGAAATATTTCGTGATTGTCATTGTAAAATAAAATAGAGGATTCTGGAAATTTCATACAACGAATCATCTCAGGAATGTTGATGGGAATGTAATCCTCAACACAATAGTTACGTATGCGCACATTGTATAATAAGATACATGGAAATATTTCAATTGTCTTCATGATGAGAAATCATTTCATGTGAATTGTAGTTGATAATATTTTATTAGATATTATTTGTTTTATCCACTTATATTCAAAATTATTAATTTATGAAATAGAAATGGTGTTTTGAGAATAAATGTGGAACAAAACCAATGTACCAAAACCATACAGAAATAATGGGGTACACATTACTTGAAAAAAATGTATGTATTTTAGATTTATAATAAAAGATTCTTGTTATTTAAAAAAATATATGTTACATTGTTTTTATATATATTGATGAATAAAAATATGAATCCACTTTCATCACATATCATGTGCTATTGAATGAGGTATATATAAATAAAGAGGGTAAACTAGTTGATGGAAATGCATAATCAATATGGGAATTATGTGTAAGTATGAAATAATAGTAATTTTTTATGAATTATAATAAAATAAAAGAAAAAATATCTATTTATATTCATATGTTTTTTATAATGTTTAGACACTATAATTTTCCATTTTTATACATGAAGGAAAACTACTTTTAGTACCTTTGAGGAATCTAGAAAAATTTAGTTGCATTAGAGGTGTGGTTTTTGGATTATCATCTCGAACATATTGTGAGAAGACAAAGATGTAAAGAGATACATATGATATGACGAAATGACTAAAATGATGGATAGATTATTTGTAAGATATTATTGTAAATTCTTTTTTGGAGGACAAATATATACGAAAGGAACAAATCGAACTGAAAGTGGAACAAATATTAGTACATGAAAATACTATTGACCCCACTAGCTTTGAGCCTATTTATTCCCACAACTACTTATCATACTCCATGTAATTAACTTTTTAATTACTATTTATCTTAAATGTGGATAAAATAACTATTGATAATAATATATTACTAAAATTTTATAGGGTGATTCTATATTTGATTTATATCTATCAACACCAGAAAAATTTATTTGTTGTGAAATGTGTGGTTTATAATATCATAGGATACATGCTGCACAAAAAAAACAACTCCAAAAATATCACATGAGAGTGTGGATTAATGTTTCTCATGATACGAGCACTAGGAATCATATTCTACTTGATAATATGGATATACTACGGTCGATAATGTAATTGGATCACTCATAGCATTGTTTTCTAATTTTATAAAGACACACGAGGCAGGATATTAACAATTTTTTCGAATGAGAAAGAATTATTAGTTGATTAAAAATTTACAAAATGAGGTATAGTGTTATATAGGGATACATTTATAGGGATATGGAAGAATAGATCAAGAAAATCCAATGAATAAACCATAAAATCAAAAGGAAATGTTAAGAGTACTTTCTCTCTACCTTTTTCTTTATTTCATATATTAACATTAAATGTTCGTTCAAACACAATATTAAAAAATTAAAATATGTCTAAAATTTAATATGAAAACGAAATATTTGGAGATTTCAATATATACGTGGTTGGTCAGGAGAGTATAAATGAGACTATCAAGTTTGAATGGATGAGAGACATAGTTGTGAATAAATATATTATTTGAATTTTAATAATTTATTTTTCAAAAAAATGATATACTATATTAATAATAGTTAATAAATATTAATAATTTCAATTACATATATATTACTACTATATAAAGTTAAAACCCAATGAAACAAAAATTGGACTCATTAATCCCTATGGTATTTATATTCGTGAACTGTTTTTTGAATTCAAAGAAATTTAAAGGAAAGAATGTTGTACTAAGTGATGAATTTGTGAAGAAAATAACATATTCCAATCACATATTGGTGTCTACAATACATGAGTGAGACTCTACAAGCTAATCATATTAAATATATTTATCTTTTCTTTATTATTTTATTGGAAGCAATAGATTATCATCATAATCAATTTTGAGAACATAATGTTTATTGTTTGCATCAAATCCATGTATTTCCATCAAACCAACCACACATGATGACTAATGTGATTAATTAATGAACTGTAATAAATATTTTATAGGAAAAATTTAAATTATGTGTTTCAGTATATTTTTCAATGGGATTTTTGTTATAATAGGGTAATCTATAAATATAGGCTAAATCATGGCATGAGGTTGGTGACTGAACAAAAAAAGCCTAAGGATTCCTTAAAAAACATATTAAGGTATACATAATACGATTTTACTACCAAATCATATTTCAAAACAATTAACTATTTATTCAATATTAATTCTATGTCTAAAGAAAAATATTGACAATGATTGTGGATATTACATTTGAAATTTATAGAAGATATCATATACCAACAAAATTCTGGCATCCTTGAACATGTAATGTCTAAAGGAAATTACAATGTCATGACCCCCCTAAACCAAAAGGAGGGATGGGTTAGCAGATTTACAATCCCTTACTTCTTTATGATTAAGGATATATAATGACCCCTAAATCCAGCCTTCAATAGGTCCAAGAGTGGTGACCAGCACCAAGGTTATAGAATCACAATCTAAATGGATGGAATTACCCTTTTTCTTTTAGTAGGATCACTAGATAAGATATTAAATCCCACAACACCAAAACTGAATGTGCAAATACGGCTGAAAGTAAACCATCCCCATATGCATGTTCAGAAGTAAATGGTAGAAGTCGCAAAACTCCAAAGGTAAAAGGATTCCAAGAAAAAGGAATACAACAACAATAACTTCCCTAAAGGTCCAAGCTAGTACGGCCCCGCATGATCCCTGAAGTCCTCCTGGAAACCTAAAAGCAGTTTTACAAACATAGGGTGAGCATACAAGTATACTCATAAGAGAAAACCAAAGACTCTCGTGCACACGTGAGGTGACATTCTAATGTCACATGGAAAGAGAAGTGACTGAAACACCTAACAAGGAAATTATATCCACCTAAACCTCACCAAGCCACACTCCCCAAATAACGCAAACCAATTAACATATAGTAATGGCACATAGATATTTGGGTACCCCGCACCACTTTCCCACTGGTTATTGAAGACATCCTACGCATCGAACCAATCCCTCCATTCTCACCGCAGTCCCACTACCACACCTCCACCCGCACACACCTGGGCCATATCCTCAACACAGTCCCACTGCCAAAACCCGCCCGCACACACCTGGTCCACAACAACTATCCCACGTAACCATACCCACAAACACCTGGGTCAAAACAACTAATGACACCCCCGAAGACACATGGGCCTCATCCCGGAGACACTTGGGAAATAACCTACCCGCAAACAACATGGCCAACAAGCACAACTACCCTTCCCAAAGATTATTGGGATAATAATGGACTGTAGTCCATCACTGCCTTCCCAAAGTGTCTTGGGCTATTCGGGAAAGGGATCAGAAAATGAGATAATTACCAGCCACTCATAGGTGTGTTGGGAAAAACACCATCCCCCATGAAATGGGGGTGTTCGGAACTAAAGTTGTCAACATGGGTGGGGTGAAAATAAGAATCATGAAAGCTACAAATATATGAATAGGTAACAAACACTCATCCCAACGTATGGGTTCAAAAACCTATTCACAAACACCCTCATTACTGGTCATTCATGAAAGAACAGCAAAACACTCACATCCAAGTCACAAATCATTTCCAAAACCAATTCCCATTTAAACTGTTCATGTTTTCATATTCATGTACCCCCATTTAGGTGAATTCTACAGTACTGTGAAAATAACAGGAAAAATTGCAAGCCATAGAAAAAAACATTCAAACAACAACATAATCATTCACAACCGGTTCTCTTGTAAAGTCACAACAACAAGGGATAAGTGAGATCCCTCAAATTACTGGAACCAAAGAAACCCCTGAGACACATCCCCATGTCTTCAAAAATACTAGAGCCAAAGGTTTCACAATAAAAGATGATTCCACCCCCAATTTGTGATATAAGCAGAGTAACCACACAGCCTCAGATTCACCACCAGAAAAAGTATAACAACAAGGGATCACATCCCCACCCATATCACCCCAGCAAACTAAGCCCCCATCCATGAAAACCATATGGTCACCCACAATCGGTCCATGAAAGAAACAACCAAACCGCTACAGCCAGCACACGATAGGTCCATGCAGGTATTTTCATATTTAAAAGATTTAACACAGTTCATGGTTTCAATTCCACTGTGCTTTAACCTAGGTTATCACAGAAAAGGGTTGATCCTTGTGCATTAAATTTATTTAACCGAGTATACGTAATTATCCATATCCATGCTACGGTTATTTAAACATCCAGGAGTACCGAGGTTCGTTAGTGCACATAAAAAGACCACTAACATCAATGATTTTCAGTGGGCATAGACCCATACAATTCACAACACATATAAACATAAGAGAGTATAACAGATCATCGATCACACCCCCCCTTTCATTCATTAAAGGTTTGTTCATTATATTCATTAATATTGGTTTCATCAATTTTCACAGAGGAAAAAGTATGCCCACCCCGTATGATACACCAAAAGGATAGACGATGGATAAAATCACTACTTTATTGATCAAGGATCGACGATTTTCTCCATGCGCCAAGAACAGGGAATGCACGATTTGCAGGGGAGGGATGTCAGGATCTCCAAGGACGAGCTGACAACTTTATCTTAGAAGAACCCCATGTCTCGGAAAGATGGGACTTTAATCAATCCATAGAGAAGAGGGATGTTTGAAAAAATGGAAAAAGGGGGAATGATAACTTCTTCTGCGATATATAGATAAAATCCTATTGTTACGCTATATGAGAAATTTGAATGCTTTAAATTTGGATCGTGATTCCCCACACGAAAGGGTGGTTACATAAGAGTGAATTAATTTTAATTTAATAGGGAGGGTTCTTGGGATTTTTAAATATTAGTTATGGGTTAAAATACGGCCATGAAACAACCAAGAAAGTCAAAAAGGCCTAAAATAGGCATTATGGGAAAACCCGAAAGGGCTGAATAACACCAATCGGTCGCACCGATCGTTCGCACTCTGAAATTTGGAAAAGGGAGGGGTCATGAGGGTCTGGTCCATTACATTTGATACCTCTCAAACCATTCTCATCCTCGAGAATCACAACCCAGACCGAAGGAAAGAGGGGGGTCCGAACAACCACACTGGAAGATACCTCTCAAGAGTGAACCTCTCAGATAGAGGAACACCTTACCCCCTGAACAAAAACAAACACCCTACCGGTCCTTTCCCCATGAAACCATGCAAAAAAAGGTTAATCCATCTGATCTAGTTGGAGAGGGGTTTCCCGTCCTCCTTGTTAAGATACTATCTGCTTTGGGGGCACTGACTCTCCTGCACGGGTTTAGGTGCATCTGCTTTATTGCGTCTTAACTACGGATCAGGTCCTACCATCCCCATTCATTAGGAAACTTCACACACACATCCACAGAAATGTAAAATGCACATCCATAACCAACAAGGTAAGCATTACATAGTATACAAGTACCGACCAAACCGGATAAAACTCAAAACAGCTCGGGGTATTGGGCATGCAACTCTGTTTCCCTCTCCCATGTACTCTCCTCAACCCCACCATGTCTCAATAATACAAGAACCAAGGGAATGGTTCTTCAATAAAAAACCTTCTCCTCACGACCCTCTATCATCACTTGTCATTCCACAAAGGTTGAATCATCTTCGATAACTAGATCTCCCCAGTCAAGAACGTGAAAATCATTGTGCAGATACAGACGAAGCTGGGACACATGGAAGACATCGTGAAACCTTTATAGCTGTGGTGGCAACACCAACTGATAATCCACCTCGCAGACCCGGTGCACCACCTCGAAGGGTTGGACGAACCTGGGAGGGAGCTTAAATCCCCTTCCAAACCTCCATTATCCACGCCGAGGGGTCGCCTTCAAGAACACGTGGTCCCTGACCTCGAACTCCACGGGCCTTCTCCTATCATCGGCATATGACTTATGATGGTCATGATCCGCCTTCATCCTCTCTCGTATAAGCTAAATCTTCTCTATTGTGCTCTGCACCACCTCTAGGACTAGAACACCCACTTCCCCAACTTCAGTCCGACACAGGGTTGAACGACACGACCTTCCATATAGGACTTCGAACGGAGCCATTCCAATGGTAGACTGATAGCTATTATTGTAGGTGAACTCTACTAGAGGAAAGTGTCTCACCCATGATCCCTCTAAGTCCATAATGAATGCTCAGAGCATATATTCTAAGGTTTGGATGGTGCGCTCTGTCTTCCCATCTGTTTGGGGGTGGAAGGAATTGCTAAGGCGCAGCTGGGTGCCAAAATCATGCTGCAAACCCCTCCAGAATCGTGTGGTAAATCTTGCATCCCTATCTAAGACTACAGACACCGGAACTCCATTCAACTACAATACCTCGTTCACATACCTTCTTGATAGAGCGTCCACTGCACTCGACTCCTTGAATGCCAGAAGTGAGCCGATTTTTTCATCCAGTCCACTATTACCCATATGGCGTCGCAGCCCCCTAGAACATTGGGTAGTCAGGTGAAGAAATTCATCGAGATGTACTCTCAAATCCACTCGGGGACATCTAAAGTTTGCAACAACCCCCCTGGATCACGGTGTTCAGCCTTCACCTACTGACATACTAGGCACGTGGCTACAAACTCTACCCCTGCTCGCATTACCCCAGGCCACCAAAACTGTCTTCTCAAACCCTGGTACATCTGGGAAAATCATGGGTGTACTGCTATGGGTGAGTTGTGGAACTAACTAAGAATCCTATCGTGCCTTGCCTCTGGAATGAACAACATACCAAGGAAAAGCATTCAATTTTGATCATCCTCTGTCCACCCTTCCGGAGCATCATCTTTTCTAACCCGGTCGCGCGTCACTTCACTCTCCGAGTCTCCTCACCGAGACTCCTCCATTGGACGAAATAGAGAAGATTGTACTGTCATCTGATACAGGAACCCTCTACCATTATCCATCCTCGCATTCTGGTGTATGACAGCCAACTCCTCCATCTCTTTCCAAGCATCTGCCGACTGTCAGACGACATCCTTCTGCGACATCCCGCTCAAAGCATCGGCCAGTACATTTCATTTTCTTGAAGTGTAGGAAATCTTGAATTCGTAGTCCTGGAGGAACTCAATCCAACTTCGCTTCTATAAGTTTAGGTCCCACTGGGAAAAGATATACCTCATTATTTTGTGATCCGTGAAGACCACAAAGCATTCTCCAATGAGGTAATGCTGCCACAAATTTAGTGCAAAAACGACCGCTGAAAGCTCCAGATCGTGGGTGGAATAATTATGCTCATGATGTAATAGCTGCCCAGACCCATAAGAGATCACCCCTTGTCACTGAATCAACACACATCCGAGGCCTTTCCCTGAAGCATCACAGAAAACCTCATACGTAGCACCTTATTCTGGTAGTCTCAACACTTTGGCACTAACCAAGTTCTCCTTCAGATAGTTTAAGGTTGTCTCGCACTGCTCACTCTACATGAAAACCTGGCCCTTCTTGGTCAAGGCTACAAAGGGGCTGCAACACGGGAGAATTTGGGTATGAGCATCCAATTGTAACATGTCAGCCCGAGGAAACTACGAACATATGCCACGTTCTTGGGTGCTTCCCAAGAAACAACCACCTCAACCTTTGATGGGTCCAACACTACCCCCTAATCGGAAACTACATGCCCAAGGAAGTGCACTTCTCACATCCAGAACATGCATTTTGACAACCTCCCATAGTGCTAGCACTATCGGAGGACCTCCAAAACCATCCTTAGGTGCTACACATTGTCCTCCTCTGATCTTGAATAGATCAGGATGTATTTGTTGAACACTACTATGAACTGATCCCGGTTCTCCTAGAAGATGGATTTCATATGCCCCACGAACACAGCTGGAGTGTTCGTAACACCGAAAGGCATGAATATAAACTTGAAGTTCACATACCTACACCCGAAGGCCATCTTCGAGATGTCTCCCTCCTTCACCCTCAACTGGTGATATTCAGACCACAGGTCGATCTTCGAGAACCATCCTTCCCCTTTCAGCTGGTCAAAAAGAGCTTTTTTCCTCGGAAGAGGGTAACGATTCTTGATCGTTACCTGATTCAGCGTCCTGTAGTCTATGAACAACCTGAGACCACCATCTTCCTTCTTTTCGAACAAGAATGGATCACCCCATGGTGATTCACTTGGTCAAACATAACCCCTCTTCATCAGATCGTCAATCTGAATCCACAACTCTCGTAGCTCCGAAGGTTCCATCCGGTAGGGATCCATCGAAATCGGATGAGCACCAGGCTGCAAGTCTATCCCAAAAATGATATCACGTCAAAGGGGTAGAGTCATCACCACCCCAGGGAAGACATCCATAAACTCACTGACGATCCTCGGTACCTCCACAATCTCATCATCTACTGACTCCACAGACAGCTCGGCTAACATGGAGAGGAGGAGTTCCTCTCGCCTACTGCACTTCCGGCCGCTCTGATCACCAGTGAAAGTAACATGTTGGCCACCCATGTCTCAGAACACAACCCTTACTCGGAAGCATACGATGACAGCACACATAGAGAACATCCAATAAATACCTAGGATGACATCGTATGGCTGTATTTGTAGCAGTAGTAGATCCATGGCCGACTGATGTGGCCCTATCATCAGTCTACATCCTCAACAAACATATAAAAAGTCGGTCTGACCTCCAACTGATGTGCTCAGCACCAGGGGAACTGGAAGTATCTTGGTATCTAGACCAGATCACGGGCAAGACTGGGTTCAAGAAAGGAGTGTGAAGCTCTAGTATCAAACAAGGTGTATGCAAGGGTACTGAACAAACTGATCGTACCTTGAACGACCTCCGGTCCTGTTGGAACTGCTTCCTCAGTGGTGTGAAACTACCCACGCCATGCTCCTCTACCCCTCGGCTATCGGCCACCTCCCCCACCACGCCCTGGTCGAGTTCCCTGAGGAACGCCCTGAGGTCGGCCTCCTCCCACAACGTTTTCCCTCAGAGGAGAAGGAGCTTGCTTCCTCTGCTGCTGCTGTGTAAAGGGCCTTGCTGGAAGCTTCTACTGAGGTGGTTGCTGGGCATTCCCATTGCCATCATATTGCACTCTATCTGGGGAATGGTTCCGAAGGTGCCCATGGATATCACAGAAGAAGTATCTCGGTCCAGGTCCCGAAGGAAAGGGGCGATGGATGGGAGATCGGAACTGAAACTGATGGGGAATGCACCCTGTCGGTCGAAACCTAGAGAGCCCTCATGCTTGAGTCCTGGTGCGGACAGCCTTCCCTTTTGATAATCCAAGCCGGATCCCCTCTCTTGATACACCCCATAGCGTGTGCATCCTCTCCACAACTTCGGCCTTCTTCTGGACCTCCAAGTATGTTGGAAAGGTAATGGGGGTAACAGTGTATGGAAGAGAAGGTCAGAGTGCCACCTCTAAACGTCTCTCCCGATACTCGTCATCCGAAATGAGGTCCGGAGCCAAGAGGTGGAAATCCATGAAATTGATCCCCAGCTCCCTTACTGACATACTCCTTTGCTGGAGGGAGTGTATCTTTTTCCTATTCTCTGCCTTCATCATAGAAGAGAGGAATTCCACCAGGAACTCCTTCTAGAAATCAGCCCATGCCACCTCAGCCTCTCTCTTCTCACCCAGGTAGAGCTTCCACCACCGACGCGCTGATCCCCGCATCTAGCTGAAGACCAGAGGAAACCAGTACTCGGTCGGATCCCAAATCAATCTGATGTCTTTTACTAGCTCCTCGAGCCATCTCTCCGTCTTTATATGTGAGGTACTGCCCTCGTACTTCCCGAGGGTCTGTCGCTGAAAGTATTGAAGCATATTATACCACTGATCATCCTCATCCTCTCGGTCGATCCTCTACCGATCAGCCATGTCGACTTCCTGGTCCTTGATCGCCCGCATCAGTCGTGGTCATCTCCGAGGTTCCAAAACTGTAGGGTAAACAAGGAATTCCTAAGCCCAAGTAGTGCAGAATACTTATATTAAAAAAAATTATTAAACTTCTAATTCATTTCAATCCCCAAACACCCCCATAAACATGAGAATACAAGTCATTATGATGCATGTACCTTCCCTAGGGTATCTACCCTTAAATCAGTGTAGTAACACTTTGTTGTTCAGTAGGTCCAGAGTCCAATCATCGGATCACGGGGGGCCCTTAAATCCCAGGTCCTATCCGGTCTTCCCTGGCCTAATTCACACACCCAGGTTACCCAACACTATTTCCTTAACATCCAATGTAATCCTCACTGTGACTAACTCCAGACTCCATCCTATCTTTCAAACCCCCAAGGATACCATTCTGTCACGACCTGCCTTCACCAGAAGGTGGGAAGGGTCAGCAGATTGAAATGCCCTTCCTTCTTGAAGTTGAAGGATAGATAATGACCCCTGAAACCCGCCATCAATAGGTCCTGGTGTGTCGACAATAAACAAGTGTATAGAATCACACACTAAATGGAAGGCATTACTCTTTTTCTTTTAAAATTATCGGGAGATAAGATTGTAAATCCCACAACAACAAAACTGAAAGTAAAAATATGGATGAAAGTAAACCATCCCCATATGCATGTTCAAAAGTAAAAGTTATAAGTCACAAAACTCCAAAGGTAAAAGGATACCAAGAAAAATGAAAACAACAACAACAACTGCCCCAATGGTCCAAGCTAGTATGGCCCCACACGATCCTTGAAGTCCTCCTGGAATCCTGAATGGAGTTTTACATACGTAGGGTGAGCATACAAGTATAGTCAATAGGGAAAACCAAAGACTCGCGTGCACAAGTGAGGTGACATTCTAATGTCCCGTGGAATGAGAAGTAACTAAAACACCTAACAAGGAAAAGTTATCCACCTGAACCTCACCAAAGAATGCTCCCCAAATAACGCAAATCATGTAACATATAGTAATAGCACATTGATATTTGGATACCTTCACCACTTTCATACTGGTTACTGAATACATCCTATGCATCGAACCAATCCTGCCATTCTCACAGCAGTCCCACTGCCAAACCTCCATGTGCACACACCTGGGCCATAACCTCAACGCAATCCCACTGCCAAACCCCACCTACACATACCCAGGCCACAAAAACAATCCTGTGTAATCATACCCGCAATCACCTAGCTCAGAACAACTAATGTCACGCACAAAGAAACCTGGGCCTCATCATGAACACACTTGGGAAACAAACTACCCACAAAAACCTGGGCCAACTAGCACAACTACCCTACCCGAAGATTCTTGGTTTAATAATGGACTTCAAGCCATCAGAGCCTACCCAAAGATTCTTGGGCTATTCTGGAAAGGGAACTGAAAATGAGTTAATAACCAGCCACTCATAGGAGTGTTGGTGAAAACACCCTCCCCCATGAAATGGGGGTGTTCGGCACTGAAGTGCTCAACATGGGTGGGGCATGAATAAGAAATATGAAAGCTATAGATATATTTATTGGTACAAAACACACATTCCAACCTAGGGGTTCCAAAACCTAAGCACAAACACCGTCGTTAATTCTCGTTCATGAAAGAACAACACGACACTCACCGCCAAGCCACAACACATTCCCAAAAGCAATTCCCAGTTAAACTGTTCCTGTTTTCATATTAAAGTAACCCCATTATAGAGAATTCTACACTAATGGGAAAGAAATAGGCAAAACCGCAAGCCAGAGAAAGAAAACAGTCAAACAACAACCTAAACATCCACACCTGGTTCTCTTGTAATGTAACAACAACAAGGGAAAAGTTAGATCTCTCCAAGTAAGGGAACCAAAGAAGCCCCAGAGACACATCCACATGTCCCCAAAAATCCAAGAGCCAAATTTTCTCAACAACAGAGGATTTCACCCCAATCCATGATATAAGAAGTGTAACCAAACAGCCTCAAATTCACCACCAATGAATGTATAACAACAGGGGATCCCATGCCCACCCATATCACCCCAGCAAACTAATCCCCCTTCCTAGAAAACCATAAGGTCACCCGCAATCGGCCCATAAAAGAAACAGCCAAACCGCTACCCCCAACACACGACAGGTTCATGCAGACATTTTTAGATTTAAAAGATTTAACACACTCCATGGTTTCAATTCCACTATGCTTTAACCAGGGTTATCATAGAAAAGTCTTGATCCTGGTGCTTTCAATTTATTTAACCGAGTATACGTAATTAACCAATTCCATGCTAAGGTTATTAAAACATCCAGGAGCACCGAGGTTCATTAGTGCACAGAGAAAGACCACTAATGGACATGATTTTTAGTGGGAATAGGCCCGTACAAGTCACAACACATATCAACATAATAGATTATAGAAGAAAATTGATCACACCCCCCTTTTCATTCATTAATGTTCTGGTCATTATCTTCATTAAGTTCGGTTTCAGCAATTTCCACAGAGACAAAAGTATGCCCACCTCGTATGATACATAGAAATAAGAGACGAAGAGAAAATCCCTACTTGATTGATCATGGATCGACGTTTTTCTCCATGCACCAAGAAAAGGGAATGCCAGATTTGCAGGGGAGGGACGTCGGGAACTCTAATGACGAGAGAAGACTTCAGGATAAGCGCACCACAAGTCTCGGGATGAAGGGACTTCATGCGCTCCCTGGAGAATAGAGAAGTCTGTCAAAATAGAAGAAGGGGGAAGAAGAACTTCTTCTGTGATATATAGATAAAATACCATTGTTACGGGATATGAGAAATTTGAATGCTTTAAATTCGGATCGTGATTCCCCACGCTGTCGGATCGTCATCTATTTCTTTCATCATTATTTTCAGGATATCATATTCTATAGGTTGGATTATAATGAAAAAGTTTATTCCATATCTATTATTTATAAAACTCTTACAAAACATTACATGAATTTTTTAAATATCTATTTTGGATAAATTATTACTAAGTTTCAATATCATCATTTAAAACCACTATCTTCCATTTTTCCATAACATTTACTTTTTCCATAGCAATTTGTTTTTTCTAGGATATATGTTTAGTCCACACAATCAATCATTCGTTCTTTACCTGATTAGATTGTTTAGTCTTATCATTTAGATGATTTGTATATATAGAAGTGTATAACCTTCTTTTAACATTATAAAAATCATATTCAGGGAGTCTAGTCACAAATTCCTTGTTATAGTGACTTTATTGTTAATATCTTCTACAATATTCTTATAATAATCCAAATATGTTTTATTTAGATAAATCTGGTAAATTTCTAACACTAGATTGCATATCAATTAAATATTTCATTGAATTATCACCAATGTTTCCCCTTGGTTCGTTAATATTCCAAAATAATGAAATATTAAACCAGTAATTAAAGGCCAACTGTCCATACCTTCCACAACATGACTAATAAACTTCTTAAAATTGGTCATTTATTTTATAAGCAATCTATCTAGAATTATTTCATTGTTATCTTGATACAAACTGAGCCTTTTCTACCAAAGGTAAATTATTTTTACATGTCTATTTTTTTACTTTAATATTGAATCATGCATATCATCATTCTTCATGTTCCATGTATGTTTATACTAATTTTTAACCCTACACATTAAATAATAACAGATATATTTGTTGATTTATTAAGATATGGTTTTACCTTACTAATGGTCTCCATTATCTTAATAACATTTGAAGATTCACCTATGCCCTCAACTGTCATATTGAATTATTCACAGAGTTTTTCAGCTCATTTTTAACAATTAGTCAAATAGATAATATCTCACCTATATTTAATTTCTTTGTAGTCATCATCTCTTTAACTTCACATATAATATTCTCTGTATCAACTTCTCTAAGCATGTGGTTCTTTATCTCATCAACTTAGGTTACTTCCTTCTTGATCAACTCCTATTCTTTTCCATACTCATTGTTATTATACCTCAGTTTCTTATTTTTTTTTCTTTATTGTGTTCTATAGTTTATTCAACATAAGATTAAAACTTTCCATTTATCTCTTAATTAAGTTATAGAATTTTTTCATTATCATAATCATTTCATGATGAGCAAAATCCTTTCATAACATGATCAAAGAATGTGACATCATTATTTGAAGTTCTATATGATTCACTCTTGTTTTTCGTACTCATATAACTTCTTCTTTTGATTGATTAATTCTTCTTTTAGTTCATACTATTTTTTTATAATTTTTTCCTCAAATATTCTTTATATAATTCAGATTCTTCAAAATTATTATTTAGGAATTCAATATAACAAATATCATAACAATTATTAAATCTAATAATTTCTATAACATTGTATTTAAATTTTCATTAATTAAATATCATTGATAAAAGAGTAAAAAAAATTATGTCTTACTTATCCTCATCATCATCTAAATCACATGGTTCAACAACCTCTTCTTATTTGGCTTTTTATATTCTGACAGATTCAAAGGTTGTATCAGAATTTTAATTATTCTTGAGTGATAAATCTCTTCAAATCTTATAATATATGATTATATTGTATAAATCTTTAAGTGTCCAGTTTTATCGTTCTTATAGGGATAATATTTTTGAATTAAACTAATCAAAAAAATTTCTCATTGGTATTTTTTTACAGTAATGGATTCCTATATCATATCAAGAAAACCGAATATTTTACTAACGTTCTCATTTGGCCCAAAAAAATTAATCATCAATGGTTTTATCATACTTCGTTACTATTTATTGTAATTCTATCGTCCAATCATGTAGCTTGGACTCCATTACATTGATATATAATTCATATCTACTTCTTAATTTATCCAATGGTTCCATTGGTATTTAAGGATTTTTTATTTTTTGTATACCTTTTTAGAGGGGGTTATCAAGATGTAATTTTTCATCTTTTCATATAAATTTAAATTTCTTTTAACATATTGAGTCATAAAACCACCTTCAACAATGTGTTGAAATCTCACAATATTAGTATCTATGACTTGTAGGACGAGTGAATGAAGGTTGGGTAACACCTTATTCCTCTAACTGTGGTAATTTGTTCCATTAATGTTAGGTAATCCAACGTTATTGGTAGAATTTAGATTATCCATTTCTCGTAAATTGAATCCATGGATGTTTAGAAGGAACCTTAATGATTTGATACCAATTATAGATATAAAGTTT
Source organism: Viscum album (assembly GCA_963277665.1). NCBI lineage: Eukaryota > Viridiplantae > Streptophyta > Magnoliopsida > Santalales > Viscaceae > Viscum > Viscum album. The sequence goes on from OY728132.1 coordinate 921,284,366, forward strand.
ATGTTTAGTACTACTATGGGGGATGGGATGAATTATTGCTACTATATTTTATGTATTCTTCTAAACTAAAACATTGGAACTTTTTAAGGTTCTAAATCAACTTACAGGTAACTCGGATCCATAAATCATGATCATTGACCATATAAATAGAGATAAGTGTATAATATTTACATAGTTTAGATGAACAGACTTCAACTTTATATGTTGGTTATACCCCTAAACTTGGATTCTACACTATTTTCAACAATAATCGTTCAAAATAGTGTACAATGTTATATCCACATCTTCCAGAGACCACGATAAGACAAAATATCTCTTCAAAAAAATACCCAGAAAAGAAATTCCATGGAGATCTCGTGGTGATCTCTATAACATTAGATGTTGTCCTCTACCATGAGAAGATGGATTAGTATTTCTACATGTGTACTCCCTCAGAGATTTTAGTATGTCTATGGGTCCTGATAGTTCCTCTAGATATTTATTGATCTAGATATTCATTATCCTTTGTGAACACTCTAGTTAATAATAGATCTCTATCTTATTTAATCGCCCCTAGATTTTTCCATGTTTCACTTCTCCGTAGAACGGAGTATTAGGCTCTCAGAATTCTCATACAGTGCTTGAATGTTCTATATATTGTTCAAGATTATTCTTCACATTCCTATATGTATTTATTTTCATAAAATTACCAATTCATTAATAAAGGGTATAAAATTTGAGTTTGGTTGTGATCAATACAGCCAACCTGTTGACCTTAACAAGTCAATGTTACAAAGTTATATTGTCCTCAAAAATAGATTAGATGTTCCAAATGATATAGATTCATTCCACTATGTCATTATTTTAGTTATGGATCCTCTTATGAAACATTGATTTTTTCAGTATACCTTGTATATTTTTTTTATGATAGGTTATTTTTATAAGAAATATATCGTGATTCTCATTGTAAAATAAAATAGAAGATTCTGGACATTTCTTACAATGAATCATCTCAGGAATGTTGAGGGGAATGTAATCCTCAAAACAACAGTTACGTATGCGCACATTGTAAAATAAGATACATGGAAATATTTCAATTGTATTCAGGATTAGAAATCATTTCAGGTGAATTGTAGTTGATAATATTTTATTTGATATTATTTATTTTATCCACTTTTATTCAAAATAATTAATTTATGAAATAGAAATGTTGTTTTGAGAATAAATGTGCAACAAAACCAATGTACCACAACCATAATGAAATAATGGGGTAAACATTACATGAAAATAAAATGGTATGCATTTTACATTTACAATAAAAGTATATTGTTATTTAAAAAATATATGTTTCATTGATGAATCAAAATCTGAATCCACTTTCATCACATATCATGTGCCATTGAATGAGGCATATATAAATAAAGATGGAAAATTAGTTGACGGAAATCCATAACCAATGTGGGAATTCTGTGTAAGTATGAAATAATATTAATTTTTTATGAATTATAATAGTATAAAATAAAAATATCTATTTGTATTCATATGTTTTTTATACTGTTTAGACACTATAATTTTCATTGATTGTACATGAAGGAAAACTAGTTTTAGTTGCTTTGAGGATGCTAGAACAATATTGTTTCATTAGAGGTTTGGTTTTTGGATTTTCATCTCGAATATATTGTAAGAAGACAAAGTTGTAAAGAGATACATATTATATGATTAAAGGACTAAAATTATCGATAGATTATTTGGAAGATATTATTGAAAATTCTAGTTTGGAGGACCAATATATATGAAAAGGAAAAATCGAATTGAAAGTGGAACAAAGATTAGTACATGAAAATCCTAATGACCCCACTAGGATTTGAGCATATTCAATCCCCACAACAACGTACCATACTCAATGTAATCAATTTTTTAATTATTATATATCTTAAATGTGAATAAAATAAATATTGATAACATTATATTACTAAAATTTTATAGGGTGATTCATTATTTGATTTATATCTATCAACACCAAGAAAAATTAATTTTTGTGATGGGTATGGTGTATAATATCAAAGGATACATGCTGCATAGAAAAACAACTCCAAAAATATCATATGAGAGTGTAGATTAATGTTTCTCACGATACGAGCACTAAGATTCAAATTCTACTTGATGATCTCGATATACTACGGTCGATAATGTAATTGGAACATTCATAGCATTGTTTTCTAATATTACAAAGACACATGAGGCATGTTATTAACAATTTTTTCAAATTAGAAACCATTAATAGTTGATTAAAAATGTCCAAAATGAGGTACAGTGTTGTAAATGGATAAATTTATAGGGAAATGGAAGATTAGATAAAGATAGTCCAATGAATCAACCATGAAATCAAAAGGAAATTATGAGATTACTTTCTCCCTACCTTTTTAATTATTTCATATATTAACATTACAAGTTCATAAAAACACAATATTAAAAAATGGAAATATTTCGAAAATTTAATATGAAAAGGAAATATATGGAGATTTCATTATATACGTGGTTGGTCAGGAGAGTATAAATGAGACTATCAAGATTGAATGGATGGGAGACATAGTTGTGAATAAATATATTTGGTGAATTTTAAAAATTTATTTATCTAAAAAATTATATATTATATTAATTATAGTTAATAAATATTAATAATTTCTATTGAATATATATTACTACTATATAAAGTTAAAACCCAATGAAAAACAAATTGGACTCATTAATCCTTACGTTATTTATATGCGTGACCTTTTTTTGTAATTCAATGAAATTGAATTGAATGAAAGTTGTACTAAGTAATGAATTTGAGAAGAAGATAACATATTCCAATCTCATATTGGTGTCTACAATACATGAGTGAGACTCTACAAGATAATCATATAAAATATATTTTTCTTTTCTTCATTATTTTTTTGGAAGCAATAGATGATCATCATAATCAATTTTGATAACCTAAATGTTTATTGTTTGGATCAAATACATGTACTTCCATCAACCCAACCACACATTATGATTAATGTGAGTCATTAATGCACTGTAATAAATATTTTATATATAAAATTTAAATTATATGTTTTAGTATATTTTTCAATTGGAATATTTTTATAATATGGTAATCTATAAATATAGACTAAATCATTGTATGAGGTTGGTTAATGAACAAAAAAAGACTAAGTATTTCTTCAATAAAAAATATATTAAGGTATACATAATAATATTTGACTACCAAATCATATTTCAAAACAATTTACTATTTATTCAATATTAATTCTATGATTAAATAAAAATATTGACAATGATTGTAAATATTACATTTGAAATTTTATAGAAGATATCATATACCAACAAAATTCTATCATCCTCAAACATGTAATGTCTAAAGGTAATGAAAATGTCACGACCCACCTTCACCAAATGGAGGGAAGGGTTAGCACATTGCCAAGCCCTCCATTCTTTAAGTTGAAGGAGAGATAATGACCCCTGAAACCCGCCTTCAATAGGTCCCGGAGTGGTGACCAGCACCAAGGGTATAGAATCACACTCTAAATGGAAGGAATTTCCCTTTTTCGTTTAATAGGATCATGATATAAGACAATAAATCCCAAAACATCAAAACTGAAAGTGAAAATACGGCTAAAAGTAAACCATCCCCATATTCATGTTCAAATGTAAGAGGTAAAAGTCACAAAACTCTAAAGTTAAGAGGATACAGAGAAAAAGGAAAACGACAATAGCAACTTCCCTAAAGGTCCAACATAGTACGGTCCCACACGATCCCTGATGTCCTCTTGGAAACTTGAAATTAGTTTTACATATGTAGGTTGAGAATATAAGTATACTCAGTAGGGAAAACCTAAGACGCTCGTGCACAAGTGAGGTGACATTCTAATTTCTCATGGAAAGAGAAGTAACTAAACCACCTTACATGGAAAAGCTATCCAACCGCACCTCACCAAGGCACGCTCCCAAAATAAGGAAAGTCAGGTAACATATAGTAATAGAACATAGATATTTGGGTACCCCGCACCACTTTTCCACTGGTTATTGAAGTCATCCTACACATCGAACCAATCCCACCATTCTCACCACAGTCCCACTGCCACACCTCTGTCTGCACAAACCTGGGCCATAACCTCAATGCAGTCCCACTGCCAAACCCCGCCTGCACACACCTGGGCCACAACAAATATCATGTGTAACCATACCTGAAAGAACCCGGGTAAGAACAACTAATGCCACGCCCGAAGACACCATGTCCTCATCCCGAAGACAATTGGGAAACAACCTACCCGCAAACACATGGGACAACCAGCACAACTACCCTTCTAGAAGATTATTGGGCTAATAATGGACTTCAGGCCATCACAGATGGCCCTAAGAGTATTTGGCTATTCTTGAACGGGAGAATAAAGGAGCTAATAACCAGCCACGCATATAAATGTTGTGAAAAATACCCTCCCCCAGGAAATAGGGTTTTTTGAGACTAAAGTTATCAAATTGGATGGGGTGCGATTAAGAAAAATGAAAACTACAGATAAATGTATTGGTAAAAACACTCATCCAAACCTAGAGGTTCCTAAACCTAAGCACAAACACCCCCGTTACTGATCATTCATGGAAGAATATAACATCACTCGCGGCCAAGCCACAACTCATTCCCAAATCCAATTCCCATTTAAATTGTTCCTCTTTTCATATTCAAGTAACCCCATTTAGGTGAATTCTACACTATTGGGAAAATAACAGGCAAAACTGAAAACCCGAGAAAGAAAACAGTCAAACAAAAACATAAACATTAACACATTGTTCTCTTGTAAAGTCATAACAACGAGGGATAAGTGAGATCCCTCAAAGTACGGAAACCAAAGAAAACCCCGAGACAAATCCCCATGTCCCCAAAAATCCAAGAGCCAAAGGTTTCTCAACAACAGAGGATTCCACCCAAAATTTTGATATTAGAAGATTAACCACATAGCCTCAGATTCACCACCAGCAAATGTATAAAAATAGTGGATCCCATCCCCACCTATATTACCCCAGAAAACTAAGACCCCATCCAGGAAAACCATATGGTCACCCACAAACGGCATGTGGAAGAAACAACAAAACCTCTACCACCAACACATGGCATTTCTGGGGGTGGAAGGTAGTGCTAAGGCTCAGCTGGGTACCAAAAACAGGCTGCAAACCCCTCCAGACTCGTGAGGTAAATCGTGCATCTCTATCCAAGACTACAGACCTCGGAACTCCATGTAACTGCACTACCACATTTGCATACCTTTGTGTTATTGCTTCCACTGCACTCGACTCCTTGATCACCAGAAAGTCAGCCGACTTTTTCAAACGGTCCACTATTACCTAGATTGCATCGCAGCCCCCTTGCACTTTGGGTAGTCCCGTGACGATAACCATCAAGATGTCGCCCCACTTCCAATCTGGGACATCTAAAGGTTGCAGCAACCAGCCTGAAACACGGTGTTTAGCCTTCACCTACTAACATACTAGGCACGTGGCCACAAACAATACCACTGTTCACTTTACCCTGGGCCACCAAAACTGTCTTTTCAGACCCTAGTACAACTTGAAAACATCTGGGTGTACCGCTAGGGGTGATTTTTTGAAGTCACTAAGAACCCTATCGCTCATTGCCTCCAAAAAGAACAAATTCCCACGGAAAAGAATCTGATTTTGATCATTCTATGTCCACCCTTCAGGAACAGCATCTTGGCAAACCCGGTGGCGCATCACTTCACTCTCTGAGACTCCCTGCTAAGACACCTCCACCTGACGCAACAAAGATGACTGTACTATTATATAATACATGCATCCTCTACCACTATCCATCCTCGCATCCAGGTGCAAGGCAACCAACTCCTCCATCACTTTCCAAGCATCCGCCGACTCTCGGACTGCATCCTTCTGTGACCTCCTTCTCAAAGCATCGACCACTACATTCCCTGTTCATGAAGTGTAGTAAATCTCAATGTCTTATTCCTGGAGGAACTCCAACCACCTTCATTGCCATAATTTTAGGTATCACTGGGAAAAGATATACCTCAATATTTTTTGACCTGTGAATACCACAAAGAGTTCTCCAATGAAGAAATGCCTCCACAAATTTAGTGTGAAAACGACCGCTATAATCTCTAGATCATGAGTGGAATAATTACGCTCATGAGGGCGTAGAATCCTAGACACATAAAAGTTCACCCTTTGTCACTACATCAACACACATCTGAGGCCTTTCCCTGAAGCATCACAGAACACCTCATACGCCCTCCCTTCTTCTGGTAGTCTCAGTGCTGGGGAACTACCAAACTTCTCCTTTAGATGGTTGAAGCCTATCTTGCACTGCTCACTCCACACGAAAACCTGGTCCTTCTTGGTCAAGGCTATCAAAGGGGCTGCAACTCGAACAATGTTGGGTACGAACCTGCACTAGTAACTGGCCAACCCGAGGGAACTACTAACCTCTGCCAAATTCTTGGGTACTTACAAAGAAACAATCGCCTCAACAATTGATGGGTCCACTGCTACCCCCTACTTGGACACTACGTGCCCAAGAAAGTGCACCTCTCACTTCTAGAACTTGCATTTCGACAACTTCCCATAGAACTGGTGCAGTTAGAGGACCTCCAAAACTGTCCATAGGTGCTCCATGTTGTCCTCCTCTGATCTTGAATAGATCAAGATGTCTTCGATGAACAATACTATTAACCGATCCAGGTACTCCTAGAAGACAGAGTTCATAATCCCCATGAACATAGCCAAAGCATTCGTAACGCCGAAAGGCATGACTACAAACTCAAAGTGCCCATATCTGAACCTGAAGGCTATCTTCGAGCTGTCTCCCTCCTTCACCATCAACCAGTGATATCCAGACCACAGGTCGATCTTCGAGAAGCACCCTGCCCCTTTCACCTGGTCAAAACAATCGTCTATACTTGGAAGAGGGTAAAGATTATTGATCGTTACCTGATTCCACCTCTTGTAGTCTATGCACAACCTGAGACCACCATCTGCCTTCTTCGCGAACAAGACTGTCGCTCCCCATGGTGACACACTTGGTCGAACATAACCCCTCTTCATCAGATCATCAATCGGAATCCTCATCTCTCGTAGATCTGAAGGTGACATCCGGTAGGGATCCATCGAAATCAGATGAGCACCAGGCTGCAAGTCTATCCCGAACTCGATATCACGGTGAGGGGGTAGAGTCGTCACCTACTTAGGGGTGATGTACATAAACTCATTGACAATCCCCAGTACCTCCACTATCTCAACATCTACTGACTCCACTGATAGCTCGGCTAACAAGGAGAGAAGGGGTTCCTCTCTCCTCCTATGCTTCTGGCCGCTCCACTCGCCGGTGAAAGTAACACGTCGGCCGCCCACGTCTGAGAACACAACCCTTACATGGAAGCAGTCGATGACAGCACACCCAAAGAACAGCCAGTTGATGCCTAGGATGTCATTTTATGGATGTATCTAGAGAAGTAGTAGATCCCTGACCGACTGATGTGGCCCTATCATCAATCTGCATCCTTGAAAAACATATACCAAGTCGGTCTGACCTCCGACTGGTGTGCTCAGCACCAGGGGCACTGGAAGTCTCTCGATATCTAGACCCAGAGCATGGGCCAGACTAGGTGCAACAAAGGAGTGAGAAGCTATCATATCAAACAAGGCGTATGTAAGGGTACTGAACAAATTGATCGTACCTCGAACGACCTTTGGTCCTGCTAGAACTGCTGCCTACACGGTGTGCAACTACCCATTCCCAGCTCCTCTACCCATCAGATTTCGGCCACATCCCCGATCACACCCTAGTCGAGGTCACTGAAGAGAACCCTGAGGTCGGCCTCCTCCCGCAACGTCTGCCCTCAGAGGAGTGGGAGCTCGCTGCCCCTACTGCTACTACTGAAAGGGCCTAGCTGGATGCTACTACTGAGGTGGGTGTTGGGACTGCCCACTGCTGTCGTAATGCACTCTATTCGGGCACTGGTTCCAATGGTGCCCATGGCTTCCACGGATGATTTGTCTCGGTCCTGGTCCCGAAGGAATGGGGTGAGGGCCGGGATATTGGAACTGGAACTGCTGGGGCCTACTCCCTACCGGTCAAATCTAAGAGGGCCCTGATGCTGGAGGCCTTGAGCTGATGGCCTTCCCCTTTGATTAACCCAGCTGGATCCCATCTTGTGATACACCCCCTAGAATGTAAATCCTCTCCACCACTTCGGCCTTCTTCTGGACCTCCATGTATGTTGGCATGGTGAAGGGGGTAACAATGTACTGAAGAGAATGTGAGAGTTCCTCCTCAAAACGTCTCGCCCGATACTCCTCATCCGAAAAGTGGTCCGGAGCAAAGAGGAGGAGATCCTTGAACTTGATCCCCATATCCCTTACTGACATACTCCCCTACTGGAGGGAGAGTATCTCCTGCCTCTTCTCTGCCTTCATCGTAGAAAAGAATAATTCTTCCTGGAACTCCTTCTCGAAATCAACCCATGCCACCTCAGCCTCTCTCCTCTCCCCTTGGTAGAGCATCCACCACTAACGTGTTGCACCCTGTATCTGGCTGACGGCCAAAGGAACCCATTACTCGGTCAGAGCCCGAATCAATCCAAAGGCTATCACTAGCTCATCCTGCCAGCTCTATGTCTCTATAACTGAGGTGATTCCCTCGTACTTACCAAGGGTATGTCGCTGAAAGGCTCGAATAATCTTCTACCACTGACCATCCTCCTCCTCTCGATCGATCCTCTGATGATCATCCAAGTCGACTTCCTGGGCCTCGATCTCCCACGCCGCTCATGGTCATCTCCCAGGCTCCATAGCTGCAGGGTAACCAAAGAATTCCTAAGCCCAAGTAGTACAGAATATTGTTCTAAAAAAATTCATAAACTTCTTATTCATTCAAATCCCCAAACACCCCATAAATAGAAGAATACAAGTAATTATGATGCATTTACCTTCCCTAGGGTCTCTACCTTGAAATCAGTGTAGTCTCACTTTCTTGTTCGGTAGGTCGAGAGTCCTTGCATCGGATCATGGGGGGACCTAAAATCTCGTGTTCTAGCCTGTCTTCTCTGGCCTAATTCACCCACCAAGGTCACCGAAAAATGATTCCTTACCTTACCATGTAATCCTCACTGTGCCTAACTCCAGACTCCATCCTATCTCTCAAACCCCCTCTGATTTCCATTCTGTCAGGACCCGCCTTCATCAAAAAGAAGGGAAGGGTCAGCATATTCCCAAGACCATCATTATTTAAGTTGAAGAAGAGGTAATAACCCTCGAATCCCACCTTCAATAGGTCTCGGAGTGCCGACCAGCACCAAGGGTATAGAATCACAATCTAAATGGAAGGCATTAACATTTTTCTTTTAACAGGATCAGGAGGTAATATAGTAAATCCCACAACACCAAAACTCAAAGTAAAAATACGGTTGAAAGTAAACCATCCCCATATGAATGTTAAAAAGTAAAAGGTACAAGTCACAAAACTCCAAAGTTAAAACTATACCAAGAAAAAGGAAAAAAATAGAAACTACCCCAAAGGTCCAAGCTAGTACGATCCTGCATGATCCCTGATGTCCTCTTGGAAACCAAAAAGCAGTTTTACATACGTAAGGTGAGCATACATGTATTCATAGTAGGGAAATCCAAAGACTCTCATGCACAAGTGAGGTGACATTCTAATGTCTCGTGGAAGGAGATGTAACTAAAACACCTAACAAGGAAAATCTAACCACCCGAACCTCACCAAGGCACTCTCCACAAATAACGCAAATCAAGTAACATTAAGTAATAGCACATCGATATTTGGATTCCCTGTGCCACTTTCCCACTGGTTATTGAAGACATCCTACACATCAAACCAATCCCACCATTCTCACCACAGTCCCACTGCCTCACCTCTGCCCGCACACACCTGGGCCATAAACTCAACGCAATCCCACTGCCAAACCCCACCTGCACACACATGGGCCACAAAAACTATCCCGAGTAACCATACCCACAAACACCTGGGTCAGAACAACTAATTCCACGCCCGAAGACACCTGGGCCTCATCCCAAAGACTCTTGGGAAACTACCATCCTGCAAACACATGGGCCAACTAGCACAACTACCGTGCCCAAATATTCTTGTGCTACTAATTAATTTCAGGCCATCCTAGCCCGCCTGAAGAGTCTTGGGATATTCGAGAAAGGGAGCAGAAAAGGAGCTAATAACCAGCCACTCAAAGGAGTGTTGGGAAAAACACCCTCCCCCATGAAATGGGGGTGTTCGGCACTAAAGTGCTCAACTTGGGTGGGGTGAGAATAAGAAACATGAAAGATACAAATATATGTATAGGTAACAAACACTCATCCCATCCTAGGGGTTCCAAAACCTAAGCATAAACACCCTCATTACTTCTCTTTCATGAAAGAACAACACGGCACTCGTCGCCAGGCCACAACTCATTCCCTAAACCAATTCCCATTTAAACTGTTCTGATTTTCATATTCAAGTAACCCCATTTAGATGAATTCTACACTATTGGGAAAATAATAGGCAAAACTGCATGCTAGAGAAAGAAAACAGTCAAACATCGACTTAAACATTCACACCTAGTTCTCCTGTAAAGTCACAACAAAAAAGGATAAGTGATATCCTCAATGTAATGGAGCCAAATAAAACCCCGAGACACTGCCCCATGTCCCCAAAAATCTAGGATCCAAAGGTTACTCAACAACATAGGCTTCCACCCCAATTTGTGATATAAGAAGAGTAACCACACAGCCTCAGATTCACCACCAGCGAAATTATAACAACAAGGGATCCCATCCCAACCCATATCACACCAGAAAACTATGCCCCCATCCAAGAGAACCATAAGGTCACCCGCAATCGCCCCATGAAAGAAACAACCAAACCGCTACCACCAACACATGGCAAGTCCATACAGGTATTTTTAGATTTTAATGATTTATCAAACTCCATGGTTTCAATTACACTTTTCTTTAACTGGGGTTTTCACCGAAATGGGTTGATCCTGGTTCTTTCAATTTATTTATCTGAGTATACATAATTAACTATTTCCATGCTATGGTTATTTAAACATCCAGGAGCACTGAGGTTCATTAGTGCATAGAAAAATACCACTAATGGGCGTGGTTTTTAGTGGGCATAGCCCCATAAAATTCTCAACACATATCATCATAAGAGAGTACATCAGAACATCAATCACACACCCTTTCATTCTTTAAAGGTCCGTTCATTATCTTCATTAAGTTCGATTTCATCAATTTCAATAGAGAAAAAAGTATGCCCACCCCGCATGATACACAGAAAGAAGAGATGAAGGAGAAAATTCCTACATGATTGATCAAGGATCGACATTTTTCTCCACGCGCCATGAACATGGAATGTGCATTTGAAGGGGAGGGACGTCGGGAACTCCAAGGTCGGGAGACGAATTCAGCCTAGGTGCACCACAAGTCTCAAGAAGAAGGGACTTCAAGCCCCCCACAGAGAAGTGATAAGTCGTCCAAAAGGGAAGAAGGGGGAATAAGAACTTCTTCTGTGAAATATAGATAAAATCCCGTTGTTACGGGTTATGAGAATTTTGAATTCTTTAAATTCAGATCGTTATTCCCCACACGGTTGGGTGGTTACATACGACTGAATTAATAGTTATTTAATAGAGAGTGTAACACCCCAAGATTTCATAGTGTGTTATTTCTTCAAATAATTCAATAACTTGCACTACACGCAACACCGAGTTCAATCACACCATGAATTACAAAAAAAAGCCATTCAAAAGAGGTTATGAATAGTATTATCTAAATTTTAAACTTTATATAATCCTTATAATTTAACAATCCATATTATGAGATATAATGCAAGAACAAATTCATTTTCAGTATTGCACTTTTATCAACTTTTAAAAGTGAACCCTTTTTAAATACAATATTTTAAACTTTTTGACTAAATGGGGACATCAAAAATTTAAAATGAAACATCTGAAGCTTCCACGGTACACTTTCTTTGAATAATACAGTAGCGTGTGTTGTACGCAACCTTGAGTTTTAACACACACCACAACCAATCAAACTAGCCGTTATGAATAGTAATGCCTAATTTTTTAAATTATATATATTTTATATTTTAAAATGGACTTCATTTTTGGATTCGGAATATTGAATTTAGCCTAAGGTGAAATTTTGGTACTTTTCGGATAACTTTCATATTTTGATGAATAGTGAAAATTACTAAATTTTAATTAAAAACAACTTTTTTAATCAAAATAATTAATGGTGATAAATTATGAATTTGAGTGGTTTTAAAGTATATTTAGAATATATTTTTACCATTTAATATAATTTTGGTCATTGGACATAATTTTACAATTAAACCGAACATAAACAAGTGTCAATCTTTTAATAGTTATTATCTCTTAAAAACACGCTTTTTGTTTTGACAGCGGGAATTAATTTTAAATTAATTTCTGCCACTTCTGTGATTTGAATTTAGGAAAATGGATTCCATATTTGGAATCAGGATGTTCAAATTGTGTAAATAGGTATCTTTTATTTTTAGACATTTTGAATAATTATTGCGGTAAATATTTTATTTACCATGGTTAAGGGTAAATACGGTAAATAAGGGTTAAAAAATAATATTATAATAATACTAAATTACCCTAAAACGTGTCTTAACCCTATCGGTTGATACATGGCCGACCATGAGCATCTTTGGGTCTATTTTGGGACCCCATGGATCCACTTGTAAGTGATAATGACACTTTATTTTAATTAAGTCAAAATGAATACAAAAATTACACAAGCATATATCTTTTAGAAAAACAATTGTTACATAGGGTTATATAAGTTGGATTTTAGATTATAAATATTCATTAGAAAGATAAACATATTTTCTACATAATGATATTTTATTTATAATTTTTAGACATTAAATAATGTATTTTATTTATGACACAATGATGATGCAGTAATTACTATAATAGTGAAAAATTAAAATAATTGATATTATAAATACCCAAAAAAATATAATATGAAACTTTTAATGAATTAAACTAATTTTATAGGATAATATGATATATTAGGATTGATTTAATGGAATTTTTTCTAAGTAATCAATCTGTTATGAGTTTCACAAAAATCAACTATTGAATAGTGTCAAAATTGACATAAAAGAGTTCTTAAAACAAATATTATATTATTAATTGATATTAAATTTCTAAAAATCTAAGGATCGGCCAAGAGACTTATTTCATGATAGGTTCATCATTAATGGACCACTTGGGGGTCGCTTGGATGTATATAGTATGTTTATTAACCATATTATATAAAAATACAAAGAGACATTGTAAAAGTGAAACTAATTAACTTAGAGTTAATACCTAAAGATAAGGTTAATATAAGTACCCAAACCTGTCTAAATTCTATTGGTTGAGTGGTTTTCGACCTATCCCCACCTTATCCTTTGAATAGTAAACTTTGGAGCCATTGGAAACCGAATATGAATTTATTATAAATTAATATTTCTAGCTTTTCCAAAGGTGCCCCTCACCCCTCTTATAAAAGGGCACTCCTCCTTCTCGTTTTTTTCACACCTTCAAAGCCTTTTAATTCGGCCAAACTCTGCTAAAATACTCTCCCAACATCCCTCACTACAACCTAGAGGCCTTAGTTTGATCAGAAAGCCAACCTAAGGAGCCATTTTGATCAAATCAAAAGGAAGAACCCGAAGAATATGTAATGTTTTCACCACCCCTTTTCAAGTTCCTTTCTTCTTCCACTTCTTATTTCTTTGTTCTTACCATTATAAAATAATAACTCCAGTATCTCACATATACTGTGATGTTATTATAATTATGGTACAACCATATTCAGTATTCTATCCACCCTTTTAATAACATGTCACCATACGTGCGTACGTACGGCTTACCGTCTCCACGTCGTGGTGTAATTGTTACTCAATATATTATTATGTGGATGGGTATAATAATGATGTGTAACTCATGTAAATAATAAATATAACATGTTAATGATTCTGTATATATGATATATCATCCATTAATATATTATTTTAATATCAAAAGAATGATATCGTCGCTCGTGCGTACGTACGGACTACCGTCTCCACGAACGCGATAAGATTCATTCTCCATCGTATCCATTCAAGTACAATTATCATTTGATAATTTAAAAATGATGTTTAAGGACTTGATATCATTCTAGATATGAATAATATAAAACCTATCCTTTACAAACATGTCTTACATAACAAAACAAATAAAAGAAAACAAGTAAGTTAACACCCGAAACAACGATAATACTAATATATTATTATCAAATCAATATTAAAAGATCATATATGATATCATATTAATGTATATGATTCTTGTATAATTTAATAACAATTATTTAACCATTATACAGGAGTTTAACCTACCCCAACAAAGGAAAAGTAAAAGGTAAGGGGTTTTCATCTCACTCCTTATTCCCGTGAGATTCATGCCATATTGCCACCATCACCTTTTGTGTGGTGTATATACTGCCCATAATTATATTCTTTCTGTAATACACTCTAATTTATGTGTATTTACATATTCATTGTATGATACCTATTTCATGGGTTGTATGTTTCATAAGTTACCAAATTGGTAAGGGTTATTTCACAATCTCTTCATTATCCGAGGTTGTTTATACGTAATAATCTACTGGGATATCTTTATCATCCACATCCATGTTTCCTAAAAATGTATTTCAAAACATTTTTACTATTTACAAGAATATGGGTTAAAGTCATTTATACCCTAGTTTTACTCTTTATAAGAGGTTTATAAAGTAATCTTTCCGTCGTTTTCAAAACAAGGTCCTTTTTAACCTTTTCGACAGAATTGAGGTAAGAATGTTTTTTTTAACTTATACGGCGGGTGCGGTTATTTTACGCCGTTATAAAATCTTCAAAGCTTTCCTTACAAGCTTATAAGAATATTTTCAAAGAAAATGTTTTATTTTATATGGATCTTAAATGATTTCAAAATAAAAGGAGATATTTCTTTAAAAAGAATTTTGATTTCATCTACGTCAACATCCTTTGATGGATTTTAAGATTATTTGAAGTTGATTTATTATGATACAAAACTTCTATATTGTATTGAAGGTTTTTTGATATGTTTTACTGTGGATGTGCTATTTTTATACCATTAATAGTTTATGGTGAAAGTATTGACATTTCATATGCTAGTTTTAATACGAATGTTTGTGTTATGTTTAAACCTTTTCATATGGGAATGCATTGGACTTAATATGTGACGGGTGGAGCCCGCTATAGCTCCTCGATGCATCGGTAGGTCCCATGAGACAAACTAGTGTCTTGGCACAAGGCCTTGAAAAAATCTTATTTGTAGTCTTGGCACGAGGCCTTGACTATGTGGTTATGATAGTCTGGCATTATGCATTCCAACATTATGAAAGTGGTTATTGATTTTGCATGTGATTATTCGATTAGTAGAATATCCATGTGAGTAATTAAATGGCATTATTTCATTTTATTTATGCCATACCATGTTTAAAGTTCATGTTTGAAAGGATTTTGTTTTATTTATACATTTCCCTAAAAGTTTATTCTTATTTATGAAAGTTTCCGCTATATTGTTATCCTTACTGGGCATTTGAGCTCACCCCTTTTCTATGTTTTATTTTTCCCAAGAAGTGAAGAAGTAAGTTATGAATGACCTGCAGGGATATTATGTGGGGATATGAGTGTAGATTATGGAGACAATATGTTGTTGTAGTAGTTTTTCGTTTAATGATGTAATGTAAAACTTATGAATATATATAGTGTTTCCAAGGCTACTAAACCAATCGGTCTTTCGAGATTTGATCTTTCTTGTGATCATGCCAATGTTACGAAGTAATGCACCGACTCTGGGCAGCTGGGGTCGGGGCGTTACAGTTGGTATCAGAGGAAGTTTAGTACAAACCTTGGAAGCTAGATTTAGATAAACTCTGATTAGAGCACGTAGACCTAAGATGAACTTTGAGGATTAGTATAGAAGAACTTCCTAGAATTTTGGTATTCTAGAGATTTTGTGAGTTTTCCGAGCAATACATCCCTGTCTGGATACGAGCAGGTAGAGGCGGCTCTGGAACAGATGTACCTAGGGGTAAAACCCGAAAACACCGCTTTGAGCTAGACTCGAACGGGAACTGGTGCACGACAACGAGCCTTGCTGCACTCTTGGTTACGACACTCCCGGGGGATATGCTTAGGATAACTCTCATTTTCTTTACAAATCATTTTGAAGGGATTATGAGTATATACTTCCTCAAAGAAAACATTCTTATGATTATGGATTATATCCATAAATAGTTCAATTTATGTTAAGTGTTTTATATGTATGGGATTATGTATTTTGATTCATAAACTGATCTAGTGTATGCCATTGTTTAGAAATGGCGCCCAGTAGAAGGAATGAGACCTCCAGAAATGCACATGATCCAAAGAGAAGGAAAGATCATATCTTTCCTGGTCTTAAGCTATAATTTATAAGAGAAATAGTCTCCCATGTATTATCATCATATGAAGAAATAATATCATGTGTTGATAAGATAAGTAAAGAGTTTACTGAGTCCTATGTCTTTGAAGGGAAGCCAGAGAAGAAAAGGATAGAAGAGAGAAAGATGGATAAAGGGAAGAGGGAAAAGAAGAATTTTCCCATATGTGGTAACTGTGGAAAGAAACACCCTGGAACTTGCCTGAAAGGAATGGGAGTTTGTTATAAGTGTGGAGGAAAAGGGCACAAAGTACGTGACTGCAAGGGTAAGAAAATGGTTTCAAATGTACAATGCTTCATTTGCAAGGAGTTTGGACACTACACGAACCTATGTCCCAGTCATCAGACTATGCCGCAGATGATGTTATTGGATAATAATCAAGTTATGATACTACCACAGATGAAGAGGAATGATTAGAGTTCTTATGTTGATTATGTCAATTGAGTGTTGTATCAACAATGTACTTGTTATAATAATTATGGAGTATATAAGGATTGTACTGCAGTACTATTTCATTAAGGACTTGAGATTGTGTGGAACAAAGAAAAGTGACTCAATAGCTGGATAAATTTTTGGAAAATATATGGTTGAGAGAATAATAAATCATAATATAGTTCTGATACTGAGGTAGTGATTTTGGAATAATATGTGATTGTTTTGGATAAATTATATTGGATATTCTTGACTACCTTGGAACTGATTAATGATTTGTATATTCCATCATTGTTGGGGTTTAAAACATTTTTGGATTAATGAAGTATATCCAGCATTCTATATGGAATAAGGGAGCATGAATGTAATCAATAAGGAATATGGTAATACATGATGAAGGTATTCATATGATATTATGGGGTAAAAGGATCTATATTATGTTTACCTTACTTATAAATGTTAGACTGTGAGTTTGGACAGAAGTATTTTGGATAGTTCTAGTTTGGATTATTTTGGATTGCCATAAAAGGACAACCCGGAGGTCGGGCGGCAACCCGTCGCGTCCGGCAAGGCTGCGAGACTTGAACCCGCAACCAAAGGGCGACAAGAGTGTATCACCTACCACTGGCCCACAAGATGTCCTGGATTAAATAATGTAGTTTTTATTAAATGATCTTTTAGATGAATTATAAATTCGTTTATTTTGGAACCCTATACGAATAGTGTAAATAGAATTTTTTTTACATTCTATTATCATTTAGAGTGAAAGATGAGTTTGTGGTAGAAATTTATTAATGGATAAAACTCTAATTATAAAGTAAGTATATCTCCATATGATCTTATCCAATCTCATAAAAAATTCCTCAATATTAAGAAAAGAAAATTAGAACAAAAATGTTTTCCTAGATGGTACCTTAAATCATCCCTAATTTATGGCTTTGGGATTGTTGGCCTTTTCATAGCCATGTTCTCTACCACTCTCCATCAGATAATTGATGGTTAGATTTATCTTCCATATCCATATTTTCCTACATGGAACCCTAGTATGTGTTATTTTCGGTAATCTTCATACTTTCGACTCTTTATAGAGGCCTCATTAATTCATTTTTCGATGTGGGATTTCAACTAAGATATTTTGAAACGTCAAAAATGTGTTATCCTAATACCCTATGTTTTGTTGAACCGATGGTATTTCAAATCATCATAGATTGATGAATTTAAGGACCTCAATTTTATACTTGTTTTTTATTTATGACCTCAATCACTACCTATAAATATTTACGTTTTCCCTCCAATTATATGTCTCTAATTGCCACCAATATTCTCCTAATAGAGATCATAATTTGGTGGCGATCCTTTCATTTCTCTTTTCCTCATATTAAGACTAAATTTTAGTAACCAAATTTCCGATGTGGGTTTTCCCACAAATATATTTTCTATTTTCAAATTTTTATTTTCGAAGAACAATTTCAAATTGCGAGGACGCAATTTATTCAAGGAGGGGAGAATGTAACACCCCAAGATTTCATAGTGTGTTATTTCTTCAAATAATTCAATAACTTGCACTACACGCAACACCGAGTTCAATCACACCATGACTTACAAAAAAAAGCCATTCAAAAGAGGTTATGAAAGAATTATCTAAATTTTAAACTTTATATAATCCTTATAATTTAGGAATCCATATTATGAGATATAATGCAAGAACAAATTCATTTTCAGTATTGCACTTTTATCAACTTTTAAAAGTGAACCCTTTTTAAATACAATATTTTAAACTTTTTGACTAAATGGGGACATCAAAAATTTAAAATGAAACATCCCAAGCTTCCACAGTACACTTTCTTTGAATAATACAGTAGCGTGTGATGTACGCAACCTTGAGTTTTAACACACACCACAACCAATCAAACTAGCCGTTATGAATAGTAATACCTAATTTTTGAAATTATATATATTTTATATTTTAAAATGGACTTCATTTTTGGATTCGGAATATTGAATTTAGCCTAAGGTGAAATTTTGGTACTTTTCGGATAACTTTCATATTTTGATGAATAGTGAAAATTACTAAATTTTAATTAAAAACAACTTTTTTAATCAAAATAATTAATGGGGATAAATTATGAATTTGAGTGGTTTTAAAGTATATTTAGAATATATTTTTACCATTTAATATAATGTTGGTCATTGGACATAATTTTACAATTAAACCGAACATAAACAAGTGTCAATCTTTTGATAGTTATTATCTCTCAAAAACACGCTTTTTGTTTTGACAGCGGGAATTAATTTTAAATTAATTTCTGCCACTTCTGTGATTTTAATTTAGGAAAATGGATTCCATATTTGGAATCAGGATGTTCAAATTGTGTAAATAGGTAACTTTTATTTTTAGACATTTTGAATAATTACTGCGGTAAATATTTTATTTACCATGGTTAAGGGTAAATCCGGTAAATAAGGGTTAAAAAATAATATTATAATAATAATAAATTACCCTAAAACGTGTCTTAACCCTATAGGTTGATTCATGGCCGACCATGAGCATCTTTGGGTCTATTTTGGGACCCCATGGATCCACTTGTAAGTGATAATGACACTTTATTTTAATTAGGTCAAAATGAATACAAAAATGACACAAGCATATATCTTTTAGAAAAACAATTGTTACATAGGGTTATATAAGTTGGATTTTAGATTATAAATATTCATTATAAAGTTAAAAAGATTTCCTACATAATGATATTTTATTTATAATTTTTAGACATTAAATAATTTATTTTATTTATGACACAATGATGATGCAGTAATTACTATAATAGTGAAAAATTAAAATAATTGATATTATAAATACCCAAACAAATATAATATGAAACTTTTAATGAATTAAACTAATTTTATAGGATAATATGATATATTAGGATTGATTTAATTGACTTTTTTAGAAGTAATCAATCTTTTATGAGTTTCACAAAAATCAACTATTGAATAGTGTCAAAATTGACATAAAAGAGTTCTTAAAACAAATATTATATTATTAATTGATATTAAATTCCTAAAAATCTAAGGATCGGCCAAGAGACTTATTTCATGATATTTTCATCATTAATGGACCACTTGGGGGTCGCTTGGATGTATATAGTATGTTTATTAACCATATTATATAAAAATACAAAGAGACATTGTAAAAGTGAAACTAATTAACTTAGAGTTAATACCTAAAGATAATGTTAATATAAGTACCCAAACCTGTCTAAATTCTATTGGTTGAGTGGTTTTAGACCTATCCCCACCTTAGCCTTTGAAGAGTCAACTTTGGAGCCATTGGAAACCGAATATTAATTTATTATAAATTAATATTTCTAGCTTTTCCAAAGTTGCCCCTCACCCCTCTTATAAAAGGGCACTCCTCCTTCTCATTTTTTTCACACCTTCATAGCATTTTGGTTCGGCCAAACTCTGCTAAAATACTCTCCCAACATCCCTCACTACAACATAGAGGCCTTAGATTGATCAGAAAGCCAACCTATGGAGCTATTTTGATCAAATCAAAAGGAAGAACCCGAAGAAGAGGTAATGTTTTCACCACCCCTTTTCAAGTTCCTTTCTTCTTCCACTTCTTATTTCTTTGTTCTTACCATTCTAAAATAATAACTCCATTATCTCACATATACTGTGATGTTATGATAAGTATGGTACAACCATATTCAGTATTCTATCCACCCTTTGAATAACATGTCACCATACGTGCGTACGTACGGCTTACCGTCTCCACGTCGTGGTGTAATTGTTACTCAATATATTATTATGTGGATGGGTATAATAATGATGTGTAACTCATGTAAATAATAAATATAACATGTTAATGATTCTGTATATATGATATACCATCCATTTATATATTATTTTAATATCAAAAGAATGATATCGTCGCTCGTGCGTACGTACGGACTACCGTCTCCACGAACGCGATAAGATTCATTCTCCATCGTATCCATTCAAGTACAATTATCATTTGATAATTTAAAAATGATGTTTAAGGACTTGATATAATTTTGGATATGAATAATATAAAACCTATTCTTTAAAAACATGTCTTACATAACAAAACATATAAAAGAAAACAAGTAAGTTAACACCCGAAACAACGATAATACTAAGATATTATTATCAAATCAATATTAAAAGATCATATATGATATCATATTAATGTATATGATTCTTGTATAATTTAATAACAATTATTTAACCATTATACAGGAGGTTAACCTACCCCAAAAAAGGAAAAGTACAAGGTAAGGGGTTTTTATCTCACTCCTTATTCCCATGAGAATCATGCCATATTGCCACCATCACCTTTTGTGTGGTGTATATACTACCCATAATTATATTCTTTGTGTAATACACTCTAATTTATGTGTATTTACATATTCATTGTATGATACCTATTTCATGGGTTGTATGTTTCATATGTTACCAAATTGGTAAGGGTTATTTCACAATCTCTTCATTATCTGAGGTTGTTTATACGTAATAATCTACTGGGATATCTTTATCATCCACATCCATGTTTCTTAAAAATGTATTTCAAAACATTTTTACTATTTACAAGAATATGGGTTAAAGTCATTTATACCCTTGTTTTACTTTTTATAAGAGGTTTATAATGTAATCTTTCCATCGTTTTCAAAACAAGGTCCTTTTTAACCTTTTCGACAGAATTGAGGTAAGAATGTTTTTTTTTAACTTATACGGCGGGTGCGGTTATTTTACGCCGTTATAAAATCTTCAAAGCTTTCCTTACAAGCTTATAAGAATATTTTCAAAGAAAATGTTTTATTTTGTATGGATCTTAAATGATTTCAAAATAAAAGGAGATATTTCATTAAAAAGAATTTTGATTTCATCTATGTCAACATCCTTTGATGGATTTTAAGATTATTTGAAGTTGATTTATTATGATACAAAACTTCTATATTGTATTGAAGGTTTTTTGATATGTTTGACTGTGGATGTGCTATTTTTATACCATTCATAGTTTATGGTGAAAGTATTGACATTTCATATGCTAGTTTTAATACGAATGTTTGTGTTATGTTTAAACCATTTCATATGGGAATGCATTGGACTTAATATGTGACGGGTGGAGCCCGCTATAGATCCTCGATGCATCGGTAGGTCTCATGAGACAAACTAGTGTCTTGGCACAAGGCCTTGACAAAATCTTATTTGTAGTCTTGGAACGAGGCCTTGACTATGTGGTTATGATAGTCTGGCATTATGCATTCCAACATTATGAAAGTGGTTATTGATTTTGAATGTGATTATTCGATTAGTAGAATATCCATGTGAGTATGTAAATGGAATTATTTCATTTTATTTATGCCATACCATGTTCAATGTTCATGTTTGAAAGGATTTTGTTTTATTTATACATTGCCTTAAAAGTTTATTCTTATTTATGAAAGTTTCCGCTATATTGTTATCCTTACTGGGCATTTGAGGTCACCCCTTTTCTATGTTTTATTTTTCCCAGGAAGTGAAGAAGTAAGTTATGAATGACCTGCAGGGATATTATGTGGGGATATGAGTGTAGATTATGGAGACAATATGTTGTTGTAGTAGTTTTTCGTTTAATTATGTAATGTAAAACTTATGAATATATCTAGTGTTTCCAAGGCTACTAAACCAATCGATCTTTCGAGATTTGATCTTTCTTGTGATCATGCCAATGTTATGAAGTAATGCACCGACTCTGGGCAGCTGGGGTCGGGGCGTTACAGAGAGGGTTCTCTGGATTTTTAGAGATTAATAATGGGTTAAAAATTGCCTTGAAACGACCTACAAGGTCAAAAAGGTCTAAAAGAGGTGTTATGGGAAAACCCGACAAGTCTGGATAACACTGATCGGTCTCCCCGATCGGTCGCGCCGATCGGTCGCCCCGATCGGACATGCCGATCGGTCACACACTGAAATTTGGAAAATGGAGGGGTCATGAGGGTCTGGGCCATTACATAAAATTAAATTAAAAATTTATTTTAATCAGTTGATTGCCTATATTTTCTCTATAATATAACAATTTACCAAAATCTACATTCTCAAAATATGAAGTAAATTTTTTAGAGACGAGTGGGAAGAGTACATATTGTCAAATTGTTTACCAATATCAAATTTATCTGATTAACTATAATGATTGTGATCTAGTATGGGTTATGAACATAGATATACATTTTAAATGTGAAGCATTAATATTCTAATTCGTATATATTATTTCTGACCATTTTCTCATGGTGAAGTAAAATGGAGGGTTTTGTTATAAAGATTCTGGAAGAGCTACTAACATGTTTGATGCTATTCATGCTCATAAGAGATTTTACTTTGTGGCTGCAACAAAGATAAGGTTTATAAGGAGACGATTCAATATTATATACATACATCATGAAAATGTTACTTCAAACTAACTATTTATTTAATTTTCAACGTGAAAATTCTTGAAGATAAGAAAGAATTTGTGACAGTTGCAGTATATGTTTTTAGTTTAAAATTTTCACTTTAGTTCAAAACACACAACTCATAATAATAATTAATAAAATGCATTTAGAATGTTTTGATACTTTATTACAATAGTCCCTAAGTCATTTTTTAATGTGTAAGAATCATCCGCACATCAATCCGATATATAGTGTACCCAGTATGACTCGAAGTGTATATTTTTGGAATGAAGTTGAAATTTTAGTTCAAAACAAAGATAACATACTCAAAATCAATAAAAACCATTTATATTGTTTTTATGATTAGTACAATAATCTTTAATTCATTTGTGACATGTAATAATCAATCGTACCTCAATATGATACATGGTGTGTCTTCTATGAATCAAAGTGTACTTTTTGTTTAAAATTCACATTTTCTCTCAAAACACACATTCTGTACACAAAAATAACAAAACACATTAATAATATTTTTATACTTTAGGGAAATTATCCATAAGTCTTTATGAAACGTTGGAATTAGTTTCACATCAATCTGACACACTGTGTGACTAGAATGACATCAAATGTTTATTTTCAGTTTAAAATTCACATTTTAGTTCAACATTCACATCAGATGCCCAAATATGATAAAACATATATGGATTGTTTTCATACATTATTGCTGACTAGCTGTAAAAATATTTTTTTATTATAAAAACACTATTAAGGGAAAAGTGGGAATCTGTGAAATCCGATAAAACAACCACAAAACAGCCCACACAGAAAAGACCCCTAGGACACACTACAGAATCGGCCTCTCCCTAGAAAATGTAAAATGACGTAAAGTATTCACCATTGAGAGATTATTCGGCAAGAAGTCTCATGCAGAAGAGGACGGGCACAAAACATATGATAGATACATACCCTTCCAATCATCCATATCCAAAAGACCTTCACAGATGAAGACTTCAGGATCTAATCCACTTCTGAAGGAGATCCAAGTAGAATGATGGTTACGTAACATCAAAATCCATGACATAATACAATGTAAGATGGTTTAAAAGTAGGCACAACACGTATTAGTATTCTTCTCAACCCAATCAACCAAAACCACAAGTTTAAAAAAAAGTCACTAAAAAATATATTGAGAATACCATAGTTAGTATCCCTAAACCAGTTCCATAATAAAGCTGAGACCTGCATACTTGGTACCTCCATCACCAGTTTCTTATACTCAGAGTCCAATTGGTCCCAGGATTGTATGTATTCTTCAATACTGATCCTTTCTTTGTTGAAACCCCCTACATGAATTAGATCTTTCTTATCAACCCACGAGTATTGATCCTCATTTAGAGACACTCTTAGAGACCTCCCCACCATTTTAGTTGCCTCCTTCTATGTTTCATTATGTGATAAGACCTGGTATATCTCTTATTCTTCGGAATATAGTATCATACCAAGGATGAGTCACCCGGTCCTCTGGTACTTGCTGACTCGAATTCTCCATGGTTGTCTTCTTTTCTTTCATCTTCTTTGAATATCGAGTCTCCAAGGGAGGCGGTAAGGAAGATTAATACTTCCTCCCCTCCCTCCTCGTACAAATATTATTACTCTTCAAACATTGACCTTCATCTTCGGATTTTCCAGGTTTTCTTCCATAAAATTCCATCGAACACACCCCTTCAACATTAACTGGTTCATCATAATCTTCCCTCAAACCTACCTCTGCAAAGACTTAAACATGTTGATCAAGTGTATTGAGGTTCAGATTGAAGAGAGAAAACCCCGTGTTCCTCCGCCTCTAATTGGTACAGCTACAACCCTATCAACCCTTTGTATCCCCTTACACACGTCACCACTTCTAGACCATAACACCTCAGCAAATGAGGAAACCGCAACATCCTACTCACCGCCCACCAAGTAGTCCACAGCCTCTTTACTCCTATTCCTCTGTTTCTTCACGCAGCTAGCCTCATGTTGTTCCAACATATCATCCTTCAATACACTGAGACTGGAATGACCTCCATCAAATTCATTCATTAGCCTGTTACGCACCACAGATACCTTCAGGTTGGTCTGAGGCATTTTGGCCTTCTTCCACATGGTTGATCCATGTAAATAATTCATAGAGGCCTCTCCTACCACTAGAACATTTTCAAAACAATCCTCCTCCACTAACCTCAATACCTAAGATCCTCAATCCCTTCTATCCACATCAATTTTCATCTAATCTGATCCACCCTCTAACCTAAAAATAGGTTCCTTACACATGTTGTTGTCTGCTCTAGGCAAGAACTGTTCTCCCCAGTGACAAAACATACTCCGAGAGACCCACATTCTTAGGTACCGTAGAAACATCCTTGGAAAAACCCCTACCCAACTGTGTTAAAGAGCCCTATCGACAATCCTCCAAATTTCGGCCTAGCCGCTTTCAAGTAGGGCCGAAATTCATCTGGTTCTCATAAATAAACCACTGTTTTCATTTGTACTTCTCACTAATAGTGAACGAAATGAAATAAAATGGAGTCCTTGACACATCATTTTCTACACACAACTGCAGATTGGCCAGATGAAAACCCGACTCTGTGCGACTATCTGAGCATAAGAATCTACCGACGAGATTACCAAGAATTCCAATCACAAAAGGATTTTAAAATTTAAAGGGTATGTTAGATAAGCATACCCATACCGATGTAGTCAGAGTATCTTGTTTGATATAGAACTCAATGAACCTTCATAGCAGGAAGAAATGAAACTCGTTGAAGCTACGAGGGTACTCAACCAGGCATAGATGAGGCCCTCTTATGAAGAAAAATGGATTTTGATAATATGGTTGTCGATCGAGCCCAAAATTGCCCGCTCCTAGAGCTCCCACGATTCGAAGAAGATCCTGTCGAAGGAATCAACCAATTGTCTCGTCTTTCTAAACCGAGCAACCAACATGGGATTCAAAAGTGTTGATTATTTTGTGAACATTGAATTTAAAAATTAATGATTAAGGAGACCATCGATGAGCTCTGATACTTTAGGTCATAGAAAAACATCCAAAAATGGGTGGAGAAAATCATGATTTAAACAGGGACAAAAAGGAGATTTCGAAAATCCCTCACCCATTAGGTGGGAGGGACCGGCTCTGGAACTGCCGTCATCACTTAGGGGAGACGAGCATCTATCTAGGGTTTCACTACCTCATGTGGGATGTATCTTAGGGGTAATTATTTTCATACATTAGTACAATGATTCAGAAGTCATTTTTAACATGTAGGGATTGATCACATGTTAATCTAACATTAAATGTGATTCGTATGACTCCGAGTGAATGTTTTTTATAAACAAGTGTAATTTTATTTTAATGTTAATATCACAATAATAAAATTAGAAGAAACAAAGGTGAATAGTTTTTATAATTTAGGAAAATAGTCCATAATTCATTTGTGGATTATAGTAATTGATCTCACATCAATATGACACATGATGTGGATGACATGAATGAAATTACCTGTTTTTATTATAAATGTTTCATTTTAGTTTAAAATATTCATTACATTTCCAAAACTAAAAAAATTATTATTTTAAAACATGAGGAGAACAATCCCATTTTCATATATGACGTGTTGGAATTTACTATATGGAAATACAATAGACGATGTGTCATTTATGAATTGAAGTGCATGATTTAAATATAGAAGTTTATTTTATGTTTAAAATGTGTGTCATATATCCAAAAATTAGAAAAAGAGATGACAATATTTTTAAAATTTAAGAAAACAATCAATTTTTCATTTTTTGTGTGTAGTAATCTACCTCACCACAATATAATACTTGGTCTACCCAATATGACTCGAAGTGTATTTTTTATCTTAAAATTTACATTTTAGTTTGAAACACACATTGGATATGAATAACTTAGAAAACACATTTAAATTATTTTAATAATTTAGTATAATGGACCATGACTCATTTATTATGTGTAAGAATTAGTGTCACCTCGATATGATACATGGTGTGTCCGGTATGACTAAAAATTTATGTTTTAAATATTAAATTGAAATTTTTGTTCAAAACAAACATCACATACTGAAATAAAATAAAAGATACATATGTAACTTTGATACTTTAAGAAATTGATCTATGGTTCATTTTTGATGTGTAGGAAGTGACAATATGTCAATAGGACACATGATGTGGTTGGAATGTATCTAAATACGTGTTCTTAATATAAAAGTGTACTTTTAGTTTGGAATTAATCACAAAAGACAAAAATGATCAAATGATATCGAAATACTTTCAAACAGTAGGTCAATTGTCCATAATTCATTTATGTGGTATATGAAGTGACTACACATTAATGTGACACATGATGTGGCCATTATGACTTTAAGTGCATGTTTTCAATATGAAAGTTCCATTTTATTTTATAACATGAATCAAATATCCAAAACCATGTAAAATAGCACATATTATTTTCGGACTTTATAACAATTGTCCATAATACATTTTTTACTTGTAGAAATTGATCATACATCAATTCGACAGACTGTGGCAGATATAGCTCGAATTTTATGTTTTCAATACTGAAGTGTCATTTTAGTTTGAAAGACATGTCAAAAAGGCAAAATATGTGAAACGAGGTTAGAGTGTTTTTAAAATTTTGGAAAACGGTTCATGAGTCAATTTTTACATGCATGAATCAACCACATCTCAATATGATACACAGAGTGTTTGGTATGAGTCGAAGTGTATTTTTATAGTTTAAAATTTTCATTTTAGTACAGAACACAGATGCTATACTCAAAACTAATCAAACACATTCAAATTATTTTGATAATTTAGGACAATAATGCATAAGTCATTTTTGATGTGTAAGAATTAGTCACACCTGAATTCGGTACACTACGTGACCTGTATGACTTTAAATGTGTGTTTTCATTTAAAACGTTATTTTTGGTTCAAACACATTTCATGTTCTCAAATATAAGGAAACACATTTATATTATTTTGGTACAAAATGAAAATAATTCATGAATCATTTTCTATATATAATAATTCAAGACATGTAAATATGACACATGATGTGTGTTGTATGACTCAGAGTGCGTGATTTTAATATGAAAATGTAATTTCAGTTTAAAATGGACATCACTAACTGAAAAAATGAGAAAAATAGATCAGATTGATTTCAAGCATCAGGAAAATGACAGATAATTTATTTTTGACACGTAGGAGTTGACGTCACATCAAATGGACACACTACGTGGTCAGTATGACTTGTAGTGCATGTTTTTCATATAAAAGTTTAATTTTTGTTTAAAACATATATCACATATCCAAAATCAAGAAAAAGAGCTCAAATTATTTTCAATCATTTGTAAAATGATATATAATTCATTTTTTGACATGTTGGAGTTGACTGTACGTCAATATAACATGCAATTTTTCAGGTATGACTCCATTTTCATGTTTTCAATATGGGGGTTTCATTTTATTTTAAATCCCATGTAACATATACAAAATTGGTCAAACATGCTTAGATTGTTATCAAATATAAGACAATGATTCATAATTCATTTCAGACATTTAATAATAAACCACACATCAATCTGATACGAGATATGAATGTTATGACTAGAATTATAATATTTTGTTTAAAATTGATATTTTAGTTCAAAACACATGTGACATATTCAGAACTAAGAAAACACATTCAATGTGTTTTGATACTTTTGGAAAAAAAATCTAGAAGTCATATGTGGCCAGTTTGACTCAAAGTGAATGTTTTTAACATAAGTGTTGCATTTTAGTTTAAAATGATCATCACTAGTTAAAAACAAGTAAACAAGCTAAGAGTGTTTTCTCACAGTAGGAAAAACTCCATTATTCATTTACAATGTGTATAAATTGACCTCATATCAATCTGAAAAACGATGTGTCCAATATGACTCAATTGCATGTTTTAATATAAAATATCCATTTAATTGAAAATGTGCATCCATATCCAATACCGATAAAATGAACATTTATTATTTTTAAAATTCAATCTAAAAGTCCATAATTTATATATAATATATAGGATTCTACTGTGTGTCAATCTGATAGATGAATTTTCAAATATGACATGAAGTGTGTGTTTTCAATACAAAAGTGTCATTTTAGATTAAAACATGCATCACATAGCCAAAAATGAGAAAATGAGTTTAGATTATTTACAAACATTTGGACGATGATCAAAAATTCAGTTTATATTTATAAAAATAGATTTTCTTTCAATTTGTCACATGATGTGGTCGGTATGACTCAAACTGTGTGTTTTGAAAATAAGATTATCATTTTAGTTTGACATGTGCATCACATAGCCAAAATCAGGAAAAAGAAATTGGATTGTTTTCAAACATTAGGGAAACAATATATAAATAATTTTTGATGTTTATGAATAAATTTCACATCAATCTTATGCACGATATGGATGATATCACTCGAATTGCGTGTTTTTAATATAAACATGTAATTTTAGTTTAAAAAGTGTGTCAATAGCTAAAAATGATGATACTACTCAGATTTTTTTGAAATTTTATATCAATGATCCATAAGTAATTTGTAACATATAGTAATTGACTTCACATCAGTCCAACACACAATGTGGCCAATATGACCGGATGTATGTGTTTTCAATATAAAAGTTTTTTTTTGTTTTAAAATCACATCACATAGCCAAAACCATGTAAATGAGTGGTAATTGTTTTCAAACTATAGTACAACTATCCATTATTCATTTATGATGTTCCGTTATTGAACTCACATCAATATGATTCACTATATAAATTGTATGACTCAATGTATATGTTTTAAATATAAAAGTATAATTTTCGATTGAAACGCACGATGCCATCCAAAATAAAGAAATGATGTCGGATTGTTTTAAAAAATTTGGACAATGTTCCATTATTCATTTGTGGCATGTAGGAATCGATCGCATGTCATATCAACACGCGATGTGGCCTCTATAATTAAACTCCCATATTATTAATATATAAGTGTCCTTTTAATTGAAAACACACATCACATAGTCAAAACCTTCAAAAAAAGATCATATTGTTTTCAAACATTTGGTTCATGATCCATAATTTCTATTTGATGTATTGGAATTTTCCGAATGTAAATTTGAGAAACAATGTGGTAAGTATATCTCAAAGTGCATGATTTCAATATAAAAGGGACATTTTAGTTTAAAACACCAATCACGAATCCATAATATGTCAAACGATCTAATATTGTTTTCAAACATTAGGAAAATATTTCATAATTAATTTGTATCATTAATATATATATAAAGTAAAATACAAAAATATTTATCATATATGGACTATATAACATTAAAATTAAAATTTCATTATTTTTTAATTACTGTTACTTAAATAAACATGAGTTTTATTGTTGGTATGGGCATTACAGAGGTTGATCATTGGAAAATATGTTCTAGTTTTGAATTTTTATGTGGGTTGTAATTTTTTTTGATTAATTGTAAATATGATATCAATGTAATTATTTATTATTTAAATATTGAAAAACATTTATGTTGTAGTGTGATATTTGTATTCGAATTCATTATTAGGGTATATGAATTAAAATTAGGTTTGTTATTATAGGGGTGTAGTAGGGTTGTAGGTTTGTAGCAACTAATATTACCTCTATCAACATTAGATAAAATGATGATAAAGACTTACCTTATTAGTTCTAGAGAAAACAAATAAAAATGATAGATTTATTAGTTGTAGGTAAATCAATGATAAAGGGTACCTTTATCAGCAAAAGGAAAATATCTTTACAAAATTCACCTTTATTAGTGATAAAAAACACTCATAAAGACCCCCTTTATCAGCGTCTTTTCTAGCAAGAATAATGGTCACTTTTAATGGAGCTTAGGTAGTTTAATACTTTTTGCACCGATAAATCCCTTTTTAGTGGTCTTAGAAGGCATCACATGTTGTCATGTAATCCCATATTTAGTGATGGGTCTTGAATCATGCAACTTATCAGAATTTCAAATGAACCCAATTATCGTAATTTGGAAAAAAATGAATATTTGATATTTATAGAAAATCTATAACATCACCGACATCGAGATACATCATCCAATGTGCGATTTTCCATTAAATAAATAACAGCGCCAATGAACCATATAAAATAATAACTAAAGATGAACAAAAAAAAGTTTAGGTCATTTATATAAATAACATGAAATGCTAGGTTTACATTATTAACCATTTAAAAAGTTAATTAATTCATCATGATATGTGTTATAATTATTTTAATTTAAAGGAATTAATTACCGGGGAAATAAGGATGTCAGATATAGTTATTTAATATGAATATTTAAAATTTGAAGACATTAATGATGAGATTGATTAAGTTGATGTTGATTTTTTATAGTAATGTTATTAGTTTATCAATGAAAACCGAGGTGAATTTTTTTTTATTATATGTTGTTTAAAAAATGAATTAGAATAGATTCATTAATATATATTTTTTTCATTTTTTGGGATAATCCCACATTGTGAGAGGGTTAGAGAAATACAGAAATAACCTTTATTTCTAAGTACACATATTTTTTAGTCATATAATAAATACATATAATTGAATATTTATTTGATAATTATTAGTTGTTTAGTATTTAATATACATTAACAATAAATTCATTTTTATTCAAATGCATTATGCTTAATTTTAAAATATATATAGATTGATGAAAGTTAATTGGACTGAACTCAAATTTTTTAAACCATATTAAATATTATTCAACTGATCTAGTATTTTAGAATCAGACTATTTTTATTATTTTTATATTTTTCATAATAATTAATAGAATTTAATGTAATAATAAAACCATATTTGTATATTTACTTTTTTAAAAAAATTTGGCACCCCATTCAATATGGAATGGCCCATTAAACCGACTTCCACAAATGAACCACTTTCATAACTCCAACTGAGGACTACCACAACTGCCACATCATTCAATAAAATGGCTAGTTATGAACTTTTGGAACCATGGTAATTTCAAGGGGATGATATTCAACATGACTAGAAATCCCTTAGTAGGACCAGAAGACCAGCAAAATCAATTTAAATCATTATAAAAAGTTTTTTATTATTGAATATTTTTGTTTATTATTATTTTGTGGGGATGAGGTGCGAACTGCTGTGTTTTTAATATTCCATCTCATTATTCACCTGGAAAATGTTTTTTTTATGTTCGGGAACATGCAAGGTGACCAAGTTCAATTCTGTCGGCGAAGGGACACCAACTTCCAAAGTCAGAGAATCTGATAAGATCATCAGATATACTGTTTAATTTTTTATTGTAGAACATATTCACAATCATTGGGGGAGGGTGTGTTCACTGATTAGATGTGACTGTTGATGGTATAGGTTGGACGGTGTTGATGATGAATAGAATAATGCTAAGGAGTTTTAGATGGTGGTGGTACGGTAAACCTCACGCGTGGGATTGTTCGCCTCACTAGCTACCTGTATATGGTGTTTTAACTAATATATCAATCTAGAATTTGTTATTCAATAAAGTATACAGATAGAATCTCATCCAAAACATTGTTTCTGCTTTATGTCATTGTTTTCTTTTCCCTGATACATTATATGGATGTATTGTGGAGCAATTATATATGGTGGTAATGAATTAGACATGTCCAAAATTTTCCTTAATCCAGGATTTGGAAATTAGTAAATTCATATTTTATTGTACTTGTTGCCTCCAGAACTATTTGATCTAGAAAATATATATTATATTTTTCCATCTATTTTTACTTCATTTGTTTTGTAGATATGTAGTTTATGGTCAAGACTATCTCATTACCATGAATTGAATCTAGTGGATTCATTATGACAGGTTCTTTGAAATGGAATCATATAATCAAATTATTTTCAAAATAATTTTTATTCTAATTTATTTTCCTCTATTTCAAATATTCTTTACTTTTTTATTGATTTACTGGTAAATAATATATAATTTTTTCACTAATAAACTTTCTTTAGACACACAAACACTAACATTCTTATTACACTCTATATAAAAAATCTACTAGGGTGAAATGTCACAAGGGGGGTTGTATTTGATTTCTAGTATCATGAAATGGTAATAATTGTGTGAAATTATTTTCCATCTCAAAAATAATTTCATCTCAAGAAACTCTAGTATTACTATAAAACTATTTTACATTAATTTTATCCTTAATTAGTGTTATTGTTGTTTTTACAATTTCTTTAATTCTAGAAAAATATTTTCAAGGATAATGTTGAGAAAGAAGATTGGACTGAGAGCCGCAACAGTATGATATTTCCAAATCAAAGAGGGTGATCAAAACTGATGGGGGGACTGATGGTTTATTACGCTTTGATGTAAATCTTCATGATTTTAAACATGATCTTACAATTATTTCACAATTTCAATTAGGTCTTCATTTTTACAAAATAATGAAATTTGGATGTCCGATGATTGGGGAAATGTGTTTTATTTTTGTGGCCTAACATATTAACATTAATGATTTTTTTTTCATTAAATACTTATGAATTCCTTCACATCACCCGTTGTTTGATATTCAGAGTTTTTTAATTTGAACACATGTTTTATAGAACATTTCTACATCACAATTAAAATTTATGTTCTCTCATTCCATCATCACAACATAGCATGGATTATAGTGTTGGTATATGTTAAATTGATTATGGAATGACAATTACACATCTATTGATTCCATGAATATACCCTAATATTTATTTTCATCAATATTTTCTCTGATCTATTTTACTGCATACTTTTTGTAACATGAAAAATATGACCATTTATTTATTTTAGGATATCAAAGACATGGTATCCAGTATCCCAAGAAACAGTTCTGTCAACCCTTCACAAGACTCTACGTGTACCATGATAAACACTTCTCCTGGTAGTCACTCTCCAAAAAATCTAATATTTAATGAGAGGAAAAATGTATAAAAAGAAAACATGCATGTAGAGGGTTCATATTTAGATACATATAGAGTTAGTATCTCCAGTGTGAACTCTAATTCTAATCATGGTTCCAACCTGAATGTTAGTTATGCCGCTAGGGATGTTTTCATATGGTCTGAGGTCAGATGTGAGAATTTTTCTATGGTTAGAGCTGAGAAGAACAGTAATTCTTCATGTGCAAGATTACATGTTCTTTTTCCCATACTAGTTGATTCTGATATTTTTTTTTATGAGGATAGTATATCATCTAGAGTTGATCATGTTTCCATTGTCACTAGGAAAGTAGAAATACTTACATGTCATGAAGAATCTAAGGGACGCCTCGGCCATGGTGTGGGTATGGATATTACCCATCACCATCCTATTGAATCATTATCTCATAGTAATTTCATTCTCACTACCTATGTGTATTTATATACTTGTGGTATCACAACTACCCATGATATTTACACATGGGGTGATGGTACCCACAGAGTCGCCCTTCTCGATCATGGAGGTGATATAGACCACTAGATAACATGATGGATTTCAGGTAAACTAGAAGGACATAATGTTACCATGGTGACCTGTGGTCCATGGTATAATGCAGTGGTAATGAATATGGGCAAGATTTTCACTTTTGGTGATGGAACATTCAGTGATCTAGGACACAGTGACCGAGAAATTTATTGTATCCATGAGAATTTGAATCACTTTTTGGGATGAGGACAATAAAAGTTACTTGTAGAGTTTGGAATACTATTGTTGTAGTGGAGGTCATTGATTCAATGTTGAGTTCCATTGTTTCTTGTGGAACGCTATTTATATGGGGATATAGAGAAAATAATCACCTTGATCATGGTGATAGGGTGCCTCACCTTGAGTCCATGTGCGTACGTCAGGATGATAATGATATTCAAAAATTGGTTTTTGGGAATTGCCTAATAATTGGGATGAACATTTCAGGTAAGGTTTTCACCATCACTGTGAGTGTATAAGGACATCTTGGGAACCCTCGTGCTAATGGGATGCTTATTTTCTTGGTAGATGAAAAACATGTTGGGTGTGTGTTTTGGAAATTTCTTGTGGTGAATATCATGTGACTGTGTTGACATATAAGAACGCGGTCTTCATGTGGGGAAAGGGAGGCAATGGGAGGTTGCTCCATGGTGATGTTGGGATCAAAAAACGTCATCCATGGCTATGTTGTTGAAGGATAAGCAAGTGAAAGTCATTGTTTGTGCCTCAAATTACACTGATGTGTTCATTCTTCATAGAATATTTTCTGGAAGTGAGTAGCCTCATTTGTGATGTGCGTGCAGGCAAGCATTCTGGTTCACTTAAAAAACACACAACTGTTACAATTTTGTACTGGCACATTTCTGTTCATGCAGACCAAAGAAATATTTGACAGTAGAACTGGATCTTACCCATATGATTCCATATCATGTGTGGGACTCTTTCTATGAAAAGTTGATCAAGGTTTCAGAGGGTGGAGGGAATCACATGACATATTCTTCAAGTTTTATTTTAAGAGAAATAAATGACACATTGGTACCTCATATTCCTTCAATGGTGGATTTGATTAATTAGAAGGGTTTCAAGGCATCCCAATAGGGTATGAAAGATGATGTGATCTTCCCGATGGCCTCATTCCGAAAACTCATTGTAATGGATCTTCACTAGTTCATTCCAAAATTGGGGTATCGACCCATGTATCTTTTCTTTAGATGATTATTCACTCATTGTTTTTCCGCACTTGTCCCCATGCCAGTGGGTCTCTCTTTTTACAAAATTACGTGTGATAACTAGAAAAGAACAAATAATATTTTAAACACGGAGGTGAATAATTTACATGAACATGTATGATGGCCAACAAAGTCAAATTATTTATTTAAGAATAATTTTAAATTGTTTTATTATGTTATAACATGGATCGTGTTAGATCATTAGCCTAATTCAGTGTTGAAAACAACAAGAGTCAAAACTGGATAAATCAACAAACAGAATACAAGAGGTTGTGAAGGTGGTTACTGAGGAGCTGTGAAATCCAAGGTATCTAGGGAAGTTATAATGTCTCTATTGGCTCAGAGAAGAGATATGGAAGAGAGGCTTCTTGGTGGGGCATGAATTTTTTTTCATCTATGGGGAATTAAATTATCTTAGTCTTATCGGTTCAATTGTTAATCATGAATAAAATTTCATTCATAGGTTTTCAAAATTAATCATTTTATGGAATGTTTTGGTCATGTAACCATGGGCTAACCCTACATTGAACACCCCATATACTTTTGATGTAATAACTGAATGGTATCCTAGCTATCATCATGCATAAGGCTTGGGAACCACCACTAACAAGAGCATACAAATAGAACCGTACCCCTTTTTTTAAAACCACTATCAAGGATCTCTGTTGGAAGACAATAATTTTTATCAAATAAATTTTCCAAACATTTAATGAACATACCTGTTATAATTTAAAATAAAATCATTGAAAATATCTTTTTATTATACATTGAAAAATCTAATCCAACATTGAGTTTAATTTTCAATGTTTTTTATCTTTATAAACATATGTTATTGTATATTTATAAATATTTTCTAATGAACATTTTCACATTTTCATATGTGTTCATATATATATATAAATGCACTTGTATATTTTTGTAAACTCCTAACATAATATAAAACATTCCCAACATCAATCACAGTTAAGTCACATAAGCGAGAAACAAGTAAACATAATAATTCATAGGACCTAAAGTCATTTCTCCTTTCAATTCACACATCATTTAATAATAAATCTTTAAAGGATCCCAAATAAAGACACTCAACACCTCTTTAAGAACCATACCGTATTGTTTATGAGTCAAAACCATAATTTATTTTTTGGTTGTGGTCGAAAGTAGAGACAAATTCAAAAAACCACATTTTTGATCATTTTAAATCACCAAAAAATCTTGAATGACAAGTATATTGAAATTCATTAGCGTCT
Organism: Viscum album; assembly: GCA_963277665.1. Classification (NCBI taxonomy): domain Eukaryota; kingdom Viridiplantae; phylum Streptophyta; class Magnoliopsida; order Santalales; family Viscaceae; genus Viscum; species Viscum album. Next base: position 921,321,855 of record OY728132.1, read on the forward strand.
AACAATAATTTATATATTTAATGGAATCAATTTTAAAGGATAAATAATTTGGAGTAAATCAATGAAAATCCAAATCATGGAGACCCCTACCTCAAACTTGTCAATATGATGCAAAACACCCAATAATGGAAAGTATATGGTTTTAGGAGAATATTGAACACACTAAATAATCAAAACTGTAAGTGATAAGAAACAGAACCAACCTAGGGTTCAGCTACGGTGCATGCACCGATGGGGAATGTGAAACGTCGTAGGGGAAAGTGTGACAACCTAGAATATTATCAATGAAATTTTCCTTTCAATATTTATTTCAGGTAGTATAAATCATATATATCACATATAAAACACAATTCAACTATTATTATATGATAATATATATTAATGATGTCCGATGTAGTTGTCAATTGGTCAAAATGTTTATTTTTTATGAAATTTCTAAATTTCAATAAATAAGGATATTTATTTTAATGTTTAAATTATCACAATTTTAGAATTATTTTTAAAAAATATAATTCATTTTTTGACCATGAGCATCAAAAGAATCAAAGGATAATTTTTTGGTTATTTTCTAAAAAACATTTGGGGCAAAAACTCCAAATATTAATTTTTCTCAAAACATATGAAATAATGATTATATGATATTGATTTAAAGTCTATTAAAACTTATTATTGATCAAAAGGTATTTAACGAAAGAAATAACCCCTACGGTGTTACATTTAGAAACACGTGTCAATATTTTTTGAAAAACATGAATTTAACCAAAAAAATGAAAATACTAGTTTTACATAACTCTTATGAAATAATTATTATATGATCATGATTACATTTTTATTAAAACATATTATCGATCATAAGGTATTTAGGGAATGACATAACACATGTGGTGTTACATTTTGAAACTCCTACCCCTTTCTTCTCATTAGTCATGATGCTCTCAAATTTCATATAAAATCTCTCATCCCCACTCTCCCGATGTCCAGGTAATGATGATCAAACCAAAAGTCCAAGTAATGTTCTTTATTGTATCCTCATGTACATGATAATCATTAGGTAATTTTCTCAAATCACCTATCTTATTTTATTTTCTTATTCTATTTTCTACTCACCTCTTTCATCCTTCAAGGCATCTTAACTCATGAATCATATACATAATATAATGTAATGTTTCTAATAAAATATTTTATATATATCTGTTTTATAACCTTCTCTAATTCAATTATACAAAACCATTTTCTAAATTTTGACACTTGATCATCTTAGTGAATAATTATTTTTTCTATTTCTATTACAACCTTCAAGGACTATAATAAACGTATTATTCAGGTAAAATCAGACTGTAAAAAGGTATATTATAACCTATTTATTTTATGCAACCAGTATATATTCATAATATTAATTAAAATGGAACATATTCATGTTGGTTCGAAAAACATCCAAAATAAACTAATATTTTCATTAAAATTTATCAAATGAATCATCCTCATGTAAGGATGAAAAAATATATATGAGATAATTTAAACTTTTGAAATTGAATGAATACCATTAAATTATACTTCTAAAGTTTTATTTTCATTAGATAGAAAATCCATAATTATAACCAAATGAACCAATCATGAAACCATGAAACTAATGCACTAAAAAATCAATGAAATGAAATGAAAATGACTGGTAATATTTTATAAGAAATTAATATACTATATTGTAAATATTAATATAATTTTAGAAAAATTGATAATAATTTTAATCTAGTATACTTGAAAATGAATTACACAAAACTAAAGTAAATCATGTGGTATGAGTTTCACATCTCACTTTTACTTATGTGAGATCTAAGACTTATTTATCATTTATTTATTATGTGTAGTGTATGTATACGGACTATTGACATATCATACCTTGAGTCTCATTATCTTTACATTATTCAATGTTTCATTTGATAATTATTATTATTTTTAGGCATACAAGTCAACTGATTTCAAAGTGTTAAGAGAATTAATAACCCTATTTCTATTCATTGGGATAAAAGTCTACATTTAATTATGCCATGATAAGCATATGTGTGAAATTATTTTTTAATATAATATGATTTATTTCCACTTAATTTATGTGGATTTACATCTGATACTCACAATCAATTAATTTAATTAATTCCCACTTCAATGATATGGTATTTTTAAGGGATCTCTCTAAACCCCAACATTTCCATTGGGTTACACACTATCAATTTTACTCGTTTTATTTTTTTATTCTTCTAATAAAATTATCCTATATTCTTTTTATATGTAAATAACATATACCTGTATCTCAATTCATATTCATCTGATAGAGAATTACATGTTATATGAGGTTCCCCTCTCAATTCCTCTCGATAAGAAAACCCACATAAATAGAACTTCTCTATTTCTAACCCATTTTCACGTGTACTCCATAAAATGTTTTCAACCAATTTTTTACAAAATCACTCATTTTATCAAGAAGACCCATTTTAGTTTATTTTTGGTTTTATGAAAAAAATTATTTCGTTAACATCGTTAAAGACACTTTATTCTTTTCTCTATAGGATCACAAGTGGCACATATCTATCCACTCTTTTTCCAGTTTTCAATATAGTTAGACATCATTATTTCTTATCTATTAATTACCTTATTAATGACCAATATTGATTTGATAACTTTTTTCATTGTTATCTTTGTTATATTCCATTTGGTTATGCCTCAGGACAATATTGCAATGTATATTTCATTTTATGGGTTACCCTTATAATTATTCTTTAAGTTTGATTCATTATATGGAAGTAATATGCACGAACATGTTATAATGGATGTGCCTAGATATCACTCTAATGCATTGGATAATGGATTTTCCACCTGAGACATCATTTATAGGATTTGGGAGTAAAACTAATCCATTATTTACTCGGTAGACCATGTGATATAGTCTTGAAAAATAGCCTGGACTCATGTTTATTTCATATTGTATATTACTACCACTATCCTATGTTTCCATGACCATATAATTCCATGTTCTGTATGTTATGATTCCATATGTTTAATCATTATTCATAATTATATGTCATCATGTTATGCTTTATAACTCATATGTTACGCTTCAACCCCATGATTATTCCCTTACTGGTGTTTTTAGATCATCACTTTTTTCTAGGTTTTCCCCATGTTATCTGTTGCAAATATAAGAGCTCCTAATTGACATTAATGAGAAGATGTTTTATTACAGTTTCATGTTTTCTAATAATGTACTTCTTCTTCCAAATTCTATAATATTTTCTATCATTGGTTAGTATTACAGGTATACATATTATTAAAACCATGTAATAATATGTATAAGAATCATGGATCAGTGAAGAATGATATAAAGAAAAATAAGAGAACTAAACTCACTGGGAAAAACTCTATATTGAAATTTCATGAAGAAGCTCCCAAAAACAGAGGTCAGAGGAAGAGGGAGTGAAACATGAGGGGGGGGGGTTGGTCATGTGTGACAGTAGGAGGAGGGAAAGGGGTCCTGTGAGGGTAGAATAAGGGATATGCATATTTTTATTGTTTTAAGTCATTGGGTATGTCACAGGGTTTGGATTGATAGTTTTCTAAACGGTACCCCTCTTACTGGACTAGTATATGAAACCCGCACAGTTGGATCACCCAGTTTATAATATTGTATGCTAAACAAGAAAAAAAAACCATGTCAATCACATATTTGATTTACATAGTCTTTATATGGTTAACACAAATCATTAACAAATTTCATGATAAACCAATAATTTTAATATTTATCAAAATTACAAAGAATAACCCCACATCTCCTTGATAATAATAAAAACAAATTAATTTTTTAATTAGTTAATGAAATAAAAATTTTAGGGTGTTAGGATTCTCCCCATCATAAAGCTTTAATCCCCTACAAAACCAATGGACTTGAGATGACTCAAATAAGAACCAAAAATGAGAAGGAAGGGTATACTTTGATATGATCCCCTAAATCTTATTTCAACATGGAATACTAAAATGAATTTATAGAATTATAGATATCTCTTTGTCCTACAAATTGAAACCCAATCCATATTTCTAATGTATAAGTCATTAAATGGAGAACGATAAACCAACACCATTTATGAATTTCCACGTGATGATGAATCAACAAAACAATGACATAACCTAAAGACTGCTATGAAAGGTAACCCAAACCGCCAACCAAAAAAGGAACCCCATAAATATTATAAGGAAAAAATACATCCACAATTTCCATAAAAACAAAACACACCTTCTATAAACATGAATGATATAAAATTAACCATGTAAAATTAACTAACCATCAATAGGTTGGGAAATAGAGAAAGCGACACATAAAAAGAATTATTGAACCACTCTCAAGGGATATCATAGCCTTAAGAACACTCTAACGATACCAAGTGAAGACCACCAAACCACTTACTTCCATCCGATAATATATAGTGATGGAAATTTGAAATAACCCTTGTATATGCCACTCCAACAACATGGGATCGAACCCTGGGTCAAGGGTAAAACGGGATGAAACCTAGGAACCTAAGCCAGGGAAAACCCGTCACAATGATCCCAAAAATTAAAAATGATACATGTTATCACCCAACCTTAATTGGTCTCATAACCATTCATGTTTCTTGAAGCACATCGATGGTTTTACCCCAAAATAAAAGGATAATAACCAAAACCTCACTACCCCATAGACATTCAAGTTCTAAAGAACTCATTAACATGAATTATACATGAAATAAAATACGAAAACCACTATGAGTGAAATTGAGAATGAACATTAGGAGTTTCCTCCAAAAATGAATACCCTATAAACCTAATTAGCTGAACCCATAAAATAGATGATCACCCAACCATGACCATGAATGTGATCCCCTTAGGAGGCATAATTCTTGTAAATGGAGAAAAAGAAACGTTGTAATCATATCCAAAACAATAGCCACTACCATCCAATATCACATATCAATTCAAAACTACAATTTTAAATAAACCAACCAAGGTCTCCACTAAAAGTTCCACAATAATGAAAAAAAATCAAAATTCACCTTTTTGAACCATTTTTAAAACCACAAGCACATAAAATTTGAAATCGACAACCCCATTTGTAAACCCATATTAAACTCAACACTTTCATCATTGAATGATTTTAAATATCTATGAACACTATATTTTTTAAAAATATATTTAGAAATACTATTTATAAATTTCAAAACAAGTTTTACCTTAACATTAGACTAATTTTTACAATTAAAAATCCCAAAAAAACCCTCCCATAAAACAATAATCAATCAAAAAAACCCTTTATTGGGTTTTTAACAAGATTCACAAGTTTAAATCAATAAATTTTATTTGAACTCATTTTGAAATACAAATTCGATTTAAAATCATTAGACATAATTCAAAAACAATTTTTAAACTTCCACTCCCAATTTAAATCATTTAACATTACAGAAAAATAATATTCTGGTTCAAAAAATGGTATATCATGAACATCATTTGAAAACCCAATTACTCAATATCATAAAACTTAGGGCAAAGCTGCAAGAGACTAGTGACCATGCATGGCTTGACTACATGGCTTGGTGGACAATGTTCCATTCATATAGATGTCATTGAGACTAACATAAAACCATGTATGCGAGCTCTATAGAAGTGAACAAGCAGTTTGAGTTAACCATGTACCACTATATCAGATCCCATTTCGTCCCAAAACAAATTGAATCCATCAACATAAAAAAAAAATAATCACAAATCAATAATCAAAACCGGACTTCCCCCTGGTGACTCAAGGATCAGAGTGGAGAAGTTCTCCCAACAATCTTTTTTATCAAACCTCCCAAGCCTCATCAGTCCTATCTCCATCTATTTGACATCCCAAATAGTAATGTGTGACACTAAAACTTGGGTCCTCTCAAGAACCTACCATTTGATACCATTTTTCTTGAACCAACCCACGTCATCCCTCCATAGGATTCCTGAACCGCCCCGTGGAATACCTAAGGAACATTCTCATTTTTTCCGTCCTAGAAAATAGTTCCAGACTTCAAAGTATAAATAGAGGGAATGATTACACCAAATAATTAGAGTTAAGAAATAACATAAAAGTGGGAATAACCACTCCATACATCAGAGGTCCTTGCGCCACAAAAACAAATAAATATAACATAAATAAGTAAATCAATTTAATAAAGATCCCACATGACCAATGAGATGAAGGAAGCTAAAATAAACACCAAATTACCTAATCAAATCATTCCATGTGACCTAAGGCCTCTATCCATCAAAAAATAAACATTCTCTCCGAGAGTGAACATAAGCTAGTCTGGGACCCACAATGAAACCCAGTCTACAAACACCGAGTGATGTAAGTACGGTGTGATCTGAACAACCCAGTAGGTAAGCACCACTAAGTGTTGGATTTTTCACCATATAACCATATTTTGAATAATTCATGATAATTTTCACTCTTTTGTTTATTGTTAATAAACTATTTATCACATTAGGATCATTCATCTATGTACCATATCATGTGATAATATATTATGTGTAACTGTTGCACTGATTGGTCATAGTAGATCTTTTCCATGGTGGGAACTTAGACGTTCATGAAAATATTAATAAGTATATGTCATATAGATAGAAGAGATCATTTTGGGGATATAATTGATATATGCTATCAAGGGTGGAGACTCATAGGAAATTCGAGGAACCTTCTTGATGGTGTAGTATGTTGGTATTATCCATTGTATGATATAATGGAGTGAGATTTTCCAGTATGAAATCAACATTTTATGTGACATTAGATGTTCATATATGTAGAATTGTGTGTTGATCCATAGACTTTATTATTATTAATAATGAGTATTATATGTTGAGTACTTTTATTTTTTGAATATACCATGATGATATTTTTTTAGAGAGGTGGGATATATTGGTCGCATCATGGGTAATATTTCATTAAAATAACATGATAAAAGGTTTATATCATCTGTTATTTATCAGATGTTGATATCTAAGTCCCATTGATATAAATGGTATATCTTGAATAAATCCATGTCCATGGTGTTCTATAGTCACGTTCGATTTATGAAAAGTTATAGATAGAGAAATTGAGTATATAGGCTGATGGCACCATCATTTAGCCTGTTTGATTAGAGATACCATGATAAAGATATTTTATTACATAGTAATCTTTCCTATGTGGTTTTATTTCATTGCAACATTATCTTCGTTCTCTATGAGTTCTTTAGTGTGTTTCAAGACACTTACATAGACTTTGATATACTTGGACTATATTAACTAATAAAGAGGCCCAGATAGTCACACAATAACTTTATCTAGACACTCAGTTAAATAATAATAATATTATTATTTAATAATTTGATTAAATATTATTCTTGTACGTGGTATAATAATTACTCACATTTTCATGGTCTTATATATTCTACCACAATTTATTTAATATAATATTATTTCAGTAGAATATTTAATAAATAATTATTTTTTATTTACAGAATATAATATTTATTTATTTATCTGACAATAATGTAGTGATATTTATTTGTTAAATAAATAGAGATTACTCATGGTATGCTAAATATTGTTCTGGAATGGTGGACCAAGTTTAATGATATAGTGATAATGAATTTATATTGAATATTATTGGAATAAATAATATATAATTTGATTCAGGAATATAGTGCATGTTAAAAAATAATAATATTACTATTATTATAGACATGAGGATTCCTAGGAATAAAGAAAAACAATAATGGTGTATATTATATTATTATTTTCTAAACTAATTGATATGAATATAGAGTTATATTATTTCTCCATGAAAGCCAACTCATTTTGTGTTGTGCACAAAAAAATACAGAGAGAATAAAATTGAAACCCTAGCTTTGGTTCAATCATTTTCTCTCATAAGTATTCATTATTTTAATTCCATTTACTTTGATGATTATCATTGTGTAAATCATGTATTAGTCATCGATTACAATAAAAAAGAAGAGTTGGGCATGCCTGATCTGGTGCTTTCATAGCGCCTAAAACATCAAGTGGTATTTGTTTGGTCAAATAATTATTATAATTATCTAAATATCAATGATTTATTTACACATTTTTATTATTTTTTAATTTGAGTATATTTATTCTTTAATCTGAATTTCTTGATATTCTTTATTTCTTTTTGTTTCTCACAAATATAATCAAGTAGATTAATTTTATTAATGAAATAAATTAGAATAAATCATCTATAAGTGCCAAGGAATCTGGCTAGATAACACTAGAGTAGACATCATTTAGTCCACATGAAATGTCGTGTACTTGTCTTCAATGCACCAAGAATTATTTTATAATTAATTCAAACTGTTTATTGACTAGCCCAACATAGTGCATAGTCATCCAGAATACAGACCATGTAACATCAATACATTATGTGTAGTCCCTTAGTCTCAAATGGAAAATGTATTCTCCAAAATGATCTTCATGACTGGTTACCATGTAACTCTATGACCACATGTCATGTATCCCATGTACATGATGTGTACTCTAACATTTCTGTGTCATTTTTACACTCCAAGTCACTAAGTGTGTGTCATAGATAGATGATGAGAGTAATACACGATGTGTAGATGGAATTTACACTTTGTGTAGTTTTTCAAAATTACACATAATAAAAAATTAATTTATTATCCATCTTAACCCTTATCAACAAGTGTTTTATGTGGACATTAAGATGATAGTAAATGTTTTATCATGGTTATTATATATATAATAAATGTCTAATTAATTTTTCATGTAATATCTTGAATTTTATATCACCTAAAAGTGGTAATACAATCATTACTCTATGTACATCAAAATATTACAGGCTATATAACAACCATGTGTTCCATATGGCCATTATGTTGATAGTACAGGTCGTTACATTAAGGGATAATTGGAATATATTACACTTCTTATGAGTAAATAGTATACGAATATAATACAGGTTGGGAAGTTCAGATGAGTACTAACTGTGTTTCCTACAATGTATATTTTTGTACACAATTAATTTTAAATAAGTTTATTAAATTTGTTTAAGATGTTCATGGATGAGAATATAAATAAAATTTGGATGATAATTTAGATAAAATAATTTATTATTTCAAGAATATTATTAATTGATTTGAGTGTGTTTCTCATAAATAATAATGATTAGAATTGAATGTTATTTTATTAAATTCCTAATTCATCACATGTATCTTGATGATCATGAGCATAGATCAGTCCTGTTAATGTGATTGATTTTGTTTAATTTATTATTAAATAAAATTATTGGTCTACATGAAATCCCTTGTCTCATTATCCAAGGTCATGTGTGCCTATGGTTTCTTTTATATAAACATATTATCCAATATTTTGATTCCCCTCACATGCGAGTGAGTAATACATATGTAATAGATGAAGATCCCATACTAGAAGAGGTGGTTCAATATTGGTGTCGAGGCGAAACTAATCAAAGAGAGAAAAATATGTGGACATGTTGAAAGATTCATCATGAACCATAAAATGGTTCAAGGTGTTTTCTAACTATTTCAAAGATTAGTTTATCATTCACTAAATAAACTAAACATTTTTAAAATCTCATGAACATGGATCGTTGTTATTTTATTTTCATGTTCTTCGATTATTTCAATATGTATGTTTTTCATGATCTCATGAATTAATGAATTATCATTCATTCAAGATAAAAATAAAATAAATTTTATTATGTATAAACATTATCTATGACATGGTTAATCACTTAGTTAAATGAACTTAATTTTAAACATCATGTAATAAAGATAATAATTTGAAATTTCTGCTTAATGAGAAAATACACCAATTATATATATTAAGTCATTATAGTGTTCCACTACATAAGTTAATCTTTATCTATAGTTTATATTTCTGTACCATCCAAAGATGGGGTGGTTTCAATTATCTTGGAATTATAATGTGATGTTCTGTGATGACTTAACATAGTTCACATCAAGGGATTACCATCAAAGCTGAACATAGTGTAACTAAGAGTAAATGTTTGAGGAAATCCAATTTAAGGTTTTTAGGATTGGGGAGTCCATTCAACGGATCACGTAATTTGTGAGATAATGTTATTTGTATATAGAATTCCTAACTAAAACCCTTAAAATTGATCAATTGAACGATTTTGAGAAGATTATTAAGAGAACATAGATCATTACCACAAGAATGACAAATAAAAAGGTTATTTCGAGCTGTGGGATATTGGGTTCTGATAAAAGAATTGTAGATTAATAAATATAATATTTTTTTATTTGTATTATTTTTATCAGGAATGTCACTACAACTCATTTCATTTAACAAGTAGAAATGAAAATAAAAATGACTTCAAACATATCACTGTGATCCATACATGAAAATGATAAACATCTCAATGAAAAAAATCCAAGAGTGGCAGAAGCTCTTATGCGTTATATGAAACCATGAAAGGAAATTGTAATTTCTAAAAGAACATATTCTGGATGTGTATAGTAATGTGGATTGTGAGGAAGAGTAGTCTCTCTATGTGAAAAATATAAAAGATTCTATAGATGTTTAGTGTTTCATGGTATCATCCATGATCAATGAGCATCTAAAGTAACATGATGACATGGATGTGTATAACATGATGTCTCACCTTCATGGTCTATATTTAGATAAGGAAAGAAAATAGATATATGGGATGTCTAATGTCTGTTTACAACTAATCTTGGTGAGTCAGCACCAGCTGGGACACATGCAGTCAAGATAATTTGCTACATTGAATTCTTAGTTATATTAGTTTTTAAATCCCCTGATGAGTTTTGCACGGATCTCATACATTACTCTCCCAACAAGTCAAATACTTTTATTTTCAATTATAATATTAGATAGAATTATTGTACTCTTTCATTAATTAATACCTCGATTTTCATGTTGACAAGAACATTAGGGGAGTGAAAAATCTGCAGTCCTTTTGATGAATAAGAAGAGGAAGAATAAGGCGTAGGGTAACAAGACTCATAATAATTCTAAAGCGTATGATCATTTTCCATACAAGAATATGAAGATCTAGAGGTGTTTAATTGAAAAACGAAGAACTATGTGTTTCATGTGGAAAGTGTGTCTATTGGAAGTGGAACTACACCCAGATGTAAGGGGAAGCTAAAGTCGAATTTGTTACCTAGTATAATATTTTAATATCTACAAATTGGTTATTATATACAACATGTGGTGATCACATATGTATCAAAATGCAGAATCCATGTAAATTATAAAATATTTCAAGAGGCGAGGTAGAGTTGAGAGCTATCAATTGTGCGAGGTTGGCTGCTCTAGCCATTGAAGACTACAACCATCTAATGCCATCATGAATGATATTTTTTTTAATAGATTTTTATTATATTAAAATTATTACCCATAAAATAATTTCTAGATCATTCCAAGATAAAAATGGTTTTATTTTAATATTTTGAATAAAAAAAGATGTTTCATTTATACCGACAACATTTGTTATGGTATTACACATTTAAATAATTTCTTTTAAGTATTAAATTAAAAAACACAATTATTGGTAATTGAAAATAAATCACGTTTTCACAAATCATATATCACCAATCAATGACATCATCGTCTTGGTCATGTAATGAGAATAATTTTAAAAATCTATATCAATATGGATATTTACACTCTTTTGAGCTAAAATAACTTGATAGATGTCAATCTAGTTTACAATGAAAAATGAACAAACCAATATTTACTGGCATGGTGAAAGTGTCCTAGAGAATATAGGATTGGTAGAAATTGATGAGTGTGGATCATTTCAAGTTGAAGCAATAAGTGGCTATTTTAACTTCTTAAATTTTATTGATGACATGATTAGATATGACTATGTATACATGATATAGTATATTTCGGATCCCTTTGATAAATTCATAGAATTCAATTATGAAGTAGATTATCCACGTGGAAATATGATAAATAATCTTCAATCAGATTGGGGTAGTGAATATCTTAACCAAGAGTTTATAGAATTTTTATAGGAGTTTGTGATTCTTTTTTAACACACTCTAACGTACACACTATAGTTGAATAATGCTAGTAAAAGGAGGAACTATAAATTGTTAGAAATGGTATGGTAGATGAAGATTCATACAGTTCTTACATTATCCATTTGGGGATATACATTACAAACTACAATATATACCTTTAACTGAGCATTATATAAATCATAAAATGGAATTCCCATTAATTTATAGAGTGGAATGAAATATGTTTAGTACAATACTTGTGTATGGGTTTGAAATTCATTTTTCAAGGCCTTCTCATGAAATAATCTAGTACCTCAGGGAACATATTATATCAGTATATTTTATCCTATGAAAAAAATGGATATTGCCTATACAACCTCTCATACAAGTCATTGATTGATACTATACAGGAAATTGTTCTTAAGAAGGAGAAAATCCTCAAAAAGGATACTGGGAGACTATTGACTTCAATGATTTTGAAGATCAAGATATATAAGGGTTGGTATAGGAATAGATTGCATAGGTCCTGATGGAAGAAGATGTTCATAAAACTCAAGTACTGCATAAGAACACTCGGGAGGTAAGAATAGTAGAGAGATATCATTTTCTAGTCACTGAATATGGTGACTATTTATTATTTAACAATGATGAACCACTCTCTTAAAAATAGGAAGTAGAGATCTTATACTCTTCAAGATAGTAAGAATCCATGAATTCTAAAATGGGTTCCATATTTAAAAACTATGTTTTGGTTCAAGTCGATCTTCTATTTGATGTAAAATCCATATGGTGAAAATGGGTAGTTAAGAGAAAAAGTGGGCATAGAAGGTAATGTAAATACCTATAATGAATGGATAGTGGATATAGGGTTTAAAAACGTCATGGAATTAATTATGATAAAAACATGAAACCTATTTCCATGTTTAAATGTATGAAAATTCTACTTGCAATAATAGCTTACCATGATTAAGAAATTTGATAGATGGATGTCAAAAAAATCCATAATGAAAACCATTGAAAATATGTCTATATGAGACAATAAAAAAGGATTGTGACTCTTGGTGATTCCAAAAGGATATGATAATTGTATTGGTCTATTTACTAATTGAATAAATCATCTAGGTCATGGAACATTTGATTTGATAACGCTATATAAGGTTTTGTATTCATTAAGAAGAAATTTGATCCATGTGTTTACAAAAGGATTAGTGGGAATGGAATCATTATCCTAGTAGTATATGTTGATGAAATATTATATATTGGAAATGAAATAAAAGTATTATAGTCTATTAAGGAATTGTTAAAAACATGTTTCTCTAGGAAGGTCTTAGTGGAACTTGCTGACATTATTGGGATTACGATCATTCTTAACAGATCCAAGAGGTTCTTTGGACCAAGCCAATCTACATTCATTTAATAGATACTAAATGTATTTACTATGGAGAGATCCAAGAGGGGATTGGTTTCAGTGTCAATGGAATATATCATTAAATGAAAATTTGTCCTCAAACACAACATGAGAAAGATAGAATGATTACGATCCCATATGATTTTACGATAAGACCCTTCATGTATTCAATGTTATGTAATAGACTTAATGTTGCCTATGAATTGTGCATTGGTAGGTGGATATCAAAATGATCTAGGTGAAAATAATTCTTCTGATGTTAAATCTTTCATTATGTATCTGAGAAAACTATGGATATGTTTATGGTACGTGGAGGATAGAAGTGTTAATGGAATGGGGGAGGGACAGGCCACGGGGAAGATTAATCTGAATAATGATTTTATTGAATGGAATGGTCAGGTTCAATGAGAATGTTGTCTTAAAAAAGAAAATGTAACCCAGTCCACACTAGACCCATAGACTAGTGAGCTACCCTACAGGTTTAAAAAAAATAAAATATAAAAATATTATCTTTCTTGGTGAACCATGATAATTTATAGAGGGAAAATATAAATTTTTGACATGAGGTCATATTTTTTAGTTTCCAATTAACAATAAAACAAAAAACAAAAACAGTATCAGAGTTTGAATCATGGAATGCCTTATTAGGGATTTTTTTTAAATGCAGACATGATGTAAGCCTGGTTATGCAGATGGGATGATGTAAGCATGACACTGCAATGGAGTATCATGCCATTTTCGGGGGCCAATTGGACTTGGGACTATGGTATATGTAATGGGTATCCCTCTAACAAAATAGAAAGAGGTCATTGATTTCATAATAAAATGTGGTTTCATACCCAACCTAAAAACATCTACCATTAAAAAATTATATCTTTGATTACTTATGGGATTAATATCATCTTATGTGGGTAATTTTACCTAACTATCCAAACATGTTTATGGAAAACAATACCCATGTGCCTGTCGTAATTGAAAATATGAATTTCAAATTTTCATAGATAATTTTTTATGGCAAACATCCACTAGAAATTGTATTTTAATCCCTATATAAATTTCCAGGGCAAAATTCCCCTAAATTATTATTTTAAATATAGTTTAATTTTGGTTATTTTTTTAAAAAATAAATTCTTAAATTTTCCGTTTAAATATATTAACATGTCAATACAAATTTTAATTTTGCAGTGAAAATTTGATCTTCAAATTTTCTAAAGAAATTTTTAGTTCAAACTTATATTGGAAATTTGCAGTGCAAAATTTCACTGGAAATCGGCAGATCAATTTTTTTACATAAAATTATAAGGTTGATATATGAAAACATAAATAAAATATTTAACGAATAAAAAAATAATAATTAAATATATATTTTTAAATAAATATATATTAAAAATAATTTTATGTGGAAATGTTCAATGAATGTTTTCATAAAAAATATTTTAGTACATATTTTCAATTGAAAGTTTTGTTCAAATTTCCACTTCAATTTCTAGTGAAAATTTATATTTTATGTGTATTATAATTAATCATATATTTTGATTAATAAAATTTTAAAAGAAATTAAATCTCAATTTTTTGTTCGAATATGTTAACTCTTAAAAAATATAACTTTTCACTAGAAATTTGAATCATAAATTACATATGAATTTTTCCAGTTCAAACAGACACTATAAATTTACTGTGTAAATTTCCACCATAAAACTGAAATTGAATTTCTATACTTAAAATGAAAATGTAGATACATTAAAACATATATGAAAAATATAATGTTTGACCAGATAATTTCTTTTAATATTTGAATTAGAAGCATTGAATATAAAATTCCACAAGAAACATCCACATTAAATAAAAATAAAAATATATTTATATACAAATAAAAATAAAAAATTCATTATAAATGTAAATTGAAAATTTATACTGTAAACTTTTAGTAGATATTTACATTGGAAATTTATATTTATTATTCCCAATTAAATATATAATATAAATCCCCAAATTATTTTTTCTATGAACTAAAATTATACTATTATCATTGTTAATCTATACTCATAATTTGAAATGAAATTTACATCGAAAATTTTTATTTCAGATTTGATAAATTATATTTAAAATAAAAACTTATTTAGATTTAGAATGAATATATATTAATATATAATAATATTTTTATTAATATTTTTATTTATTATATTTAAAAAAGTTTTCTCAGTTACTTGAAAAAAACACATAAAAATATATATACATTCTGTTAAAATTAAATAATTTACGAAAATTTTTTTAATTGTGTGATGTTATCAATAATTATAAAAATAAAAAAATTATATTAATATATACTCTATTTATGAATAAAATACTAGACTTTATTTTATATTATGAAACACTATATAAATATAAAAATATTAATATATAGAAAATGATATTAAAAATTCTAAAATACATAAATCAATATATTAGTAATGCATTGTATTATAAACAAAAGTGTAGTCTTGTATAATTTTTTTCATAATTATTACATCAATTTTTTAATACATCAATCCTATTTATGAATCAAGTGGCACACTCTAAATAAACACAAGTTTCATCTATCTTGTGACCAATCTAATTGTCATGTTCAAAAGCCATCATGGGATGATATTTTCAATGATTTGTGTATGGTTGTATTAAACACGAAATATTTTATCTCTAAACTCATGTTAATTTATTATATTACATTAATTTATTTTATACTTCAACATAATTTTTTGAAATACTACTTATAGTATCATATCAAAAAGGACCCACAAATACAGGTATGCGGGTTTAGCGAGTTGGATCAAATGTGGTATGAATTTTTTAAAGCCAAGATATTCAAATCCATAACCCATATAAATGTACGGGCTAACAGATGATCCCAAAAAAAAAATTGGATTTTTTTACTTGTATAATGGTGGAGACGAGGATAATATGATCAAGGGCTATACTGATGTTATTTTTCAGACAGATCAAATTGATTTGAAGTAGTAGTTAGGATATTTTTTCTATCTCAATGGGGGAGTTGTGAGTAGGAAGAGTTCAAAGAAGCTGGTTTTTGTCAATTCTACATCGGAGTACATGTATATAACGACTTCTGCTGCAGCCAAAGAAACAATTTCTATACATAACACTGTCTAGGAACATGATGATGTGCCTAATAGTAAAGTCCAAATCGCATTGTATTATGATAATACAGTAGTGGTGTCTATTGTAAAAGATCCATGGTCACACCAACAGATAAATAACTTATGTTGAATGTATCACCTCATAGTGGAAGTGGGATTTTGTTAGAGTTGGTTCCTTAAAAAAAACTTATGTGTACTTGATGATAACATGTATTCATTATTTATAATATCAAAAAATCCTTATCACATCAGGATTATTCTTATGCATGATATAACATGTGATAATATCTTAAACGCACCTGTCACACTAAGTGGTCATAGTAGTTCCGCACTATGATTAGAACCCAGAAGTGTTAGGAAAATATTCACAAATATATTTTCTATATCTAGGAGAAATCATTTGAAGGACACCAATGATACAGGTTTTTAAGGGTGGATACTCCTAAGACAGTGAGGCACGTTCTCATGGGGTATGCCCTTGGTAACATCTTGTGTAGAATATTATGTGAACAATAACTTCTTGTAGGTAATACACTTGTAAATAATCATATGCATCATCAAAAACAACCTTTAAACAATATAATACTTAGATAACAATGTTGTTTTATTAAACCACGTTGAAGGATCACATAAAAATAATCATTTTTCTCAAGTCCATTTATCAAGAATTTAATGAAAGGTAATTATTTTAAAATAATAACAAACACATTTAAAAACAATCAATAACACTTTTTAAGACTAAATCCAAATTTGATTTTAAATTCCAAGTATTTTTTTAAAATTTATAAACATATGTACTTACATATATATTTAAATAGATTTCTTAATAGAGATATTTACATATTATCATTTGAATATATAAATATTTCTCTATATATAAATACTAATGAATATGCGTATAAATAGATAACATAATATAGATCATTCCCAACATCAACAATAGGTAAATCACTCAATGGAAAAAAATAAACATATTAAAATTCATAATGTAGTGGAACCCAAGACATTTACCCATGTAACTCACACATCAGTTAAAAATAAATATTTAAATGATCCTAAATAACATTCTAACACAAAATTCTTATTTAAAAAAATCAATAACATTTTATTAGTCAAAAACATAAGATATTTCTAGGTCCAGACTAAAAGTAGATACAAATTCCCTAAAACTTCCATTTTAAAATCATTTGAAATCTTCTAAAAACCCTGATTTATCTATATATTTAAATTCAATTTATACCCAATATCATTAAAAAATTCAAATGAATTAATTTAATATTACAAGTAATATGTGGTAAATTAGAAAAAATACAAATCTAGTAAACCCATACAAAGAACATGTGTGGATGATGTGAAACCTCCAATAAAGATGAGTATAAGGTTTTCAGAGAAGACCACAAACCGTAGGAAACCAAAATTTAAAGTGATTAGAACCACAATAGACATTGCATTTTGATGGTATTTACACACCATTGTGGAAAGATAAAATCACAAGTGGAATGATTAGAATAGTAAGTACAAGGGAAATTAAGTCAACTAAACTAACTAACTCTTGAAATATCATTATTAAAAACCCACATATGGAGGTTATAGAAAGATGAACTTTTCCATGGGGGGGGGGCTATCCAGGAATTACATGAGGAGTAAGAGAAAGAGGTTCACATGAGGGAAAAATTAGAGAGAGGGTAGATTTTTATTTTCGATGTTTTTAAGTCATTGGGTGCATTGTATGATTTGGTAGAAAGATTTTTCAAACCATGCACCAACCATGCGCCCATTAATGGATAAGTCTATGCATTCCACCCAATTGACATAAATAGTTTAGGAAACTATGCATCAACTATTAAAAACAGATCTATCAATTAAAGACCAAATTTTCATATGATTTAAATGGTTAGTATTAACCATTAAATAACCTTGAAATATCTCAAAACTATATTGATTTCTCAAAAATTAAAAAAATGGCACCACAACTCCTCAGAAAAAATAATAACCAACAAGTGAATGAATGAATTTATGAATGAATTGATTAAAAATCTCAAGGTGTAAAAAATAACCTTGTCATAAATCCTCTATAGCCAATTAGGATTGTAAATACAACAACACATGATTCCCTATCATCCACAATATCAGTCATTCAACCATGATTGTGAGAACCATTGGATAATTCCCACCTAGAATGATGTCTCACATGGAACACACTACCCACTTGTTGTTTATAATATGAGTAATAATTGAATCATATCATTGAGCTATCACAATCAATAACCCTATCAATCTCATAAGTTCAAAAAATTTATTCCTTATATCGTTGAACTCACTTAAAGTTTTCATAAAACCCCAACCAAGATAATTGTCTCAATAACCGAGTTAGAGTTGCTGATAGCATCACGTGTGACATTAAATCACCTAATGGATAAACATAAATCATTAGGGAACAAGTTTTCTTCATTTTAATCTAACTAAACACACTACATGAAATACAAATTTTCATTATAAAGAATCAAATCCATAAAGTTAATTTATAAACAAATAATGTGTGGTGAAAACAAATCTAACCATGTATCTAAGAATAATAATAAAAATGAAAAATATATCCCCATATCATTTGTGAATATCCTAATTCCACCATAGATCATTTTGAAAATCCTCAATACATACGTCCTCTTTAGTATATTATACGATTCCATGACATAAAACATCTATATGCACACTCAGTTATGAATATTAGAGTGAGTGAAATGTTATCTGGTTGGATTTTCCAAATCAATCCCACACATTTGCATTTTTAATTTATCTAACATAAATCAATCCATAAAAATTGGAAAAATAAATATCACATTCCCAAAAAAACATTTTGTAAGACCATTTCACTTGAAGAAAACATCATTTAAATCCACCTCACCTAAGGCCAAACATGGAAATCCCAACCTAGTTCACTTATAAAATAGTTAAAACAAAATTACTATACGTATAAATTTTATATCATACCAAATTCAATTATTAGGAAATCATGATCAATAATAAAAAGTTTAATATACACTTTTAATCAATGTTTTACCTATAATTAATATTCAATGATCCAAGTGTATATATTCATGGTTCTTCCCTTTCATGGAATGGTACTTCTCATTCACTTAACATTGCAAAAAATTTCGTTACAATATATTTTGATGGATTTTATCATTCATGTTTACGGTAATTTCGTCCAAAACATGAATCCTCAATCCATTCATTTTTTCCAAAACAATCTCTTCATTCTGAAAACTATTTTCCAAAAAAAGTTGACCATTTTTTATATTTTAAATTCAAGAATGATTTAAAATGAAAATAAATTTTTTTAAATTACCCATCATAAAAATATGTAAATAAAATTTAATATTTAATATAATTTCCATTTTTTTCAAAAATGAATCTCTTTTATAAAAATAAAATTGCATGTTTAGTAAATCTCAATATTATTTGCATAAAAATCTAAATAAGTTTGCATAAATCCAATATCCATGATTTATTAAATCAATTTTAATCTGATAATTATTTGATAAGTAGTTCATGATCAATCAATTTGATAATATCATAAAGTAGGGGTTGCATGATTGAATTATTTTACATAAATCGGTTGGACCAAACCACCTTAAAATAATAATATCTTTTTTAAATTTGAAAATCTGTATAAGTTAGTAGATTGATATTTTATATTTTGCTTAACTGATTTTATTCGATTTGGGTAACGTTAGTCATTAATAAAGAAATTTAAATAATTAATGAAATATACAATCCATTATTAAAAGTGGATGTGATGATTTACATTCTAGGATCAATGATGAATTACAATATATTGAAATATGATTAACATATGTGATTATTAATTGAATCTAATTTATTAGAACACATTGAAGTTTTCCCATTAAATTATTAAATCACTTACATGTTGATGAGTTGGTTTTTTATCAAACTATTTGTTACATTTTTAAATTGAATTGATCATTTTATAGAGATAATCTCTCTACTGTATATTTTTTTCATGAACATTGCATTATCTTAGAACTCTTGGTTATCATGCATTTGAATGGAGGTTGAACAACAAGGGTAAAAAATTTGGCCTTGTTTATGTTCCCAACAACATTTGTGAGATGATGATTTGTATGAATTGCATGGAGGCCTCTATTTGATTTTCCAAAGAGAATCATGATATATTTCTTATAAAAATCATCTATAGTAAATAAAATATACATGGAATATTGAAAATTATATAAAGGTTTCGTTATATAAATATTTATTAAAATAAAGAATGTATATTTTAATATTTCCTTAATATATTTCCAAAAGTATTACTTCAATACAAGAAAGACATGTTGGTATGTTGTGCTCAGAAGCACCTATGTTCCCAGTGCCCTATGAAAACTCTGCCAGAAACGAGACGTAAAGAGGGCATCCCTATAAGAAAAGATAGAAGGAAGGACCCCATGATGATGTACGATCTCTCAGATATACAGCCGTCCGAGCTCGTTAACACCAAAGGTATCCTTGATCAGCAGGAAGTTAGCTACCTCCGTGATTCTGTCCATAACAACCCACACAGCGTCATTGCCTCGAGGTGTCCCCGGCAATCCCATTACTAAATCAATTGTGACATCCACCCATTTCCCTTCTGAAATGGGTAACTGCTGTAATAGCCCAACCGGTCTCTGATGCACCGCCTTCACCTGCTGGCAGGTGGAACACCTCGTAACAAAACTGGCTATCTCTCTCTTCATACCCAGCCAACAGTACTCACCTCTCAAGTCTTGTTACATCTTGGTAACCCCAGGATCAACTACACAAGCCGAAGCATGAAACTCCCACATCATCTCCTCACGTATATCCCCTGGAACCCATACTCATTCATGGAAACACAAGACCTCATCATCGCCTATCGTCTAACCAGGATGAGGGTCCCCACTTGCCACCGAATCCCGTTGAACTAGGCCTTTTGAATTAGATTGCTACCTCATCGTCACTCTATCCAGTTCAGTAGATGCCACATCTAAAAATGAACGATAAGTCTGCCCCTGAATGTCATGCACCTCTAGATGCATCTCATAGAACAAATCCATCTATTCCCACACACCACTAGCCTCCTGCACTACCTGTATCTGATTCTTCCTGCTCAGTGCATCAGCTACTGCATTACCTTTATCCGGTGTATAGGCAACCTCAAAATCGAAGGACTGTAGGTACTCAACCCACCTTCTCTGCCTCAGATTCAGGTCACGCTGAGTAAAGATATACTTGAGGATTTTTTGGTCAGTGAAAACCACAAAATGATCTCACAATAGATAATGTATCCAAAAGAACAACACATGAACAACTGTACCCAAGTCAAGATCATGCGTCGGGTAATTCCTCTCATGTGGCCTCAACTGCTGAGACCCGTACGCAACAACTCGGTCGCCCTGCATCAACACTTCTCCCAGCCCAATCCCTGATGCATCATAGTAAATTGTATATCGTTTCCCCTGCTCCGGGATTATCTAGATCGGTTTTGATGTCAACCTTCCTTTTAGGACCTCGAAATCTGTCTCGCAAGCTTCTGACCAAATGAACATCAAACCATTTTTAGACAGACCTGTCAACGGTGCTGCTAAGTGGGAGAAGTCATGTATGAAGCATCTTTAGTAACTATCCATCCCAAAGAAACTCTGTATCTCAAACATGTTCATAGGTTGCTCCTAGTAAACTACTGCTCTCACCATCTCTGGATCTACTGCAACTCCTTCCTCTGAGATAATGTGACCCATGAAGTGAATATGATCCATCCAAAAGTGGGACTTTGAGAGCTTAGCTTATAGACGATGCTCTTTCAGTGTACTCAATACGATCTCAATATGGGTGGCATGGTCGTGTCGAGTACGAGTGTACACCAAGATGTTGTCCACGAATACTACCACAAAAGAATGAAGATACGGATGGAACACACGATTCATCAGATCCATGAAAAATGTTGGCACGTTCGTGAGTCTGAACAGAATAACCAAATAATTGTACAGACCATATCTGCTCTGAAAAGCTGTAAACGGTATATCCAAGGGTCTCATGTGGAGTTCATGATATCGTGACCTCAGGTCAATCTTCGAGAACACTCGTGCTCCACGAAGCTGATCAAAAAGATAATATATCCTCGGCAAGTGATATCGGTTCTTAACCATCAACTGGTTCAGTTTCCGATAATCCACGCAATGTCTGAGGGTACTATCCGCCTTCTTCGGAGAAAGGACTAGAGAACCCCAAGGAGAAGTACTGGGTCAGATAAATCCCTTTGCCTACAACTCCTCTAATTGCTTCATGAGCTCCTGCAGCTCAGGTGTATCCATCCTTTAAGGAGGAATTGACACTAGTTCTGCTCCTGGCACAAGCTCGATAGAGAAATCCACCTCTCTCACCAGAGGTAGACGTGAAAATTCATCTGAGAAGACATCTCTGAAATGATCAACAACAGGACGGAAATTCGTCTAACTAGTCCCCTAATCATCCAGATATAAGCCCGCAATCGGGGTTGTGACTCCACCTCGCCCATGATGCTCTAGTCCGGCTCGACTCGCCTGAACATCCCACTCTCCCTTGTATAAAAACTCTCTGCCCTAAGGTGACGTGAAACTCACCATGCGACAATAGCAGTCTACACAGGCTCGGAAGGGAACCAACCAGTCCATCCCGAGAATGACATTATAGCTCGTCATCTCTAAGACAAAGAGGTCCCAAAGAAAGTGACACCCTCCAACATCAAGGGGGAACTCCTTACACTAACGCACACCATCCTTCCTATTCCCCAACGGAGTGTCTAGCATCATGATATCCGAAGACGAAGAAACACCGAGCCCAAGGATCTCCACAACGGGTACAGATAAGAAACTATGTGTAGCACCCATATCGAAAAGTACTTATGATAAGACAGAAGCTACTTGAATAGTACCTCTGACTATAGAAGGTTCGGGGTCCTGCTTCTGCTGGGTCTGGTGCACTGCATATGCCTGCCCAATTCTGCGGCCCTACGACATAGCCTGGCTACCCTAAGCTATCCCACCCTGCTGCCTCTCCGATCCTGGTGTCTGGATACCATGGCCACGACCACAATCTTTGCCTGCATGCCCTGACGTATTCCAGTTCCCCGACTGGTAAGAAGCCACTAGTCCTGCTCCCACACGTGGAGTCTACACAGTAACCCCTCTCACTAGTCACTAGAGGAAACACCCTACAAAAGCGCTACAGATGACCCATCTTGCCGCAAGCTTGGCACTTCAGTGGGTCTCGTGGACACTTCGGCCTCTTGTGCCCCTCTCTACCACACTAGTAGCACATGACCTGGCCACCTGAAGAATTCATCTGAATGGTACTTCCACCCTGAGAGACGTCCATATTTCTCCTCCTATTGCCAGTAGAAATAGTACCAGTAACTGGTGCTGAACCGCCCTATCCCACACCACTAGATTCCCATAGGTTCTTCTCAGTAATCAGTGCCTGATTCACAATAGCATTTACTAAAGGAAACCAGAAAACATTCACTTGTGCTCAGATGACATAGAAAAGACCATCCTCAAAATGTCTGGATATCAACGTCTCGTTCCCCACCAGCACGGGTGAAAAACACTGAATCTCAGTCAAACGAGAAGAATAGTCCATCACCGACATAGCTCCGTACTGCAGATTCATGAACTATCGAGCTCTATATACCCTCAGCATCTATGGAAAGAAGAATTCATAGAAGAATGACTGAAAATATTCCCACACCATGTCCCGGTGATGCTCTGACATGGTGGTAACATCCCACAACCTCTTGGCGGAATCACACAACATATAAGTCGCAAGCTTGACCCTTCGCCCCGGAGAAGTCTCAAAATGCTCGAAAATCGTCTTCATCGACCCTAGCCCAGACTCTACAGCCTGTGGTCCACCATACCATGAAAACGTAGGCGGATGCTACTGCTGGAAGATACGTGTCAGCTAAGCCATAGATGTAGTAGCCTATGGTTCTCCTGAAAGGTATGCATGAACCGCATGAAGCCTTCACGGAACTGCGCCTCTATCCCTGTGTCCGGTATAGCAACCGGCACTGCATCTGGCTCTACTGGAGGATCCACTGGTAGCCCATGGCCCACCATCTCTAGAGTATAATCGTCGCTACTCTCATAGAGAACAACTCGTGGACGTCTAGGCAGCATTACACTACAAGGTCAAAAGCATGCCTCAGATTAAAGATTATTAAGACTGAAAACGAAGGAACCACAAAGGGATCAAGAGGAAGAAGGTAGTTCAAAAATTAAAAAACAAGACTACACTGTGTGTACACTGACTACACGACGTGTACTTGACTTCCCTTCCCCTGGCTGGGTCCTTATACATGGATAAGGAACACAGATCCCATTGTACAAAAACTACATGGCATGTATAATATCTACACGACGTGTAAGGTGTTATTTTTCAACATCCTGTTTCATCTGTGACATGGACGACTACTCGGCATGAAACTACATGGCGTGTTACACCCATACACAGTGTGTACATCACCCCGTTTACTAGCCACATGGCTACCACCGCATGGTCGGTCCTCTTACAAGACTACACGGAGTTTCCCAAAGGTACATGACGTGTTCAAGGAAAGGTGACATCGGCCCGTGTTGTTAGTTACACAGCCGAGTCCCCCGGTCAAACTACACGGCGTGTTCATCATTCACACAGCGTGTTCTGTCAAGGAGCTCACGGACCCGTGTTGTTAGTTACATGGCCGGACTCCAGGTCAACACTAAATGGAATGTATATAATCAACATGGCATGTTTTTTCTATGAATTCCCTACCCCGAGTCACCGCCCACATGGTTTGTGACATGGTTAGAGACTACACTGTGTGTACTCAGGATACATGGTGTGTACAAAAAAAGTTCATTTTTCTTCTTGAACAGAATAACATACATGGCATGTATGAGGTAATAAAAGATGTGTATATTGGGTTTCAGGATAGTATGCCTCAGAAACATCCTCGTAACCCAGAAAATACTGAAACCAAAACCTAAGTTTCAAATTCCAACCCGTGGGGGCCCATTCTCCCCACGAATCAAATGTTGACATCTTATTTGTGTTATAACTAAAAAAACTAATGATCCACCAAATTCTGGTCAATGGGGGCTTATACTCCTCAAAAACCAAAGCTTGGCGTCTTTTCTATAAACATGCTCACATAAAATTTCCCTATCACACAGTAGGTATATTATCAGAGTAGCTATCACAACATCATGCTTTTCTAGCACAACAACTATCAAAACAACATGCAATTCTAATGAACCTACATGGCATGGAACTATGCAGGACATGTGATATCTAGTATGTGCCTATATGATGCATGAGATGTCATACCTTCATCTCATCGGGTTGCAACTAAATTGAACCCATTAATAAAATATATACAGCACAATCCTAGTGTGTCACCCAATGGTGAAATCAAATCAACTGTAAAATTTTCAAAATTGGAAGAATTGGAAAATACGAGGTAGACTGGATTTTACCAATACACGGGTTAGCTATGCCCGGGAACAACTTATTACAAACAACCGTTCATCCTATCCCTGACTATGACTCCAAATATTAAGTTAAAGAAAAGGGCCCCCCTCTGAATCCACTTTGTAACGTCCCAGACCTGGGTGCCACTCAACGGGTGCCCCAAACCTGGTTCGCCACGTGACCTCAATCAAATTTTCCCAAACGCCAGAGGCTACCGACTAGCAGCGAGGGCCTAGGTCTGATAGTGGGAAAAATATGCCCTCATTTTTCAAAGTGTAGTGTAGTGGAATGAAATAAAACATACAATGACTGCAGAAGCAGTAAACCATAAAAAACTGAAATAAACAACTGTAGATGATATAACCAACAGTATAAAAAAGATGCAACATGTCACAAGTTCTAAGAAAATAGCCAGAGCATGTTATACATCAATACAGTACAACAAAATACAGTGTGCAGCAAAACAAGAAAAATAACTGGCAGTGGCATCATGGGCCTAGGATCGGTCCCATGCCATCCTACTCCTCAGCAACAGTCAAGTACCTATATAGGGACTCTTTCCCCTATCTACACCTGCAAAAATGTAATCTGTTTGGTCCAAAAAGCATGACCCAAACAGGGTTTGGGAAATATATCTCAGTGGGCACCTACCAAAGGCTCGTGCCCAACTGCGTGCTAACATGCAACAAAAGTGTGCAGTGGAAAAATGAAATAATGTAAGTAGTACTACAAAGTAACTAACTTAACCGTTATCTTTCCATTTAATTGTTCATTTAATGCATTCAATATAAGGAAACACCACAGTGCATTTCTAGTAAACAACTAGTGTCCTCAGACACATAAACTCTTACCCTCGGGTAACGAGTTTCCAACACAACAATTTTCCCTCAGGCATAATAGAGTTTTCCCTCATGCGTAGGTAGTGTCGCCCACAGTCACAAAATCAACTGCCCACACACACTAAAGAAGTTTCCCTTAGGCCGAAATAACTACTACGGTCAGGGTAAATAGTGAAGTGCCCACAGGCTAATCACAACAACTTCCTTAGGCTAAACATGTAACCGGGCCATGACCAACATATAAACAACCAGTAAAAAAGAAATTCCACTCAAAGAAATTCTACAATTACTACTTTAAAGGTATACCCTCGGGTATCCTGTCCAAACGGCTAAATAGTGTAACACACCCCCGGGGTAGTTCCAGATCCAATCCAAGATCCCAGCCAGCATTTTATTTTCACAATTTATTCAACTAAGAAATTCTAGGTATTATATACAGAAACGGCCTCAGCCACATGACACCCCAACATGGGCTCGTGTCACAAAATGCACAAAATACACGATAGTTGGAAAAACAAACACCAATCCACCTACCTTAAATACCAACAAGCGTTATACACGAATGTCGATCCAAGAAATGCCCATGAATGATGTAGATATGACGTAGAAGAAAATCCGTTTAACCTCAAATAACTTTCATTAGAAGAATAATTGGTAAAAACACGCTAGGAGAAGAGAGGTCTTACCCGCGCTATTCCAACGACATCGTCCGAGGTGGAAACGGATTCCGACGGTCGATCGGTTGATCCACGAAGATTCGGTCTTCCTCCTCCACTCTCCCATCTAGTTATAATCCAATCCTGTGAACAGGGTTGTCTAATGCACATTTTAAGTGAAAAACCATGTACACGGTGTGTACTTATGAGTACATGGCGTGTACTTCCTTCATCTAATTGTTCCTCTCGCGGCACCGCCACACTGATCATGCGTCGATATGATTACATGGCATGTACTCTTGAGTACACGGCGTGTACTGTCGCCCAGTTTTCAGCTGCTCCACCGCCTTACTGTTTTGTCATGCCGACTGACTACACGGTGCGTAAAGTACCACTACACGGAATGTAGTCGGTTCCTACACCCTTCGTCGGTGACATGGCTACACGCCCCATGTACCCATCCCACACAGCCAAAAGTACACGGCGTGTGGAAAATTACACGGCGTGTGGAAAAGTACACGGCGTGTAGTTCCAAAATTTAGGATTTTTCCCCATTTTCCATATTTTCTCAAAAACAGTTAAGGAAAAGAAAAAATAAGAAGCTCGTACCTCAAAACTAAGAACCGGGTTCTTACAAATCATAGCTTCTAGGTATATATTATAACAAGATATTGGTCATTGGTTTTTCATCTCCAACTATGTTATGGTCCTTCGATTGCATCTCTTATGGTCAGGGTAGTGAAAATAATGAGATAAACAATTTTTTTAACCGAACTACGGGAAATAGGGTTACCTTGTTTCTATCTAGAGAATCATTAGGTTAAAACACACACTTATTTTTGACCCTTAACCCTATATGGATTAGCCTCACATGACAGTATTAAATGAAAGTGGGCAAACATGCCACATGGATGAAATAATAAATAAAACTCCTAAATCAAATTAATATAAAATTTAATTCATATAAAATTAGTTAAATACTCACATGAATGAAGAAATAATGACGAACATAGCGGCAATCTAATTTTAACACAAAAATGAATTGGATTCAAGATTTGGAACAACAAAACAAAATGAAAAATGTCTTGGAATTGGTATGTGGTAAGAAAAGAATGATTAAACCAATAAAATAAAGCTATATAAATAATATGAAAACTAAATGGGAATGAAATGAAGAAGAAATGGTAAAATTTATCAATACATCCAAAACATTCTGACCATTGGAGGTTCTCTCATATATATAG
The DNA here is from genome assembly GCA_963277665.1 of Viscum album. NCBI lineage: Eukaryota > Viridiplantae > Streptophyta > Magnoliopsida > Santalales > Viscaceae > Viscum > Viscum album. Next base: position 921,350,750 of record OY728132.1, read on the forward strand.
GCCTTAGTGGTTCATGATGTGTAACTGATTCACATCAAGAACAATGTTTACATGAATTTTGAAACAATACATTTATTACATTTAACTGGGTTTCACATTGTGTACTAATGATTTCCTAATTTCCCTACATATTTTGGATATTGTGGATTTCATGGTTTCCATCTTTAACAAGATTCAAAATTTGAACTTTTCACAACGTGTATTGAGTTCACGTAATTTATCTACATTTGGTATATACATCAAATATTGCACCACACAATAATGGAATTAATGTCGTGTACATTGTTCAAATCATGGAAATGGGGTAAACACCGTCTAATTCGTCTAGAAGTTGGTCTTCCTGAGGAATACAAATAATTTACTATAAACACATGATGTTTAATGTCTAAATAAACTATTTTCCAACATGTTCTCCTTTGAGTATTGAATTCATAATTACTAGAGAAAACCTCATACGCTTGTGTATTAGAGGTTTAATCATGGTTTAAACTTAAATAAATGTATCCAATATGTATATATACATTTGACTTATCAATATGAATCTTTCCTGTAGGTGTTTTTCGACACTTTCAAAATCAGAATTGATAATTTTAGAATCAATGAAACTCCCAAAGCATAGGTATTATTTTCTCTTTTAAAGGATGAAGGGGTAGCATGGATACATGAAGAACATGAGGTTAGGTTACACATATCTCATGAAACATGATAAGGAACATTATTTCATGACCCTGTGAATTTTACATGGATGATTACTTTGCATTTTGTGATCATTGGATGATCACACGATGCCACTAAAACATGCCCTTGTGAGGATGTGATGTTTTCCAATCAAGTTCCTTCGATCATGAGAAATTTCAATTGATTGAATTTATGAAAATCACCCATAGACCATTTTGAATCAAAAGAAGAAAACATTTGTACCATTATACAATGGAAGTAAAATTTATTTTCACACGAAGGGATCATATGAATCACATGACCAGTTCAATGATAACATGATATGCCTAATAGAATATCATACATGCTATATGAAATGATTTTGGAATGTCACATACATAATGTGAAAGACTTCATAAACATCCATTCAATCATGAGATTTCCCTTTATATACATAAATAGTTGTAAATATTTTCTGTGACAATGATCGCATTTTGTCTTGAGATCCATCGTTGATAATGCAATGCAACATAGAAAAGTAGAGAAACCGTCCATGACAATGATCACATTTCATCTTAATATCCATTATTGATCATATTATGAATTGACAAAAAATCAATGGGATAATTCTTATGTTCTTGAAAATTATTAGATAAAAAGATAGAAAATGTGATACCCTCATATGAAATGAATGTTATTCTATATTTCATGTGATGTCCCACTAACAATGCTACTTAACCTCATGAAGTGTACTGGACTAGTCTATCTCAACCATGTGAAACCCTCCTCAAGAGGTGTCCTAAACTCATGAAGACTCTCTAACATGTTATCCGGTCATAAAATGTCCCTTTTACTTGTCGATTCGATTATGTGAAATCCATTTGACTAAACATGGGTTAAAATAAATAAGGATTGGATGGAGTGATCTCAGGGATGTTGTTTATCACGTGACACAAAGATGACATCCTGGATCACCTGTGTAAAATTCATGTTGGATGGTTGATGCTCCACTAACTCAATTCAATTTCTATAATATATAAAACTTGTAAGGTAAAGTCGATCCATTTTGGATATGTTTACAAATTTCTCCCCCTCAACAAAACACAGAGATACACACATGAGCGTAGATATGAGCATGGTTTTATTATAGATGAATGTTATGAAATCACAAGTTTCATCCACATAGTAAACATTGGGAATGACTCAATGGATCACAAAACAAGAATATATGCTTAATCTAATCACTCTATTTGTCACATGAAGGAATTCTGGCGTTCCATCCATATTATGAAAAGGTGTTTCCACATAACAACTTTGTCACATGTTGTCTCAATAGTCCACTGCTTGGAAAACATTGATAAATTATCCAATAAATGATGAAAAATATGGAATCCTAACATGAATATGGATACACTTATTTTCATGTTAAGTCTTAATGTGATTTATATGACCTATCCAGATTATATAACAACACTCAGACGTGTTAGCCACATCATGAAATGTCCTTCGAACATGTTAGATGAATCCTGAAAATTACACCATACATGTCAGCTAGATCATATGGTAGCCTGAGGTCATGTCATCTCTAACCACATGACACTTTTGGACATGTCTATGTTAGTAATGTGAAGGCTCCCTGGACAAGTCAGTTGAATGATGTGGTATCCCTTTGACATGTCTTCTTTAATCATGAAAAGTGCTTTCTATATGTCAGCATTATCTTGCGGTGTCCCAAAAACAAGTCAAGTTCGTCACATGATAGACACCACATACATATATACTAGACATCACTAGACATCTTAGGTAGATGACTAGGACATTTCCATAAATCCTATAATAGGTTAAGAACACAATGAGGACATGTCTTGAAGACATCCCTGACATGTTAATTATGATAGGTATAGACCCCCTAACATGTAAATCAATTTAGGCACACACCAGGACATGATAACCACATATGATAAACACACTTGTAAATACACCATTTTGAACTTCATGGAATTTGATTCCGATATAAGTAGGATATATATGATACCGTTCTAAGGCCCGATATCTAATTAGGCATCCACCTAAGAGTAAGTCACTCCATATCACATACATTCTAACCTATGGGACACAAAATCTCTTATGGTTTATCATTATTCTTCTCCCATCATTGGATTGAAAAGATAATTGAACTATAAGGAATCTTATTCTTACTATAGGCTAGATAAGTTGGAAATATTATTATTGTCTCGTCTCTATATCAGACACCCCATTACGACATCCATAATGCATTATTATTGTATCCATATGTTGTGATCATAATCACTTATTATCCCTTGTTTCTCACATTGATCATGACTTACGTGGGATTAGGGGTTCCAAAAATCGTATCACCATACTCACAAATTTTCCCTAGCCAGAATATTCTCAATGTGTAATCCCAATTTATTGGAATGATAAGACCACACCTTACAAGGGAATCTACCTCAGTGTTATGGGTCCAACAACAATATAAATAGAAAATAAATCTCCCTTATATGTAGGGTTAAGCCTTTTATGGAGATTTTTCCATTCAGGTACTACATGTAGATTTATTTATTCCATCATTGGATACATAGTGACCCATAGATCTCAATTCCCTAGTCATTCCACAATTTAAATGAAAATAAACCCTATGTGACTGGGCCATTGATGAATGGAGATTTCTCCATTTAAGAACTATGTGTGGATTGATTACTTATATCACCTGATACATAGTAACACATTGTTCTCAAATCAAAGGTCAAACCATTATTAAAATAGTCAAAAATGTCCCCCATGTGGATGGGTCAGACTCGCGTGGAGTGTTCTATTCAATAACTATGTTTTTATTCATTTTTATTTCTATAGGAAATGTAGTAATGCTCATATGTCAACTACCGAGTCAATACTCAATATAAATTGAAAATATTATACCCTCTACATATGGGTCATAACAAAGTGGATATTTTTCCATTGAAGAACTATGTGTGTCTTGATTCCAGCCATCACATGATACATACTGACAATGAGATATCAAATCATAGGTCCACCCATAATAAAAAGGAAAAAACTCCCCCAATGCATTTGGGTCAGATCTGAATAGAGAGTTTTCCATTCAAGAACCACATGAGGCTTGATATCTGCTATCACAGGATACATAGTGACACCCAAATATCAAATACTTCGTCCAGCAACAATATACACATTAAAATCCCCCACCTCTAAATATGGGTCATAACTGCGTATATGGTTTTCCATTTTCGAACTATGCATGAATTGATTCTTACTATTACATGATATGTAGTAACACCCAAATTTCGAATCCTGGGTCTAGCCAAAATATAAAGGGAAAAAATGACCCACTATTCTAATGGGTCTGAACTACATAGACAGTTTTCCATTCAAGAAGCACATATAGATTGATTTCTTCCCTCAAATGATACATAATTAAAACTAGATAAAAAATCCTAGGTCCATTCCCAACTGAAATGAATAAATTCCCATCTTAAAAATGGGTTAGACATTCATTGAGTGTTTTCCATTCAATAAATATATTTGGATTGATTCCGTATATTATTTGATACGTAGTAACTCCCAGATCTCAAATCCTATGTTTTTAATCAATATGTATAAAAAATCCACCCCTCCCTACAAATGGGCCAAACCCATGCATGGAACCATCTAAGAACAATATGTGTCATGATTCATATCATATTAAGATACATAGGTATGCATGGATCCTCCATTTTGGGTTCAACCATCAGTTTTCACCACTGCTAATAATTTTCCTCCTTGTGAGTTTGATCAATGTAGAGGTCATATATAATAATATATTCTTAAATCCCCCAAATATTTCCCCCCACATACTCTTGGTCATCATAATTAATTTCCTATTTATCCCTTATTTCTCACACCAAGCATGGATCATGTGAGCTTGGGGAGCATTGAAGGTAACCCTAACCAACATGAACAAGACATGTCTTGGATATGAAACTATGTCATTGTCACATGATGCTATAATTCATGATTTTATCCTAGTAACAGGATGTTAAATTATGTGAAAAATCCTCAATTCATGACATTAAACCACATGAAATGGGCTTCATGCTAAACAGCTCACCTCCCAAATCTCCCTGTTTTCATGAATGGCATGTATTTTCCCTTTTCCCCTGAAAATGTGTTCAATAAATACTAGAAAAACATTTATGATACCTGAATCTTGAATGTTATGTTCTCCATGGAAAAAATTCATATCTTTGATATCTGAGTTGATACCAACCAATTTCTTGAGTTGATATTATTCTATTGGGACCCACGGACCTTGGGATAACTTTATACAGATTCATCCCGATAGAAAACGAGTAACATGTACTAGTTAATATAAAAGGGAAACACATAGATTAAATTGTGAATGAACCAATTCCTAAGAGCATATTACAATTGGATATTTGGCCCTAGATGAGTTCCCCACCTTAAACTCATGAGTTATTTTCTTGACCATATAGAATATAGTCATCTTCCATTATCAATGGTTGACATGTACCCACTAGTATCCACCACTAGTTAACATAGATATTCCAGGGTTAATATTTACAGATCTCATAGCCTAGTAATTAAATTGGATTCATATTGTTATGATGTTACACATATGTGCATCATAACCAGTTTCAAATTATGATTATGGCATTTCATTCTTTTACCAATTCATTTCATGGTATGTATCCCCCCTAAAGACCTAGATTCCTTATGCATTTAAATTATTTTGGATTCCCATTTTAAAAATTCATTCCCCATTTAATTATTATCAGTTTCCCTCACATCCAAGAGTTATCAAGAGTGACTCAATGTTTTATACCTTTATATTCTTAGTATGGGTCATAAGACAATAAATTGAATGAAATTTATATTCGAACTATGTATAACATAATTATTGTTACCATAGGATATTCAGTTTCACAGAGACAACAAATCCTAGGTATATCTATGATGAAATAGAGAAAAATGCTTATTTCCATGTGTATGGGTCAGACCTACACAAGGGATTCTCTAAAATGAGAACAATGTATGGATTTATTCCCATACTATGGAAAATGTACTGATGCTTGAATCCTCCATTTTAGTCCCAAACTCGAAATTTCAAAGTCACATGAGGTTAAACTGCGCCAAAAAATCCTAGTTTCATAATGTTAATCTGCATGACAAGAGGCATTCACATTGAATAGATCACCCACACTGATGATTGGGTACCCAATAATTTCATGTTTTATCCCTTGTCCTCGAGATGTGATCAATAGACTCTATAATAGAATTTATGGCGATCAATCCCTTATTTAAGATAACATTCACCATGAATCAAATTTATATCTTTGATATATGATTTGGTATTAACAAATTTCTCAAGTTGATAACCTTCTCTTGGTACCTCATGGATATTGAGATCCCCTCCTTCTTGTTCTCCCCTATAGTAAACTGGTAATACAGACTGCTTAATCCCAAGGGACGCCATTAGGATTTGATCATGAATAACAGAATTCCTTAGAGATTATGGGTAGTGGATTTGTTTAGCTTAAAATAGAGGACCCTTAAACTGATGTTTTATATTCCTGATTGTTTGGAATATATGATTCCATCATTATTAAAGGTTGACTCGTACCCACCTGTTTCCCCCACAAAATAACACATATATTCTTGAATAATGATTTAAACTTCCCATAACCACAATATTAAATTATAACTTGATACTCTTGATGTTACAAATATGTTCACCATTCCCATTTTCAATGTAAGATTATGACATCGTATTCTTATAACCTTCAATTTTTGGGTATGCATCTACCGTGAAGACCCAATTTCTTTGATTTGGTAACTCTCTTATTGATATGTACTAGTCGTATGATGTCAAACTACATGAAAACATCTTAGTCTCTTAAAATTAAACGACATAATAATGTCCTAGTCACATTATCAAAAAACCCATGACATATGGACCATCCTGAAAGATAAAAAATTTCATAGAGAAGCACATCATATCCATGAATCTCTACTTAGGTTGAATTTTTCCCCTAGATAAAAAAATGAAATATGTAAATTATTTATCTCTAAACATGATCCCAATTAATGTACAAGACCACTTATCCACCCATGGTGTGGAGACTCTCTAAGGGAGTAACATAGATTTCACATATTAGTTGTATTTGAGTTAGATCTATATATTGGTATCCCCTTTTGGGATATGACTATTTCATTATTCATAACCTTAATGTATGAATAAGGAAACCCAAGAAATACAAGCCATAAAAAATTTAATATGCCTTCATTTTAAAAGTTACATGTCATATATACTTACTCTACCTATGTATGAGTCTGATATACATACAACTATCTTGTGAAAGTTATAAATATATGTAAGAAGGGATCCTAAATATTCATACCAATTAATAATACTATTCATGGATTAAAGGTGTTAACCACATCGAAATTATCATGACTTGTATAATGTCTCCCCAATGATATCTTGCATAATTTTACATTAGTTCTTACATCCTTACCACATGAAATTAATATCTAATGAAAATTTCCTTGTTTGATGATGTCAAACTACACAAATAATACATCCCCACTACACGACACTAAACTTTGAACATAAATATCCCTAAAATTCCCTTATCAAAGGTCCATAAGAGTCTCACCCCATTCATCCAATGTTTTAGGTGCCTCGATCATCATTTCGAGAACCTCAATCCATAAACCAAAATTTGTTTTTTGAGTGTATCGAGTTTCCACAAACCTTCATTGGCCATTGGAAAAGGACACCCATCTTAAAGGGTCCCTCTATTTGAATTTTCATCTATACCCCAGGTTCATATATATAAGCTCCTAACCATTAACTAAATGATTCATTTCATTGAAAAAAATTACTATGATCCTTGTAATAAATAACATAATTTCGTTTGATCTTGTCACTAGAGAGAGATTCGAGATGATCCCCAAAATGATTATACCATGCCACATTTCATGATTTTAGAACCTTGATCCATGATTTAAAAATTCCCATTCTACGTTCATAAATGTGTAGGGGTACGTTCGACCATGGTAATCCAAATTTGCAAATTTTATAACACTCCCCACATTTTATTTCTACATACATCTTGACCATAAAATACATTAATTTTTTTAAATTATGTTTTAACATAGACATTAGCCTTTGATGGTCAAAAACTTATTGACCCAAATATACTATTTAAAGAGACATAGATCATATCTTGATGAAAACCCATATTTGTATATCTGATCAAAATTCAAGTATTCACTCAAAAAAAATATTCATTTATGTAGTTTAGGAAAAAGTTAAGGAAACAAATAAAAAAGGCACAATTATTATAGGGTCCAACTAGAGGCCTATTAAAAAAAATAATTTCTTACTGGACCCCCTGGTCTAGAAAATGATAGATAAATGGTTTATCAAATCACCTAGAATATATATTGTGTTAACTAGGCCGTGGAACAAAATTTTAGGGTGCCTATACACTTCTTGAATATTTAGTTCTCAATAGGTCACAATCACTTATTCAATACCTGACTAGATGCCAACCAATTCATTGAATTGATATTCTTCTCTTAGAACCCCATGGACCATTAGCACCCTTTATCCTAGTTATTCTCTACAAAAACCTAGTAATATGGAATGGATAACTTGGAAGGACCCTACTAGGAATCGCTATGGAATTAAAAAAAATACCAAATAGATTGTTCCAAAAGGATTTTTGGTCCCATAGGAGAGACCCCCCCTTAAAATCAAGAGTTATTTACCCAACTAAATAGAATATGGGAAACCCCTACTATCATTGGTTGACCAATTCCCAATGGTTTTAACCTCTAGTTAACTCATATATTCAAATAAAATGATTTATAATTCCCATGACCAAGCTATTCAAGAGGACTGTACATCCTAGATGTTATGTCAACATGTATTGTACAGTTTATCATATTATGAATGTTATATTCCATTGCAAAACCGTTTTGTGGACCATGTCGTGTGACTTGAAATAATATAGTTAAGGGCCTATGCTTCCCAACTAAAATCAAACTAACATAGGGTTCCAAAATGCTTCGTGGAATGCTATTTTTACATACCCCTTATTGGCCAAAAATACATGAAGGAATCATCAGTTTTTTTTGGTTGATTGTTATTTTTGACAAAGAGGGGTTCCAAGGAATTCTGTGTAGTTATTGTGAGAATGTTAACATGATATGTTGACAAATATAAATGAAAAAAGAATTGGTGCTATAGAGTCTACATGTAACAAGAAGCCAAAATAGGTTGTTATATTCCATGATTTAATTAAAAATAACAACTCCCATATTTCTTCCCAGTTCTATTATCTTTATTCTATTCCATTTTAAAACTGTAAGAAATTTCATTCCATGTTGGGGGGGGGGGTTGTGAAAATCTGATATTTTGAAAAAAAATAAGGCTTTATGATAAAAATATTAAATTCCAAAAAAAATTCAATTAAATATCCATTCATGAATTATTTCTCATTCTGAATTTGGAAAACATAATGAAAAATGATTTCGAATGCATTGATTGTGATTTTAATGCATGTTTATATTTATAATCATTGTTTTTGGAATGTATGGTTGTCTGAAGTTATTTTTCAAGGGTTACATTATAATCATCTTAATAGAAATGAAAAAATTCACATCCATTGCATTTTGTGTGTAATGTTGAGGTCAGGGGTCTAATTCATTAGAGTAAAGGGTTTAGGGACAATTTCAATTTAATTAGAGTATCCATAAAAAAACATATCACATATAGTAACTTTTCTTCGAAATGTGCGGCGTCTGACACTTTGGGACCGCAACTCCATTATTTTATTTCTAAGATTTTGATTTTAAATCTCCATTTTAGATAATGTAATTTAAAATATGTGTCGTGTTTGACACATGGTGACTATGACGCCATAGTTTTCACTCACATGTTAGTCTATTCATTTATATTGTGTTTGAAAAAAAAACAAAAACAAAAAAAAACATTTGGATACTAATATTTTTCATTAATGTGATTCCCAACTAGCAATTCCATTTTTTACCATGAATAAGAAAATGGGCCCCATGTATTTTTGGATGAAAAAATTTTCATTATGATTAATTAAAACTGGATGAATGTGAAAATGAATTTAAATAAAAGAAATGTGATTTTAATTGGTATATGATTGTGAACATAAATTTTGAGAAATGATTTAGATAGGTATAATGATATGTTTGTAATGATATATTTTGGTGAGAAATTTATGTCTATTTTTTTTATAAAATGAATTTAAATATTAAACTTTTGAGATACATTTTTCTTGGGAGTAGAAAATATCCTGATAGGGGGTATTATTTGACTATGAAAGAGGATTATATTCATTTTTTATATTATAATATTCACATTTTTCCATGTCCATAAACTATAATTTTATAGAATTTTTTAAATTGAAATTTATTTCTCATCCCATGTGAAATTCATGCTTAATGTGAAAATTTGGGCCCAATCAATTATCTTTTTTTTGGAAACCATTATATTAATTTTTGTAATTTTATATTTTGGGATATGATAGATCTATTTTTGACATATAATATTTTAGTATCGATGATTATTCCAATTGGAAGATGGATATTTTTGGTAATGAAAGTAGAAATTCCTAGACAAAGCATAATGGGAATTAGGCTCGTCAAACAAAAGTGAGGTCCACAGTCTATGCCCAATAAAACTAAAAATTTAATAGTAGAAAAATAAGATTATGTGGATCATTTAAATAAAATTTGGTCAGAAATAATTATGATGTTTTCAAGGAGATACAAGGAGATCAAGATGACATTTAATTTATGGTCTATATTAAAAGGCCTATAAAAATAGCCCACCACGTTGAGCATAAAACCCAAATTGATTATCCAATTATACTGAAATTTTTATTAATATTGTAGGAAAAATTAATAAAATATTTATCTTCTATTTCCATATATGATTCGACCATATTTAGTTTCAAATTCACACATCAAAATTGGGAATTTTTCTAGGTGAATATTCTGGTCAACTTTGAAAAGTCCAATTTCCATTGATTTTATCACCCACTTTTTGACTCTCATACAAAACGGGGACAAAATTGATTATTATGTGGATGACCTAAGTCTAAAAATATGAAAATATAAGGATATGGTGGTGAATTAATTAAGAATAAAATGGTTTTTATTTGAAATTTAATTTAAACATTAATTTTATAATTGCGTCTTCATCTTTCCCATGTAACATTTTCATTCACCTTTATTTTTTCATTAAATTTACTACTATTATTCTTCTTCATCATAATTTCTTATTTAATATTTTAAAAATTATGATAAATTTGAATCAATTTCTGAATTTATCTACACCATCAACTGTGAAATTCTTCACACAATGACTGAGTGTTTATCATTTCATCAATTATTCTATTATAAGTCGACTTACACCATCCATTTTTATCCTTGAATCGAAGGAAGGATAACCATTTGTGGTTTTATTTTCATGATTTTATTGGGAAATGATATTATATTATTTTATATTTTAAATTATTAAATCATTTCATTATTTTTAGAGTTCTATTCCATGATTTATTTTCTTCTTCATTAACACAGACTTTATAGACAACACTTTTTCGGAGATAGTGTGATATAATCAAATGGAATGGTAATGAAAATTGTCCTATAAGTACATTGGTTATTAGACATGGAGTTGTGTGTGGATTACGTCAAAGAATCGTATTGGTGACTTATCTCATTGACTAGATGTCTCTTGAACTGTTGAGCATAAAATCCAAAGAAAAATAATAGCATCCTTTCTATCACTAACAAAAACCTAGGATCAAGACATATCCATTAATTATTACAGTTGAAATAGTTATGTGATTAATTGATAAAATCAATACCTTCACTTAGGTACATTAATATTAATTAATCCTTGTTTCAATCATCCCCATAATTGGCTAATTCATAGCCAATTCCTCCAATATATTTGAGTGTCTAAAGGATTCATCTTTTGTTCATATGGATTCAATAATCAAATATATAAAAAAATAACCACTTAAAACATATTAATTGGGTAAATTTGGGCATCATTGGGCTCTATAAAAACTGAGAATTCATGGTATCCATATCCCCAAGGGCACAATGTCATATCTGGTACACAAAACCTACTATGTGAGTGCCATAGAACCCCATGAGCATATAGCCACACTAGTTAGTGATAACACTCAATAAGATGGGGAATTCACTCATCCAGATAATCCATTATCTCCCTAAGATCACCTAAACATTAATATTCAATGGAGGAGAGAACTAAATCTAATCTCATGGCCAATTCCCAATCCACATATCCCAAAGGATTCTTACTCAAGTCATAATCCTGAACAGAAACTGCCCCAAACATATCCTCAATTTTCCAACTAAGCATTAGAATATCAAAACACCAACCCACCATCCAAAAAAATTAAGTAGATTAATCTGTTAACTATCATTCAATAAATATTGGGTCACCTATTAGAATCATAGATACCAATATCCAACAAATATGACCCCACAAGAACATTATGACCCGCCTTAGGGCCAATGAAACCATGGGGCTCACACAATCCCTAATGTCATAACATAAAGTTATGTCAACCATGGGAATCCATTTCTACATTAAATCCCTCATTCCAAATCCACATAAAACCCAAAATGGCCCAAATTCCATAACAATAGTAGTGATCCCTAAGATAGGATACTTTTGCTCAACCAAAATCATGGGAAACACTCCTTACAGAACAATCCAAACCAATCTCAGTAGCCTCCAACAGATACATAATCAATAATGAACCCAAAGTGGCATCCAAACAAACAATCCCACCAATTGGGGCATCAATAATGGTCCTCATGACCACCTCAAATGTAAGAGACCCTTTACAAGGGTTCCTCAGTTTACACTGAAATAAAACATTCCATATAGTAATTATCAAGTACTAACTACGAAAACCACAGATCATTTAATAAAAAAATTCCCAAAGGAGAATCCTCCTGAGTCGCATAGAATCATATAATAATCTCAATGAAACTATGGCATAATCTCTGTCCAGAGGCATAATTTATCTAAAAGGCTCTAGTATCACTGGTCTCCAAACACAGAAGCTAAACCTGAACTACTATAATTTTGAACAACCAGTCCCAAAATGAAGGGACAAACGAAGATCTCCTTTTAGATGCTGCTTGGTCCCACCCACCAGAATATATCCCAATAAACTCAAACAAATCACCCTGGAAATCTCAAGCATGGCTGATAACTATGCTCACAAACCTCACCTTGGCCTCATAGATCACAACTGAAACACACAATAGGATTACAAAACCAAAACTCAAGTAAAACCTCCTACTGAACTCTAATAGTCTAAAACACAATCTCAATATCCTCTATTAACTAAATGGATTCCAATTTCAGGATCTATTTAGACAACTTTAAAACAATGACTAATCAAAAGTTCATTTCTGACTCAAGAAAAGAAAGATAAATGTACCAATGTAGGAAAAGTACACGATGTGCACTTTCGGTATATAGAGTTTAACACCGAAAATACACGATGTTCATGTGAATATTTCCAATTAGTGTGTACCTTTTACTAAGTAAATATAATGTGCCTCATGTTACATGGTATGTAACTCAACATGGGTACCTACTTGTGCACCACATCCCCACTCAGTATGTAACATGATTGAGTACACAACATGTACTACCAGTACATGGTGTGTAACTACACATGGGTTCCCACTAGTGTACCAGGACATGTATGTTTCCTTGGTTAGAATTCATTCCAAATGTTCACACCATAATGTAACTATTCATTTACCATACACAACCAGGTACCCCCACATTGGTTGACTTGCTGAGTACTCGACCACGCACAAGAAGCCCACTACATGTTGTGTACCCTAGGAACATGGACTGTATTTAAAAAAAATCGTCTTCCCTGAATAGGGAGTAGACATCTCATGTGTTCTTTAAACAATATGTTGTGTACTACTGTTTTCTAGATTGAAAACCCATCAAAACGACCCAAAACACCCGATTTCTTTTCAAAACCCATAGATCAACCCACAAGGGTTAGCAAAAAACCCATACAAGTCACAAAAAATAATAAAAACATAAAATTAATCGTTTTTGAGTGAAAATATGAAACAATCCTACCTTTGGGTAGAGACTGCCAATTCTCTGGTCTGAAACACAATCTGCAGCCACCGTACGATGATCTGGCATGACCCGATCTCCTTGGTGGCACATCCTATAATCCCTCTCCCACTTATCACACTCCCAATATCATAGCCACATGCAAGGAAGACCCAAATGGGGGATAAGTGAAAATAAAATGTTAAATAAAGATGAATGAAAAAAATATTAAAGAAAAAATAAATTGAAAACAAAAGGAAAATAGTGTCTGACTCTAGCCCCGGTGCTCGACATAATGTTATTCCTCACCTAGGAAAAACACACAATTATTGAAAAAATAGGGGATAAATAATCTCAATAAAATTCTTTATTTAATAGATATTATCGAATAAACATGCATGAATAAATTAATATATATTTAATTTAATATTATATATTTTGTGAAAATTCTTATAGCTCAGATTTGAACCAAACTATTATATTAGGGAAAAACAATATTTTGGGATCAATGGAGTGGTTAGAAAACTCATATGAGATAATATCAAAGGGTAAACTGCCATTTATACCATAAACACCCATTAAAACAAAAATATTCAAAGTTTCCTTGATATTCACAACCTGCGATGACATTGGTCGTCACAAACTCCCCACCACAAACGCATATCACCCATAGAAGCCTCAATGGACTGCCAAAATACATGCACATCACGAAAAATGTCTAAAATCATTTTTATATCAAATACCAATGACCAATATTAAAGAAACCCACAAAAATATCCCCACTCCAGAGACATTATACTATAACAGATATAATACACTTCACCATTGATGAATTCTTATCATTTCCCCACTACAAAATGAAAAACCACAAAGCTCGTGCTACGTCCATCAATGATAATTATGCATTGATATGGATAATCTAACCACACTTGAGAAACAACATGAAAATTCACAATATTTATACACACAAATTCACTTAAATGAGGCTCATGACCTCAAAAATCCTACAGTGCACTACCCACCAAAAAGACTTCCATACTCCACTCCTTGAGTGAACAACATGACTTGCACTCACATCGGGAAATTCCTAATGAAACTAGCATAATTATCAAAAAGATATGGACAATGATCCTCATGTATGTCAGTTTAAGAAAATAGAAGTAACCTTAACCCCCCTTCATGAAAAAGGGTATCCACCTCCTATCATGATCAACCACATGACCACACTCCACACGAGCATTGATACGAAACCACAAGTGATTAAGAACGCTCTCACCATCATATCCAATGTGAAACAAAAATGAGAAGGGCTAGGGGTCTTTCCAAACCTAACCTCTCAAACCATCCATGAGGCAGGGGGAGCTCCCACAACCCCACTTCTCAAACACCCAAAAATACTCATACATTAACTCATCCTTATTATTGAAGACCTAAAATAACCCACAAAATATGAACCTCTATGCCCAAAGAAGTCATTAGTGGTAATTGGAACAAGACACCCACTATAGGACTTGATTGATAACACATGAAAAACGTTCCTGCACTGACACTGGGAAACTCTTAACAGAACTTGGATAACATTCGTAATGTTATTGAATAAGATCCTCATGTAGGTCTGTTCAAGAAAACACAAGAAACCTACATGACCATTCATGAACATGGCATACACCACATACCATGATCAACCACACGACCACCCTACACATATGAATCGATACAATAATACAAGGGATTAAAAATTCTCTCACCACACTACCCAAAGTGCAACCAAAATGAAGAGGTCCATCGGTCTGACAAAAACTGACCTCTCAAGCCATCCATGATTTAGGGGGACTCTTAACAAACAACTACTCAATCACCATTAATCCTCCTACCTGAACTCATACTCATGACAAAGGACATCAATGTACCCACAAATAATGAACCTCTATGCCCATCCAAGTCATCAGTGATAGTAGGAACAAGATCCCAACTAGAAGTCCAGGTAGATAACACAAGGAAAAAATATTTCCCACCCTATAAACTAGAACATGGGACATCGGGGGAAGCACTAGCTCTAGGAAAGTAGAGCCCAATCCAATGATACCTCATGTATCCATTCCCCCATAAAGGCAGCAAAAATACACTCAGATCTTAATTCCAAACTACAATGGTCTCTATCCATCCCTCATTGAAGGGACTACATCTCCACCATTGGAAAACCACTTAGCACAGGATCCACATGAACCATTATTAGAAGAAAATATATAGTAAAACACCAAAGAAATGATGATTTAATGTGAATCCTACATGTTTGGAAGGACGCATGGACACATTCCTCTTTCTTATGGTCCAATATCCATAAACCAGAATAAAACCTAAATCTAAAAAGTTAATTTCATCCTGATTGGTTAAATCATGATACTATAAAAATGAAATCTAAGAACAAAAATCTCATGCCCAAGAATATAGGACTTCCTATCATAAATGTGTTTATGACACAACAGTATGATATCGATTATATGTTCTAACACATTCCAAGTCAACTTGTCTAACAACTGTCAAAAATGAAAAACATTGCATTGATAATATTTTATAACAAACCATATAAGGTCAACCTATCACATCACTTGATATATCCTGCCACATTGAATCAATTACACCTTCCAAAATTGCAGTGGCTAGTAACCGACAACGAGGGTCTAAAAAGAGTACTGGGAGACTATAACATCTAGTTAGAGTTCAATAATAGTGAAAAATAACCAAAATCATACACATAGGTACACATTAGAGTATTCATAATAATAAACAGAAATAGAAGTTTCATAAATTAAATGATGAATATAGTTATACAGAATCAAATTATAAAACACATACAAATGTTGGTCTCCCATTGGAAAGACAACATATAAAAATAAAAAACCTAAATATAAATACAACTTGATCTACTACTAACACCGAGAAAATCCACATACCCAATCTCCATGATGCTTGAGCTACCCCATCCTAATCCTATGACTCCACACAAGATAATTTACTCAAACATGAAACATTGGTCCTTGACCTTAACCACAATGTTACATGTTCTCTGATTGGAAGGAAAACATAATTTCTACATGAAAACCAGGGTTCACATATAGAGGGTGAGAAATAAATCTCAGTATACCACCCACAATTGTGAACCTTTAAATCTTCTATCAAAACAAGTTCATTGAGAATTAATATGCACATCCTAGAAAAAAAACTAATGGAAAATGAAAAAAAATTAACAACTACATAAATAGAGGTCAATATAAACATAATAAAAATCCAACCAGTGGGTTCAGCCTAACACCCATGGTAGATCTAACCCTAATAATTCACCTACCTGAGGATTTACAGAATAAGGCTTACCCAACCACACAAAAATCAGTGTGTTTTCAATAATTATAGAGTATATCCAAGACATATTAACACAACATGCAGAAATTTTAAAACCCATAGGATAACCATATGAATACACATGAACAACATGCATCTACCAGACTCTATGACTCCAATAAAATGATGTGAACTGGGGATAGGATCATCCAGTTCAACACAACTAGAGAACATGCCCGTCTAATAAAAATAATTAGTTAATAGCTATACACTAATTCAGGAAGTACAATGGGATAAAAAATAAGGATAACATAACATAAATATCCCCAAGAGATCAAAGGAATACATTGTAGAAAAAGTTTACTTTATATGTTCCCTGAAACCTTACGATCCCAAAACTGCACTAGTTAGGTTTAACAATCAACAAGATGGGGGTCACACTCATTCTAGTTATCTATTTTCTCCCTAATCCCAAGTATTTAAAAATTCCAGTGGAGGATAGAACCAAATAAAAAATACAGTCCAATAATTGATCCAACATATCACAAAGGTCTCTTTCTCAAACTAGAGTCCTGAATATAAAATGCCTCAAAGATCATGTTCAATGACCATCTAAACATTAGATGATCCAACCTCGAACCCACCATACAAATAGATGAACTAGTAGTGTTGATCAAATATTATCCAATAAGGCATTTAAACTCTCTCAATACCCTATATCTCAATATAAAATAAAGTATCATCCAATTTCTCTCTATGACCATCCTTAAGGTCAAACCAGACTCAGGGGTCACACAGTCCCCAAGACCAAAACATAAAGAGACATCCCCCTAAAGGTTCTCATACTACACACAATCTCTTGGGACACTCTCATATAAATAGACTCAACCAGACCAAAGTTAAAATAAATAGTTGAAAACCCAAAAAGGGGTTCCATTAGCTCATCTAAATGAATGGGACACACCAAGTCCTGTAGAATCTCAAACTGCCCTTAGAATCCTTCAAAAGATCCTTGATCAATAATGAAACTAAACTAGAATACAATAGAACAAGTTTTCTAATATAGGAATTCAAAATGGTTCTAATGAACACCACAAAATTAGTATACCCTACACAATGGTTCCTCCTCCCATACCAAAAAAACATTCCATATAGGAATTCTCAATAGTCGATTACGAATACCACTGATCACTTGATCAGAAACTAGACCACAAGGGAATCTTCATGAATCCCTTAGAATCATCTCAAATTATCAATGAAACTTGAATATACCTAACTTCCAAATGTGTCAAATATTCCAAATACTATAGCAACTATGGTGTCCAAACATAAAAGATAAACCACAACCACTCTAGAATCGAGCAACTAGTCCAACAATTACGAAAAAATTATGATCTCTTTAATGATAATACCCAATTTGTCAAACAAAAATCTATCCAATAGATCTCAAATATATTTCTTTGGAACACTCATGCAATGATTATCACAGAGATCACAACCCTAACCCAAGCTTCATAGATCACAACCCAATCCCCACGCGGATTCTAAAACAACAGCTTAAAGAAAACCTCATAATGAACTCTGATAGTCTAAAATAACATCCAAAAAACCTCTAAGTTATGAAATAATTCTTCCATAATGATATATCTGAAAAAAATACTCAAAATAGACAACCCAGAAGACAAATTTTTACTCTATGTTAAAAAATAGAAAAAATGGTCCAATGCTTGAATAGTACACAACGTTTACATTGTGTATAGTTAGTGTAACCAAAAAATTCCTTCATGAACATGTGACTCTAGCCACATGGAATAAAATTTTCCAAAGTGCATGGTATGTGCCTCCTAGTACATAGTGTGTAACCAAGCATGGGTAATTACCCACGTACATCATACGCACTCAATATGAAACATGCCCAGTTATACAATGTGTACCTCCAATACATGATGTGAAACCCCAGATGGTTACATTCACATGTTCATAGACTTGTATCCCTCATAGAAGTATATTAATATACTATGTACACCTCACATGTTCATTTGTTGGTTACACTACATAACTAAGTACCCCCACATGGGATGACTGGCCGAGTACTCAGCTACACACCAGATTCCCACTACACAGCGTTTACCCCCACCACACAACAATTAGTTCCCAAAAACATATCTTACCTAAATTGAAATAAGAAACAACATGATTTATCTAAACAACATACTATGTATTTGGGTTTTCTCAATTGGAAACCCCATAGAGTGACCCAAAATGCTTGATTCCCCACAAAACACACAGATCAACCCACTATGGGTCACAAGAAATTCATTAAATGATATAATAATGGAAAAAAGATAAAATAAATGTTTTTAAAGTGAATACATAAAATGAGTATACATATGGGTCAAAACCACTGATTCTTAGGTCTGATCCATGATCTTCAGCTACCACATGATGAGCTGATACAACCCAAGCCCTATAGTAGTGCCTCTTCTAATCCCTCTTGATGTCCAATATTTATTCCATTATTGGTCACTTGAATTGGAGACCAAAATGGAGACCCCCAAATGGGTTAACCCATCAATAATACAACTAAATCCAATGGAAAAGAAATAATAAAGAAGAAAATTAAAAGAGAAAAATAAAAGGGGGCTCTACCTCAGCCCTACCGGCCGATGTATGTTTTTGAATCACATATGAGAAACCCCCCATTTAATACTCAATGGTGGAGAAAGAATCTCACTCCGATGCCTATTTTAGAAGAAAATAAAAAATTAGCACAAGTGATGAAACTTATATTTATTTAATTAAATATTAGATATTCAGGGAAAATTCAAACAACTAGATTTCCAAAAAACATCTTTCATATGGTATAAACCTTTTTTGGAATCAAATAGGTAGTCATAAATTTAATCTATGACCATATCATATGATATATTAAAATTTTCCTTTAAACACACCCAAAAATAAAAATGTTCAAATTTCCTCATATTTTCACAACCTGAGACGATGCGGGTCAGCAAAACATGTGATAAAATCGGTAATCTGTATATGGACAGAAGATAAAGAGCTTGTCAATGTGAGATGGAAGAACCCCATCATAGATATATACTTTATATAAACTCTCATTGAGGGAACCACTTCCATTATCAATAATTATCCTAGCGATTTTAGGATAGTGTATGAAGTTGAAACAATCATGTCAGATCAACATATCAATAACCTCATTGAAACCTAATGAAATTTATTAAAAGTTGTAAATTTTCAATTGCCTAGAGTTGAATTTAGAATGAAGAATATCTGTAGTGATTGATATTCATAACACTAAAAATGAACTCCCCTGCCAATATGGTAGGGGATGTTTCCATGCTGGACATGACTAAGGAGCTGATTAATATGGGAAAGGGTTGGAATGGCTAGATTAAGAGTATAATCCTATTCTAATAAGGCCTCTATAAATATTTTTTATACGATAATTCCCAATCATGAATCCCCAATTGGGAAAATACAACCATTAAAAAACATGGATTAAAACCCATCTAACTGAAGGCTTAGGGGTACCTTTGGTCTCAATTGGTATCCTCATGATGCATGATCTATAACTTCTAGGATGGGCAATATGATCCAACACTGTCTTAGACTATTTCATAAGGAAATTTATGGGGGAAGATAATGGTTAGTTGTTTCCCGCTATGATAATGCAATATGATGATCCAATACATGAAGAAAAGATGATATATTTAGATACTTATTTAAATTCCATTTAACAATAGTAATCATGTCTCACACTAAGATTGTAGTTTTTTCATGGTCATCGCAAACACTCACAGAAGCAAGGAAATCATCATACCTCTCCCCGAGAGGAGGAAACCATCTCAATTGATAAAAATACTAGAGGATGATACTAACATATCTATGGGATAGATAAAAAGAGTTAGTACCGGGATAGTAGTAACTAATAATCTATCTATGTATTTTCAATTAATGACACATGACCAACTGAGAAGACTATATTTCCACATAAATATTGATATCCTGTAAATAATCATAAAATTTTGTGATACTCTACCTATCCCAAAAATTCAATGCCCATTCGTCTGAGAAGTTGGCACTAGGACACATGTACCACATTTAACTCATAAAACATCTTGGATCATTATAATATTTAAAAATTATGTTTTAGAAACTATTTTAAATCCATTCATGTGTGAGGTCATCACTATTTTTCCCTACACTGGTGTTGACCAGCATATAGGATAACCTATGGAGTGCTTCCATGATCATGTTATTTTCATCAAAAAATCTTCTTTGAATGTAATTATGAGAAGTAGAAAACCAATGAGATGGAAGTTTATAGTCAGGTGAAGGAGTGTATATATTATAATGAAGACCAAATACATACAAAGGTAGTCTTTGTGATAGAGGGTAGTTCTAAAGGCTGGTTGGAATAATACACTTCAAAACCTCATTCTTAGAAAATGCATAGTACTGAGGGTTGACATTGTGATTCCTGATATTCATATCCCTTTGATTGTCTATATTAGAATTTGTGTGAAATGTAGAATCCATATGTAGAAGAGTGTGAAGAATATATGAGAAGGAGTTCAATCTTGAAAGGGGGACTAGTTTAATAAAGCGTGATGAATAGGCAACGTCATGTGAACTACCTGAACCATATTAGGGTTCCTGATCACATGACCCATACAAGTTCATGAGAAGCATTTGAAACATGTAATGCATCAGGATTGAATGATCTAATTTTGTTCCTTTAAATCGCATGACCATATTGAAATCACGTGACTCACAAAAATATCATGCGATCAATGAAAAAAGCATCATTGAACAACAAGAAGCACACAAGAAACCCCTATAGTAAAATTTGTTTAACAAAGCCTAATGAAATTAATGATTAAATATGGCATGGATCAATTAATCATGTCATTCAGATGAGGAGGTCACATGGTGAAATCAAGTTATTAGATCTTATGAATACTTCTCATAACATGTGTTATATGAAGTTGTATTGTGATGTAGTCACATGAAATAGGAGGTCATTATATCTATAAATGACTAAGTCATCAGTGAAATTAATTCCCCCACTCCCCTATTTATAGGGAACCATAAAGAATACCAATGGTCACTCTAAAAACAAAAAGCCTCTCGGGATGCTCCGTAGTGGAATTTTCAAGGATAGATAATGGAATTTAATTTAATGAAAATCGATTTAATCTGCATAAGGACCTTAGTTTTTAGGGGGGAATTTGTCATCTCTCACTAAATGAACATCAATAATGCTATAATTTAATAAAATATAAACCCATAGGTATTATTTTCTCCTCAATATGAAGAAGAATCAACATGGATACATCGAGATAATGCATCTCGGTTACACAGATCACATGACCCCCAATAAGTCACACAATCTCATGACCCTAGAAAGATCATACATACAAGATATTTGCTTCACATGATCTATTGATGAACATTCGAACACCCTACGATAGGCCCTAGTGATCATACGAAGGATATTGGATTACATCCATGGATCATGTGATATTTCAAATGACAGGGACCTAATAATCACCAAAATCCCATTATAAAATAAAAGATGATAATTGTATAATATTCATCTGATGGAACATACATTTATTTTCACATGAATGTCTCTTGTGACTCATGTGACTATTTTAATGATCACAAAAGATCCCCAGGCTCATTTCCACCACACCACATGAAATCCTTTTGGTATGGAACCATTATTATGAGAAGGACCACGTACACATCCATTTGATCATGCAACACCCATTAGGATCCACAAAAAAAGTAGAGTTGATATATGTGAGAATTATAGAATTTCATCATGAGATCCATTGTTGATCATGTGATGCACCATAGTTAAGAGGAGTGACCATCCTTGACCATGTTGACTTGCAGTCATGAGATCCATTATTGATCACACAATGCCCAAATAGACAACCAATGAACTAAAGTAGAAGGTCTTGGAAAATATAAGATAAAAAGATACAAAAGGTTGAATAATAATAATAATGGAAAGTTACATTGTTTTTCATGTGAAGGACCTCCGATGAGCCATCATGATATCTACCTGGTCCCCAGATAAATTTCCCTTAATCACATGAAATCCTCTTTTAAAGGAATCATAATCACATGAAAAATCATTTAAATGATGTATTAGTCTTGAAAATGCTATTTAACATGTTGATTTGAGTATGTGAAATCCATTTGACAAGAAATTGATCCAATAAATATGTTTATGACAGACTGGTACCATGGCCACTATTTATCATGAATCATAAATATGATGCTACGGATGACCATCAAAATGTTAATATGAATTGTGTGATTCTCCAATGACTCACGCCCATATATGTGATATACTAACCATGAATGGTGGCATAGAATCGAGATAGAAAGTCCTATAATTTCATCCCATGAGGAAAAGGCACACACACAAGAGTGAAATTGTGAGAGTGGACTTCTTAGAGAAAGAAATCCACACATTCCCAATGTTCTTCCACCATATAAACATGGGGAACAACTTATGGGATTACGTATAATGTACATACATTTTGCGTGATCAACTGATTGTTTACATGATGGAATTATGATGCTCTATCTGGATTTTGAAAATGATTTTTTTCCTATCAAATTTGTCACATGTGGTATCAATTTTAAATTTATTTAAAATAGTTAGGGAATTTATTATATAAATGATGAAAAATATAGAATCCTTTCATGAATATTGTTATTATGATTTTCATGTAAAGGTGTTATGCACATCACATGATATATCCGGATCAGGTGACAAAACCCATAAATGTTATCCAGGTAACATAAATTCATCCTTTAATTTTATCAAATTCATGAAAAGTAATCCAAAAAAGTTATCTAAGTCATGATAAATCCTCCATACATATCTTCTATGCCACATTATGACCTCCAGTCATGTCAACCAGATCATGCGACATCACTTCAACAAGTCAACACTGATCACATGACACCCTTGGATGTGTCTACATCAATCATGTGAAGTCCCCCTAGAAACGTAGGTTTAATCATGCAATATCCCTCTGATTTTTATTCTTAAATCTTATTAAGCACAATGGGAATGTCTTCGTTATTATTCAGCATATCTCAATAAAGTTAGCTAGATCACGTGGAAGACACCTCTAACATGTCCTCTAGAAATCCAGAAAAATGTTACTAATTCTAGGACATGTCTTGACATCCTCAATCATGTCAGGAAGATAGCCCAGACATGTCCAACCTATATCACCAACATATCAATCATTTTATGTTTAGACCCCTCAACATGTCAAACATGTCAGACAGACACCTCGATACATGATAACCTTTCCTTATAGATAAACATGGGCATACTTCTTTTGAAATATGAGGAATTTATTTCTTATCTAAATAGTATATGCAGGATGCCTTCTTATGGCCTTGTCTCCAATTAAAAACCCACCTTGGTGTAAGTCCCTCTATATCTAATACACTCTAAACCATAGTACCCAAACTCTCAAGTGGGTTTACCATTCTTACTCAACCAACATAGCATTGGGAAACTAATTGAAATATGAGGAATTTGATTCATATTAATATAATGATATATAATATGTGTTCCAAAGGTCCAATCACTATATGAAACACTCGTTTAGGGATATCCCAGTGCATAAATCCCATATCCACAAGTAGTGAATCTGATCAATTTCTATCCATTGTTTCTCACACCGAGTATGAACCACATGGGATTAGGTATTTTCAAAGATCTTATCAACAAAATCACCAATTTCCCCAATGCAGAGAAACCTCATTTTACAGGCCTCATTCATTGGAAGGATAATACTGCCCCCCGTACAAGGGAATCAACCTCAGTATACGTTATGAAGGAATTACCATATTGGTACACACTAGAGTGATAATCCTCATGAGCATTAATTATCTATCATTTTGCATCAGCGGGTTGGGGGTGGGTCAAACTATGATGACTATGATTCTTGTTATAACCAGGATACATAGTTCACCATTCTATGATTTTAGATCCATACCTAGTTCCTAAGTTCCCTCATATATTTCCTTCCAAATGTCATTAAATTGAAAATACTTGACATAAAAAAACTGTGTGGGTTTTTATTTATGTTACATACATGAAATTTTGGACACCTAATGAAGGAGAAATCACATCCTCAAAACACCAATCACCTCCCTGGGTGGTAGTAAAATCCAGAGTGACAAGTTATAAAAATTAAAAATATATAAAAAGTACCCATTACTATGAAATAATAGAAATGTATGGATAAATTAGATATATATATATATATATGGATTCATTAATAGAACCCCCTTTACATATATAGGTATTCAACACTAGATCATTTTCTTAGGGTAATCCGTCTCATATTGAGAATTGGATGAAATTCATGAACACATCGTAAATATATATGAGAGTTCTAGAATAGGCAATTATCCCCCCATAGGTGAGATGATACTAACCTCCCATCCCTTTGACCAATGTGATTTTCTAAATTCTCTTGGGTCTAAAACCCCAATTGACTACCTACATTTTCAAAGCATGTATTTACCTCTTTATGGATGTGGGATCTATTAGGAGTATCCATGATAGATGAATATTGATATCACAATATGAATGACATTGAAACTATATCTGAACCCCCCCACACAATCAATCATTATCATCTAGTCCACAAACATGAAACAAAAATGATGAAACAGGTGTGAAATCATGAAATGACAGAATAAATGAATCATTATAGATGATTGTAATCTTATCTCCCAAACCTGGGGCACCAAACCAACTTTGAACAATGAAGCCGTGTGTATCTATACATCCATCCCTCTTATGGTATGTACCCATTTATCTATCCCTTTGGTGGTATGTAACCATTCACCAATATTTAAAGTCAAAAATTTACTCTAAGAGACCTAACAAGACCATATTCCAGCAATCCATGTGTAAGACTAAAATCCAAACATGCCAAAACATGTTATTAAAATCCACATTTGTTAATTCCTCCAATTTAATAATTTAAAATGTGTTAAATACGTTATTACAAGTTAAGAATAATTTTAAAAATTCACTACGCATATCAAACAAATAATGTTCCCCATTTACTATCCATTTTTTCCACTTTCAATCTTAACATCTTGATAAGGAATATTAGATTCCAACTAAACATTTACAGACCAACTAAATATTCATCAATACAATTAAATTTATTCACATTCAAACAACATCACATTTTTTAGATAACTCCTTAAAAATTACAATTCAATATAGGAATCCAGGTTCACTCCGTCCAAGATCTAAACTAATGTCAAGGGTTGGAACACCTCTCTAGTGGTCCCAAGTCTCGATATCAACAAAAATGGACCCACAAAGATCTATAGGATTTCTGTGCATAATAAATTAATTAATTATGATCAATAACGGATACCCACAAGGTGTTATGGTGTGACTACATAGGTTTCACCTACTAGGGATATAAAACAAACCTTAGGGAGTTGTTTCAGACCGTCCCCCTCAAACAATTAAGTATAAAGAAATCATGATCGATCATTGGGTCATGGTAAAACACAATTACCCCTTAAAGAGAATTATTAACACACATGGAATTGCCTTTTATAAGAGGATACAAGAATAAGGTAATATTACATCATCAATTCCAAGAGAGAATTATCGATTCTGGATCACTGGATTGAATAACAGATCACAAGGCCATGGAAAATCATAGGTGGATTAAAAAAACCTATATAGAACATTCACAATCTGAAAATACCAAATTAGGTCCAAAAAATGGGATTAAGAGGGATACATTGAGGTTTATTGACTAAAAATACTTTCAATCCCATAATTTATGAGGCCCAACATGACCCCATCGGCTAGATGTAAGGCTCTACTAGTAAACTGGTGGTGTCCTACAACATACTTGTAGCATTGGAAACCCCACTAGATATCTAATGGGTCTTCTATAGGACACCGAATTTGGACACAATATGTTGCTAGCTTATGTATATATTCTCTATTAGAAAATAAACACAACCACTAGACACTAGTAGTCTCTACTAGTACGAAATCTATGAGTCCCCTAACACCTATTGAATCATTTCTTATTCTATGAATGGGGCTTGTTTACAGAAATTAAATTGGTTTAACGAAAGCTTAAAGAGAGTTTACCTTAGTAGAGGATGATATCTTAAAAACACCAGATCATATAAAATTTTATCCATGAGCTGTGCTTCCATGCATCACTTTACTGAATTAGAGAAACATTCGGGGCATTGTGATCAGATATTTGACTCTCTTTCCTAGGTCTCATATGGAACTCATTCATTAATTCAATTCACTCACAATATATTCTTTATATTCTCATGAAGATTATTCAATCTATGGTCCGCATTACACATTTTATGATCCTTAATGTATTCATCAACATTATGCTCAAAATATTCATCATATGTCATATGAGAAGTGTTAGGGAGATATTTGTGAAGCAGTGACATGTAAAACAAATTGTTCACCGAACTGAAGCATTGTTTATGATATAAATAGTATTCCATTTGAATAATTCTATTCACTATCTCAAATATACCATTGAAGAGTATTTCTAGCTTCCCCTACCTATAAATAATGCATTCTTCTAGCCTATTCCACACCCGAAGAAAAACCCGATGACTAATCTCGAACTCCATAGGTCATTTAAGCTAGGTAGTGTACGATTTCTATTATATTTTTGTGGTCAAAAACCAATTATTTATCAATTGAACCCAATCAGATGTATCCTCTTTGATACTATGTCCAATGAGAACCAACACACCTACATATAACAATAATAATGGTGAATGTCAAAACCTTCTAAACAATTCCTCAAAAAGATGCATTTGGATTGATGTATGGATGCTGTTAGGATAATCAAATTTCAAGAGTTCAAAAATATTCTCCCAAAAACCATCAAAATTCAAAAGTTCATATCTAAACAAATCTTGCAAATTTTGAATTGTCCATTTAATATTTTCCTTACTATAAGGATGGTAGGAACTTCTTAAAAGAAACTGTGATATCTAGAACGTCTAAAGGATCTACTAAAAATTTGACATGAAAAAAATATGTATATTAGAAATCATATCCTCAGAACACTGATAATTTGATCAATCTACTTCACATAAGGATTACCCATATTAATAAGGGTGATGATGTTTTTAATATGAATTAGGTGGGATACATTCACCAGTCGATCCACAATTACCCATAATTCATCATTTTCTAAGGCATCGTGTGTCATACTATCGTGTTTTCCAAAGTGACATCATAACACTTCAATTCCAAAATGGGAAAAAGATATAATATCCTAGTAATCCATTGGTGATTGTCCTTCAACAGTTGACATGTGAAACATCACACCATAAATCCTACTCTCTAATTCTTCATCCCTAACCTCCATTATTTTTTTTGAAGATAATGATACATATTTTTTATCCCCGGATGTACCACCCATTTATAATCATGATATTCCCTCACTAGCTTCTCACATAAGCATGTAGGAACCATGATACAACCATGGGATGGGGGAATAACATCAATGACAAGATACCATCCTGATCCTTATGGTGGATCACCATCATATAAGCAATCCCTCAGATAGAATATATTCATATCAGATAACCACTCACTCTTGATCTAGTCTATAATAATAGGAACAACAAATTTCAAAGTTAGAGTAACTTATCCTATGGAATCCTAAACATCAAGGTGCATATCGAGAAAGAGTACCATCAACCGCCACACATCATAGGACTCCCGTATTGCCTCTATCTATATATTTTTACTCAATGAGTCGAAAATGGTGTTTTTCTTTGCTAAAGTGTATAAAAAATAAATGTTGAAAGACGTAAAATAATAAACCCACCTCCTCAATTGAAGGATAATGTATCTATATGAAAATATGTACTTGAGTTAATTATGATCTGTGTATACTACAACTGTATCTCCGAATAAATAATATAACTATAACATTGGGTCATGTTCAACCATAACTGTCTCTTGAGAATAATGACGGTAATTTTCACTCATGCAGCTCAAATATTTGGATCCCCATGAAACTGCATGATACAAATACATTAGAAATACTTTATTCCTAACTCTAGATTCATTATAGTACATGGTATATTTTTTTAACCAGATCGTGTATTGTGTTTATCCAAGCCGAGTTCATCATTCTCTTCAAGTCCTAGAAATCCTTCTTTCATGAATCTGATCAAAAAAACATCACCAGTTTCTTTGATTACCCATACATCAATACAACCATATGGGAGAAATAATATATCAAGTTCTAGTAATAACCTTCCAATCCCTAAAATCACAAATCCCTAAATATTCCCTTAGGCCGTTCCCATGATTCCACAACATCCACTTTCATTATTCCATCAAATACTCTGAGGTATGAGATAATGTTACCCATGATGTTCACTTTTTAAATACCTAAGCGAAAATTTCAAATCACGTCATATAGATGACTCGTTATAATTGTACTCATAAAAATCTCAAAATGATAGTCACGACTCTCACTATACTGGGAGTAAATTTACCATTAATTAATGAAAACATCCATAAACTGATTTAAAATGGATAGATGATATGATTCATCAATTCCATGAATATCATAGGTTGTTTCATTAGACCAAAAATTCAACCAAAACTCATTCAAACAATAAATTATCCTAAAAGAGTTTGGGCTATGTCAGATGATATCACAATCAAATGATGTTATTGTAACCTCAATTCAATCTTATAGAAAATCCAGGTACCACTTATCTAATCAAATAGATCATCAATGAATGGAACGGGAGACTTGTTCTTGACAATCCTTTGGTTTTTTCTCTGGTAATCCACACATTAGTGAGCAGTCCCATCATCCTTCATGGTGAAAATTTTCATAGAACCATATTATGAATAACTAGGACAAATAAATCCATTATCTTCCAGATAATCCAACAACACTTTCCACTATCGACTACACGTATCCCAACCTTTAATGTGGTATAGAAATTGGTTCAACTCTTTACACTAAATCGACAATGAACTCAATCCCCCTGATCAGGTGGTAATCCAATTAACCCTTTGGGAAATAAAAAAAATGTGGTCCACAATAAGAAGAAAATAACTCTCTTACAACTCTCCAGAATATGAAAAAACTATAGCTATCTGAGCCCCGTTACAATCCAATTTTCAATTAATTGGTCCTGCATTACCATCCAGATGATCCGATTCACCCATGTAAATATTGTTTCTTCTTCCAGAGATAAAAAGGTATGTCTACTATTATAATATCTGATATGAGCATGTTGCAGAACTAGATAATCCTTACAAATTTTCAAATAAAACCCAACCATTTATAGTATAAATAACTCCAAATGAAAATAGTAGCCAATAATTTAATGATAACACCTATAAAAGATTATGATATCCTTTGATTGCAAGTCTAAAAGTGTTCTTTATGGTCATAACTCCATTTGGGTTTTCCATATTCAAAACCAATCTATTGAAAAATTGAAAAGATATAAATGAATGTGATTCTTCGGTAAAAATAATATGGGAGGTTAGATGAAACAAGAAGAATACCTATGATAGCGCAATACACTACATCCAAACATGTCACAATTGTATATTTAGAATGCATCTGAATTGGTCATCTACCTTATACACTAGCCTAACTTCCAAGTGATGCTCTACATGGATAATATTTTCACTCTTATGATGGGGTACTATATCCCAACCCTATCCTTAGTTCCTAATTGAACTCCAAATACCTATCTTCTAATTGGTAGTTATGTCCATCCCAATCATTGATGTCAAACCTATTCTGCTTCCACCACATTACTTATGAGTTCTCTTATAGAACCACTGTAGGTGGACAATTCTACTATAAGAATAATAGTTCACTGTAGTGAAAGTACATTATATGTTCTTTTGGCCACCCCATCCATACAAAATGTAATCCCCCTGACTATGGTCCTAAGGAAGTTATCCGCTACTTTTCTACCAACTACTGAAAAGGTGGTAAGTGTCCTAGTAGCACTTATGTCTACCTAAATAATAGCACCACATTTGCCCTATTGAGACTTCATGATCATCAATAGATGCCTTGTTTTGGTTCCACTCTTTGATGAGTGAATGATTCATCACACCAATGAGATTTATCAGCAGAAATATGTTCACATATGACTTCAACTCCTAATGAAACCCATCCTAGAATTGCATCACCATGACAATATCATTAATTGAAATGGGTAGAGAAAAATGATACAAGTTAGTAAAATTTCCAATGTATTCAATCAATAATATGCTCCCATATGTCTGGTCCATGAACTCCTTATCCCTCTCATACGTTATTGTATATGGCTAAATGTTATTCGGGAACATCACATTGAAGTAAATCGAGGTTAAACCCACTTACTATCCTTTCAATTCTATGATTCTCCAATAGTTCTTATTTGGTCCTAGTAGCAAATAAGTAGCAAGATTTACCTTCATGTATGTCAGTTTCTCATGTTATTTAAATTTCATCTGGATTAACTCTATCAATAACTAAAAATTTTAGGGGTCTACCTACCTAGTGAATGTGGGTGGATACTTCAACTAAAACAATTTAGAAGATATGAAATTGATGGAATAATTAAATTAGTTTCCATACCATTGGATCTCATTACCCATAGGTTATATTAACAAATATGATCATCCATAAGGTTTCCTAGACCCATAGGATGTTCAAAATCAGTTGCATGAGGGGTGTTCTGATTAACTCTCTTAGCAGTCATCTTGAATATTACATGATCTAATTTTATCGAAATATATAAAAAAACTCTATTGATCATAAGATTCATAACATGATCAAACTCAAAAGGTCAAGACAACAACCTATAACCACTTACATAAGGTTACTCCAAAACGTGGATATACAATTGAATTGGAATGTTATAATAGTTTCATTAATTCCTTTTGATCAGATGTTCTATGGTATTACACTTCAAAATATATATAGGTAGTTATGTCACATTTGATAAAAATATACCAATAATGAACATTTAAACTAAACATATTCTCATGTGTTCCTACAATGATGCTTATATACTCACCTAATGTTGCACTGGACATGAGTAAAATCACATAAAATAGTATTATCACACAATAGGTGAATCAACCAAGGTGAAATAACATCATAACCATAAAATAGAACCTAAATAAAAATAATACCATCAATAGGTACATGGGTTTTCCCCACACCTATGTTTGTTACTCCTATTCATGATTTCATTTACAAGACCTTACATATCCTAGTATACTGTATACCTTCCATAAATAGTAATGATATAGAAATGACCTTGTCATTGATACCACTTTTTAACATCCTCATCTTGTTACTCCTTCATGAAACGAAGATATGATGCTATATGAACTAAAGCATGCATCCTAATACATCAGTGGATAACTAATAATATCGAGTCCTATCAATTATAGTGTGAAGACACTACCCTCTGTAACAGAGTTGAAACCAAAAAATAAATAAAATAAATCAAAACAAACATTCACCAAATATAATAACTAATAATTGAAAATAAAAAAATATAAAATACTAATAATATCATTCTAAATATCAATCTAAATTTAATTATAAATAGAAATACATTAAAATTCCAAAGTCACACTTAGAAATGAAATCCGAAAAACCTTAGTCACAAACCCCATTACCGGTCCTATCTATATACTCCAATATCATCTAGAAATGAAATATAATAAGTATGACTCCCCTAGAATATTTCCATACTTACATACATGATGTTTTCCAAAGTACCAAATGGTGAACAAAATAGGGGGTGAGTAAAACATAGTAGTTTAACACCCATATTTTCTAAAAAATCTAGTATAAACATATATATTATGATGTTGTAAATGTGGGTTCCATAAACCAATCTTGATCAGTACTTATTTACAACTATATCATGTATATAGTGTGTAATACATGATGCACATGTACTATAATGGTGCAAACATTTCTTTATCCACTATTTAAATGATAATTTTAAAAGGATAATTATCATATAGAATGGTTATAACAGCTAATATGATATGATGAGAACCTCAAGATACTATGACGTTAATATTAAATATATGAACTTTTTTCTAGACACATTTAACTAATTGGACACAATTGATGTCAGAATATCAGGTGATCAGGGCTAATTAGATTTTTGATTTCATCTCCAGAAGTTTCCAATTGGTGATATCTAAAAATTGATATCATGATGACAAACCATACTATAGGAACACACACATGTTTTATGTGTAATTAATTTTCATTATATACAAACATGTGTATTGGTATTCTAACTTGATATCATTATCAATGTGTACCATTTGATCGCATACATTGAAGCAAGGTAACAACCTTAATAATGAATTTATGGAGTGATTATTTGGGTTGGGTGCATCATATGTGGTATGACATTGGTCGAATGATCAATACAGAAATTTCCACTTCTGAGTTGAGGAAGAGATATCATGGGACTAGTTGATCAGGAAGTCACTGTCTTCATTAAATCTCTAGACATTGTAGTTAAATCTAAATAAATCAATTTGGTCCACAAATAATAAATTATGAATGGATAATGAGACAAGTGTGTATCCCTCTTTATGATATATCATATAAAAAAAGATTATATTACACAATACATGTTCATTAGATGGTTATCATTGATATGAATATTCCTTGTCTCTTTAGGGGACTCGATGGGTTTCAGGAATCTGCTCATGGTATGTGAATATTATTCATTTCTTTTGAGATTAGGACCTATAGGGTTACACATAATATTGTATTCATGAATCAACACTATTATGGTGAATAACTATATAGTTCATAGTGGTCCTCATTATAGGGTCTGATGATTTTCCATGTATTATCGGTCATTGATAAATAAATAAATTCATTATTATTTGAATATAGAAAAATTGAGGTGACTTTATTAATTAAAATTAATTAAAATTGTTTAAGTAACTACTTTTAATAATATTATATGAAGTAATATTATTTTAATACTCAAAATTTACTTAATATTAGTGGTAATTACTAATCGAATTAATGACATGAGTTTTTTCTTGTAATATTTTTAATATATATTTCATGAATGTGATAAATCGTGAATAATATTTATGATTCAATTTGTGTGACATAATTACTTATTTATTACTTATTTATTGAAAATTAAACATAAGGTGGCCAGGGAACCCTAATGAGGTATTTTAAATATCCACAATATAAGTAGACTAAGAGATAATTTATAGTGTGATTTTCATACCAATGGATTTAGAGATCCTCTATATTCATTCATTTTTTATAGTGAAAAAAGCCATCCAATTAATTGATTTAAGGATGTCTTCACAGATCATATGAACAGAGCTAAGGCGATCTTTGTGACGATGGAGGAATCATCAGATCTCTACACCAATACATAAAATTTGATGATTGACGTTCACAATGACTATTGAAGGTTATGTGGATTCTCTAGAGTGGTTCAACTTTGGATCCTTCATGAAACGATTTATGGAGATGAGTTTTAGTTGAATACACTTCCAAATGAAATTAGGTAATGATTTATTTAATTTTGAGAATTTATTTATTCACACGTCATGCTAGAAACTCTATCTAGGCTTAGATCATCAAAGTTAACAGAGTTACATCACTCGAGTCAAGAAAATATTAAAAAACCCTACCCAAAAGACCTCATCTATGTGCCTCAATACCTTCAATTTGTATCGTAATGATCATGTGAATTTTATGAGACAATGAAAAAATTTATTTTTAAAAAATTACATCGAGGTTTTTAAATAATTCAAAATAGAATAGATTTCAAATTGATCCAGTTCTAGATATCCATGTTATGGACATTCCAAATTTTTGGTATGGATTAAAAACATGGTTGTATCAAATTAAAAATTAAATATAAGTATATTTAATATATGTATATGTTTTAATTCTTAGGGGATCCAGTTTCGATCATGTTCCTATTGGAAAATTTTTTCTGAAAGGGTTTTAGCTTCCCATGAAGGATTTTCCAAAAACACCACATCTATTTTAATTGATTCCAATGAAAGAATGAAATTTTTAATAAAACCAAACCAAACCATTTATTTTATCTGAAATCCGACTTGATAGGATTTTTTACTTTGTTTGGTGCATTATTTGGCTGATTTGAATTATAATATTTTGGAAGCTTAATTACAAAATTAAAAATAAAAAATCTACAAATATTACTATAGAAGCTTGGATTATGGGTTCCCCCGGCCCTCGTTCCACTTCCTCCCATACCCCAGATACAAAACACCTTGCATTACTAAAACCTTATCTGGGCATGCCTCCATAATCGGCCATGCCCCATGAATCTCCCATAATCATATCACCTATCACCGGAATACCGACCAACCAGATGAGGTCCCATCCAACTAGAATTCCCTCTTTGACACCCATGTTTGATGTCGAACTCCGACTGATCCACT
Organism: Viscum album; assembly: GCA_963277665.1. Classification (NCBI taxonomy): domain Eukaryota; kingdom Viridiplantae; phylum Streptophyta; class Magnoliopsida; order Santalales; family Viscaceae; genus Viscum; species Viscum album. The sequence continues at coordinate 921,386,545 of OY728132.1, forward strand.
ATTAAAAGGACACCAGACCACCAATAACGTTTCCTCCCCATGGAGGTCAAATTATCCATGACTATGTCTACAGATCTTCCCATTGGTGTCGCATTTCCCATTAATCCCCTCTTTGACACTAGACAAGTTGGGTACACAAAACCAACCACTAAAAGATTACGGATGAGACCCCATCACTTATTGACCATATTGATACCACTGATCCCAATATTCTCAACAGACCACCACTGGACTCACCCCTTCAGACTTCTCTTAATTCTCAGATCATGATTCACTATGACCTCGTGCTGACCAAATCAATCACAATAATGTGTAGATCCTATGAAACCACCTTCCAAGCCATGATCAAAAATTCTATATTTATTTTTTTACATGAAAAAGCTCAACATGGGGTCTTCTAAACCCAAAAATGCCCTAGGCATGTCTTTCCAATCTCGGAATTGGCCTACATGGGATTGAGCCAACCCACAATGTGTCTGAGCAAGATTTTTTGGGACCAAGTTGATTTTAATTAAACCATAAGTTAATTTTTTAATTTATTTGATTAAAAATAATAAACAAATTATTATTTAAAATAATTAATGTAATTTTGGTATCAAATTACATTAATTGATTAAATTACTTTATGGATTAAAATTAAATTAATATATGGAAAAATGAATATAAATTAATCAAATTTTATGATTCATTTAATTTATATTTAATCCCTTAAAAATAAATTTCTTGCAAATTATTTTTCTTGCACATTTACTTTTTATACTGACTGTTCTATAGTAACTGAAAAAATCCATGACTGTCTGGTGAATTTCATTTAATTATATTTTATTGAGTGTTGGGTCTATAATAATAAGTTAATTTATGAAGGTATACACACCATAATTATTATAATTCAATATGTATTATAGAATACATGTCTAATTTATTAGTTTTATACTATTCTCCTAAAAATAACTCACCTATGTGTGAGTATAATTATATATATGATGATGATTTTTTAAGGCATGAATCCCTCCAAGATCAAGTAAAATATATCGGATAAGTGGACACACGGTATGGTGTCGAGCTGCATCCTGAGTCAAGATATGACTCAGATATGAAACCCATGGGTCCTTGTTGATCCATTGAGTTTAAATAAATCATCCAATATGAGATTATCAAGGCCAATCAAGTTATTTATTTACTTTCTGTTTTGTTTATTATTTAATACATGTGATTATTTACTATGTAAAACACATTAAATAATAAAAAACAAAATTCATAGTGAGATGGATAATGTTTTCCGATTAATGTTTAGTTCTGATCACAATAGCATTGTAGGAACATATTAATAAAAATGGATTACATTCATAAAAAACATAAAACCATCATTAAATATTAAGCATCAAATGACATTCATTATTTAAATTTGAACAAAACTGTGTGTATGGGTTTCCCATCAAAAAATGTTGAGGGATCCACCTACTGTCAGAGAGTTCTAATGAGAAAAATGGGTTGAGTTAATTGATGTTGGAAGAAAAGGAGTATCCAAATATAGCTTGATTAAATTTTAGAGGCAACCATTGAGAAAATCATTTTATAATTTTAGATGTTGACAATTCACATAACAGATCATGGAGCCATGGGATAATGTGGCTGACCAGTTAAATTCATAACTTATACTTCTTGAGTAGCGGAGTATCCACATTTAGTAGGATACAGGTAAAGGATTCAAGGAACCTTTCCACTGGAATGCTATTGTGACAATGTATTCCAATTTTAGTGCATAGGGTTACAATAGTTTGATAATATAATTGGATACATTTAATTATTTATTCAATTGGTAATCTTTAATTGGAAATCTAGATAAATGTACTATTATACTATAATTTATTTTTTAATAAAATGAAATGTAATTAAACATATATATACTATTATTAATAATAGAAACTATAAATTTCATGTCCAACATGAACATTCCATGATTAGTAAATTATCATATGTAAATTACTACATCATAAAATATTCAAGGTGTTAGAGTCCTAACACTAACCTCCATAAGAGAGGGTGAGAAAATGATTTTTGGAGACTCATATATGTTGCATATGACGGTTATGTCATAATATATAGTGTATTGTGATTTGAGGATAATACATCTCTACATGGATAATTTCACAAGTTGTCTCATTTGTGAGAATTTTTTGAGGTGGAATTGAAGAAATATATGGTTGAGATGATGATTAATTATAATATTTGTAAATTAAAAGATTATATATTTTCATTCAATACGTAGAATTATAATATATTTATAACTCATTCACACCAGTTTTGTTTAGGAATAAAAAAAATAACAAAAAAAAATCTTCATTATCATAAGGTAAATTTTCAATAAATAAATAAGAACACAAAGAATGTATAATGATTATTTCTTATGGAGAACAATTTTAAATACAAGGTGAATGCACAAGTGGAAATTTCAACACCATTTAATCCTTCCCAAACATCCTTAAATTCAATGATGAAGGTTAACTAACAAGTGGTTATTTTCTTTACACATTGTGAAATATAATCTATGGATGTTTAAATTCGATGAACTGAATATTAGCAGTAAGTAATCACATATTATTTAGGTATATTCATCTATTATAAGTAATGTTTCTATCATACTTTGTTTTTAATTACAATATGATTATCACTCATATGTATCTAAATATTCTAACCATGAAAGTAATAGAAATCTTATAATAAGTAATGTGTGTTCTCGGAGAAACTAAGAAAGGGTGGTTCTTATTTCAATGGTGACATGCACAAAACATATAATTAAAAATTATATGACTTTATTTTAATTGTTTTTATGTATTAAAATACATTTATCTAACATGGGTACCATGAAACCTTATTCCTGCTTTGGAAAGAACGTTGTTTGTGGTAATATTCAACCAATAGTAATGTAATTCTTGAATCACTAGAAATAGTTTATGAATGTAAAAAAGTAATACTTATATACCCATCTGTTGAAAGATAATATAATGTCAAGAAAAACAATGTAGTTGTTAAGGATATATCCAACATGGTTTTATAAACATTCACCTTCTATAACATAGGTATTTTCAAACACACTTATATACTTTTTTTGGATAATGAATCCAATATAAATAATGTTTAGTCACAATGAATTTGGAATTAAATTTTCTAGAGATAATGAACTATTACAAGGGAAATATAGTGGAGAATATTCTTCAGAAAATTCCATTATGTATTTATGGAATGTGAATGTGAAGTATGGTATATGAATGGTTATTAGATATGAGTTTTTTTTACATGGAATAATGAATTATATCTTTACCAATCCTTCATCAATCATTATAATGTAGCATGGAGAAATTCATAAACTGACATTACATTATCCACGTCAATGTTATGTTGCTAATAATGATGATCGATGAGGAATATGACATGTTAACAATGATTAATAGAATGTTTCATGAATCAATTACTAAATGAACATTTTTTATACACATAAATGACATGATGTATTTAAATGAAGAATCAATGTTTCAAAATATATGTATTGCATGTACTTACATTACTTTTCATGAAATGCATCACAAAAAATTGTTTTATCCCATAACAACATTCAACCTATAATGAAAAATGGACATCATATGAGTTATAGTTGAAAATAAATTAATTATTTCATAAGAATAATGTATATGGATTCATAGAGTTCATTAATAATATAAATTAAAATTAATCAAGACAAACAAAGTGTGAATCTATGTTAATACCCTAATTTAAACATTGGATTTTATTTAAATCTCTATAATAGAATAGTTATAGTCAAGTTCTAGAATATGTTTCTATAAAAGGGTGAAAATATATATTTGAGATAGTGGGATTAATATAAACCTAGAATTACTCATTTTCATGGATGAAAAAATAGTTTAAATATTAACAAGTTTCACATAAGTATGTTCTAATGTAATGTTCCAGAGACGCATACTTTATAGGATGTTCAGAAACATGGTATTAGTTTTTTATTCACCATGACTAGTGATGCATTATTCATTCGGAGTAATAAATATTAAAAGTATTCTAAATATGAAAATAATATAATATTGAAAATATAAATTAAAATTAAATAGTGGATTCCATGTATCATCCTACATGTGTTTATTAACATGAAAATTTCACTGGTATTCAACTAACACTCTACATGGATGGTAAACTCAAGGTACCAATATTGCATAATCGGTTATACGCGTGCTAAAACTAAATAAATTATAATTTTAATTGACAAAAATATTTTCTCTGATCATTTATTGAGATTTGGACGTCAAGACCATTTAAATTGGAAGTAGTCAATACGAAAAAACTAGAAAGGGACTATGTGATCATAAATTGTTAATAAGGTTTGAATGTAATTGAAATACACTTTAGGATTGAATTAATAAATAAAACAACAAAATATTAATTTTGAATGAATATTTTCCATGTGTTTACAAGATATTTGTGGGAACACTACACTTTTCATATAAAATATGTTTGATAACGTATGGAAAATATTATTAGGTATTACAGTTAGTTGAGATTAGAATGAAACTATCTCTCCATAGCTTGACATAAACTAGAAACCTATTTCCTATGGAAGAATATATACTAAGTTAGATCTGAGGGTTTCATGGACCAAGGTAAATGTAAATATACTAACCTAGTATATAAAATACATGTTAAAACTATTTGATAGATAATTTTTAAAAATGTCACATGACATAAATCTATCCAATAATACATGTGTGTGACATGGGAAGAGACTAATATGATAATTTGAATTCCATATTTATCCACAATGGATAAATCAAATAATACGTTATATTTAAAATAAATTATATTTCCAATATATTCTTTATTGTAGGAAAATATCAATTATATCTTGGATAACTACATGGGATGCAGTCAGACCTATCAAATAATACAAGATTAATTACAAATGTTATACCTGGTATGTAGAATGGAATGGATACTAGTTATAATTGGATAAAACTAGATTTACTTGGATCAACATGACCTATTATAGTTGGTAGACTAAGGTAATATGGGTGGTATGATCATTTATGCTAGTTGTATCCATCTCTACAAATACTGAGCACGTTGTAGCTTCAACAGTATCTATTGAAGAATTATATAATATAAAATTTCTTTTGGTTCTTGGAATTGATCCTATAATGAAATTTTTTCCTTAATAAATTATGATAAATCTACCACTAGTACTATCCAAGATGTCATGTTTTTAAAATATAAAAAAGTTTTATATTCATGGATCTCATCTTATGAAAAGTTATACTCAAGGATGTAAATTCACAAATAGTAGAATTTCCATGTAAATAGTGAAGTCCCATTAATAAATCCATAACATAGTAGAATAATGATCTTAACATGTTAGGGATAATATGGTTGGTTAGCATGATGGCTCTAGTGCAGGTGGGAGTTTTGTAAAAGTGGGTAACCTTAACCAAACTTGATCAATATCGTTTGATTACTATATCATGGATACAATGAGTTATACATGATGTAAACTTACTATAATAGTGGTGATATTTCAGCATCCACTATTTATTTGGTAATGTAAAAATATTAATTATTGTATCAAAAGATTATAGAAGTTCATCATCTATAACGAGAACCTAGAGATAGTAAAAAAGTAATATTATATATATATATATATCTCATATGGTCCAAAAATATCATACTAACTATAAATTTTTTATTTCATACTATCAGGTTTTAGGGGGTCATAAGAATTGAAAATTATTATCATATTGTTAACACATAGTGATATCTAGTAGTTAAGATCATGAGTCGAGACCCACCAATGGTAACACCACATGTTTTGGGGGTCATTGGTTACTCCAATCTATGCTCCTACGTGTTGTTCTATTGGCTTGAGATAATTATCAATGTGTATGAATTTATTATGTACTTTTATATAAGGTCAAAACCATGATAATAATGTCATAGGGAGGTATTTTTTTTATGGATGTGTCATTAGGGTTGTGGAATTGGTTTATTGATCAAGATAGAATTTTTAGCTTCCGAGTTGAGGAAGAGATATCATATGTCTAGTCGATCAGGATGGAATTACCTTTATTAAATCAATGTCAATGGTAGTCAAAGTTAAATCCATCTATTTATATAAAAAATTTAATTCCAAAATGGATGACAGCACAAGTGTGCGTCCAACATTAGGAGACATCGAACGACAATGAGATTATATGATTCAATATGTGTTCATAGGATGATTGTCGTTGCTATGACTACTATTTCCTTTTATGGGCCTTGATGGGTTACTGGACTATGCTCTTTCTATGTGAATATTTTTAATTGATATTGGTCTAAGGTTCTATAGGTTCATAAACAATAGCATATTCTAGAATTTTCCTTATTTTTCTACATAGGTATATAAGACATGGTGGTCCCTACTACGAGGTCCAAGGGTTGTCCAAGTTTTATCGATCAATAATAAAAAAAATAAAATCATTATTACTCATATCTAGAATAATTGAAGTGAATTTAATTATTAAAATTAATCATGATTGATTAAGTAAATCATTGGAATAATATTAGATAAAAACCCATTTTAATATTCAAGATTCATTTAATATTAGGAGGAATTATGAGTCATGTTAATAACTCAGGTTTTATCACATTATACGTATAATATATATTAAAACATTGTAATAAATTTTATGAAATATATGTTATTAATCTAGCTCATCATAATTATTTATGTATTACTTATTTAGTGTATGTTAAATATATTGGGTCTAGGGATTTATAATCTAGTATTTTACACATCCACTATGAAAATAAATAGCTACTCATTTCTAGTTTGAAATTAATTCCAATCTATTGAGATAACCACTATCTTCTTTCTTCCTTTAGAGAGAATGACATTATCAAAGTAGTCGATCATAATAAATATTCACAGATCATTGGAAATGGGTAGAGGTGATCATTGTGACGTTAAAGGAATCATCAGAGCTCCGAGGAAGCACCCAGAATTCAACGATTGGCATTCACTCAAACTATTGAATCACATGTGGAATATTTTGAGGGGTTTTAATGTATATTTTTATTAGAATGGTAATTGATGAAGATATATAGTATAACTCACCACCAAATCAAGAAATATAATTGTTTATGTATATTTTTCTTTGAATTATTCACACAAGATCCTTGGACATCTACCGGGGATCAGATCATCGAAGATGATAATGTTTTGTCACTCATATGATTAAAAATTGAAAAATCCCATACAGAGAAACATGTTTTATGTGCCTGGATACCATCACATTAATGAGTAAGTCAAAAAATGGAATTAAATCATAAGTTAATGTAGAATTTGAAATAAAACCACTAATCCTCAATCTTTAGGATGACACCAAGGTTACACCAAACCTACTTCATCATGATGAATGATATATCTATCAATTGTTGGATTTTTTTTCCCTTGGATTAATATATCATAGAGATGGTGTGTTTTCCTATTGAGGATTAATCATCTACCATGTTCCATGTTACAAAACATCCCACTCTCACGCATCCATACTAGACTCTGAAAATTCCCATGCTATAGATGCTTACATCTTCACATAGTGAATTACTCATGATAAAGGAGATGTGTCATGTAACCATGAATCTAACCAATAATTATTATATACCTATGCTTTTATTTCTGAATTAGAACACACCCATGCATATTATCCTAAGGAAGTGTGAAACAATGCATATAGTGTAACACGCTGATATTTTCTAAGAAATATTTTTTTTTGTATAATGTTATATGAAACACCAAAGGAATATTTTACTACACACAACACTGTATTGTATTGCGTTACACGCAAGAGAAACATTCCTCGATATCTTTCATTGTACGCATTACCGAGTTTCACTAAACAATGATATGTTATTAAAATATTGTATAAACTAGCCATTATTAATATTAATCTCCACTTTTTTAAATTCTAGAAATTATATCGTTCAAAATAAAATTCGTTTTTGGATTCGGAATAATGAAATTAGCTTAGAGTGAATTTTTGGTAATTTTCTAAAAAATTTCAATTTTTTATGAATAGTGAAAAAAATTGAGTTATAGTTTAAAATTGAATTTTTATTTAAATAATTATTTATTTAATTTAAATTTATTTTTGGTCAGAATAGATACATAATTCCTATATATGTTCAATGTAATTCATTGGAGTAATTTTATAATAATTTTAGATATATACAAATTTTATTGAACTATTTACCGTCTTTTACCCACCTCCTAGGAGAATTTTCAAATTTACGTAAAACCTAATGTTAACACTTCTGTGAGTTGAATTTTGAAAATATGAAAGACACGGTTAATATCAAGGAGTAAAATGTGGTTCAATATGATTAAAATATTATTTTGTGAATAGTAACTTTTTACTTTTCTTTACCGCAGTTAAAAGTAAATAGTGTAATTAATGGTAAAAATCATATTATTATTACCTTAAAAGATGTCAAAATTCTATTGGATATGTCTAATTAGACCAATAGAAACATCAGGAATAAAATATGACCATTTTAGTCCACATGGATTTGATTAAAACATTTATTATTATTTAATTCCAAGAAGAGTTAAAAGAATTAAAATCAAAGTATAATAAGTAAAACATTTTTAATATAGGTTTATACATAAGATATATTCAACTATAAATATTCATTAGAAAGATAAAAATCTTTCATTCATAATGGTATTTTTTCTATAATTTTTAGACATTAAATAATGTAATTTATTTATGGGACAATGATGATGAAGTAGTTAACTTATTAATGAAATATTAACAAAATTGATATTATCAATACCCAAATAATTGTAATTTGAGAATTTTTATGCATTAATCTAATTTTATGCGTTTATATAACATATTAGGGTTGGTTTGATGAATTTTTTCTATGTAATAATGTTGTTATGAATTTAGAAAAAAATACCAAATAGTGTCAAAATTGAAAAAAAAGAGTTTTTAAAACAAATATTATATTATTAATTGATACTCTATTCCTAAAAATCTGAGGTTTGTCCAAAAGCCTTATATAATAATATGAACCAATTGGGATTTTATTGGTAGTTTATAGTAAGTTTATTAACCATATTGTTTAAGAATACAAGAAGACACGTTAAAAGTAAATTTATTTAACTTTGAGTAAAATCTAAATGATAATGTTATAATGGAAACCTCAACTTGTATAAAACCTATTGGCTGAGAGGATTTGGACACATACACACCTTATCCTAGAAATAAGTCACTTTTGAGCCATTATAAACCGAATATAAATTTATTATAAAATAATATTTTATGTTTTCTAAGGTGCCCCTCACCACTCTTATAAAAGGGTACTCCCCCTTCTCTCTAATTCAGACATCGAAATCCTTTTTTCTAGGACAAACCCTGCCCAAATACCCACTCAAATGTCCTCCCTTCATACTAAAGACCTTAAATTAGTCAAAACATCAACCCATGTAGCCCTTTTGTTCAAATCAAAAGGATTAACCTGAGGAAGAGGTAAATATCTCACCACCTATTTCAAGATCCTTTCTTCTTCCACATCCCCCTTCGTTGTTGATTACATTATAAAATTATAACTCCATTAACATATATATACTGTGATATTATAATAAATGGTACAACCATATTATTTATTTTATCCATCCTATGAATGAAAAAGTAACCACACGTGCGTACATATGGCTTATCGTCTCCACATCAGGGTGTATATTGTTATTCAATCATTTAATTATTGGGATGGGTATGATAATGAGTATACATGATATAAATAATAAATATAACATTATTAGGATTCTATATATATGATATACCATCCAATTATAAATGATTTTAATATCAAAATAATGATATCATCGCTCGTGTGTACATACGGCCTACCATCTCCACTATGTGATGTGACTCGTTCTACATGATCGTCATTGAATAATGATTATATAAATCAATTGAATGAATAAACATGTTATTTATTACACTAATACCATTCTTTAAATGAGATATCTATAGCCTAAAAATAGAAAAAATAATTTATTCGACAAAACATGCATAAGTGCATAGAGCAATGAACACCCGAATAACAAGTAGCAATGAAATATTACTAATATGAAGATAAGAATATGACCACATATGATATCATAACAAAGAATATGATTCATTAATAAATCAATGACATTATTTAAATAATTATAGAGGAGTTTCAGATACGTACGAAGCATATCGGACCTAAGGTAACGAAAAATCCCACTATCTCATTTTTATCTATGATTTTTTATACTTCAGAATTTACTAGGGAATATTTATCATCCACATCCATGTTTCCTTAATATGTAATATTATTTCTATCCTATGAAAATTGTTTGAATCCAATTTTACATATTGGTTAATTTTTAGTAACCGGTATTAAAAGAATCTTTTGTCGTTTTCAGTATGATATACTTTTTGACTTTTCTGACCAAAGTACAAGAATAATGTTTTTTAAACATATACGACATGAATGGATTTTTATGATTTCATAGAACATTATTTCCTTGAAGCTTAATTTACAAGTTTTAATGTTTATTTTTAATTAAATTCTTTTAGTTTAAAATTGTATGACATGTTAAGAAAGGAAAAATGTTTTTGAAGTAAAAAGGATTTTTTCCTCAATAATGGAGTTCTAGTGTTTTATCAAAATTATTTTCCCTCTAAGATAATATAGTGTCCTATTTCAATCCTTATTTTTACATTAATTTTATTATGTTATGATGGAATTATTTTTATGAAATCCTTTTATATTTTATGGTTTATGTTATTATGGCATAATGTTTAAGAATCCCATTTTTATTACATGGGTTATGCTATGATATATGATTTATGATTTTGTGGAACACATCTGAGTGGTTTCATTATGATATGGGTGGAACCAATATCTCCCTCCAATGCATTGGGTAATGATTTAAATCTCATGACATAAGGGTGACTGGAACGGAAAGTTAATCCGGTTCCTTGATGTAGGACTGGAATGAGAAGTGAACTCGATTCAGAAATTGACTTTGTCCATTATGATAGTCGTGGAAATGAGTATTGACTAATAAGAAATGATTTCCTATTATTATGTGTGTATGAAACCATGTTTCTTGTTTTATGTTACGATTATTGGGATTACATTTCACTACTATGATTTATACCATGTTATGAAATTATGATCTCTTTTGCAGGTTAATATTTTCAAAATGTTATGTTCTTATGAATATGATATGATTGATATTTCCTTTGTTTACCCTTAATAAGCATTGGAGCTCATCCTTTTTGTATTTTTTCTTTTCCCCAGGTTAGGAAGAAGGGTATTATGTAGAATCTTCCAAAAGGGACTCTAGAAATGACGAAGTAAACAGGAGATAATGTAGATTCTTTATGAACTTGTTTTAATGTTTCCCAGTTTCTAAGGACACTATACCTATACGGTCCTATCCTAGTTTTGTTAAATGTTCTAATAAGTATGCTTCACTTCTGAAGTAATAACAATGTATATAAAGTATGCATCGTTATAGATGGTATCAGTGTAAATGTATAGTCAACATTTGGAAACTAGGATGTGAAAGCCTTAGTTAGAACCCTAAGGATATGTCTAAGCATAGAAAACATTTTTACTGTTTTAGAAATGGCCATGAATAACCTATTATAAGACATTAAGTGTGAAATTTTATTCTTGACTATGTGGTTTTATTATTATGATTAGTGTTTCTCACACTATTCTTATTGGTTTTAGTCAATGGATGGAACCCGAAGGAACCGTTTTATTGCTGAATGTGACGGGCAATGCAATGATTGTCCCCCTAAGGAACCAAACGTTATTGGAGCTGGAATAAAAAATCTAGTAGCCATTCTCACACAACTTTCCCAAGCTATGAATCATGAAGGACTTCAAAAGGAGAAAAAGAAATAGAAACATTCTGTTGAATCCATCTTGAGGCAGCGTCCACCATCATTCAGCGGGTCAACTGATCCATTAGTGGCTGAACAATGGATTAGTACCACTGAAATATATTTTCAGTTCTTCAATGTTCTGAACCTGATAAATTCATCTTAGCAGTATATAGTTTGGAAGGTGAAGCTGATCAATGGTGTAATATTATCAAGAAAATGAGGCAATGAGACAAAATTGAGTCCATGGAATGGGACGAGTTAATGAACATATTTTTCAATAAGTACTTCCCTCGTATTCTTCGAACAATGATGGAGAAAGAGTTTTTTGAACTAATGAAAAAGCATGATGAATTTGTTGGTACCTACGAATAAAATTTTACAAGGCTTGAAAGGTATGCTTCCGGAATTATTATCCATCCCGAGAGTAAGATCGGTCAATTATTTAGTGGCTCAAAACCACATCTTCGAAGGGTGTTATCCATAAGGGACTTCAATAGCTACGAGGAAATTGTTTTATGTGCTCTCAAGGTTGAGATGGAGATTAGAGTAATCAATCAGTCATATGGGTTTGATAAGAAGAGGAATATGGAATTCAAATGGAAATCTAAATACCACACTGAAAAGAAAATGAGTTTTCCCATATGCTAAAAGTGTGGAAGGAAACATGGAGGGAATTGTCTTACAGGTACAAGTACATGTTTCAAATGTATAAAAGAAGTTCATCGGGTATTTGAATGCCTCAATAATGGTAAAAATATGTCTAGTGATGCGAACAAAGAAAATGACACATAGAATGCACCTCTTACACTTCAATGTTACAAGTGAAAGGAATTGGGGCTTTATGCTAATCAATTCTTTAATCCAAGGGTTATCGATGATGATCGACGTCAACAAACTTTTGAGGCCAAAGGAAAAGGAATGTCACATGAAATTTCTATCAGCTATGTGAAGTACGATAACGAAGTGGTGAAAGGTACACTTACCATCAACTCTAGAGTTGCAAATGTTTTATTTGATTCTAGATACAACCACTCTTTTATTTCTAAAGAATTTTCCAAGGGTATCTCCATACTACCTCTACAATTAGCTGTTGAGTAGCTTTGACAACTCCTAATGGCACAAATATTGCATTAAGAGTTTATAATTCATCCCCAATTGACATTTTTGGGAATGTGCTTCCTACAAATCTTGTGATACTTCCTATAGTGTAATTTTATGTGATTATTTGACTGAATTGTCATTTCTTTATATGGAGCTCATATCGATTGCCAAATAAGTGAAGTCACATTTCATATTCCTGATGAATCTATGATCATCTATCAATGCAAGGATGAATATAACCTTCCACTGGAAATTTCATCCATCTTATGGGTCTTGATTCCAATAAGTGAAGGTTATATATCTCATATGGTTGGAGAGAAACTCATGATTAAGAATATTCCCTTGTGCTGGAGTTCGATTATGTCTTTCCAGATGAATTGATAGGTCTTCCACCAAATCATAATGTTGAGTTTTCAATAGAACTCATACCAGGTGCTTTTCCCATTTCAGCGTCACCATATAGAATGGACCCAATTGAGTTGTAGGAATTGAAGAAGTGACTCCCAGAGAATCTTGATAAGGGATTCATACGCCCAAGTGCATCACCATGGGGAGAACTTGTTCTATTTGTTATGAAGAAAGATGGATCAATGATACTCTGCGTTGATTATTGAAAAATTAACAAGATCAATATCAGGAAAAAATATCATATCCCAAGTATTGATTACTTATTTGACCAACTATGTCGAGCTCAATACTTCTCCACGATTGATCTCTGTTTAGGGTATCATCAATTAAGGGTCAAAAGGGAGAATATAAAAAAATAGATTTCTATACAATGTATGGACACTGTGAATTTATAGTAATGCCATTTGGTATTACTAATTCCCATTCTATCATCATGGATCTAATGAATAGTGTCTTTAGAGACTATCCTGATCATTTTGTGGTAGTCTTTATAGACGATATTCGTGTCTATTAAAATATCAAGGAAGAACATGAATATCACTTGAGAATTGTATTAAAGACATTAATAAAGTAGAATATTTATTCCAAATTTACCAAGTGTGAATTTTGGATTCAAAAAGTTTCAATTTTGGTCACATAATCTTAAAAGAGGGGATATTTTTGGATCCAACAAAAATACAGGTTATCCAAAGATGGCTGAGACCAACAATAGTAACTAAGATCCGATGTTTTCTTGGTTTGGCTGGATATTATAGATGTTTTGTGAATGACTTTTCATGATTATATAATCTCCTCACTAGGTTGACTCGAAAAGTAGTTAAGTTCGTTTGGACGGAGGAGTGTGAAGAGAATTTCAAGGAGTTAAAAAGATGGTTATCCAGTGCACCTGTGCTCACACTACCTTGTAGTGGAGAAAGGTTTGTGATCTACCGTGATGCATCTAAGAAGTGATTTGGTGTGTGTTCTCCTGAAAAAAGATATGGGTATAGATTATGCTTCACGATAGTTGAAAATCCATGGGCAAAATTACCCAACTCATGATTTGGAAGTAGCTGCGGTAATCATTGAATTAACGATTAGGTGGTATTATCTTTATGGTGAAAGGTGTGATATTTTTACTGATCATAAAAGTTTAAAGTATATTTTCACACAAAAGAAGCTGAATATGTGCCAAAGAAGATGGTTGGAGATACTTATGTATTACGAATTCTCAATTCATTACCACCCAGGGAAAGCACACAAGGTGGCATCCCCATTAAGTCGACAAGTACATGCTAGCCTATCCATGATGAGGATCACAAAAGATACAATATTTTTGGATTTACAAAGTATGGATCATGGAATTATAATGGAAGGGGAAAAATCTTATCTTTCTCAAATGAATGTTCAACCGTCTATACATGTGAATATTAAAGAGGCACAGATAGAAGATGTGGAGTTACACAAAAAGGTGAGAAATGTTCCCGAATTCCACATTGATTATGATGAAATAATAAGGTTCTGGAATCGGGTTTTTGTTCCTCCCATCCCATAATTAAAGAAGGAAATATTGGATGAATCTCATAGTTATTCATTCTCTATTCACCCTGGAAGCACGACGATGTATATGGACCTGAAAGAGTACTTCTGGTGGGATGGCATGAAAAGTAATGTTGCTGAATATATCTCTCGATGGTTGGTTTGTTAGCATGTTCAATATAAGATACAGAAGTCTAAGAGGATGATACAACCATTACCCATACCATAATGGAAATGGGAAAACATCACTATGGATGTTTTCACTATTCTTCCTAAAACATCCCAAAACAATAATTCTATCTCGGTTATAGTTGATCGTCTTATGAAGTCGACACACTTCATTGGTATTAGAAAAGATTTCTCTCTTGATCAGCTTGCTAGGATTTATGTGAAGGAAGTGGTAAGATTTCATGGAGTACCACATTCCATTATACCTGATCGGGATTTGAGGTTTATCCTGATGTTTTGGAAATGTCTTCAGCGTACTCCAGATACATAGTTGAGTTCCAGCACTTCTTATTATACTCAGACTGACGGTTTGTCTGAGTGGACAATTCAAACATTTGAAGACATGTTTAGATATTTCTCTATGGACTTCAAAGGTGGTCGGGATGAACACATTATTTTGGTGGAATTTTTTTATAATAGTATCTTTCACTCCAGAATTCATATGGATTTTTATGAAGCTCTCTATGGAAGGAAATGCATAACTCCAACTTTTTGGGATGAAGTTGGGGAAAGAACCCTATTAGGACCTGATATTTTTGATGAGATGGAAGAAAAGGTATGATCTATTCAAAAACACATACGAGAAGCTCAAAGTCAAGAAAAAAGTTTTGCTGACAACCAATGAAAAGACCTAGTGTTTGAAGTGGGTGATAAAGTGTTCTTTTGAATATCTCTTTGGAAGAGAGTAATATGATTTGGAAAGATGGGTAAGTTGAGTCCAATGTATATTGGTCCTTTTGAGACACTAGATCGTGTTGGGAAGATGGCTTACTGATTGGAACTTCAACAGAATCTCTCTCAAGGTAATGATTTGTTCCATGTATCTCTCATGTGAGAGTACATACATTATCCTTCACAAGTACTAAGCTCAAAAGTTGTACTGCTGGAGCAATGTCTTTCTTATGAGGAACAGCCTATAGAGATTCTGGATCATGGCGAAAAAGTTCTACAAAACAAGACCACTAATTTGGTTAAATTTTTATGGAGGAACCACCAATTATAAGAAGCTATATGTGAACTTGAGGATATGATGTGGGAGAGGTATCCTCATCTGTTTGTTATGAAGTGATGAATTTTGAGGGAGAAATTATTTTTAAGGGGGGTAGAATGTAACACCCTCGGATTTTATGAGAAATATTTTGTTTTTATGTATTATGTTATACGCAACACCAAATGAATATTTCAATACACACAAAATTGTCTGGGCTTGTATTACACGTAATAGAAACCATCCTCGATAGCTTGCATTGTACACAATATCGGGTTTCACTAAACAACTATATGTTATTAAGATATTGTATAAACTAATCATTATGAATAGAAATAACCACCTTTTGAAATTTTATATATTTTATGTTTCTAAATTTACTTCATTTTTGGATTTGGAATAACAAAAATAGCTTATGGTAATATTTTGGTATTTTTCTGAAAACATTCAATTTTTGATGAATAGTGAAAACACTGAGTTATAGTTTAAAACCAAATTTTTATTTAAATAATTATTTATTTTATTTAAATTTATTTTAGGTCATAATAGAAACATAATACATATATAAGTTCAATTTAATTCATTGGAGTCATTTTATAATAATTTTAGATATATAAACAGTTTATTGAACTTTTTACCGTTTTTACCCACCTCCTAGGAAAATTTGCAAATTTATATAAAACATAATTTAACTGCTTCTGTTAGTTGAATTTCAAAAATCCATGAGACACTGTTAATATCAATTAGTAAAATGTGGTTCAATACGATAAAAATAATTTTTGGTGAATAGTAACTTTTTACTTTTATTTACCAAGGTAAAAAGTAAATAGTGTAATTAATGGTAAAAATGATACTATTATTACCCTAAAACATGTGCTAATTCTATTGTATAATTGTAATTTGACCAAAAAAAACCTTAGGAATAAAATATGACCATTTAGGTCCACCTGGATTAGATTAGGACATTTATTATTTTTTAATTCAAAGAAGAGTTAAAAGAATTAAATTCAATGATTAATAAGTAAAAGATTTTTAATATAGGTTTATACATAAGATAAATTCATCTATAAATATTCATTAGAAATATAAAAATATTTTCTACATTATGGTATTTTATTTATATTTTTTAGACATTAAATAATTTAATTTATCTATGACATAATGATGAAGTAGTAATTACCTTATTAATGAAATATTAACATAATTGATATTATAAATACCCAAATAAATGCAATTTGATAATTTTTATAAATTTCACTAATTTTATATGTTAATATATCATATTAGGGTTGATTAGATGAATTTTGTTAGATGTAATAATGATGTAATTAATTTATCCAAAACAACATACCAAATAGTGTCAAATTTTACATAAAAGAGTTTTTAAAAAAAGTATTACTTTATTAATTTATATTTCATTCAGAAAAATTGAAGGTTCGGTTAAAAGTCTTTTATAATTATATGAACTAATTGGGGTTTGATTGGATATTTATAGTATTATTATTAACCGTATAGTGTTAGAATACAAGATGACACGGTAAAAGTTAAACTATTTAACTTATAGTTAAATCTAAATTATAAGGTTAAAATGTTAACCTAAACTTGTCTAAAACCCATTGGATGTAAGGATTTTGACACATCTCCACCCTATCCTAGAAATATGTCACTTTTGAGCCATTATAAACCGAATATTAATTTATTATAAAAAAGTATTTTATGTTTTCCTAAGGTGCCCCTCACCCCTCTTATAAAAGGGAACTCCACCTTCTCTTTAATTCACACCTCCACTTCCATTTGTAACGGCCAAAACCAGAACAAATAACCTATCAACTATCATACCTTCATCCTAGAGGCCTCCCTTTAGTCAAAAATCCAACCAAAAGATCAATATTGATCAAATAAAAAGGAAGAACCCGAGGAAGAGGTAAATATCCTACCACCTATTTTATGATCCTATCTTCTTCCACATCCTCCTTATTTTTTGTTTCCATTATAAAATAATAACTCTAGTATTTTCTATATAATTTTATGTTATTATAAATGGTACAACCATATTAATTATTTTATCCGTCCTATGAATGAAAAAGTCTCCACAGGTCCGTACGTACGGCTTACCGTCTCCAAGCCATGGTGTAGTTTGTTATTGAAACATTTCATCATTTCGATGGGTATGATAATGAGTATAAATGATATAAATAATAAATAAAACATTATTTGGATTATTTATATATGATATACCATCCAATTATATAATATTTTAATATCAATAGAATGATATCATCGCTCATGTGTACGTACGGCCTACCGTCTCCACGATGTGATATGACTCGTTCCACATGATCTTCACTAAATAATGATTATATAGATTAATTTAATGAATAAATATGATATATATTACACTAATACAATTTTATAAATGTGGTGTTTATAACCTAAAAAGAGGAATAAGAATTTATTCGACAAAAAATGCATATGAACATTGAGCAATGAACACCTGAATAACAAGTAGCAATGAAATATTACTAAGAAAAAGATAAGAATATGACCATATATGATATCAGAACAGTGAATGTGATTATGTAATAAGTAAATGACATTATTTAAATCATTATACAGGAGGTTCAGATACGTACGAAGCATATTGTTCCTAAGGTAAGGGAAAATCTCACAATCTCATTTTTATCCGAGACTGTTTATACATCAGAATTTACTGGGGCATATTTATCATCCACATAAATGTTTCCTCAATATATTATATTATTTCTATCCTCCTTAAAATTGTATAAATCCAATTATACCTATTGGTGAATTCTTAGAAAACGATATTAAAGAAATATTTGTAATATTCAGAACGAGATACTTTTTGACTTTTCCGGCCAAAGTATGAGAAGAATGTTTTTTAACTTATACGACATGAATAGATTTTTATAATTTCATTGATAATTAGATCCATGAATCTTACTTTACTGGTTTTCAAGTTTATTTTTAATTAAATTCATTTGGTTTAAAATTTTATGACGTGTTAAGAAAGGAAAAATGTTTTTGATGTAGAAAAGATATTTTTCTCAAGAATTGAGTTCAAGTGTTTTATCAAAATTATTTTCCATCTATGATAATATATGGTTCTGTTTCTATCCCTACATTTACATTAATTTGATTATGTTATTATGTAATTATTTTTATGAAGTCCTTTTATTTTTTATGGTTTCTGTTATTATAGCAAGATGTTTAAGAATCCCATCTTTATTACAAGGGTTATGCTATGATATATGATTTTTGATTTTGTGGAACACATAAGAATTGTTTCATTAATGTGATGGGTGGGACCTATATCTCCCTCCAATGCATTGGGTAATGATTTAAATCTCATGAGATAGACATGGCTGGAAAGGGAATTTAATCCGTTTTAGTGATGTAGGACTGGAACGAGGAGTGAACTTGGTTCAGAAATGGACTTTGTCCACTATGATAGTCTTGGAAATGAGTCTTGACTAATAAGAAATGATTTTCTATGATTATGTGTGTATTCCTAAAAGTTTCATGTTTTATGTAACGATTATTGGGATTACATTTCACTACTATGATTTATCCCATGTTATGGAATTATGATCTCTTTTTCAGGTTAGGATTTTCAAAATGATTTGTTCTTATGAATATGATATGATTTATATTTCCTTTTTTAACCCTTACTGAGCATTTGAGCTCACCCTTTTTGTATGTTTTCTTTTCCCTAGGTCAGCAAGAAGGGTATTAAGTAGAATATTAGAAAATGGATTCTAGATATGATGAAATAAACAGGAGACAATGTAGATTCTTTATGAACCAGTTGTTTATGTTTCCTAGTTTTTAAAGACATTATACCTATATGGTCCTATCATGATTTTGTTTTGTAATAAGTTTTCTTCTATTATGAAGTACTAACAATTTCTGTAATGTATGGGTCGTTATAGTTAGTATCCGTGGAAATGTATAGTCAACCATTGGAAAATAGGATTTGAATGACTTAGTAAGAACCCTTAGGATATGTCTAAGCATAGAACACAATTTTAATTTTTTAGAAACAGAAATGAATAACCTATTATAAGACCTTAAGTGTGAAAATTTATTCTTGATTATGTGGTTTTCTTATTATGATTAGAGTTTCTCACACTATGTTTGTTGGTTTTAGTCAATGGATGGAACCCAAAGGAACCGTGTTAATGCTGAATGCGACAGCCAATGGAATGATTTTCCCCCTAGGAAACAGAACGTTATGGGATCAGGAATGAAAAATCTTGTATCCATGCTCAAACTACTTACTCAAGCAATGAATTATGAAGGGCTTCCAAACAAGCAATGTAAGGAGAAACATTATGCTGAATCCCTTATGAAGCAGCGTCCACCCTCATTCAACTGGTCTACTGATCCATTAGTGGTTGAACAATAGATCAGTACCACTGAAAAGGATTTTTCTATTTTTCAATGTTCTGAACATTATAAAGTCATCTTAGTAGTATATCATTTGGATGGTGATTTGGATCAATGGGGGAATCTTATCATGAAAATGAGGCAAAGAGATGAAATTGAGTAAATGGAATGGGACAAGTTCAAGAACATATTTTTCAATAAGTACTTCCCTCATATTCTTCACACAAAGATTATGAAGGAGTTTCTTGAACATAAGAAAAAGGATGATGAATCTATTGGTACATACGAAGCAATTTTTACAAGACATGAAATGTATGCTTCCGAAATTATTATCCAACCTAATAGTAAGATTGATCTATTCTTTAGTGTCTTAAAACCAAGTCATCAAAGGGCGTTATCCATACGGGACATCAATAGCTATGTGGAAATTGTTCTATGTGCTCTCAAGGTTGAAATGGAGATTGGAGTAACCCGATAGTCATATGTGATTGATAAGAAGATGAATATGGAATTCAAAGGGAAATCTAAATACCGCACTGAAAAGAATATGAGTTTTCTCTTATGATAAAAGTGTGAAAGGAAACATGGAGGGAATTGACTTAAAGGGACAATTAATCCTTTCAAATGTGGAAAAGAAGACCATCGAGTATTTGAATGCATCAATGATGAGAAAATTATTTCTAGTGATGCGATCAAAGAAAAGGCTACACAGAATGCACCACATACTGTTCAATGTAACAAGTTCAATAAATTAAGGAATTATGCTAATCAATGCCCTAATACATGGGTTGTCTATGATGATCGAAATCAACAAACTCTTGAGGCCAAAGACAAAGGAACGTCACATGAAATTTCTATCGGCGACGTGGAGTACGATAAAGAAGTGGTGAAACGTACACTTACCATCCAATCTAAAATAGCAAATGTTTTATTTCATTCTCCATCCACCCACCCTTTTACTTATGAAATGTTTTCCAAGGGTATCTCCGTACTACCTCAACAATTAGTTGTTTAGTTAGTTGTTACAACTCTTAATGGCACAATGGTTGCATCAATAGTTTATAATTCTTCTCCAATTGACGTTTGGGGTAAAGTGCTTCTTACAAATCTTGTGATCCTTACTATAGTGGAATTTGATGTGATTCATGCAATGGATTGGCATTCCTTATATGGAGCTCGTATCGATTTCCAAATAAGGGACATTACATTTCATATTCTTGATCAATCTAGGATCATCTATCAATACAGGGATGAATAATACCTTCTAGGGGAAATTTCTTCCATCTTATGGGTCTTGATTCCAATAAATGATGGTTATTTATCTCAAATGGTTGGAGAGAAACTCTTGATTAAGAATATTATCTCGTACGGGAGTTTGATGATGTCTTTCTAGAATAATTTTCTGGTCATCCACCAAATAATGAAGTTATGTTTCAATAGAACTCATATCGTGTGTTTTTCACATTTCAGAGACACCTTATAGAATTTCCCCAACTGAGTTGAAGGAATTGAAGAAGAAACTCCAAGATAATCTTGATAAGGGATTCATACACCCAAGGGCATCACCTTGGGGAGCACATGTTCTGGTTTTTTAATAAGAATGATGAATCAATGAGACTCTGCATTGATTATCGAGAACTTAACAATATCACTGTCAAGAACAAATATCCTCTCACATGCATTGATGACTTATAAGTCCAACTATGCGGATCTATAAACTTTTCCAAGATTGATTTTCGTTAAGGGTATCATCAATTATGGGTCAAAGGGATGATATACCAATGACCGATTTCCATACAAGGTATAGACACTATGAATTTATAGTGATGCCATTTGGTCTTACTAATGCCCCTGCTATCTTCATGGATCTATGAATAGAGTCTTTAGAGACTATCTTGATCAGTTTGTGGTAGTCTTTATAAACGATATTATTGTCTATTAAAAGAGAAAGATAGAACATGAAGATCACTTGAGAATTGTATTAAAGACCCTAATAAATGAGAAGATTTCTGGAAAATTTACCAAGTGTGAATTTTGGGTTCAAAAAGTTTCATTTTTGGGTCACATAATATCAAAAAAGGGGATATCTGTGGATCCAGCAAAAACAGATGTTATCGAAAGATGGTCAAGACCAACAACGGTATATGAGATCAAAAGTTTTCTTGGTTTGGTAGGATATTATCAACGTTTTGTGAATGATTTATTGCGATTATATAATTCCTTCACGAGGTTGTCTCAAAAAGGAGTTATGTTCGTTTGGACGAAGGATTGTGAAGAGAATTTCAAGAAATTAAAAATAAGGTTATCCAGTGCACCTTTTCTCACACTGCCTTGTAGTAGAGAAAATTTTGTGATCTAAATTGATGAATCCAAGAAGGTATTGGGGTGTGTTCTCATGAAAAACGATATGGTGATAGCTTATGCCTCACAATAGTTGAAAATCCATGAGTAAAATTACCCAACTCATGATTTGGAATTATCTGCGGTAATCCTTTCATGAAAGATTTGGAAGCATTATTTTTTTGGTGAAATGTGTGATATTTCTACTGATTGTAAATGTTTAAAGTATATTTTTTCACAAAATGAGATGAATATGCACCAAAGAATATGGCTGGAGCTGATTAAGGATTACGACTACTCAATTCATTACCACTGTGGGAAAGAAAACAAGGTGGCACACACATTATGTCGATAAGACCATGGTAGCTTATCCATGACGAGGATCAAAAAAGAACCAATATTTATGGATTTACAAAGGATGGATCATTGAATTATAATGGAACAGAAAAAATATTATCTTTCTGAAATGAATTTTCAACCATCTATACATGTGATGATTAAGGAGGCACATAAAGAAGATTTAGAATTACCAAAAAAGGTAAGAAATGTTCTGAATTCGACATTGATTGTGATGAAATAATAAGATTTAGGAATTGGGTTTGTGTTCCTCCCATCTCAAAATTAAAGAAGTAAATATTGGATGAACCTCATAGTTCACCATTCTCTATTCACCCTGGAAGCACGAAAATGTATAGGGGCCTGAAAGAGTACTTCTGGTGGGATGGCATGAAAAGTGATGTTGGTGAATATATCTCTCGATGGATGGTTTGTCAGCAAGTTCAAGCTGAGAGACTAAAGTCTAAGGATATTTTACAACCATTACCCATACCAGAATAGAAATCGGAAAACATCACTATAGAATTTGTCACTGGACTTCCTAAAACATCCAAAGGCAATAATTCTATCTGGGTTCTAGATGATCGTCTTCCAAAGTCGACACACTTCATTTGTATTATAGAATATTTCTCTCTTGATCAGCTTTCCAGGATATATGTGAAGGAAGTGTTAAGACTGCACTGAGTACCACTTTCCATTATATCTGATCGGGATCCGAGGTTTACTTCGATGTTTTGGCAAAGTCTTTAACATAATCAAGATACATTGTTGAGTTTCAGCACTGCTTATCATCCTCAGACCGACGTTCTGTCTGAAAGGAAAATTCAAACTCTAGAAGACATGTTAAGAGATTTATCTATGGATTTCAAAGGTTGTTGGTATCAACACCTTCCTTTAGTGGAATTTTCTTATAATAATATCTTTCACTCAAGTATTCATATGTCTCCTTATGAAGCTCTCTATGGAAAGAAATGTAGAACTCCAACTTGCTGGGATGAAGTTAGGGAAAGAACACTATAAGGATGTGATCTCATTGATGAGATGGCAGAAAAGGATAGATCTATCCAACAACACAAAAGAGCATATCAGAGACGACAAAAAAGTTATGCCGAAAACTGAAGAAAATACCTAGAGTTTGATGTGGGTGATAAAGTGTTCTTACGAATATTTCCTTGGAAGAGTGTAATGATATTTGGAAAGAAGGGCAAGCTGAGCCCTAGGTATATTGGTTATTTTGAGATACTAGATCATGTTGGGAAGATAGCTTACCGATGGGAACATCCACCGAATCTCACCCTATTACATGATGTGTTCCATGTATCTCTCTTGAGAAAGTACATACCTGATCAGTTACATGTACTAATCTCAAAAATTCTACCACTGGAGGATGACCTTTCTTATGAAAAACATCCAATAGATATTCTGGATCGTAGGGGAAAAGTTCTACAAAACAAGACCACTCTCTTGGATAATGCTTTACGGAGGAACCACCAATTATAATAAGCTCCATGGGAACTTGAGGATATGATGAGGGAGAGGTATCATCATCTATTTGTTACAAAGTGATCAATTTCGAGGGTGAAATTCTTTTAAAGGGGGTAGAATGTAACACCATGAGATTTTATGAGAAATATTTTGTTTTTATGTATTATGTTATATGAAACACCAAAGGAATATTTCACTACACACAACATTGTCATGGCTTGCGTTACACGCAAGAGCAACCTTCCTCGATATATTGCATTGTACGCAATACCGAGGTTTACTAAACAACGATATGTTATTAAAATATTGTATAAACTAGCCATTATGAATTGTAATTCCAACTTTTTTAAAATTTATAAATTTTATCAATCAATATGGTTTTTATTTTTGGATTTGGAATATCGAAATTAGCTTAGGGTGAATTTTAGATATTTTTCTGAAAACTTTCAATTTTTGTTGAATAGTGAAAAAACGGAGTTATATATTAAAATAGAATTTGTATTTAAAATGTTATTTAATTTTTTTAAAAAAATTTTATGTCAAAATAGATACATAATACATATATATGTTCAATTTAATTCATTGGAGTCATTTTATTATTATTATATATATATAAATTTTATTGAACTTTTTACCGTCTTTTACCCACCTCCTAGGAGAATTTGAAAATTTACATAATATATAATTTTACCACTTCTGAAAGTTGAATTTCAAAAATACGAGAGACAATGTTAATATCAAGGGGTAAAATGTGGTTCAATATGATAAAAATAATTTTTGGTGAATAGTAACTTTTTCCTTTTATTTACCACGACTAAAAGTAAATAGTGTAATTAATGCTAAAAATGATATTATTATTACAATATCACTAGTCCTAAATCTATTGGATAAGAGTAATTCGACTAAAAACAATCTAAGGAATAAAATATGACCATTTAGGTCCACATGGATTAGATTACGACATTATTATTATTTAATTCAAATAGTTAAAACAATTACAATCAAAGTTTAATAAATAAAAAAAAATTAGTATAGATTTATACATAATATAAAATCGACATTAAATATTAATTAGAAAGATAAAAATATTTTCTATACAATTTTATTCTATTTATAATTTTTAGACATTAAATAATTTAATTTATTTATGACTCAATGATGATGCAGTAATTAACTTATTAATGAAATATTAATATAATTGATATTATAAATACCAAAATAAATGTAATTTTAGACTTTTTATGAATTGAACTAATTTTATGGGTTATAATAACATATTAGGGTTGGTTAGATGAATTTTTTTCCAAGTAATAATGCTGTTATGAATTTAGCAAAAACATAATACCAAATAGTTTCAAAATTGACATAAAAGAGTTTTTAAAGAAAATATTAAATTATAAATTGATATTATATTACTAAAAATTTAAGGGTAGGATAAAAGAATTATATAATAATATGAACCAATTGGGCTTCTATTGGCAGTTTATAGTATGTTTATTAACCATATAGTGTAGGAATACAAGAAGACACTGTAAAAGTTAAATTATTTAACTTAGAGTTAAATCTAAATGATAAGGTTATAATGGTAACCTAAACTTGTCTAAAACCTATTGGATGAGATTATTTCTACCCATATCCACTCTATCCTTCAAATAATTCACTTTTGAGCCATTATAAACTGAATATGAATTTATTATAAAATAGTATTTTATGTTTTCCAAAGGTGGCCCTCACCCCTCTTATAAAAGGGAACTCCCCCTTCTCTCTAATTCACACCTCAAAATCATTTTGGCTCAACCAAAACATTACCAAATACCATCTCAACTATCCTCCCTTCATCCTATAGGCTTTACATTAGTCAGAAATCCATCCTAAAGAGCCCTTTTGATCAAATCAAAATGAAGAACTCGAGGAAGAGGTAAATGTCTAACCACCAATTTCAAGATCCTTTATTCTTCCACATCATCCTTATATGTTGTTTCCATTCTGAAATACGAACTCCAGTATTTTCTATATACTATGATTTTATTATAAATGGTTCAACCATTTTAGTTATTTTATCAATCCTATGAATGTAAAAGTCACCACACGTGTGTACGTACGGCTTACCGTCTCCACGGCACGGTGTGGTTTGTTATTCAAACATTTCATCATTTGGATGGGTATGATAAGAGTATAAATTATATAAAATAATAAATATAACATTATTATGATTCTTTATATATGATATACTGTCCAATTATATATTATTTTAATATCAATACAATGATATCATCACTCGTGCGTACGTACGATCTACCGTCTCCACGATGTGATGCGACTCATTCTACATGATCTTCATTGAATAATGATTATATAAATTAATTGAATGAATAAATATGATAGATATTACACTAATAAAATTAATTAAATGAGGTATCTATGACCTGAAAAGAGTAATAAAAATTTATTCGACAAAACATACATAAGAACAGAGAGAAATGAACACCAGAATAACAAGTAGCAATAAAATATTACTAATAAGAAGATAAGAATATGACCATATGTGATATCATAAAAATGAATATGATTTTTTAATAAGTCAATGACATTATTTAAATCATTATACAGGAGGTTCAGATACGTATGAAGCATGTCGGACCTACGGTAAGAGAAAATCTCAAAATCTCATTTTTATCCGAGATTGTTTATACTTCTGAATTTACTAGGGCATATTTATCATCCACATCCATGTTTCCTCAATATGTAATATTATTTATATCATCCTACATTTTTTTAAATCAAATTTTAACTATTGGTGAATTTTTAGTAAAATATTTGAAAATAATCTTTTATCGTTTTCAGAACGAGATACTTTTTGACTTTTCCATCCTAAGTACAAGAAGAATGTTTTTTAACTTATGCGACATTAATGGATTTTAATGATTTCATAGAACATTATTTCCATGAATCTTCCTTTAAAGTTTTCAAGTTTATTTTTAGTTAACTTCATTTAGTTTAAATTTTTTTGACATGTTAAGAAAGGAAAAATGATATTGATGTAAAATGGATATTTTCTTCATGAATGGAGTTCAAGTGTTTTGTCATAATTATTTTCCATCTATGATAATATAGGGTTATGTTTCTATCCCTATTTTTACATTTATTTGATTATGTTATGATGGAATTATTTTTATGAAGTTCTTTTATCTTTCATGGTTTATGTTATTATGGTGTGATGTATAAGAATCCAATTTTAATTGCATAGGTTATGCTATGATATATGATTTACAATTTTGTGGCACACACCAGAATGGTTTCATTATGAGATGGGTGGGAATTATATCTCCCTAAAATGCATTGGGTAAAGATTTATATTTCATGAGATACACATGGCTGGAACGACAAGTTAATCTGGTTCAGTGATACAGGATGGGAAAGAGGAGAGAACTTGGTTCAGATATTGACTTTGTCCACTATAATAGTCTTGGCAATGAGTCTTGACTAATAAGAAATGATTTTATATGATTAGGTGTGTTTTCCACAAAGTTTCATGTTCTATGTTATGATTATTGGGATTACATTTCACTACTATGATTTATCCCATATTATGATATTATCATCTCTTTAGAAGGTTAGGATTTTCAAAATGTTATGTTTTATAAATATTATATGATTGATATATCCTTTTATTACCTTTATTGAGCATTTGAGCTCACCATTTTTGTATGTTTTCTTTTCCCCAGGTCAGGAAGAAGCGTATTAAGTAGGATATGACAAATGGGACTCTATATATGATAAAATAAACAGGAGACAATATAGATTCTTTATGAACAAGTTGTTTATGATTCCCAGTTTCTGAAGACACTATAACTATATGGCCATATCATTGTTTTTTTATATGTTGTAATAAGTATGCTTCAATTCTGAAGAAATAACAATGTATGTAATGTATGATTCATTATATATAAACATCAAGGAGTACATACTCATGCATCTAAACCTCATGTAGTATGTAATCATGCACGTAGACCTTAAGAAGATAATTTAATCAAATACTCCTAAAAGGACCACATTCCAGGCAATTCATTTGTTATACCGAAGACCAAAAATTCAAAACATTTTATTACTATCCATATTGTCCAATTTATCTAATTTACAAATTAAAAACCCATTAATTATATTATGAAAAGCTACCAATTATCCAAATATTAATAACATATCATTACATATATCAAATTAACCATATTCCCAATTAAAAACCCATTATTCCCAATTTCTATCCTATTATCATTACAAGGAATATTATATACCATATAACTGTTTACAATCCATGTAATTTTTTTAAAGAAAATTAAATCTATTCATATGATATACAAATTCAAATTTTTTAGAAAAATCCATAATCAAATTCCAACTCATCATTGGACTTTAGTTTTACTCAATGCGTGTTCAAAACTAGGGTCAATGGTTGGCACACGTCTTGGGTGGTTGTAAGTCCTAGTATCATTGGAAATTGAAAAAATGGGATCCAAGGATGGTCTAGGTATAAATAATTAATAAATTACAACCAATAAGGTCCACATGAATGGTGTAATGGTGGGGTTTTAGAGACTTCACATACTATAGAAACAAAACAATCCTTAATGTGATATTTTAGACCACCCACCATAATAAATGGATAAGAAGAAAACCAATATCAAGTGATGGTTCTATGTACAACACCATGATCACATATAGATAGTTATTAATATAAACAATTAAGGATATGAGATGTGGATCCAAGATCAAGATAAGATGATTTGATTAATTATAATAGAGACTTACCAATTTATGATCACCTGATCATTAAATAGATTGCAAGGACTAGAATAGGCATAGGATGAGCCCAAAAAGAACTAGATATCCATAAAAATTATCAAATCCCAAATAATGGAAGTAACACAAGTTAAAAGGTCTTAATAGTGGTGTCATGTTTCAAAATTATATTCCATACCCACACTTATGTTGCTTAGGCCAATGCCATAGGATGGTCAGTGGGAATCAACAGTGAGCTAGTGGAGACCTATTATATTTATATAGAAATGGAGACCACACAAAATGAAAATTTTGTCTCTTTTCAATTACCCTATCTAGAAAACCCCACTGGCAAGCTGATAGATTTCACTAGCTAGCTGGTGGCTCTAAAGTCCCTCCAAAACAATAAATCTCCTCTTTCCAATTCTAGTCTCTACTAGTCCAGCTTATTTTAGTCCTATAACACATATGGATCCACATTTCACACTTGGAGTAATGTGAATTTATATAAAATAAATATGTTAATCCAAAAATTAATGCGAACATACCCGGGTGGATGAAAAGATCTTACAAAGTTCATTACATTGATCATGAAGGTGTTTTGTCGATAAAAGATGATTTCTCTTTTCTAAGGAGTCTCTTACTTACAGAATTTTGAAATTTGGCTCAAGAATCTCCTTTTTTATTCCATAGACCTCTTCATTGGTTAATTGAATATAAAGAGGCATTTTAAAAAGGTTTTCTATACAAATATCCAATGCTAGTTCACCCCTTTCACATTTTTGATGTTCCTTGATGTGTTGGTGATGGAAGAGGCTATTGAGAGAAAACGGGGATGGACTAGATCATAATGGCAAGGAAGTTGACAGTAATTTTTTGAGTAGATCAATAAGCATTATTTCATTATTTCATATTCAATAGAATTTTTATAACATATGTAGTTTACTTTAGCTACCCCATATTATTTCATTAAATATGTAAGATATTGAATTTTTTATCAGGATATTTGAATTTTTTTTTCACTTTATATTGAGTGCATGGCCACTTGAAGCTTGATAATCTTACCTTACATAGTTGATATGGTGGAATTATAGGCTTGCTTCATGTTCAACTGTTGCAGTAATATCCTTAAAGATAGTGGAAGTAGAAGAGTGATCATGGATTAATTTATTAATGAGGTGAGGAAGTAGAATAATTACAACCATGTGATTTACCTAATCTCTAGGGACACGTATTTTAGAATGAATATAGAGGAAGTTAATATTAGTTCCAATAGTGTTTTGGAGGAGCAATCATATGCATGAAATAATCTATCTTGAACCTAGTGAGTCTGATGTCATTTGGGGTACCATCTCTTCATTTTTCACATGGGTGTATACTTTGTTTGATTAAGGATATATTGAATCTGTTTCTCTACATTATCCTAGGATATATTAGTTATGGTGGGGAGAATTAAAATACCCTTGGTGTAAATTACACCAGTTGGAGGTCGAGTTATATTTTTTGATATATATAGATATTGTGGGATAATGTTAGGGTAGCACTAGTATTTGGGATATTTCATATGTTTGTGGATACAACTATATGATTTCATCCTCGACGGGGATTGGTTATATTCATTCTAGGATGTTGTTCAGTAATACAAGTGGAGTGTTATATTGTTTGACATTTAAAGTGATCATACCATGTTCATTAGTGAATAATTAAATCATATAGGTTATATACATTCTAATCCCTTATCTTACATGATATCTAAGTAGATATTGTGTACAATATAGGTTCAACTAATGGGTTTTCCAAGGGATATAGAAGTGTAACCAAATATTTTTCATGAAGTGATTGAATCTCTACCTCATTGGAGGGAAATAAATCTTGGGATATAATTCAAATCATATGTATCTCTAATTTCAATTTATCTATATAGACAGTCACATAATGAGTTACATGAGATATGTATTTGAATCGATGATCTTCTATAACAGGGTTTCATTCAACCCAATGGGTCACCTTGGGGTGCTTTAGTCTTTTTAATGATGAATAATGATGAAAGTATTTGATTTTATATAGATCATAATCACATAAATCTGTATATGGTGATGATAAAATTTCCCAGTCTACATATTGATGATTCAGTCAACCATTTAAAGGGTACTATCTTGTTCTTGAATATTAACTTATGGTCTGAGAATCATCAAATGCCAATGATAGATGAGGATATTATGAAGACTATATTAAGGTGTTTTTGTGGGTATAATTAGTTTGTGGTAATTCCTTTTGGTGTAATGAAAACACTATAAACGTTCATGGGACTATTGATTAATGTGTTAGATGTGTTCCTAGAATTTTTTTATTAGTTTTTATTGATGAAATTGTTTTATATTCTAAGAATTATTAAGAGAATACATATCAATTTTGATCCATTTTGGAATATATTTACCGTCATCAATTGTTTCGGATTTTCTATATGTGTATGAATTAGACCCAATATGTTTATTTTATGGGGTACATTGTCTCTTAATAGGGAGTATCCAGGAAGCCTTTAGATATAGACATTTTTTTCTCTTGGTTATCCCCTAATAATTTTGTAATGTTTTAGAGTTTCCTTAGTATCTTAATATGTTACAAAATGTATAACCCAATTTTTCACAAATTGATTCTCCTCTGACATCGATGACTAGAAATGATTAAGAATTTGTGTGGACTAGAAAATTTTGGGATTTCGATGAGTATTTGAGGGATAACCTCGTTAGTGAACCTATTTCTTATTTTCCAATTAATGGGGTCACTTTTAGCATTTATGCATTGCATTACACCTTCCCATGGATTATAATATTATATAGTGGATATAAATAATCAACTTTGGATATCAATAGTTATGAACCCATGAATGTATCCATGCTACCCATGATGTTGATATTTCCATAGTTGTGTTCTTTATGAAGTTGTGGCTACACTACCTCATTAGTGAGCACATTTTAGTCTTCATAAATAACATGAATTTGGGATATATCTTCTCTCAGCATGATTTTAACTTCTGATAGAAAAAATTAATTCAATTATTATATGATTATGAATTTGATATTTCTTATACATCTAGGAAGGGAAGGTTGTTGCTAACACACGGAGTAGGAATTTGTGTGGATACACAATTCATGAGTATGATGACGTATGGTGGGTGATGGAGTATATTCCATCATTTGACCTTGACAAGGGAGAGGTTAATAGTATAGAGTGTCTCTACTAAATGAAAATGAAATCATCCATGGTGAAATAAGTTGAATAATCTTAGTAGGATGATTCTAAGGTAATTTTTTATGTCATAATTTTGTTTCTGGGGATTACCATGAGTGATGATCTAAGAATGGTTAATATCAAGTGTTTCTCTAGGGGATACTCTTCATTCCATTAGTGGAGTGTGGGGGTGGTTCTCTATGAGTTTAATATCTTACCCTTATCAGTGTATCTTGGTGTGTCTAAGACATATCATCCTACAAGGAGTCAGTTTTGGTGAGTAGGGATTAAGTTGTCATTCACGTAGTTCGTATCCTGAAGTTTGGTTTGTAGATGTTTAATACTAAACATTGTGTTTTAGGTGGGTTTCATAAACTATTTGATGTACCTCAATTGATGTTGGAGGATATTTCATGAATCTCATGGCTGTTTTACATGAATGTAAAGTACGATATGAAACTGTCTAGGTGATAGTGAAACATTTAAAAAATATGGATCACTTCATGAAAATCATGGAGTCAATCTTATTGGAAGTAGCATAGAGGCATTATTTATTGGACATTATGAGACTCTATGTAGTTCTATGTATTATTGTCTTTGAATGTGATCCTCATTTTTTCTCCAGAGTATAGAAGGACCACTATTATTCTTTTGGATCTCAGTAATGTATTAATACATCTTTTCATCACTTGTGGGTTGGTCTGATGGGAAATATTATCCAATCATTTAAAAACATATTATATTCATGTGTTCTAAATTTTGAAGCTATGTAGGTGAAACACCTACACATGGTTGAGATTAACTATAATAATATCTATTAGTCAACCATTTATATGACACTATTCTATGTGTTGTATGGTTTGACTTGTAGATAATGGTTACAATAGACAATACATGGAGAGCCGGTGATTCTTGGACTGTAATTAGAATAGAGAATGACAATGGGGGTACAAGTGGTTAGTGAGTAGATAATGGTATCTTAGTATCATCATAATTTCTATGAAAATAATAGAATTAGGCCTTTTTAATTTGAAAGTAATTATCAAGTATTCTTAATCATATCTCGTCATTATGGTTAATAATGGTTTGTTCCTAGGAGTAAGCCTTCTACTCAATTGTTGTGCCTTTTTTGCGGTTTCTGAGCACATCAATGAAGTTTCACATATAATATTGCTTCATATATGTATGAATAAATTATATGGAATTTTTCACATGTGTCGTCAATTTTTGTATCTTTATAATGAACTAAATTTTATTGAAATGGGTGATTTTTATTTGGAAATGATATAGTTTTTTACGAATAACCTATTGGGATTTAGGAATGTCATGAAAGGATGTTTCATGGGAATTATAATCCTTTGGATTCTATCCTACAACGTCACAGTGGACTAGGTGAGTGTACATGGGAACACAACTCACATTTTCATTCTCAGTGTCTTGGGTCATTTGATGATTTATTTTTTATATGACATATGAACATGGGTTGATTGATGATGTGATAATTATTCCCTGAAATTTTGTAGTTTTCCATTATAATGAGAAGGTTGTGATATGAAGTTCCCCTTGGTTTGTGAATGTGGTGTATATGTTGTTAAATATGTTTGGAAGAATGTTTTTTGTTGATTAGTAATGTTGTTATTTCTAGTGAACCATGTTTGAAGGATTGTATATACTCACCATATGACAAGGGTTACCAAACATTAATTAGTCAAGAATATGATTTACATGATCCTTTAGAGAACTGTGATGTTGTTATAAGACACTGAAAAAGAAGTGCAAAAGTCTGGATGACCAAAATATTATAAATAAATGGATATTTACAGTTTTATTTGAGGTTTCTAAAAAATGATATCCAAGAGAACCATGTTCTCTTCTTTAAAAGTCATAAATAAAACTTTGGAGGGTGACCATGATTTCTTTAGACTATGATAGTTTGATATTTATTTAATCAAAATATAGATTGATATCAAATATTAGAAAAAAATAAGTAAAGTATATTATTGATATCCTCATAATTTGAAGGAAAATAATATTATAGGATTTTTTGTCTGTAAGATATCCTCCCCATAATATTAGGAATAATCATGGCTTGTCTAAATATATAAAATTCAAATATGAGATGACGTGAAGACAAATATGTGATCCAAATTTCAAACTAGGAGATTAAAGAAATATAGAAATGTCATTGGAAGGAAAATATTCATAATAGAGTTTTTTTAAAGGATAAAAGGAAATAAGAGTTCGAGTGTTAGTAAAGAAAATGTTTGAACCATAGTGTTAATAGTAAATTCTACTAAATTTTGACCACATGAAGATTCTAAGAAGGGACACTACATTTTATGTAATGTTAAATAAATTGTGACAATGATTATATGGATGATCAATGGTTATAAATTCATGAAATAAATTTCATGACGGTAACCAAAATTTATGGGAGTATTTGGAGGCTACTAGAACAATTATCCTTAGAGGTTGTGATAATGACAATTGACAATGTTATCCATAGATTTCACGAACCCATCCAATGTGGATTTAAAAGTAATGGAACCCAAAGATCTCAAAACACATGTTTCTTGAATATATAAATAATTTTTTTTATTAAAGGAATGACTCCACTCTTGACACACTAATTTTGTTTTTATGATAAGGGGGGAATGTGTCCAGCCTATGGGTTACAGAGAATCTACTGAGTAGAAGTGGAGATGATTCTCTAGAAAAGATAACGTTATGAATATGTTGATAAAAATATAGCGATCAATAATATGAGAAATTTGAAGTATAAATTCCAATAATTGATTTTATATGAACAAAATATAAAATGTTTAGTTTTTATTTAGAGATATTTTTTCGAACATATAATGCTTAGAGGATGATGAATTTTTTTTTAACTGGTGGGTACAAGTATAATCATCTTGTTGGGAGACATTATAATGGGATACACTTCCAGGTTAAGGATGATTCCTTCCAACCCATTATATTTGACAATTTAATATAATGGAAAAATACATATCTCAAGATAATAACTAGCTATAACAAGGAGTAGGGTATTTCATTGGGTCCAAACATTATATAAATCTATTATGTGATATATTATTTTTTATTTACTACAAACGAATGAGAGTGAGTTTTAGAACATAATAAGATCTCAATTTTGATATGTTATAGATGTTTATTTCATATTGGAGAATATTAAGAAAACGATCCACTGATTTTACCCCCTTATTAGTGTTTCATCCGTCCTTAGGAATCTAATGATCCTTTAATATCGAGAGAAAATTTTGAGACTTAGCTTATTGGGTTTTATTTTGTGAACTATTAATTTAAATTTCATCATTAATTTTGGATCAAGAGGTTGAGAATCATTTTAGAGGAATATAAAATAATGGAATAGTATTTTATAAACACTAAATTTTATAATTATCTCATGTTGAGTGAGTCATGGTATATTGGGGAGAATTTTTTAGGGTGAGGGAATGATTTTGGATGTATTTCTAAATGTATCACACATTGAATATTTGATTGTGTCTATATTGTTTTCATGAAATATGGTGTTAATTCCATGACATTTAGATGTTTATATGATTAGTAGTGTTTTATGGGTTGTTGTGTGATGTATTTTCTATGAGATTCATGTTGTGGGGCCCCAAATAAATGAATTTATAAACCACCATTAACTACAGTAGTTGTAGAATAAGTTTTCATCAAGGGAGAATAGTGTTTTGGTTTTTTATTATCTTATTTTAGGAGTTCAGTATGTGATTTTCCTTCATTATGTTTTATATTTTTATTAAGAATAGTGGTTTACCTTAAATCATCCCCTTACTATACCTGTTAAACCATAATTCCAATTTTTATCTCATTTCCCCTCTTTAATCATGTGAAGCCTTAGTCGATCATCCCCACCCAGTGATTTCATTTTAGTAAATTGATTGAAATGATCAAAAAACCAATTCCCTGATCTATCCCATTTATTAGGTATTTTTCATCAACTATAGTTTATCATACTACTAACTATGAATACAATGAAGAATTTCCAGGTGACAATTTTGATCAAACTAAAAATGAGAGGGGATGAATTTAAATTGCATAAAGAGTGGAAATACAATAAAACTTATAGCACTCAAAATCATTCTATGAGATTTTAAAAATAAAATGATTAATTAATAATAAAATTCAGTAACATGGGTAATGGAAAATTAACTCATCTTTACCAAAAATGGTCTAGTGTACAATCTCATGAGTCATTTCTATAGAATTAAAAAATATAAAAAGAAAGGAAATTTTAATCTATCGTATTTCAATAAAGTAACTTAGGAATCAACCCTTATCCTTAGTAAATTGTACAACATTTATAAAAAAACG
The DNA here is from genome assembly GCA_963277665.1 of Viscum album. Taxonomy (NCBI): domain Eukaryota; kingdom Viridiplantae; phylum Streptophyta; class Magnoliopsida; order Santalales; family Viscaceae; genus Viscum; species Viscum album. Next base: position 921,423,697 of record OY728132.1, read on the forward strand.
ATTGCAGTTCCATTCTGTGATTAAAAGTTTCAATCACATTAATAGCACATATATATTTTCCATCTCTAATGATTCATATATTTTATACACATTCATAAAATTTCATTCCAATATTTCTATCATTTCCTTGTTTCCACGTTTAAAGATAGAGGGTCTGGAGTCTTCATGTTGGAAATATTTTAGATTCTTATTATTGAAATAATCCATTCTCAGAATCTAATTTCATATTCTTTCTAGACTAATAAGGGGTGAAATTCTCTAATTATATGAATCTCTAGGGGAAATTAGTTCTTCTCAAGAGATTGCATGAGGCTGAATTGAAATTTTGTTTGGGATGTTTGAATAAGTGGGCATCAAAATGATGAGACTATCCATTACTACAATTTATCTTCAATGGAATAAGATGGGTATAGTTGTTATTCCTTCATTGAATAAAAATCATTCAACATCAACATTTTTATCAATATTTTGGGATTTATTAAATAATAAAATTGTATTTGAGTTCATAGAATCATCTCATTTTGTAGGCTCAAATATGAATTTCTAGTTTCAATTTTTATTGACTAATATTCTAGGATCATGTGGCATATTTAAATTCAATCTCTAAGCCTCACTAGAAATGTCAAATTCTGATGAATTTATCAAAAATATTCACTAGGATTGGGATTGTTACAATTGAACCCATTTCATGCATGAATATTTATTAAACAATTAATCAGGGAACCAATATCTCATTAAATTTTAATGCATAAGGTGTCATGTTATGTTGAATGAAATGTAGTTGGAAGGTTTGAACCTGATGGAATGGCCACTTGGGATGGTACAACAGGCTGAGATGTTGATGAGCAGGAGAGGGTGTAGTTGATGCTTGTGGTAGCATGAGGACGAACAAGGAGGATATTATGATTGAATTCATGTCTTTATATACTATTTGATGGGTGGAGGTGTAGTAGCTTAATCCCACCACACATTTAGTCTAACCCTTTGTAAAAGTTATTAATTACAGTCGGTTAACTGACTATTGAATATCACCTTACAGTTTCTTGCTACCATTATGTTGCCAGTTGTGCATGGTTTCTTGGTATCCTATAATTTTAGTTGGTTACATGTCTTCATGTGGACTATCTGGGATTCTAACGTGTGGTAGGTAGATTCAATTTTGGGGGGTTAGTGTGGTAGAGGGATTTTTTGAGAGGGGGACTGTTGGTGGTAATTAGTACATGTAACTGCTTGAATGAAAACCCCTTTGGAGTGTGGAAACGTTATCATTTTCTGAATCTTCACACATGGTGAGTCCATGCATGGTCGATCATGAAACAGACCTTCACTATTTTTTCACTTTGTCCAATAAAATTTAAACTGAATTCAATGTAATATTAATATATATTTTTTCAATTAAAATATTTATTTTCATTGTTTCCCAAAATTAAAGAAGATAGTGAAAACAATGTTCAAATATATTTTTCTAAATAATTCTAAATTTAAAAAATATGACAATAATGGATATATTACCCACAATTCAAATGATTTATCGGGCTAATTTATAATAATAATAAGTTATAAATCTAGATAATTTGGATCATATCACCCCCATGATTTGTTTATTTAACTCCAAATAAATACAATGAATTCCATTTTTAAGAAATAACTTTCTTACCTTGTCCTATGTAAACTAGCCAGAGAATATGAAAATCAGATGTACACACATTGTTCGAATTATCATTCACCATCTATCAATTTAATTAAAATTCTTGATTTTTTAGCATATGTTCTAGTTTCCTATTGAAAATAAGAAATATCCAAGTGGAGTTTTTTTAATGTGAAACTATCCTAAATTTATCCCCTCAAAGGATCCCCTCCATAGTGTTTTTCAAATTTCTATGATATTTTCTAACTAACATTTATATATAACATATGACCCTTGTTCATAACCTTTTAGAACCCCTCAGATCTATACATCCCCATTGTCAATTATCATATAAAGAATTTTTCCAAACAATATTTTTTGTAATGAAATTATTGATTGAGTGAATCTAAACCTTAAACCAAACCATCCTTAGATAGAAGGTATCCCCCATGAATAAATATAATAGTCATGTAATAAATAAAATACCAGGGTAGTTGTCTCTTATGTAACTATAAATTTTATTTGACGTATAACACACACATATTTTCTTTTTATGAATTATAAAGACTTCTATATTACGTCAATTTTTTTTTGTTTCTCCATTTCATATGAGCTATCTGATTTCATTTTAGTGACACTCCTTATAGTTATAATCGTTCACCATAGAAGGGGTACATAGGTTGGAGATAAGTATTCTTGTTCTCTCAATATATAATTTTTATTCTAGTAAGTTTTTATTCATTTATACCATCATTACTAGTTCCAATGAATAGAGTATCTATAAAATAATAAATAAAAATCACTCAGCAATCATTTAAGTCACCAAAGTTTAGCACTAATTAACCCATGACATTTTAGTATGATATGTTTTACAAAGGTAGACAACATTCAGTTCAATTTTTCCTATCCTAAAATGATAGTTGAATGTTTAAAAATAAATACTAAAGTACTTTTAAATCTTATTTATAGATATATAAAAAATATTTGGCCTCCCTTTGATTTATTTTATTTAAAATCGGATACATCATGAAAATTTCAAGGAAAAATAGAAAAATGTATTTAATCCATGAGTTTCTTGTCCCTATCCACCATACATATGATTGTCATAAATCTAGATAATGTCAATTTGATTTTTTCAAGAATATTAATATTCAATGTGTATAGAGTAAGTATCTAGATCAATATTAGTGAAAGAGAAAACCTGGATTTTTACTTGTTTTATTGAAAAAATGAGGAGTTTGGACTCCTCTATTAGTTCTTTCAAGAAATCATAATATAAATTCTTGAATTGTTTTCCATTTACCATAAATGGGTAATTTTAGTCATCACCCATTATTTCAAATGAACTATATGGGATATTTTTAGTCACTATATAAGGTCTAGTCCACTTGGAATGAATTTTACCATGCATGAGATTCATTCGTGAAGATAACTACAACACTTTTCTACCCATTTCAAATATTATTATATAAATATATTTTCCATGTAAAATATTATAAATATCATTATATAGTATTGAATTCTTATAACCTTCCCTTATCATCATCTATAGCTTCCCTTGTTCTCCTCCTTTTCCAAATTCTTTGTTTACATTATTTATAACATATTACTACATGTGTTGAAACTAATCAATAAAATGAAAATTATTTATGTAAACTATTATATATAAGCATGTACCAAAAGGTGTTTTATTGTTCAATTGTTTTACCCATAATGCATCCTATAGCTTCTATTTCTAGTCTTTTCAGGTGGGATATATTTTCATCCATAGCATCCTCTTAATATCTATATTGAACACCCTTACATAACCATTTCTATGTAGGTGTCATGAAGTTGAGGTCTAATGGGGAACTCCAAATATCATCATCAGGGATTCTCTATTCTTTTTGAATAAGTGGGCTCCTTGGTCATTGATTATTTCTCATGGAACTCAAAGTCCATAAAAATGATAATTTTTATAAATTAAACAACAACCTTGTAATCATCGGTTTTGGTGGCTTTTCCTTCAATACACATAGAAACATTGTCCACTCAAATTAATATTTAATAGAAACAAAATGAAAAAAGAAAATTACCAACAAAATATAATCCCCATACATCAAATATTTCACAAATCAATTGTTAGGGTTGATGGTGGTATTTCATGAATTTCATAAACTCTACCAGTGATTTGATAGTTTGGGTATACATTATCGAATTTGTGTGAATATTTGAAAACTGAGGGATAAATTAATCTATCTTCTATCACATTTTTAACAACTCACTAAAGTCCAAAATTTCCTCCATATGCATGTGTATGACCAAATTTAATAACGTATTTAATCTCTTACCTAGTGATGCATCACTTAATTACTTGTTTATTAAAAACATGGCATATATAATGATCTTTCCACAAATAAAATTATGGCTCATATTTCAATATATAGGTTTTATTTTTAATAAATATTTCGTACCATTTTTATGACTATAAATGTTATAAAATCATGAAACCAGGGTGGTTGGGTGACATTGTCAAGTTTTTTCTCCAAGGAAGGAGTCATCTACATCGGTTTCGGTAGGCGGTTAAACCATAAGATTGTGGAATAATATAATCATGTGATCTACAAACATATTTTCACATCTGATATTGTCCATAATATCCATGCTGAATTCTTATAAAAGTAATTCCCATCTCACTATTTATGGATTTTCATAAGTTTTCAGAATAAAATTTCCTATTACTGTATGATTTGAATAGAAAATCACATTACATCCTAACAGGTAATATTATATTTAATTAAACCTAAATTGATGAAAAATCATTTAAAAGTATAGTGTAATTTGTTATTGTGATTTATATGGACTATAAAGTGTAGGATATCAACTGTGGGAATCCATCAATTTTCTGGAAAAGCACAACTCATACAACATTGTTGGAGCATCACACAGTATCTTGAAAGGTTTATTCTAATTAGGATAGAATATTATAATAAAAATGATTAGTATTTATTTAATTTCATAAAAATAAATCATAAAAGAATAATAAAATAAAAATTCAATATATTTCATAGCAGGTTAGTTAAGGTCCAAAAAATATTTCTAAAGGCCCCAATATTCCATCTTCAAAAAATAAAATAACATAATAATCAGATATGTATCATAGTGGTGGTATATGTTATGATAGAAATAATATTATCTTTTACCTTTTCCAATTAAATCAAATTCTTTAAAATTATGCTTCAAATAAAATTTCCTTCCCCCACCATAAAATGACCTTTTTAAAAGTCTTAAAATTATTTTACTCAATGAATTTTCATAAATACTTTTCCAAACTCTGGAAATATTTTATAATAACTTCTATAAATATTAAAATAATATAATAATACCTATAGGAATATTTTAATAATGTATGAAAAAATACACACCATCAATCATTGAAAGGTATACAGGTAATTGAAAATACTGAAGGGAATCATTCAATGAAAATATGTATTAATGGGACATGTGAATGTGGTATTTTCGTGGCCTTATATAGTTTTTGGGACCAGAAAATACCTATAAAATACATTAAATAAATTTTACCTAACCTTCTATGATATCCCATTTATAATTTTTTCAATAAAGGGAATGGGTAAGCCGCCCTATCAGGTCACATTGTAAAATTTCTAGTAGTTAATGTATACAATCCATGATTTTTTTATTTATGTGGGAACTAAAATATTATTCTCATTGATATAATTTTTTATATAGTTTTATATTGGATAATTTTAATGGTACATACCCACTAGGATTTTGAGATTGGGAATATGATTTTATTTCATTAAATTCATTCTACATTCTTTTTTACAACTTTCAAGATGGTCAGGTTGAGCCTCTATTGGGGAAGTCTCACATGTTTAGATTAACATTCGTACAAAATATTATGTATATAGGTGGTAGGGATAATTCTTGAAATATACACTAATATCTTAAACACTACCCTAATTTATTGACATATAATGGTCAACAATTATTGTTTTTCATTAGGATTCAAATTTATTTAGTTTATTATGGGTAGTGTCTCAATTTTTTTCAAGATATCTATACTTTATATCTAATATATGTAGCATTAATTAAAAATTAGGGGGTTTATAATGATGATTTCAACTCAGTTTTATCTATGATAGAAATGTTTTTATTTATTATTCATATATTAGTAACAGTTTTGAGTAAATAATCAAATCAATTTCAATCAACTTCTTAGAACTATTAAATGTATAAAAAATTTCCAATTGATGTTCATTTAAAAAAATATTCACTTGAGAAGTAAAGTGTTTCCAATGATTATCAAAAATGAATTATGTTTTCAAATATATAAATAATTTTTTTAAAAGAATAGGAAAACTCAAAATGGTTCAATGTAAAAATATATATATCCTAATGTGGATATTTCAGTGAATCTATAATTTAAATTATACTATCTACTATCCAAAACTCATTTAATGCTTCATTTAATTTACATTTTATATTTTCATGATATAAAAAATGAATTTAATACCTATAATAATAGTGTAATAACCATTACCACTTTATTCCTCCAAGTTTAAACTATAGATGTAAGAAGGGAAAAAACATTCCCACATACCAAAACATCATCTATAAATACAAATAAATAGGAAGTGGTTCAGTTAAAAATTTATACAACCACTTAGGTGGGGTTTAGATCTTATAAATAAAGGGAAGAATAAATAGACTAAGGAATTATATTATTTCATATTCCAAAATCAAATTATTAATTTGAAAATATGTGTTCTCATATAGTAAAATGGATAGTGAATATACATGGGTATTGGAGTTTTTTAGGTATTTAGAATGTTACATGGGAAGACACATTTATACCTAAATTTAACTTTTCATGTTTCTAATACATTCTATTCATAGTTCAGATGTATTTGATAAATTTTTTATACCATGGGATTTAGAAGATGGCTTCCAGAAAGGGGTTGTTCATCTCCACTCTTCTGAATATATCCACAGTCACATACTGCAGTGATACTTAATATATTTTTTTAGATGATTTTATTCTTGAATTTATGGGGTTTGGGATTGATTTCAGTATCCCATATTGTAATTTCCCTTTTCCTTATAAAATGAAAGTGGAACTTTTCTAAGGACATATTCTTCATGTTCAGTGGGTTATCCACTTATATATTTTGTATTAGATCTAGGTTCTTTAATTTTATATAGTTCCCTATAACTACTCAACAAAATGAACATATAATTTCACTTTTTATATGTTGAATGTTTTCCTCAGAACAAACTTTTCAATTCATTTATGGGATAAATGAACCTTAATTACTATCCTTATTGCTACTTCAATATTGATATGTGGATATTAAGAGTATAGTTCTATGTGATGAGAGACACTACTAGTTGTTTTAATGAGTACACCATGGAATGTTCTTATTTTTTAAATTATTGGTTTCTTAAATAATGATGGTTATAGATCCTTTGGATGGGTGGTGATTGGAATGATGGTTAAAAACGTTGTTGTAATGGTGGTCATTACTGCTTTTGGTACCTAGCTCAAAATTGATGGATAATATATTATCTTAATTTTATATTTCATATTAGGTACTAATTTTAGAGTACCTGAAACATGGAATATCATCTTTCATGAACCAACATGAAATCATCTGTTTAGTTCATTAAAGAGTTTGAAAATTTTGAAGACTCAAGGAAGTGTAACATGTATTATTTTCAGTACCCTTTTCATAGATAGATTTCTCACAATATAGGCCAGTTATTTGATTTTATTTTCATGTAAATGAGTGTTCATACTTTATTCCTCATTCACTCCTCCTGTACTAGTTCATATATCAAATTGTTTGGAAATTTGGTGGATCCTCCCAATAATTTTTTTGACAACATCATGTGACTTATCTTTTTGTTCTCTTTAAATGGAATAATCTAGTAGGTTTAGGGTATATTCTATGAATCCTAGTTAAATGAATACTAATAAATGATGGTATTAAAAATATTTATGTGGGTAAGAAGTTGTAATCTACTTGAATCTTTACTAGAACTCATAGAGGGTTTCTATTATGGATTCCATAAATCTCTTTCCTTAGCTGGGTACTCCTTCAAGATGAGAAATATTTCTATAGAAAAACCTTTTGTAGCTCATCCCAAGTGGTTAAATCACAATGATATAGGTTTTAAAGCCACTCCATGACCTATAATTGAATATTGAAAGGGAATTCCATCTTTCTAATTTGATCCTTAGTTAGTACTATACTTCCAAAACCATTTTATATTTCTCTATATTATATTGCCTATTTTTTTGGAACGTCCCTTTAAAACAATGAAATTTAAACAATAAACTAATCATTCAAGTAACAAGATCAAAAAAAATATTAAATTTTTTTTTTAATCTGGTTTCAATGATGGACCTAACAATATGGTAAAGATACCGTTATCCCCCATAGATTCCACGGGACACACTTGATACCCAATAGATTCCAATGTGAATGATATTCAATGCCTTGTAGATATTCATAGTGGAAGCCAATAACATGACTCACATGACACCCAGTGGAATCAGAGATGTATGTACATATGATTCTGAGAAAAATGGTTACCAACCTCTTAGAAAGTTCTGGATTACACCCAATATATTGACATTCCATTCAACATGGATATGTATTAGGTATGGTTGGGGCTCTAGGAGGCTTGTTTATCACATTGGTGTTCAGTTTTGGATTATTGTGTTTTATATGAACTTTTTGTTGATTTCTGAAATACCCTTGTTTACATGATCTCATCAGTTACAGATGAATGGTTGGTTTCATAATAAGTTTTATTGCTCACACCCTGTTCATGAATTCTAGATGTTTGTTAAAAAATTATGTTTGGGGATCAGACTAAGGGAAAGGGGCCTATTGAAGATAGAATAGAAGAGGGTCGTGGAGATTGTGGAAGATCATGATGAACTCTAGAGGACCCCACAATTTATATATTTATATATTTATTTCCAAAAAATTTATACTCTAGATTGGCATTAAACCATGGGATCCCATTATCAATTTATTTTACTACATGAATTCAATAATAAAGTTTCTTCACATTACACATATTATTTATTATATAATCTAATAATTTATTATTTGTGTTATGATATGATACCGAGGTAATAGTCTCCCCACTATTGAAATTTTAACACAATTTCTAGTACCTTTTCATAGGGGGATGCACAAATGATTTCATTTCACACTCTAGTTCAGACATTGTGTTTCGGGTTGGGGTGTTAAAAATGATACCAGGGAAATTTATCATTTTTTTGGACAATCATCGGAAATGGTAGATTGGAGAGGGCTATGTGGGACTCTAGTAGGGGAGTTTCAATGTTCCAATCTAGAACATGTATAATGAACATCTGAATTACGTTGTATGGGACTACTGCTACTATTTATATGATATTTTTGGTGTATTTATGACTCATGAATTGGAATTTATTTTCAAATTCCATATATATACCATTTTTATACCACATGATAGCTCAAAAATTTATTTCTCTATTGTGTACTATATGTTTGGGATAGTTTCTCTATTGTCTGAGATTTCTATTTTACCATGATATTGTGGTATATATCTATCATAATTAGTTAGTAAAACCTGAACATGTAGTTAGGTTTTGTTTTTATATATATGATTGTCACTACTGCTTATGGATGGAAAACCTTGGTTAGTTGTAGGAGGGTTATAAATTGGGTTATGTGTAGAATCATAGGAAGTCCATTCAATGACCTCTTATACAAGGTAGCAAATAAAAAATCATGCCTTAATGATTAACTTATTTTCACAGAATATTATTCCATGTAGAATGATTGTGGAATAGACTAATGTGTATAAGTGTTCTTCATATCATGCTCCCACATAAACTCTAGCTGTTTAGGTGAAATGACAACTTCAGCCAGGATTATTCAATCCAGTTCCTATACAATGTGGGGGAGTCACCATGACTATGATAAAAAATTCATGATAATTTCAATTCTAACGTCTTATATATTTATATATAACCAGAGACCCTGAAGATGATGAGGACTATATTCAGATTATTGATAGGATCTACGACCTAGTAGAGAGCATGGATGGTCATAAGGTGAAGCTTGAATCCTTTATGAAATAGGGTACAAATAGATGTTGGTGGGTTATTATACTCCATTATGGAAGGGGATAGGGTCTCAAGTTGTTGTTTTTCAAAGAAATATTATATGGGGAGTACTCTCTAAGAATGATGATTTTGGAATAATGACGCGAGTTCTTATTGGTTCATCAGGGAGAAATGACATGGATTTCTTATGTGGCTAGCTTCAAAAAGCCTATTTACAATTCATATCCCATGGATAGGGATGAACCATAGAAATATAATAATTTTGAAACTATTCTTTAACCATAGTTGATATTACAAGTTAGAAAATCAAATCCAACCACTTATAATTAGGTGAATCTTCTGATGAAAGAAAAGTATCCATAGGAGGATCAAACATCTGATTTTATCTTATCCTTTATTACAAATGAATGAAACTACTACATCTATATTGAGTGTCACCTATGGTACAAGGAAGTGGAAGGATGGGGATATAATGTTGGGTATTGGTATGTTAGTGGTGTAAGGATTAGCTTATTCAGATCTCTCTAGAAAAGTGCCATAATGTTTCAATTATGGGAAGATCGATCATTACTGTAGAGTCTACATCGCACCACAGAGCCAGTGTAAAGAAAGTGATAAGATGGGGAATCTTTAATTTTTTTTCTCCAAATCTGTAAGTCCATGAATAAATAGTGGGTCTAAAATATTTGTTTATGGAACTAGGGACCATATGGGGCAATTAGATGCAGGCCCATATAATGAAAAATCAGGTGATTCATGCTTATTTGGGATATGGTTGAATATCATAGTCATTAATTTTGTATGTAGTGGATCAAACTCTAGTTGATGGTGGTGATATTACATCTACTATATGAGGTAATATCTTGATCCCCTATACATTATTTACTGACTTTTTTCCTTACCAGTGCATCCCATTAATTCATTTTGACATGCTTCATAGCTAGACATGACATACATAACAAGTTATCATCTATGTTACATTCCCTTGATACACCATTGGGAATGAATATGTACCATCTTTATTGATTCCCAATGTTTTCCATAGTCATCTACAGTAATGGAAAAAAATGGAACCTTATAATTTTGGATAATATGATCATTGATGTAATTATTGGAATGTATTAGAAAATTATCTTTTGAGATCACATTGATTTATATTGGAGATGGGTTAGTTCACTTTGTTTAAGGGGAAAAAGATTTAGATGATAGCATAGTGTGAACTGGGAGAAGGTAGTGTTGGTTTGGATGTGTGTCTGGTAAGGATTATTGTCTTGTAGATGGAAGGATTGACTCATTAAATATTATCAATGACAACACCATTGAAATTTCATCATTCATGGATCTCTATAAGGTATCTTTTCGATGAATTCACAATACTTACTCTTGATAGAGGATTTATTATTGTGATAGTGCTCATGCTAGTTGCCTATCCCATTTCAATACCCCCTTATTGTATAATTCCCGTTAATCTAAGGGATATTATGGTGAATCTTGACGAATTATAGAAAATGGGATTTATTAGGATAAGTGCATCACCATGTGGTCCACTTGTCGTGTTCTACATGATGAAAGATGGAAGTATTTGACTCTTTATTGATTACCATAAGATGAAATTTGTGAAAATGATGAAACAATTATCTCGCTCCCATGATAAATGATTTCATAAATTAGTTATGGTGTTCATGATGGCTCTACAAGGTTGAAATTCTTTCTGGTTATCCCTATCTATTGGTTAGAGGGTAGGGAATCCTAAAGAAAAAATTTTATTGATGGTATGGTTTATACGTGTAATTGGTGATACACTTTGGAATGAAGAATGTGTCAAAGATGTTACATACTCTCATGACCAAGATATTATAACATTACATTGGATTCTTCATCAAGGTGTTCATTGAAAACGTCCTTATCTTATCACCGACACTAGAGAATCATTTGGGTCATCTTGAGATAGCCTTGAGTATGCTTTAAACGCATCATCTTTATGCCAAGATGTCAAAGTTCACCTTCTATATATAAGAGGTTGTATTTATTGGGGAATATAGCATTAGACGTTTGTATATCCATAGTTTTAGAGAATGTGGAGGTAGTGATACCATGTATTCACCCCCAAATAATGATTGAGATAAATACCTTTCATGGCATAGTTGGATATTACCAAAAAAATTCATGGACATCTCCTTCAATTACCCCTAATGACTGCATTGAAAAATAAGGCTCTGAAGTTATGGTGGATTATAAAGTGCGAATAATGAATACATTAGATGAAAAAGACGTAGAATATATCTCATGTTCAAATACTTATTATATCATAATCAGATATACAATATACTATAGTGCATAATAAATTAGTTTTGGATTGGTATTGATACAAAGAGAGCAAGTAGTATCTATGGGTCACAAAAAATTTGATTCCATTAGAGAATCTACCCTACACACAAAATTTAGTTTTCATCCGTGGTTCATGATATAATGTGTTGGTGGAACTATATCTTTGACAAGATTTTTGTTGTCTACACAAACCACAAGATCATCTCCTTCATATTTTCATATGGGGAACTTAATCTAAGGTTGAGGTGTTGAGGGGATTATCAATAGATGTTTGACCATGAGATTAAATATTCACATAGAAAAGGTAACATCATTGAGGAATATCTATGTAATATGATGCCTATTGATAATGATCAAGGTGAGTATCCATTAGAGGAGCAGTGAAGCTTGATGATATTTTTGGATAATTGTAGACGGATGATTCTGAGGATCATTGATAAATTAGTTATAATACATTTGTGGTCACATATTTTATATTATATTGGGAAATTTATAAATAGAACCCTTGTCCAATGTGTGTTCTAATATAGGAACAACTAGCTAGAGATGACCCAATACCTGTGTGCTCATTAGGTGGTGATGATTTGATCCTTATACATAGGAGAGTAGTAGTCATTGATTACATGAGAGAGATGTTAATGGTGACTTATATACCACCAGATAGGTGGTACATCTAGGTTTTATAAACATTTACCGTGACTTTAAAATATATTTCTTTTGGCCTGGAATGAATAAAGAGATTGCTGGTTTTGTTTCCCAATGCCTTAACTGCCAGATGGTAGGGGTCAAGAATCAATACCTTGCAGGTTTTCTCCATCCACATCCAACACCCTTATAAATGTCAGAGTACTTCATGAAGGACTTTTTGATGGGGTTACCCAGGACCCCAAGGATTCATTCCACGATCTATGTGATTGAAGATTGGATGATGAAGGTTGCTCACATAGTACTAATATGAGAGACTCACTTAGTGGACGAGCTGTGAAAGATGTATTTCCATGAGATAATATTCATAGATGGATTTCTTGTGATCATTGTTTATGAAATAGATGTATGAATCATGTCTAATTCATTCCATGACTTATAGAAATTAAATGTGACTCAACTAAGTTTGAGCATAACGTACCACCCCCAAACAAATGAACAATCAGAGAAAATGATTCACATAGTAGAGGATATTATATGAGCTTATAATATAGAATTATATGTATCTTGATATGATCAGTTTGATATTTTTTAGCTCATATTAAAAAAATACATGGTTACGAATCATATGTCACCTTATAATTCTCTATTTAGGAGGCAATATCATTCACAACTCTATTCGAATACGATAGAAGAGGCAGTGATTGTGGGGCCGAGTTTTTTTATGTGTCCTCTAAGAGAGTGAAAATATGTTAGACACTATTTATCACCGCTAATAATAATAATAGATCAGATGCGCAATGTAGGGGGATACCTTTGGATTTTTCTATGGGAGATTGAATTTTCTTGAGAATGACTCCTCAATATAGATAAAAACATATATGGAATAAAAGAAAATTTTCACACCCTGAACCTTGATATTATTTTATTTTAATTATTTTTTGCCTTGAATTATTTTTTTTCCATGGTCCAGGGTGTGTCCTAGATGAGGTTTTTGGACTTTTGATAAAAACCTTGCATTTTGGGTGACATCGCTGGATGCACGGGCGAAGCGCGATGCCGCATGATTTCGCCCTTGCAACTACGTGGTGTTTCTGTTATTTTTATTATTATTAAAATGAAATGAATCCAATTATTATTTTTTATTTTATTTTATTATTAATGGTTATTATTATTATTAAGATTATTATTATTATTAGTTTAGTATTATAGTTTTTTAATTATTTAATTTATATTTTATTTTATATTTATCTTTTTCTTTCACCTTTCATCTCATTTTTTTGTTATTTCTCCTCCTTTATACTCTCTTCCACGTTGTTTTTCCCACACCTTCCTCTTCTCTCCTATGAGACCCAACGCATCCTCCTTACTCCTTCAGCATAACATCATCTCTTAGTCGCCCTCTCCTTATTCTGCACTTAAAAGTGGCCTCTCCCCTCATGCTTTCCTGCTACTGCCCGTTGACCAGCTGAAGCACCCGACCCCACTAGCCTCCTCTACTGTGACGCCCCAGGTTTTATGAATAGGTCCAAGTGAACAATTTTATTCTTTTTAATGATGTCTCTTGTTTTTTTATTTTGTGCTTTGTGTGAAGATAAACAATTCTAAAGGAAACAAAACAAGAAGAATAGGGTAAACTGGTATATATTTAAAAGTTACATTGCAAAAAGACCCATCTAATTGAATGTACCGTGCACAAGACCTAACACAGCCACAACAAGACTACTGAGAATCACAACACAGGTAACCGGATTGTCGTCGTCTTCAGGGTCCATCCGTGTGAAAAATATAATAGCCAGAACTACCACGCACACACTCAGCACCAGTGGTATGAGGAAAGCCATCCGCCTAGGGTTCGGTAAGGGAAAATCTCACAATCTCATTTTTATCCGAGACTGTTTATACATCAGAATTTACTGGGGCATATTTATCATCCACATAAATGTTTCCTCAATATATTATATTATTTCTATCCTCCGTAAAATTGTATAAATCCCATTATACCTATTGGTGAATTCTTAGAAAACGATATTAAAGAAATATTTTGTAATATTCAGAACGAGATACTTTTTGACTTTCCCGGCCAAAGTATGAGAAGAATGTTTTTTAACTTATACGACATGAATAGATTTTTATAATTTCATTGATAATTAGATCCATGAATCTTACTTTACTGGTTTTCAAGTTTATTTTTAATTAAATTCATTTGGTTTAAAATTTTATGACGTGTTAAGAAAGGAAAAATGTTTTTGATGTAGAAAAGATATTTTCCTCAAGAATTGAGTTCAAGTATTTTATCAAAATTATTTTCCATCTATGATAATATATGGTTCTGTTTCTATCCCTACATTTACATTAATTTGATTATGTTATTATGTAATTATTTTTATGAAGTCCTTTTATTTTTTATGATTTCTGTTATTATAGCAAGATGTTTAAGAATCCCATTTTTATTACAAGGGTTATGCTATGATATATGATTTTTGATTTTGTGGAACACGTAAGAATTGTTTCATTAATGTGATGGGTGGGACCTATATCTCCCTCCAATGCATTGGGTAATGATTTAAATCTCATGAGATAGACATGGCTGGAAAGGGAATTTAATCCGTTTTAGTGATGTAGGACTGGAACGAGGAGTGAACTTGGTTCAGAAATGGACTTTGTCCACTATGATAGTCTTGGAAATGAGTCTTGACTAATAAGAAATGATTTTCTATGATTATGTGTGTATTCCTAAAAGTTTCATGTTTTATGTAACGATTATTGGGATTACATTTCACTACTATGATTTATCCCATGTTATGGAATTATGATCTCTTTTTCAGGTTAGGATTTTCAAAATGATTTGTTCTTATGAATATGATATGATTTATATTTCCTTTTTTAACCCTTACTGAGCATTTGAGCTCACCCTTTTTGTATGTTTTCTTTTCCCTAGGTCAGCAAAAAGGGTATTAAGTAGAATATTAGAAAATGGATTCTAGATATGATGAAATAAACAGGAGACAATGTAGATTCTTTATGAACCAGTTGTTTATGTTTCCTAGTTTTTAAAGACATTATACCTATATGGTCCTATCATGATTTTGTTTTGTAATAAGTTTTCTTCTATTATGAAGTACTAACAATTTCTGTAATGTATGGGTCGTTATAGTTAGTATCCGTGGAAATGTATAGTCAACCATTGGAAAATAGGATTTGAATGCCTTAGTAAGAACCCTAAGGATATGTCTAAGCATAGAACACAATTTTAATTTTTTAGAAACGGAAATGAATAACCTATTAAAAGACCTTAAGTGTGAAAATTTATTCTTGATTATGTGGTTTTCTTATTATGATTAGAGTTTCTCACACTATGTTTGTTGGTTTTAGTCAATGGATGGAACCCAAAGGAACCGTGTTAATGCTGAATGCGACGGCCAATGAAATGATTTTCCCCCTGGGAAACAGAACGTTATGGGATCAGGAATGAAAAATCTTGTATCCATGCTCAAACTACTTACTCAAGCAATGAATTATGAAGGGCTTCCAAACAAGCAATGTAAGGAGAAACATTATGCTGAATCCTTTATGAAGAAGCGTCCACCCTCATTCAACTGGTCTACTGATCCATTAGTGGTTGAACAATAGATCAGTACCACTGAAAATGATTTTTCAATTTTTCAATGTTCTGAACATTATAAATTCATCTTAGTAGTATATCATTTGGATTGTGATTTGGATCAATGGGGGAATCTTATCATGAAAATGAGGCAAAGAGATTAAATTGAGTAAATGGAATGGGACAAGTTCAAGAACATATTTTTCAATAAGTACTTCCCTCATATTCTTCACACAAAGATTATGAAGGAGTTTCTTGAACATAAGAAAAAGGATGATGAATCTATTGGTACATACGAAGCAATTTTTACAAGACATGAAATGTATGCTTCTGAAATTATTATCCAACCTAAGAGTAAGATTGATCTATTCTTTAGTGTCTTAAAACCAAGTCATCAATGGGCGTTATCCATACGGGACATCAATAGCTATGTGGAAATTGTTCTATGTGCTCTCAAGGTTGAAATGGAGATTGGAGTAACCCGATAGTCATATGTGATTGATAAGAAGATGAATATGGAATTCAAAGGGAAATCTAAATACCGCACTGAAAAGAATATGAGTTTTCTCTTATGCTAAAAGTGTGAAAGGAAACATGGAGGGAATTGACTTAAAGGGACAATTAATCCTTTCAAATGTGGAAAAGAAGACCATCGAGTATTTGAATGCATCAATGATGAGAAAATTATTTCTAGTGATTCGATCAAAGAAAAGGCTACACAGAATGCACCACATACTGTTCAATGTAACAAGTTCAATAAATTAAGGAATTATGCTAATGAATGCCCTAATACATGGGTTGTCTATGATGATCGAAATCAACAAACTCTTGAGGCCAAAGACAAAGGAACGTCACATGAAATTTCTATCGGCAACGTGGAGTACGATAAAGAAGTGGTGAAACGTACACTTACCATCCAATCTAAAATAGCAAATGTTTTATTTCATTCTCCATCCACCCACCCTTTTATTTATGAAAAGATTTCCAAGGGTATCTCCGTACTACCTCAACAATTAGTTGTTTAGTTAGTTGTGACAACTCTTAATGGCACAATGGTTGCATCAATAGTTTATAATTCTTCTCCAATTGACGTTTGGGGTAAAGTGCTTCTTACAAATCTTGTGATCCTTACTATAGTGGAATTTGATGTGATTCATGCAATGGATTGGCATTCCTTATATGGAGCTCGTATCGATTTCAAAATAAGGGACATTACATTTCATATTCTTGATCAATCTAGGATCATCTATCAATACAGGGATGAATAATACCTTCTAGGGGAAATTTCTTCCATCTTATGGGTCTTGATTCCAAAAAATAATGGTTATTTATCTCAAATGGTTGGAGAGAAACTCTTGATTAAGAATATTATCTCGTACGGGAGTTTGATGATGTCTTTCTAGAATAATTTCCTGGTCATCCACCAAATAATGAAGTTATGTTTCAATAGAACTCATATCGTGTGTTTTTCACATTTCAGAGACACCTTATAGAATTTCCCCAACTGAGTTGAAGGAATTGAAGAAGAAACTCCAAGATAATCTTGATAAGGGATTCATACACCCAAGGGCATCACCTTGGGGAGCACATGTTCTGGTTTTTTAAGAAGAATGATGAATCAATGAGACTCTGCATTGATTATCGAGAACTTAACAATATCACTGTCAAGAACAAATATCCTCTCCCATGCATTGATGACTTATAAGTCCAACTATGCGGATCTATAAACTTTTCCAAGATTGATTTTCGTTAAGGGTATCATCAATTAAGGGTCAAAGGGATGATATACCAATGACCGATTTCCATACAAGGTATAGACACTATGAATTTATAGTGATTCCATTTGGTCTTACTAATGCCCCTGCTATCTTCATGGATCTATGAATAGAGTCTTTAGAGACTATCTTGATCAGTTTGTGGTAGTCTTTATAAACGATATTATTGTCTATTAAAAGAGAAAGATAGAACATGAAGATCACTTGAGAATTGTATTAAA
Organism: Viscum album; assembly: GCA_963277665.1. Taxonomy (NCBI): domain Eukaryota; kingdom Viridiplantae; phylum Streptophyta; class Magnoliopsida; order Santalales; family Viscaceae; genus Viscum; species Viscum album. Next base: position 921,442,028 of record OY728132.1, read on the forward strand.
GACCCTAATAAATGAGAAGATTTCTGGAAAATTTACCAAGTGTGAATTTTGGGTTCAAAAAGTTTCATTTTTGGGTCACATAATCTCAAAAAAGGGGATATCTGTGGATCCAGAAAAAACAGATGTTATCGAAAGATGGTCGAGACCAACAACGGTATATGAGATCAAAAGTTTTCTTGGTTTGGTAGGATATTATCAACGTTTTGTGAATGATTTATTGCGATTATCTAATTCCTTCACGAGGTTGTCTCAAAAAGGAGTTATGTTCGTTTGGACGAAGGATTGTGATGAGAATTTCAAGAAATTAAAAATAAGGTTATCCAGTGCACCTTTTCTCACACTGCCTTGTAGTAGAGAAAATTTTGTGATCTAAATTGATGAATCCAAGAAGGTATTGGGGTGTGTTCTCATGAAAAACGATATGGTGATAGCTTATGCCTCACAATAGTTGAAAATCCATGAGTAAAATTACCCAACTCATGATTTGGAATTATCTGCGGTAATCCTTTCATGAAAGATTTGGAAGAATTATTTTTGTGGTGAAATGTGTGATATTTCTACTAATTGTAAATGTTTAAAGTATATTTTTTCACAAAATGAGATGAATATGCACCAAAGAATATGGCTGGAGCTGATTAAGGATTACGGCTACTCAATTAATTACCACTGTGGGAAAGAAAACAAGGTGGCACACACATTATGTCGATAAGACCATGGTAGCTTATCCATGACGAGGATCAAAAAAGAACCAATATTTATGGATTTACAAAGGATGGATCATTGAATTATAATGGAACAGAAAAAATATTATCTTTCTGAAATGAATTTTCAACCATCTATACATGTGATGATTAAGGAGGCACATAAAGAAGATTTAGAATTACCAAAAAAGGTAAGAAATGTTCTGAATTCGACATTGATTGTGATGAAATAATAAGATTTAGGAATTGGGTTTGTGTTCCTCCCATCTCAAAATTAAAGAAGTAAATATTGGATGAACCTCATAGTTCACCATTCTCTATTCACCCTGGAAGCACGAAAATGTATAGGGGCCTGAAAGAGTACTTCTGGTGGGATGGCATGAAAAGTGATGTTGGTGAATATATCTCTCGATGGTTGGTTTGTCAGCAAGTTCAAGCTGAGAGACTAAAGTCTAAGGATATTTTACAACCATTACCCATACCAGAATGGAAATCGGAAAACATCACTATAGAATTTGTCACTGGACTTCCTAAAACATCCAAAGGCAATAATTCTATCTGGGTTATAGATGATCGTCTTCCAAAGTCGACACACTTCATTTGTATTATAGAATATTTCTCTCTTGATCAGCTTTCCAGGATATATGTGAAGGAAGTGTTAAGACTGCACTGAGTACCACTTTCCATTATATCTGATCGGGATCCGAGGTTTACTTCGATGTTTTGGAAAAGTCTTTAACATAATCAAGATACATTGTTGAGTTTCAGCACTGCTTATCATCCTCAGACCGACGTTCTGTTTGAAAGGAAAATTCAAACTCTAGAAGACATGTTAAGAGATTTATCTATGGATTTCAAAGGTTGTTGGTATCAACACCTTCCTTTAGTGGAATTTTCTTATAATAATATCTTTCACTCAAGTATTCATATGTCTCCTTATGAAGCTCTCTATGGAAAGAAATGTAGAACTCCAACTTGCTGGGATGAAGTTAGGGAAAGAACACTATAAGGATGTGATCTAATTGATGAGATGGCAGAAAAGGATAGATCTATCCAACAACACAAAAGAGCATATCAGAGACGTCAAAAAAGTTATGCCGAAAACTGAAGAAAATACCTAGAGTTTGATGTGGGTGATAAAGTGTTCTTACGAATATCTCCTTGGAAGAGTGTAATGATATTTGGAAAGAAGGGCAAGCTGAGCCCTAGGTATATTGGTTATTTTGAGATACTAGATCATGTTGGGAAGATAGCTTACCGATGGGAACATCCACCGAATCTCACCCTATTACATGATGTGTTCCATGTATCTCTCTTGAGAAAGTACATACCTGATCCGTTACATGTACTAATCTCAAAAATTCTACCACTGGAGGATGACCTTTCTTATGAAAAACATCCAATAGATATTCTGGATCGTAGAGGAAAAGTTCTACAAAACAAGACCACTCTCTTGGATAATGCTTTACGGAGGAACCACCAATTATAATAAGCTCCATGGGAACTTGAGGATATGATGAGGGAGAGGTATCATCATCTATTTGTTACAAAGTGATCAATTTCGAGGGTGAAATTCTTTTAAAGGGGGTAGAATGTAACACCATGTGATTTTATGAGAAATATTTTGTTTTTATGTATTATGTTATATGAAACACCAAAGGAATATTTCACTACACACAACATTGTCATGGCTTGCGTTACACACAAGAGCAACCTTCCTCGATATATTGCATTGTACGCAATACCGAGGTTTACTAAACAATGACATGTTATTAAAATATTGTATAAACTAGCCATTATGAATTGTAATTCCAACTTTTTTAAAATTTATAATTTTTATCAATCAATATGGTTTTTATTTTTGGATTTGGAATATCGAAATTAGCTTAGGGTGAATTTTAGATATTTTTCTGATAACTTTCAATTTTTGTTGAATAGTGAAAAAACGGAGTTATATATTAAAATAGAATTTGTATTTAAAATGTTATTTATTTTATTTAAAATAATTTTATGTCAAAATAGATACATAATACATATATATGTTCAATTTAATTCATTGGAGTCATTTTATTATTATTATATATATATAAATTTTATTGAACTTTTTACCGTCTTTTACCCACCTCCTAGGAGAATTTGAAAATTTACATAATATATAATTTTACCACTTCTGAAAGTTGAATTTCAAAAATACGAGAGACAATGTTAATATCAAGGGGTAAAATGTGGTTCAATATGATAAAAATAATTTTTGGTGAATAGTAACTTTTTCCTTTTATTTACCACGACTAAAAGTAAATAGTGTAATTAATGCTAAAAATGATATTATTATTACAATATCACTAGTCCTAATTCTATTGGATAAGAGTAATTCGACTAAAAACAATCTAAGGAATAAAATATGACCATTTAGGTCCACATGGATTAGATTACGACATTATTATTATTTAATTCAAATAGTTAAAACAATTACAATCAAAGTTTAATAAATAAAAAAAAATTAGTATAGATTTATACATAATATAAAATCGACATTAAATATTAATTAGAAAGATAAAAATATTTTCTATATAATTTTATTCTATTTATAATTTTTAGACATTAAATAATTTAATTTATTTATGACTCAATGATGATGCAGTAATTAACTTATTAATGAAATATTAATATAATTGATATTATAAATACCAAAATAAATGTAATTTTAGACTTTTTATGAATTGAACTAATTTTATGGGTTATAATAACATATTAGGGTTGGTTAGATGAATTCTTTTCCAAGTAATAATGCTGTTATGAATTTAGCAAAAACATAATACCAAATAGTTTCAAAATTGACATAAAAGAGTTTTTAAAGAAAATATTAAATTATAAATTGATATTATATTCCTAAAAATTTAAGGGTAGGATAAAAGAATTATATAATAATATGAACCAATTGGGCTTCTATTGGCAGTTTATAGTATGTTTATTAACCATATAGTGTAGGAATACAAGAAGACACTGTAAAAGTTAAATTATTTAACTTAGAGTTAAATCTAAATGATAAGGTTATAATGGTAACCTAAACTTGTCTAAAACCTATTGGATGAGATTATTTCTACCCATATCCACTCTATCCTTCAAATAATTCACTTTTGAGCCATTATAAACTGAATATGAATTTATTATAAAATAGTATTTTATGTTTTCCAAAGGTGGCCCTCACCCCTCTTATAAAAGGGAACTCCCCCTTCTCTCTAATTCACACCTCAAAATCATTTTGGCTCAACCAAAACATTACCAAATACCATCTCAACTATCCTCCCTTCATCCTATAGGCTTTACATTAGTCAGAAATCCATCCTAAAGAGCCCTTTTGATCAAATCAAAATGAAGAACTCGAGGAAGAGGTAAATGTCTAACCACCAATTTCAAGATCCTTTCTTCTTCCACATCATCCTTATATGTTGTTTCCATTCTGAAATACGAACTCCAGTATTTTCTATATACTATGATTTTTTTATAAATGGTTCAACCATTTTAGTTATTTTATCAATCCAATGAATGTAAAAGTCACCACACGTGTGTACGTACGGCTTACCGTCTCCACGGCACGGTGTGGTTTGTTATTCAAACATTTCATCATTTGGATGGGTATGATAAGAGTATAAATTATATAAAATAATAAATATAACATTATTATGATTCTTTATATATGATATACCGTCCAATTATATATTATTTTAATATCAATACAATGATATCATCACTCGTGCGTACGTACGATCTACCGTCTCCACGATGTGATGCGACTCATTCTACATGATCTTCATTGAATAATGATTATATAAATTAATTGAATGAATAAATATGATAGATATTACACTAATAAAATTAATCAAATGAGGTATCTATGACCTGAAAAGAGTAATAAAAATTTATTCGACAAAACATACATAAGAACAGAGAGAAATGAACACCAGAATAACAAGTAGCAATAAAATATTACTAATAAGAAGATAAGAATATGACCATATGTGATATCATAAAAATGAATATGATTTTTTAATAAGTCAATGACATTATTTAAATCATTATACAGGAGGTTCAGATACGTATGAAGCATATCAGACCTAAGGTAAGAGAAAATCTCAAAATCTCATTTTTATCCTAGATTGTTTATACTTCTGAATTTACTAGGGCATATTTATCATCCACATCCATGTTTCCTCAATATGTAATATTATTTATATCATCCTACATTTTTTTAAATCAAATTTTAACTATTGGTGAATTTTTAGTAAAATATTTGAAAATAATCTTTTATCGTTTTCAGAACGAGATACTTTTTGACTTTTCCATCCTAAGTACAAGAAGAATGTTTTTTAACTTATGCGACATTAATGGATTTTAATGATTTCATAGAACATTATTTCCATGAATCTTCCTTTACAGGTTTTCAAGTTTATTTTTAGTTAACTTCGTTTAGTTTAAATTTTTTTGACATGTTAAGAAAGGAAAAATGATTTTGATGTAAAATGGATATTTTCTTCACGAATGGAGTTCAAGTGTTTTGTCATAATTATTTTCCATCTATGATAATATAGGGTTATGTTTCTATCCCTATTTTTACATTTATTTGATTATGTTATGATGGAATTATTTTTATGAAGTTCTTTTATCTTTCATGGTTTATGTTATTATGGTGTGATGTATAAGAATCCAATTTTAATTGCATAGGTTATGCTATGATATATGATTTACAATTTTGTGGCACACACCAGAATGGTTTCATTATGAGATGGGTGGGAATTATATCTCCCTAAAATTCATTGGGTAATGATTTATATTTCATGAGATACACATGGCTCGAACGACAAGTTAATCTGGTTCAGTGATACAGGATGGGAAAGAGGAGAGAACTTGGTTCAGATATTGACTTTGTCCACTATAATAGTCTTGGCAATGAGTCTTGACTAATAAGAAATGATTTTATATGATTAGGTGTGTTTTCCACAAAGTTTCATGTTCTATGTTATGATTATTGGGATTACATTTCACTACTATGATTTATCCCATATTATGATATTATGATCTCTTTAGAAGGTTAGGATTTTCAAAATGTTATGTTTTATAAATATTATATGATTGATATATCCTTTTATTACCTTTATTGAGCATTTGAGCTCACCATTTTTGTATGTTTTCTTTTCCCCAGGTCAGGAAGAAGCGTATTAAGTAGGATATGACAAATGGGACTCTATATATGATAAAATAAACAGGAGACAATATAGATTCTTTATGAACCAGTTGTTTATGATTCCCAGTTTCTGAAGACACTATAACTATATGGCCATATCATTGTTTTTTTATATGTTGTAATAAGTATGCTTCAATTCTGACGAAATAACAATGTATGTAATGTATGATTCATTATATATAAACATCAAGGAGTACATACTCATGCATCTAAACCTCATGTAGTATGTAATCATGCACGTAGACCTTAAGAAGATAATTTAATCAAATACTCCTAAAAGGACCACATTCCAGGCAATTCATTTGTTATACCGAAGAACAAAAATTCAAAACATTTTATTACTATCCATATTGTCCAATTTATCTAATTTAAAAATTAAAAACCCATTAATTATATTATGAAAAGCTACCAATTATCCAAATATTAATAACATATCATTACATATATCAAATAAACCATATTCCCAATTAAAAACCCATTATTCCCAATTTCTATCCTATTATCATTACAAGGAATATTATATACCATATAACTGTTTACAATCCATGTAATTTTTTTAAAGAAAATTAAATCTATTCATATGATATACAAATTCATATTTTTTAGAAAAATCCATAATCAAATTCCAACTCATCATTGGACTTTAGTTTTACTCAATGCGTGTTCAAAACTAGGGTCAATGGTTGGCACACGTCTTGGGTGGTTGTAAGTCCTAGTATCATTGGAAATTGAAAAAATGGGATTCAAGGATGGTCTAGGTATAAATAATTAATAAATTACAACCAATAAGGTCCACATGAATGGTGTAATGGTGGGGTGTTAGAGACTTCACATACTATAGAAACAAAACAATCCTTAATGTGATATTTTAGACCACCCACCATAATAAATGGATAAGAAGAAAACCAATATCAAGTGATGGTTCTATGTACAACACCATGATCACATATACATAGTTATTAATATAAACAATTAAGGATATGAGAAGTGGATCCAAGATCAAGATAATATGATTTGATTAATTATAATAGAGACTTACCAATTTATGATCACCTGATCATTAAATAGATTGCAAGGACTAGAATAGGCATAGGATGAGCCCAAAAAGAACTAGATATCCATAAAAATTATCAAATCCCAAATAATGGAAATAACACAAGTTAAAAGGTCTTAATAGTGGTGTCATGTTTCAAAATTATATTCCATACCCACACTTATGTTGCTTAGGCCAATGCCATAGGATGGTCAGTGGGAATCAACAGTGAGCTAGTGGAGACCTATTATATTTATATAGAAATGGAGACCACACAAAATGAACATTTTGTCTCTTTTCAATTACCCTATCTAGAAAACCCCACTGGCAAGCTGATAGATTGCACTAGCTAGCTGGTGGCTCTAAAGTCCCTCCAAAACAATAAATCCCCTCTTTCCAATTCTAGTCTCTACTAGTCCAGCTTATTTTAGTCCTATAACACATATGGATCCACATTTCACACTTGGAGTAATGTGAATTTATATAAAATAAATATGTTAATCCAAAAAATAATGCGAACATACCCGGGTGGATGAAAAGATCTTACAAAGTTCATTACATTGATCATGAAGGTGTTTTGTCGATAAAAGATGATTTCTCTTTTCTAAGGAGTCTCTTACTTACAGAATTTTGAAATTTGGCTCAAGAATCTCCTTTTTTATTCCATATACCTCTTCATTGGTTAATTGAATATAAAGAGACATTTTAAAAAGGTTTTCTATACAAATATCCAATGCTAGTTCACCCCTTTCACATTTTTGATGTTCCTTGATGTGTTGGTGATGGAAGAGGCTATTGAGAGAAAACGGGGATGGACTAGATCATAATGGGAAGGAAGTTGACAGTAATTTTTTGAGTAGATCAATAAGCATTATTTCATAATTTCATATTCAATAGAATTTTTATAACATATGTAGTTTACTTTAGCAACCCCATATTATTTCATTAAATCTGTAAGATATTGAATTTTTTATCAGGATATTTGAATTTTTTTTCACTTTATATTGAGTGCATGGCCACTTGAAGCTTGATAATCTTACCTTACATAGTTGATATGGTGGAATTATAGGCTTGCTTCATGTTCAACCGTTGCAGAAATATCCTTAAAGATAGTGGAAGTAGAAGAGTGATCATGGATTAATTTATTAATGAGGTGAGGAAGTAGAATAATTACAACCATGTGATTTACCTAATCTCTAGGGACACGTATTTTAGAATGAATATAGAGGAAGTTAATATTAGTTCCAATAGTGTTTTGGAGGAGCAATCATATGAATGAAATAAGCTATCTTGAACCTAGTGAGTCTGATGTCATTTGGGGTACCATCTCTTCATTTTTCACATGGGTGTATACTTTGTTTGATTAAGGATATATTGAATCTGTTTCTCTACATTATCCTAGGATATATTAGTTATGGTGGGGAGAATTAAAATACCCTTGGTGTAAATTACACCAGTTGGAGGTCGAGTTATATTTTTTGATATATATAGATATTGTGGGATAATGTTAGGGTAGCACTATTATTTGGGATATTTCATATGTTTGTGGATACAACTATATGATTTCATCCTCGACGGGGATTGGTTATATTCATTCTAGGATGTTGTTCAGTAATACAAGTGGAGTGTTATATTGTTTGACATTTAAAGTGATCATACCATGTTCATTAGTGAATAATTAAATCATATAGGTTATATACATTCTAATCCCTTATCTTACATGATATCTAAGTAGATATTGAGTACAATATAGGTTCAACTAATGGGTTTTCCAAGGGATATAGAAGTGTAACCAAATATTTTTCATGAAGTGATTGAATCTCTACCTCATTGGAGGGAAATAAATCTTGGGATATAATTCCAATCATATGTATCTCTAATTTCAATTTATCTATATAGACAGTCACATAATGAGTTACATGAGATATGTATTTGAATCGATGATCTTCTATAACAGGGTTTCATTCAACCCAATGGGTCATCTTGGGGTGCTTTAGTCTTTTTAATGATGAATAATGATGAAAGTATTTGATTTTATATTGATCCTAATCACATAAATCTGTATATGGTGATGATAAAATATCCCAGTCTACATATTGATGATTCAGTCAACCATTTAAAGGGTACTATCTTGTTCTTGAATATTAACTTATGGTCTGAGAATCATCAAATGCCAATGATAGATGAGGATATTATGAAGACTATCTTAAGGTGTTTTTGTGGGTATAATTAGTTTGTGGTAATTCCTTTTGGTGTAATGAAAACACTATAAACGTTCATGGGACTATTGATTAATGTGTTAGATGTGTTCCTAGAATTTTTTTATTAGTTTTTATTGATGAAATTGTTTTATATTCTAAGCATTATTAAGAGAATACATATCAATTTTGATCCATTTTGGAATATATTTACGGTCATCAATTGTTTCGGATTTTCTATATGTGTATGAATTAGACCCAATATGTTTATTTTATGGGGTACATTGTCTCTTAATAGGGAGTATCCAGGAAGCCTTTAGATATCGACATTTTTTTCTCTTGGTTATCCCCTAATAATTTTGTAATGTTTTAGAGTTTCCTTAGTATCTTAATATGTTACAAAAGGTATAACCCAATTTTTCACAAATTGATTCTCCTCTGACATCGATGACTAGAAATGATTAAGAATTTGTGTGGACTAGAAAATTTTGGGATTTCGATGAGTATTTGAGGGATAACCTGGTTAGTGAACCTATTTCTTATTTTCCAATTAATGGGGTCACTTTTAGCATTAATGCATTGCATTACACCTTCCCATGGATTATAATACTATATAGTGGATATAAATAATCAACTTTGGATATCAATAGTTATGAACCCATGAATGTATCCATGCTACCCATGATGTTGATATTTCCATAGTTGTGTTCTTTATGAAGTTGTGGCTACACTACCTCATTAGTGAGCACATTTTAGTCTTCATAAATAACATGAATTTGGGATATATATTCTCTCATCATGATTTTAACTTCTGATAGAAAAAATTAATTCAATTATTATATGATTATGAATTTGATATTTCTTATACATCTCGGAAGGGAAGGTTGTTGCTAACACACTGAGTAGGAATTTGTGTGGATACAAAATTCATGAGTATGATGACGTATGGTGGGTGATGGAGTATATTCCATCATTTGACCTTGACAAGGGAGAGGTTAATAGTATAGAGTGTCTCTACTAAATGAAAATGAAATCATCCATGGTGAAATAAGTTGAATAATCTTAGTAGGATGATTCTAAGGTAATTTTTTATGTCATAATTTTGTTTCTGGGGATTACCATGAGTGATGATCTAAGAATGGTTAATATCAAGTGTTTCTCTAGGGGATACTCTTCATTCCATTAGTGGAGTGTGGGGGTGGTTCTCTATGAGTTTAATATCTTACCCTTATCAGTGTATGTTGGTGTGTCTAAGACATATCATCCTACAAGTAGTCAGTTTTGGTGAGTAGGGATTAAGTTGTCATTCACGTAGTTCGTATCCTGAAGTTTGGTTTGTAGATGTTTAATACTAAACATTGTGTTTTAGGTGGGTTTCATAAACTATTTGATGTACCTCAATTGATGTTGGAGGATATTTCATGAATCTCATGGCTGTTTTACATGAATGTAAAGTACGATATGAAACTGTCTAGGTGATAGTGAAACATTTAAAAAATATGGATCACTTCATGAAAATCATGGAGTCAATCTTATTGGAAGTAGCATAGAGGCATTATTTATTGGACATTATGAGACTCTATGTAGTTCTATGTATTATTGTCTTTGAATGTGATCCTCATTTTTTCTCCAGAGTATAGATGGACCACTATTATTCTTTTGGATCTCAGTAATGTATTAATACATCTTTTCATCACTTGTGGGTTGGTCTGATGGGAAATATTATCCAATCATTTAAAAACATATTATATTCATGTGTTCTAAATTTTGAAGCTATGTAGGTGAAACACCTACACTTGGTTGAGATTAACTATAAAAATATCTATTAGTCAACCATTTATATGACACTATTCTATGTGTTGTATGGTTTGACTTGTAGATAATGGTTACAATAGACAATACATGGAGAGCCGGTGATTCTTGGACTGTAATTAGAATAGAGAATGACAATGGGGGTACAAGTGGTTAATGAGTAGATAATGGTATCTTAGTATCATCATAATTTCTATGAAAATAATAGAATTAGGCCTTTTTAATTTGAAATTAATTATCAAGTATTCTTAAACATATCTCGTCATTATGGTTAATAATGGTTTGTTCCTAGGAGTAAGCCTTCTACTCAATTGTTGTTCCTTTTTTGCGGTTTCTGAGCACATCAATGAAGTTTCACATATAATATTGCTTCATATATGTATGAATAAATTATATGGAATTTTTCACATGTGTCGTCAATTTTTGTATCTTTATAATGAACTAAATTTTATTGAAATGGGTGATTTTTATTTGGAAATGATATAGTTTTTTACGAATAACCTATTGGGATTTAGGAATATCATGAAAGGATGTTTCATGGGAATTATAATCCTTTGGATTCTATCCTACAACGTCACAGTGGACTAGGTGAGTGTACATGGGAACACAACTCACATTTTCATTCTCAATGTCTTGGGTCATTTGATGATTTATTTTTTATATGACATGTGAACATGGGTTGATTGATGATGTGATAATTATTCCCTGAAATTTTGTAGTTTTCCATTATAATGAGAAGGTTGTGATATGAAGTTCCCCTTGGTTTGTGAATGTGGTGTATATGTTGTTAAATATGTTTGGAAGAATGTTTTTTGTTGATTAGTAATGTTGTTATTTCTAGTGAACCATGTTTGAAGGATTGTATATACTCACCATATGACAAGGGTTACCAAACATTAATTAGTCAAGAATATGATTTACATGATCCTTTAGAGAACTGTGATGTTGTTATAAGAAAGGAAATTTTAATCTATCGTATTTCAATAAAGTAACTTAGGAATCAACCCTTATCCTTAGTAAATTGTACAACATTTATAAAAAAACGATTGCAGTTCCATTCTGTGATTAAAAGTTTCAATCACATTAATAGCACATATATATTTTCCTTCTCTAATGATTCATATATTTTATACACATTCATAAAATTTCATTCCAATATTTCTATCATTTCATTGTTTCCACGTTTAAAGATAGAGGGTCTGGAGTCTTCATGTTGGGAATATTTTAGATTCTTATTATTGAAATAATCCATTCTCAGAATCTAATTTCATATTCTTTCTAGACTAATAAGGGGTGAAATTATCTAATTATATGAATCTCTAGGGGAAATTAGTTCTTCTCAAGAGATTGCATGAGGCTGAATTGAAATTTTGTTTGGGATGTTTGAATAAGTGGGCATCAAAATGATGAGACTATCCATTACTACAATTTATCTTCAATGGAATAAGATGGGTATAGTTGTTATTCCTTCATTGAATAAAAATCATTCAACATCAACATTTTTATCAATATTTTGGGATTTATTAAATAATAAAATTGTATTTGAGTTCATAGAATCATCTCATTTTGTAGGCTCAAATATGAATTTCCAGTTTCAATTTTTATTGACTAATATTCTAGGATCATGTGGCATATTTAAATTCAATCTCCAAGCCTCACTAGAAATGTCAAATTCTGATGAATTTATCAAAAATATTCACTAGGATTGGGATTGTTACAATTGAACCCATTTCATGCATGAATATTTATTAAACAATTAATCAGGGAACCAATATCTCATTAAATTTTAATGCATAAGGTGTCATGTTATGTTGAATGAAATGTAGTTGGAAGGTTTGAACCTGATGGAATGGCCACTTGGGATGGTACAACAGGATGAGATGTTGATGAGCAGGAGAGGGTGTAGTTGATGCTTGTGGTAGCATGAGGACGAACAAGGAGGATATTATGATTGAATTCATGTCTTTATATACTATTTGATGGGTGGAGGTGTAGTAGCTTAATCCCACCACACATTTAGTCTAACCCTTTGAAAAATTTATTAATTACAGTCGGTTAACTGACTATTGAATATCACCTTACAGTTTCTTGCTACCATTATGTTGCCAGTTGTGCATGGTTTCTTGGTATCCTATAATTTCAGTTGGTTAAATTTCTTCATGTGGACTATCTGGGATTCTAACGTGTGGTAGGTAGATTCAATTTTGGGGAGTTAGTGTGGTAGAGGGATTTTTTGAGAGGGGAACTGTTGGTGGTAATTAGTACATGTAACTGCTTGAATGAAAACCCCTTTGGAGTGTGGAAACGTTATCATTTTCTGAATCTTCACACATGGTGAGTCCATGCATGGTCGATCATGAAACAGACCTTCACTATTTTTTCACTTTGTCCAATAAAATTTAAACTGAATTCAATGTAATATTAATATATATTTTTTCAATTAAAATATTTATTTTCATTGTTTCCCAAAATTAAAGAAGATAGTGAAAACAATGTTCAAATATATTTTTCTAAATAATTCTAAATTTAAAAAATATGACAATAATGGATATATTACCCACAATTCAAATGATTTATCGGGCTAATTTATAATAATAATAAGTTATAAATCTAGATAATTTGGATCATATCACCCCCATGATTTGTTTATTTAACTCCAAATAAATATAATGAATTCCATTTTTAAGAAATAACTGTCTTACCTTGTCCTATGTAAACTAGCCAGAGAATATGAAAATCAGATGTACACACATTGTTCGAATTATCATTCACCATCTATCAATTTAATTAAAATTCTTGATTTTTTAGCATATGTTCTAGTTTCCTATTGAAAATAAGAAATATCCAAGTGGAGTTTTTTTAATGTGAAACTATCCTAAATTTATCCCCTCAAAGGATCCCCTCCATAGTGTTTTTCACATTTCTATGATATTTTCTAATTAACATTTATATATAACATATGACCCTTGTTCATAACCTTTTAGAACCCCTCATATCTATACATCCCCATTGTCAATTATCATATAAAGAATTTTTCCAAACAATATTTTTTGTAATGAAATTATTGATTGAGTGAATCTAAACCTTAAACTAAACCATCCTTAGATAGATGGTATCCCCCATGAATAAATATAATAGTCATGTAATAAATAAAATACAAGGGTAGTTGTCTCTTATGTAACTATAAATTTTATTTGACGTATAACGCACACATATTTTCTTTTTATGAATTATAAAGACTTCTATATTACGTCAATTTTTTTTTATTTCTCCATTTCATATGAGCTATCTGATTTCATTTTAGTGACACTCATTATAGTTATAATCGTTCACCATAGAAGGGGTACATAGGTTGGAGATAAGTATTCTTGTTCTCTCAATATATAATTTTTATTCTAGTAAGTTTTTATTCATTTATACCATCATTACTAGTTCCAATGAATAGAGTATCTATAAAATAATAGATAAAAATCACTCAGAAATCATTTAAGTCACCAAAGTTTAGCACTAATTAACCCATGACATTTTAGTATGATATGTTTTACAAAGGTAGACAACATTCAGTTCAATTTTTCCTATCCTAAAATGATAGTTGAATGTTTAAAAATAAATACTAAAGTACTTTTAAATCTTATTTATAGATATATAAAAAATATTTCGCCTCCCTTTGATTTATTTTATTTAAAATCGGATACATCATGAAAATTTCAAGGAAAAATAGAAAAATGTATTTAATCCATGAGTTACTTGTCCCTATCCACCATACATATCATTGTCATAAATCTAGATAATGTCAATTTGATTTTTTCAAGAAAATTAATATTCAATGTGTATAGAGTAAGTATCTAGATCAATATTAGTGAAAGAGAAAACCTGGATTTTTACTTGATTTATTGAAAAAATGAGGAGTTTGGACTCCTCTATTAGTTCTTTCAAGAAATCATAATATAAATTCTTGAATTGTTTTCCATTTACCATAAATGGGTAATTTTAATCATCACCCATTATTTCAAATGAACTATATGGGATATTTTTAGTCACTATATAAGGTCTAGTCCACTTGGAATGAATTTTACCATGCATGAGATTCATTCGTGAAGATAACTACAACACTTTTCTACCCATTTCAAATATTATTATATAAATATATTTTCCATGTAAAATATTATAAATATCATTATATAGTATTGAATTCTTATAACCTTCCCTTATCATCATCTATAGCTTCCCTTGTTCTCCTCCTTTTCCAAATTCTTTGTTTACATTATTTATAACATATTACTACATGTGTTGAAACTAATCAATAAAATGAAAATTATTTATGTAAACTATTATATATAAGCATGTACCAAAAGGTGTTTTATTGTTCAATTGTTTTACCCATAATGCATCCTATAGCTTCTATTTCTAGTCTTTTCAGGTGGGATATATTTTCATCCATAGCATCCTCTTAATATCTATATTGAACACCCTTACATAACCATTTCTATGTAGGTGTCATGAAGTTGAGGTCTAATGGGGAACTCCAAATATCATCATCAGGGATTCTCTATTCTTTTTGAATAAGTGGGCTCCTTGGTCATTGATTATTTCTCATGGAACTCAAAGTCCATAAAAATGATAATTTTTATAAATTAAACAACAACCTTGTAATCATCGGTTTTGGTGGCTTTTCCTTCAATACACATAGAAACATTGTCCACTCAAATTAATATTTAATAGAAACAAAATGAAAAAAGAAAATTACCAACAAAATATAATCCCCATACATCAAATATTTCACAAATCAATTGTTAGGGTTGATGGTGGTATTTCATGAATTTCATAAACTCCACCAGTGATTTGATAGTTTGGGTATACATTATCGAATTTGTGTGAATATTTCAAAAATAAGGGATAAAATAATCTATCTTCTATCACATTTTTAACAACTCACTAAAGTCCAAAATTTCCTCCATATGCATGTGTATGACCAAATTTAATAACGTATTTAATCTCTTACCTAGTGATGCATCACTTAATTACTTTTTTATTAAAAACATGGAATATATAATGATCTCTCCACAAATAAAATCATGGCTCATATTTCAATATATAGGTTTTATTTTTAATAAATATTTCGTACCATTTTTATGACTATAAATGTTATAAAATCATGAAACCAGGGTGGTTGGGTGACATTGTCAAGTTTTTTCTCCAAGGAAGGAGTCATCTACATCGGTTTCGGTAGGCGGTTAAACCATAAGATTGTGGAATAATATAATAATGTGATCTACAAACATATTTTCACATCTGATATTGTCCATAATATCCATGATGAATTCTTATAAAAGTAATTCCCATCTCACTATTTATGGATTTTCATAAGTTTTCAGAATAAAATTTCCTATTACTGTATGATTTGAATAGAAAATCACATTACATCCTAACAGGTAATATTATATTTAATTAAACCTAAATTGATGAAAAATCATTTAAAAGTATAGTGTAATTTGTTATTGTGATTTATATGGACTATAAAGTGTAGGATATCAACTGTGGGAATCCATCAATTTTCTGGAAAAGCACAACTCATACAACATTGTTGGAGCATCACACAGTATCTTGAAAGGTTGATTCTAATTAGGATAGAATATTATAATAAAAATGATTAGTATTTAATTAATTTCATAAAAATAAATCATAAAAGAATAATAAAATAAAAATTCAATATATTTCATAGCAGGTTAGTTAAGGTCCAAAAAATATTTCTAAAGGCCCCAATATTCCATCTTCAAAAAATAAAATAACATAATAATCAGATATGTATCATAGTGGTGGTATATGTTATGATAGAAATATTATTATCTTTTACCTTTTCAAATTAAATCAAATTCTTTAAAATTATGCTTCAAATAAAATTTCCTTCCCCCACCATAAAATGACCTTTTTAAAAGTCTTAAAATTATTTTACTCAATGAATTTTCATAAATACTTTTCCAAACTCTGGAAATATTTTATAATAACTTCTATAAATATTAAAATAATATAATAATACCTATAGGAGTATTTTAATAATGTATGAAAAAATACACACCATCAATCATTGAAAGGTATACAGGTAATTGAAAATACTGAAGGGAATCATTCAATGAAAATATGTATTAATGGGACATGTGAATGTGGTATTTTCGTGGCCTTATATAGTTTTTGGGACCAGAAAATACCTAGAAAATACATTAAATAAATTTTACCTAACCTTCTATGATATCCCATTTATAATTTTTTCAATAAAGGGAATGGGTAAGCCGCCCTATCAGGTCACATGGTAAAATATCAAGTAGTTAATGTATACAATCCATGGTTTTTTTATTTATGTGGGAACTAAAATATTATTCTCATTGATATAATTTTTTATATAGTTTTATATTGGATAATTTTAATGGTACATACCCACTAGGATTTTGATATTGGGAATATGATTTTATTTCATTAAATTCATTCTACATTCTTTTTTACAACTTTCAAGATGGTCAGGTTGAGCCTCTATTGGGGAAGTCTCACATGTTTAGATTAACATTCGTACAAAATATTATGTATATAGGTGGTAGGGATAATTCTTGAAATATACACTAATATCTTAAACACTACCCTAATTTATTGACATATAATGGTCAACAATTATTGTTTTTCATTAGGATTCAAATATATTTAGTTTATTATGGGTAGTGTCTCAATTTTTTTCAAGATATCTATAATTTATATCTAATATATGTAGCATTAATTAAAAATTAGGGGGTTTATAATGATGATTTCAACTCAGTTTTATCTATGATAGAAATTTTTTTATTTATTATTCATATATTAGTAACAGTTTTGAGTAAATAATCAAATCAATTTCAATCAACTTCTTAGAACTATTAAATGTATAAAAAATTTCCAATTGATGTTCATTTAAAAAAATATTCACTTGAGAAGTAAAGTGTTTCCAATGATTATCAAAAATGAATTATGTTTTCAAATATATAAATAAATTTTTTAAAAGAATAGGAAAACTCAAAATGGTTCAATGTAAAAATATATATATCCTAATGTGGATATTTCAGTGAATCTATAATTTAAATTATACTATCTACTGTCCAAAACTCATTTAATGCTTCATTTAATTTACATTTTATATTTTCATGATATAAAAAATGAATTTAATACCTATAATAATAGTGTAATAACCATTACCACTTTATTCCTCCATGTTTAAACTATAGATGTAAGAAGGGAAAAAACATTCCCACATACCAAAACATCATCTATAAATACAAATAAATAGGAAGTGGTTCAGTTAAAAATTTATACAACCACTTAGGTGGGGTTTAGATCTTATAAATAAAGGGAAGAATAAATAGACTAAGGAATTATATTATTTCATATTCCAAAATCAAATTATTAATTTGAAAATATGTGTTCTCATATAGTAAAATGGATAGTGAATATACATGGGTATTGGAGTTTTTTAGGTATTTAGAATGTTACATGGGAAGACACATTTATACCTAAATTTAACTTTTCATGTTTCTAATACATTCTATTCATAGTTCAGATGTATTTGATAAATTTTTTATACCATGGGATTTAGAAGATGGCTTCCAGAAAGGGGTTGTTCATCTCCACTCTTCTGAATATATCCACAGTCACATACTGCAGTGATACTTAATATATTTTTTTAGATGATTTTATTCTTGAATTTATGGGGTTTGGGATTGATTTCAATATCCCATATTGTAATTTCCCTTTTCCTTATAAAATGAAAGTGGAACTTTTCTAAGGACATATTCTTCAAGTTCAGTGGGTTATCCACTTATATATTTTGTATTAGATCTAGGTTCTTTAATTTTATATAGTTCCCTATAACTACTCAACAAAATGAACATATAATTTCACTTTTTATATGTTGAATGTTTTCCTCAGAACAAACTTTTCAATTCATTTATGGGATAAATGAACCTTAATTACTATCCTTATTGCTACTTCAATATTGATATGTGGATATTAAGAGTATAGTTCTATGTGATGAGAGACACTACTAGTTGTTTTAATGAGTACACCATGGAATGTTCTTATTTTTTAAATTATTGGTTTCTTAAATAATGATGGTTATAGATCCTTTGGATGGGTGGTGATTGGAATGATGGTTAAAAACGTTGTTGTAATGGTGGTCATTACTGCTTTTGGTACCTAGCTCAAAATTGATGGATAATATATTATCTTAATTTTATATTTCATATTAGGTACTAATTTTAGAGTACCTGAAACATGGAATATCATCTTTCATGAACCAACATGAAATCATCTGTTTAGTTCATTAAAGAGTTTGAAAATTTTGAAGACTCAAGGAAGTGTAACATGTATTATTTTCAGTACCCTTTTCATAGATAGATTTCTCACAATATAGGCCAGTTATTTGATTTTATTTTCATGTAAATGAGTGTTCAAACTTTATTCCTCATTCACTCCTCCTGTACTAGTTCATATATCAAATTGTTTGGAAATTTGGTGGATCCTCCCAATAATTTTTTTGACAACATCATGTGACTTATCATTTTTTTCTCTTTAAATGGAATAATCTAGTAGGTTTAGGGTCTATTCTATGAATCCTAGTTAAATGAATACTAATAAATGATGGTATTAAAAATATTTATGTGGGTAAGAAGTTGTAATCTACTTGAATCTTCACTAGAACTCATAGAGGGTTTCTATTATGGATTCCATAAATCTCTTTCCTTAGCTGGGTACTCCTTCAAGATGAGAAATATTTCTATAGAAAAACCTTTTGTAGCTCATCCCAAGTGGTTAAATCACAATGATATAGGTTTTAAAGCCACTCCATGACCTAAAATTGAATATTGAAAGGGAATTCCATCTTTCTAATTTGATCCTTAGTTAGTACTATACTTCCAAAACCATTTTATATTTCTCTATATTATATTACCTATTTTTTTGGAACGTCCCCTTAAAACAATGAAATTTAAACAATAAACTAATCATTCAAGTAACAAGATCAAAATAATATTAATTATTTTTTTTTGAATCTGGTTTCAATGATGGACCTAACAATATGGTAAAGATACCGTTATCCCCCATAGATTCCACGTGACACACTTGATACCCAATAGATTCCAATGTGAATGATATTCAATGCCTTGTAGATATTCATAGTGGAAGACAATAACAAGACTCACATGACACCCAGTGGAATCAGAGATGTTTGTACATATGATTCTGAGAAAAATGGTTACCAACCTCTTAGAAAGTTCTGGATTACACCCAATATATTGACATTCCATTCAACATGGATATGTATTAAGTATGGTTGGGGCTCTAGGAGGCTTGTTTATCACATTGGTGTTTAGTTTTGGATTATTGTGTTTTATATGAACTTTTTGTTGATTTCTGAAATACCCTTGTTTACATGATCTCATCAGTTACAGATGAATGGTTGGTTTCATAATAAGTTTTATTGCTCACACCCTGTTCATGAATTCTAGATGTTTGTTAAAAAATTATGTTTGGGGATCAGACTAAGGGAAAGGGGCCTGTTGAAGATAGAATAGAAGAGGGTCGTGGAGATTGTGGAAGATCATGATGAACTCTAGAGGACCCAACAATTTATATATTTATATATTTATTTCCAAAAATTTTATACTCTAGATTGGCATTAAACCATGGGATCCCATTATCAATTTATTTTACTACATGAATTCAATAATAAAGTTTCTTCACATTACACATATTATTTATTATATAATCTAATAATTTATTATTTGTGTTATGATATGATACCGAGGTAATAGTCTCCCCACTATTGAAATTTTAACACAATTTCTAGTACCTTTTCATAGGGGGATGCACAAATGAGTTCATTTCACACTCTAGTTCAGACATTGTGTTTCGGGTTGGGGTGTTAAAAATGATACCAGGGAAATTTATCATTTTTTTGGACAATCATCGGAAATGGTAGATTGGAGAGGGCTATGTGGGACTCTAGTAGGGGAGTTTCAATGTTCCAATCTAGAACATGTATAATGAACATCTGAATTACGTTGTATGGGACTACTGCTACTATTTATATGATATTTTTGGTGTATTTATGACTCATGAATTGGAATTTAGTTTCAAATTCCATATATATACCATTTTTATACCACATGTTAGCTCAAAAATTTATTTCTCTATTGTGTACTATATGTTTGGGATAGTTTCTCTATTGTCTGAGATTTCTATTTTACCATGATATTGTGGTATATATCTATCATAATTAGTTAGTAAAACCTGAACATGTAGTTAGGTTTTGTTTTTATATATATGATTGTCACTACTACTTATGGATGGAAAACCTAGGTTAGTTGTAGGAGGGTTATAAATTGGGTTATGTGTCGAATCATAGGAAGTCCATTCAATGACCTCTTATACAAGGTAGCAAATAAAAAATCATGCCTTAATGATTAACTTATTTTCACAGAATATTCTTCCATGTAGATTGATTGTGGAATAGACTAATGTGTATAAGTGTTCTTCATATCATGCTCCCACATAAACTCTAGCTGTTTAGGTGAAATGACAACTTCAGCCAGGATTATTCAATCCAGTTCCTATCCAATGTGGGGGAGTCACCATGACTACGATAAAAAATTCATGATAATTTCAATTCTAACGTCTTATATATTTATATATAACCAGAGACCCTGAAGATGATGAGGACTATATTCAGATTATTGATAGGATCTACGACCTAGTAGAGAGCATGGATGGTCATAAGGTGAAGCTTGAATCCTTTATGAAATAGGGTACAAATAGATGTTGGTGGGTTATTATAATCCATTATGGAAGGGGATAGGGTCTCAAGTTGTTGTTTTTCAAAGAAATATTATATGGGGAGTACTCTCTAAGAATGATGATTTTGGAATAATGACGCGAGTTCTTATTGGTTCATCAGGGAGAAATGACATGGATTTCTTATGTGGCTAGCTTCAAAAAGCCTATTTACAATTCATATCCCATGGATAGGGATGAAGCATAGAAATATAATAATTTTGAAACTATTCTTTAACCATAGTTGATATTACAAGTTAGAAAATCAAATCCAACCACTTATAATTAGCTGAATCTTCTGATGAAAGAAAAGTATCCATAGGAGGATCAAACATCTGATTTTCTCTTATCCTTTATTACAAATGAATGAAACTACTACATCTATATTGAGTGTCACCTATGGTACAAGGAAGTGGAAGGATGGGGATATAATGTTGGGTATTGGTATGTTAGTGGTGTAAGGATTAGCTTATTCAGATCTCTCTAGAAAAGTGCCATAATGTTTCAATTATGGGAAGATCGATCATTACTGTAGAGTCTACATCGCACCACAGAGCCAGTGTAAAGAAAGTGATAAGATGGGGAATCTTTAATTTTTTTTCTCCAAATCTGTAAGTCCATGAATAAATAGTGGGTCTAATAATATTTGTTTATGGAACTAGGGAACCATATGGGGCAATTAGATGCAGGCCCATATAATGAAAAATCAGGTGATTCATGCTTATTTGGGATATGGTAGAATATCATAGTCATTAATTTTTTATGTAATGGATCAAACTCTAGTTGATGGTGGTGATATTACATCTACTATATGAGGTAATATCTTGATCCCCTATACATTATTTACTGACTTTTTTCCTTACCAGTGCTTCCCATTAATTCATTTTGACATGCTTCGTAGATAGACATGACATACATAACAAGTTATCATCTATGTTACATTCCCTTGATACACCATTGGGAATGAATATGTACCATCTTTAGTGATTCCCAATGTTTTCCATAGTCATCTACAGTAATGGAAAAAATGGAACCTTATAATTTTGGATAATATGATCATTGATGTAATTATTGGAATGTATTAGAAAATTATCTTTTGAGATCACATTGATTTATATAGGAGATGGGTTAGTTCACTTTGTTTAAGGGGAAAAAGATTTAGATGATAGCATAGTGTGAACTGGGAGAAGGTAGTGTTGGTTTGGATGTGTGTCTGGTAAGGATTATTGTCTTATAGATGGAAGGATTGACTCATTAAATATTATCAATGACAACACCATTGAAATTTCATCATTCATGGATCTTTATAAGGTATCTTTTCGATGAATTCACAATACTTACTCTTGATAGAGGATTTATTATTGTGATAGTGCTCATGCTAGTTGCCTATCCCATTTCAATACCCCCTTATTGTATAATTCCCGTTAATCTAAGGGATATTATGGTGAATCTTGACGAATTATAGAAAATGGGATTTATTAGGATAAGTGCATCACCATGTGGTCCACTTGTCGTGTTCTACATGATGAAAGATGGAAGTATTTGACTCTTTATTGATTACCATAAGATGAAATTTGTGAAAATGATGAAACAATTATCTCGTTCCAATGATAAATGATTTCATAAATTAGTTATGGTGTTCATGATGGCTCTACAAGGTTGAAATTCTTTCTGGTTATCCCTATCTATGGGTTAGAGGGTAGGGAATCCTAAAGAAAAAATTTTATTGATGGTATGGGTTATACATGTATTTGGTGATACACTTTGGAATGAAGAATGTGTCAAAGATGTTACATACTCTCATGACCAAGATATTATAACATTACATTGGATTCTTCATCAAGGTGTTCATTGAAAACGTCCTTATCTTATCACCGACACTAGAGAATCATTTGGGTCATCTTGAGATAGCCTTGAGTATGCTTTAAACGCATCATCTTTATGCCAAGATGTCAAAGTTCACCTTCTATATATAAGAGGTTGTATTTATTGGGGAATATAGCATTAGACGTTTGTATATCCATAGTTCTAGAGAATGTGGAGGTAGTGATACCATGTATTCACCCCCAAATAATGATTGAGATAAATACCTTTCATGGCATAGTAGGATATTACCAAAAAAATTCATGGACATCTCCTTCAATTACCCCTAATGACTGCATTGAAAAATAAGGCTCTGAAGTTATGGTGGATTATAAAGTGTGAATAATGAATACATTAGATGAAAAAGACGTAGAATATATCTCATGTTCAAATACTTATTATATCATAATCAGATATACAATATACTATAGTGCATAATAAATTAGTTTTGGATTGGTATTGATACAAAGAGAGCAAGTAGTATCTTATGGGTCACAAAAAATTTGATTCCATTAGAGAATCTACCCTACACACAAAATTTAGTTTTCATCCGTGGTTCATGATATAATGTGTTGGTGGAACTATATCTTTGACGAGATTTTTGTTGTCTACACAAACCACAAGATCATCTCCTTCGTATTTTCATATGGGGAACTGAATCTAAGGTTGAGGTGTTGAGGGGATTATCAATAGATGTTTGACCATGAGATTAAATATTCACATAGAAAAGGTAACATCATTGAGGAATATCTATGTAATATGATGCCTATTGATAATGATCAAGGTGAGTATCCATTAGAGGAGCAGTGAAGCTTGATGATATTTTTGGATAATTGTAGACGGATGATTCTGAGGATCATTGATAAATTAGTTATAATACATTTGTGGTCACATATTTTATATTATATTGGGAAATTTATAAATAGAACCCTTGTCCAATGTGTGTTCTAATATAAGAACAACTAGCTAGAGATGACCCAATACCTGTGTGCTCATTAGGTGGTGATGATTTGATCCTTATACATAGGAGAGTAGTAGTCATTGATTACATGAGAGAGATGTTAATGGTGACTTATATACCACCAGAAAGGTGGTACATCTAGGTTTTATAAACATTTACCGTGACTTTAAAATATATTTATTTTGGCCTGGAATGAATAAAGAGATTGCTGGTTTTGTTTCCCAATGCCTTAACTGCCAGATGGTAGGGGTCAAGAATCAATACCTTGCAGGTTTTCTCCATCCACATCCAACACCCTTATAAATGTCAGAGTACTTCATGAAGGACTTTTTGATGGGGTTACCCAGGACCCCAAGGATTCATTCAACGATCTATGTGATTGAAGATTGGATGATGAAGGTTGCTCACATAGTACTAATATGAGAGACTCACTTAGTGGACGAGCTGTTAAAGATGTGTTTCCATGAGATAATATTCATAGATGGATTTCTTGGGATCATTGTTTATGAAATAGATGTATGAATCATGTCTAATTCATTCCATGACTTATAGAAATTAAATGTGACTCAACTAAGTTTGAGCATAACGTACCACCCCCAAACAAATGAACAATCAGAGAAAATGATTCACATAGTAGAGGATATTATATGAGCTTATAATATAGAATTATATGTATCTTGATATGATCAGTTTGATATTTTTTAGCTCATATTAAAAAAATACATGGTTACGAATCATATGTCACCTTATAATTCTCTATTTAGGAGGCAATATCATTCACAACTCTATTCGAATACGATAGAAGAGGCAGTGACTGTGGGGCCGAGTTTTTTTATGTGTCCTCTAAGAGAGTGAAAATATGTTAGACACTATTTATCACCGCTAATAATAAGAATAGATCAGATGCGCAATGTAGGGGGATACCTTTGGATTTTTCTATGGGAGATTGAATTTTCTTGAGAATGACTCCTCAATATAGATAAAAACATATATGGAATAAAAGAAAATTTTCACACCCTGAACCTTGATATTATTTTATTTTAATTATTTTTTACCTTGAATTATTTTTTTTCCATGGTCCAGGGTGTGTCCTAGATGAGGTTTTTGGACTTTTGATAAAAACCTTGCATTTTGGGTGACATCGCTGGATGCACGGGCGAAGCGCGATGCCGCATGATTTCGCCCTTGCAACTACGTGGTGTTTCTGTTATTTTTATTATTATTAAAATGAAATGAATCCAATTATTATTTTTTATTTTATTTTATTATTAATGGTTATTATTATTATTAAGATTATTATTATTATTAGTTTAGTATTATAGTTTTTTTAATTATTTACTTTATATTTTATTTTATATTTATCTTTTTCTTTCACCTTTCATCTCATTTTTTTGTTATTTCTCCTCCTTTATACTCTCTTCCACGTTGTTTTTCCCACACCTTCCTCTTCTCTCCTGTGCGACCCAACGCATCCTCCTTACTCCTTCAGCATAACAGCATCTCTTAGCCGCCCTCTCCTTATTCTGCACTTAAAAGCGGCCTCTCCCCTCATGCTTTCCTGCTACTGCCCGTTGACCAGCTGAAGCACCCGACCCCACTAGCCTCCTCTACTGTGATGCCCCAGGTTTTATGAATAGGTCCAAGTGAACAATTTTATTCTTTTTAATGATGTCTCTTGTTTTTTTATTTTGTGCTTTGTGTGCGGATAAACAATTCTAAAGGAAACAAAACAAGAAGAATAGGGTAAAATGGTATATATTTAAAAGTTACATTGCAAAAAGACCCATCTAATTGAATGTACCGTGCACAAGACCTAACACAGCCACAACAAGACTACTGAGAATCACAACACAGGTAACCGGATTGTCGTCGTCTTCAGGGTCCATCCGTGTGAAAAATATAATAGCCAGAACTTCCACGCACACACTCAGCACCAGTGGTATGAGGAAAGCCATCCGCCTAGGGTTCGGTATTTTAAAAATGTAAAACACCCAACCCCTTGTTTTTATAATGGACCTCTAAGGGAATTTGACCGTTATATGACCGTTGGGTTTCAATGGATAAAGTGCATATTTTTATAAACATTTGATCTTTATAACGCTTTTATAATATTATGGTATTTCAATAATTTAATATGTAAAAAAATTATTAGAATTATATATTCGAGTATTAAAATAAAAATATTATTCTTGAAAATCAATCCATTTTGATTTTTTTTTCAAAATCATGATGATATTTATATGATGGAAAACATTTTATTTTAAAATGTGTCGAACATGGTATCTATAAAAATTGAAAAAAATTATCTTATTGGATATCTAAAATAATGTGTTTTGAATTAGTGAAAAACTATGGGTCTTTTAAAAATAATTTTATAAATCAACAAGTGACATATGTTATAAATTTTATTTTAATGGTTATATGATCCTAGTAGTTATAAATGTTTTATATAAAATATTTATCTTATAAAAATTATTTATATCAAATAGTATCGTTTTTTTTTCTTTTTTCCTTACATAAACTAATTGGGATTCTCGAATCTGAAATTTATGGGTTAAACGTGCTTATTAAATTTTATACAAATTAAAATTATAACATCCCGGTTTAATTTTGATTATTTTTTTTAAAAAAATTCTATGTAATTTTAAAATGTATTAAACCTTGTTTTTTTATCACGCAGGCCTCCTGCGGTTAATCCAGACCCGCACGGTCCTCCCGCGTCCGTTTTCACCAAAACAAATCCTTGCCGTTGATGTTTTCAAAACGCTCAATTCATCTCTTCCGCTTGAACTCTCAATGTTGGATCACGACCGTCGTTTTTTTTCTTTCTCCGCAAACTCATTGACTTCTACCTCGCGACGGGGTCCTGCAAACCAGAACTGGTTTGCCCGAGATGCCACCCTATCCACTATTTAGTTTGACCTTGCGCACCCACCTCCCTAGGATGTCGTAGGCTCGGCTAAACCCCCCGGATCGTTTTCCTTTATGAACAATGAAACCTCTGTGTAAGAGGGGACCTCCGGAGCCAACCCGCACCGCCGCGACACCTTCCTCACCATCGCCTCACCACCACACGAACAACCTTCAGTTCCGCACCATGCTCCCCATGCACGACCACATCAGTGCTGGCACTACGCCGCTGGACACCACAGTGTTACCTTGCAGCGTCTCCAAGTGGCCGCGACCTCACCGGACCACCTCCAGCCACCCAGCAAGCCTCCCTCTGTAGCGAAGCTTCTTCTTTAAGCTGTAAGGGTGCCATTTTCATGAGTTTTATTAGAAACATACCCATTCTCCTCGGTTCATATATATATATACATTCAATATATATATATGGATTATTATATTTAGGTATTTACTTCCCATGCAATCCACTCTATGAAAACATAGGGCTTCGAAGGGGGTTTTCCTTCGTGTTTACTAACATAGGGGATACCCCACCTCTTTATAATTTCAAAACCCAATACACACACTTCCTATACTCGGGTATAATATATGTATATACATATATAAAATTATATATATTTGGTATAGGCACCGTGACTCTCCTCTTTTGAAGAGTTGGTGTGTGGTTTAGAAAAGGGTATCTTTTTTTCCCTTCCTAAAAAGATTTAAGTGTTTTTTTCCATTGAGTTTTGTATATATAAACCATTTGATAGTATATATACATATATATATAATTTTATATATATTTAGGAATACCCCCTTGACCTCTTCCGGTTTAATGGATGCCAAGGAGATTATTTATTATTATTATTTAATTATGTATTTATATGCGGGTAGTTATGATGTTTTTTTCTCATAATCAAAACCATTACATAACTTATATCTATGTATTTATAGGTGTTTAATCATACATACATATATATATATAGGTAACCATACAAAATATATTTCTAATATTTCAATATAATTCAGTATTTTATATTAGGAATTATACTTTTGGAAATGGTTCTTTTAAAAAAAATTAAATTCCTAACAAGTATGATCTTTATGTAAGACTTAGAGATATAACTATATTTTTATATAAGGTTATGTATTGGAATGGAAATTAGTGTTGATTATTAAGAGATGAATACTTATCTCTGAATAATATTATGGATGCGAACCTGGTCTTTGGTTTAAGTACAACTATGTTATAGTTAAAAACAATGTTTTTATCTTTTTACTTGTTTGTAGTTTCATGAACATTTAAATCCCATAAGGTTTTGTTTTTTTAACTGAATAAATGTTATATTTTTAGAGGCTTTTTGATTTTAAGTGAACCATGTTTAATAAATGAGAAAACCTATATATATATACTTTGTGTACATAAATCCCTATGTATGTATGTGTTTTTTTTAAGATTAATATATAAAACCCTAGTTTCAAGAAATGATTATTGATATTTTTATGCATGTATGATTTTAGTGCTTGCCTATGTTGTTTATGTTTTTATGTATAAGAGTACACCAATGAACTTGACCAATGTCACCATTGAAATGATTTTTGTTCATTTTAAAAAGGATATGCTTATGCCTTGTTAAAACTTGTATTAAAATGATAGGGATTTGAGGGTTATGTTATTTTGTAGAAATCCTCTATTATCATTACACCAAACTTGCTGCAGTGATTACTATTGATCAGAGTTTTACTGTAAAATCTATGACTTGTAAAGAATAATAATTAATACCAAGTATTTTATTTGAAGTATTTTATTTCCAAGTATTTGAATTTTAAAGATTGAAAGTGTTTATTATTTTTATACCAAGCATGCCGCAGTGATTATTAGTGGATAGAGATTTGTTTCAAGTACAATGACCTGTGGAGAACAATAATTTATGTCAAGTATTTTCTTTATTTAGTTATTTTCAATGTGCTGAATATTTTAGAGACTCATCATTTAATACCCCTTGTACCAAAATCTCATACATTCATCATTTTATGTGCTTAAATAATTGTTCTACGCACATAGTATGCTAACTGAACCATGCCTGATTTTATTCCATATTTTCAATTTTATCTATTGTATCATGTATTTGTAAACGAATTATATAATTGTTACCTTCTTCATATTATTCATGCATATGACTCAATATGATAATGAACTAATAACTAGATTACCCAAAGTGGTATAGGACACCTTGGGTAATGAGAAATGAAAATGGTATTAACCAAAGTGGTATGGGACACCTTGGGTAATATGAAATGAAAATTAAATATTCAAAGTGGTATGGGACACCTTGAATATCTGACCTTATCACCATGTGGGAAATGTATGGGAATAACCGGAATGGGGTCCTGTAAAAAGAAAACCCTCAATGTTGGGGACTGGTTAAAGTAAGCCCTCGGGGTTGGAGACCTGTAAAAGTAAGCTCCTCGATGCATCGATAGTTCTTGAGACAGTCAGTTTGGGTTATTACCCCTAGGTCATGGCACAATTCCTTGACACAGAGACCATGATTCCTTCAGAATACATTTCTTAGTATATGACCAACCAAGTGATTACTCCGATTAGAGGAATATCCATGGTTATATAACCTTACCTATGAGTATCAGATTTAAAGAAAGAAACACAAGACATATGGTATGGCAATGTTGATGCATGTCCAGTTTCTTTTCCAGAATTTCTTTACAAATGTTGTATTAAAATTAACATGTCATGATGTGCATCTTTTTGTGCAGATAATTCCCTTGTGCGCGACACTGATGATGTTTACACTTTTTTGTTCATGCAAACCTTTCTTGTTTATGGAAACTTTATTTAGTATAACCCATGCCTTTTTATTATCATGCTTATCTTGAATATTTAGTGGGTTTCAGCTAAGCGTTCTAGTGTATAAGTATAAAGTGCTTTAACTGTGTTACATCGACGTTTATTTTGTCTTGATGTTTTTCCTTTAAGAAATCATTTTAAGTATGGAAAAGTATTTTTTCAAAGTAGTTTTCAAAATCTGTATTTATGTATTTTCAAAATCCCCTTACTGAGTATTTCAATGCTCACCCTACGTTTTTTAGGAATTTTTTTCAGGTTGATAATGTCTTTCCATGTTTTGGTTTTTTGTTCTTAGCTCAAAAATAAAGAAGAAAAGTTGTTGTCTCTGATTCTATAGGATCTAAACCAAAAAGTTCCTCATGGTGTGTTATGATGTGTAACTTATTTGTTTCTTTTGTATGAAATAAATTACACACCATAATCTGTAGCACCGGCTCTAGGCTACTGGGGTCGGGGCGTCACAGTTGGTATCAGAGGAATGGTTTAGGCTACCCTGGAAAATTAGTACAACAGAAAAACATTAATAATATTTTACTAAGTAGGGTTTGTTCTTAAACTTCTCAGATGGAAACACATCAAACCACGCCTAGAATCTTGACTCTCCCTACAAATATCATAGAGACTATTGAAGAAAAATCCATCTCAACATGTTACCAACCTTTTTTTAACTTACGACTCACGGGAAAAACCCTCTATGAAATATCAAAATGCTTGAATGTCATTCGAACCTTCTGAGGGTCGGAAGTGGTGAATAACCAAATGGCCAATGCACTGTTAGTGCATTATAATAAGAATTGGAAGTACTATGAGGGACTCTTTCTTTGTTTCACCATGAATAATAAATGGTTGGCCTTCACGGCCTTCAGAGAAGCTGAAAAGGAGTTGAATTTTCGCCCATTCTTTATGTACCAAATCCTGTGTTTCAACATGCTTGGGGAGATCTGCAATTTTGGGTCTTTCATAGAATCCTTCAGATATGAAGTGGTTCTAGAGATCTTTAGGAACCAAATCCAAGAGGATGTCGCAAAGCTTGATGTCACTCGTGCCCATCTCTGGAAAACCAGCTGTATCAAACAGGAGCTTGGTTTCAACCACTGTCCACTTTTACAAAAATGTATTTGGTAATAGGAGACCCACAAGCTTTGTAATGCCCTGGGGATAGAGTTGAATAATAATTTCTTCCATGGACAGTGGAGGTAGAGGGACATCACTAAGTGTGCCAGGGAAGCCACGTGAATAAGTCAGGGTATGTACACCGATCGAATTGCGAGGAAGCAATTCGTTTAAGTGGGGGACAATGTGATGCACCAGATTTTATAAATAGGTCCAAGTGAACAATGTTATTCTTTTTAATGATGTCTCTTGTTTTATTTTATTCAGTGCTTTGTGTGCTGATAAAGAATTCTAAAGGAAACAAAACAAGAAGAATACGATAAACTTGTATATATTTAAATGATACATTGCAACAAGACCCATCTAATTGAAAGTACCGTGCACAAGAACTAACACGGCCACAACAAGACCACAGAGAATCACAACACGGGTAATAGGATAGTCTTCGTCTTTAGGGTCCATCAGTGTGAAAAATATAATAGCCAGAACCACCGCGCACGCACTCAGCACCAGTGGTATGAGGAGAGCCATCTTCCAAGGGTCAGGTGTTTTTAAAATGTAAAACACCATACCCATTGTTTTTATAAAGGACCTCTAAGGGAATTTGACCATTATATGACCATTGGGTTTCAATGGATAAGGTTCATATTTTTATAAAAATTTGGTATTTATAACGCTTTTATAATCTTATGGTTTTTCAATATTTAAATATATTAAAAAAAGTATAAGAATTATAACTTTGAGTATTAAAATAAAAATATTATTCTTGAAAATGAATCTATTTTGATTTTTTTTTCAAAATCATGATGATATTTATATGGTGGAAAACATAGTATTTTAAAATGTGTCGAACGGGGTATCTGTAATAATTGAAAAAATTGTTTCTTATTGGATCTCAAAAACAATTTGTTTTGAATTAGAGAAAAACTACGGGTATTTTAAAAATAAATTTATAAATCAACAAGTGAAGTATGTTATAAATTGGATTTTAATGTTTATAAGATCCTAGTAGTTATAAATGTTTAGTATAAAATATATATTTTTTAAAAATAAATTTTTTCAAATAGTATCGTTGTTTTATTTTTCCTTACATTAACAAATAAGCATTCTAGGATTTGAAATTTATGGTTTAAAATAGCTTATTAAATTTTATAAAATTAAAATTATAACTTCCCTGTTTAATGTTGTTTCTTTTATTAAAAAAATGCAAAGTAATTTTAAAATGTCTTAAACCTTGTTTTTTTATCACACAGGCCTCCTGCGGTTAATCCTTACCCCACACGGTCCTCCCCCTTCCGTTTTCACCAAGAAAAATCATGGTCGTTGATGTTTTTAAAACACTCAATTCATCTCATCTGTCTGATCTCTCTATGTCGGATCTCGACCGTCATTTTTTTCCTTTCTCCGCAAACTCGTCGTCTTCAACCTCGCGACGGGGTCCCGCGAACCAGAACTAGTTTTCCCGAGACGCCACCCTCTCCACTGTTTAGTTTGACCTTGCGCACCCGCCTCTATAGGATGCCGTAGGCTCGGCCAAACCCCCTGGATCATTTTCTTTTAAGAACAACGAAACCTATTTGTAAGAGGGGACCTTCAGTGCCAACCCGCACCGCCGCGACACCTTCCTCGCCGTCGCCTCGCCACCACACGAACCACCTTCAGTTCCGCACCACGCTCCCTATGCACGACCACACAAGTTACAGCGCTACGCCGCTGGACACCACACTATTACCTTGCAGTGTCTCCGGGTGGCCGCGACCTCACCGGACCACCTCCAGCCACCCATCAAGCCTCCCACTGCGGCGAAGCTTCTTCCTTAAGCTGTAAGGGTTCCATGTTCATGTGTTTTTTAGAAACATACCCATGCTCCTTGGTACATATATATATATATACATGCAATATATATATATATATACAGATTATTATATTTAGGTATTTACTTCCCATGCAATCCACTCTAAGCAAACAGAGGGATTCGAAGGGGGTTTTCCTTCATGTTTACAAACATAGGGGATACCCCACCTCTATATAATTTCATAACCCAATACACACACTTCCTATACTCGGGTATACGATATTTATATATATATAGACTTAT
Organism: Viscum album; assembly: GCA_963277665.1. NCBI lineage: Eukaryota > Viridiplantae > Streptophyta > Magnoliopsida > Santalales > Viscaceae > Viscum > Viscum album. The sequence continues at coordinate 921,475,649 of OY728132.1, forward strand.
ATATATTCGGTATAGGCACTGTGACTCTCCTCTTTTGAAGAATTGGTGTGTGGTTTAGAAAAGGGTATCTTTTTTTTCTCTTTCTAAAAATATTTTAGTGTTTTCTTTCCTTTGATTTTTCTATATATAACCCACTTGATAGTATATATACATATATATATATATATATATATATAATTTTATATATATTTAGGTATACCCCCTTGACCTCTTCTAGTTTAAGGGATTCCAAGGATATTGTTTATTATTATTATTTAATTAAGTATTTATTTGCGGGTTGTTATGATTTTTTTTCTCTTATGAAAAACCATTACATGACATATATCTATGTATTTTTAGGTGTTTAATCATACACACATATATATAGGTAACCATACAAAATTTATTTCTAATATTTCCATATAATTCAGTATTTTATATTAGGAATTATACATTTGGAATTAATTCTTTTTTTAAAAAAAAAATTTCCTTACAAGTATGCTCTTTATGTAAGCCTTATAGATATAACTATGTATTTATATATGGTTATGTATTGGAATGGAAATCAGTTTTGATTATAAAGAGTTGAATAGTTATCTCTGAAGAACATTTTCGATGCGAACTTGGTCTTTGGTTTAAGTACAATTATTGAATAGTTATAAATAATGTTTTTATATGTTTACTTGTTTATAGTTTCATGAAAATTTAAATCCCATAAGGTTATGTTTTTTTAAACGGAATAAATGTTATATTGTTAGAGGTTTTCAGATTTTAAGTGAACCATGTTTAATTTATGCGATAACCTATATATATATATATATAAATTGTGTATATATATACCTATGTATGTATGTGTTTTTTTAATATTAATATATGAAACCCTATTTTCAAGAAATGGTTATTGATATTTTTATGCATGTAGGATTTTAGTGCTTGCCTATGCTATTTTATGTTTTTATGTCTAAGAGTTCACCAATGAACATGACCAATATCGCCCTTGAAATGATTTGTGTTATTTTTAAAAAGGATATGCTTATGCCTGTTTAAATATTGCATTAAAAGAATATGGATTTAAGGGTTATGTTAATTTGTAGAAATACTCTATTATCTTTATACCAAAATCGCTGCAGTGATTACTAGTGATCAGAGTTTTACTGTAAATTCTATGACTTGTAAAGAATAATAATTAATGCCAAGTATTTTATTTGAAGTAGTTTATTTCCAAGTATTTTAATTTTAAAGATTGCAATGTTTATTATTTTTATACCAAGCATGCCGTAGTGATTATTAGTGGATAGAGATTTGTTGCAAGTACAATGACATGTGAAGAACAATAATTAATGCCATGTATTTTCTTTGTGTAGTTCTCTTCCATGTGCTGGATATTTTAGAGACTCATCATTTAATACCCCTTGTACAAAAATATGATACATTCATCATTTTATGTTCTTAAATCTTTTTTCTACACACATAGTATGCTTACTGAACCATGCATGATTTTTTTCCATATTTTTAATTTTATCTGTCGTATGATGTATTTGTAAACCAATCATATAATTGTTACCTTATTTATATTATTCATGCATATGACTCAACATGATAATGAACTAAGAACTAGATTACCCAAAGTGGTATGGGACACCTTGGGTAATGAGAAATGAAAATGGTATTACCCAAAGTGGTATGGGACACCTTGGGTAATATGAAATGAAAATTAAATATTCAAAGTGGTATAGGACACCTTGAATATCTAACCTTATCACAATGTGGGAAATGTATGGGACTACCTGGAATGGGGTCTGGTAAAAAGAAAAACCTCCAGGTTGGGGACTGGTTAAAGTAATCCCTCCGGGTTGGAGACCTGTAAAAGTAAGCTCCTCGATGCATCGATAGTTCTTGAGACAGTCAGTTTGGGTTATTACCCATAGGTCATGGCACAAGGCCTTGACACAGAGACGATGAGTCCTTCAGCATACATTTCTTAGTTTATGACCAACCAAGTGATTACTCCGACTAGGGGAATATCCTTGTTTATAGAACCATACCGATGAGTATCAGATTTAAAGAAAGAAACACAAGACATATGATATGGCAATGTTGATGCATGACCATTTTCTTTTCCAGAATTTCATTCCAAATGTTGTATTACAATTATCATGTCATGATGTGCATATTTTTGTGCAGATAATGCGCTTGTGCGCGACACTGATGATTTTTACACTTATTTGTTCATGCACACCTTTCTTGTTTATGGAAACATTACTTAGTATAACCCATGCCTTTTTATTAGCATGCTTATCTTGACTATTTAGTGGGTTTCAGCTAAGTGTTCTAGTGTATAAGTATGAAGTGCTTTAACTGTGTTACATCGACTTTTATTTTTTCTTGAAGTTTTTCCTTTAAGAAAACATTTTAAGTATGGAAATTATTTTTTCAAAGTAGTTTTCAAAATATGTATTTTAGTATTTTCAAAAACACCTAACTGATTATTACAATGCTCACCCAACGCTTTTTATGAATTTTTTTTTCTTGTTGATAAAGTCTTTCCAAGTCTTGGATTTTTGTACGTAGCTCAAGAATAAAGAAGCAAAGCTATTGTCTCTGATTCACTATGATCTAAAGTAGAAAGTTCCTCCTGCTGTGTTACGATGTTTAACTTATTTATTTCTTTTGTATGAAATAAATTACACACCATAATCCTTAGCACCGGCTCTGGGCTACCGGGGTCGGGGCGTCATATCTTCCCCCTTCTCAGTGTGCGTAGCCAGTAGCCTGCGTGAAAGCCCTGACATTCTACTCCTGCAGCCCGCAGCTCCCTGCTGTTGCACCCTCCCCCTCTCCTGTCTGTGCCACCCTAGGCCTTACGCACCAACAACAGTGCCATCCCAGACCTCCCTCCACGTGAACTCCCCAATCTAGCCTTTGCTGTCTGGAGAGACACCCCCTAGTGCAGCCTTTACTGACCGATGTGATGCCCCCAACCCTAGACATGGCATGCTTCCCATCCAGCCTAGCACCCTCTCCTAACAGCGTGCCTGGCCCCCAGTTGAGACCCCCCATGTTCAAGTTTTTCACAGTAGCTGGACGCAACCTCCGGGTGAGACCCCCTTGGCCCTGATCCACTAAGAGGTGAGACCCTCCAGCTTCGATAGACCCGGTCAGCCTTCTTCCTTGCTTGAGTTCACCCCTTACAACACGTACCCCACCGATGCACCCTCTACCAATTTTCACTGCCACTGCCTTGTCGATGTGGCCCAGTTCGACAGCTGCACATGCTGGCTTTACCCCGGCTCGCATCCCCCCATTGTTGTACAACTTTTTGTTTATGATTATTTGGAATTTTGATTTGATATATATATATATATTACCATGGGGAAATTATAGTTTTTCTTAATTAAATATTATTTGTGATGGTTTGATTTTTAGGACCCGCGCGGGGTGTTTCTGAGTGAGCGCCATCGCTGTAGCCGGTTTCCAAGCTTGCGCCGTCGTCGCACCTTTGTCTCAAGGTAGGTCCCCCACTTTAGTCACCGTTAAATTTAGATTTTATTAATTACTTGCTGTTTTTATTAATTATAATAAATGGTAAATGATATAAGATAATTAATTCTTCAGTGATTATTTGGTGTAAAGAGATCCATTTATTTTATACATGACACTCAAAATTATTTATTGATGAATGGACACTCTGTCCTGAATGAATGCCCATTTGTCCTTTAAAAATAATTCATGGAATTTCAAATGTAGTTTTGGTTTAAATGATAAATGATTTATTTTGAAGCGTGAACGAGTGTTTTGGGTTTTCTTTAGAATTGAGGTTTTTATTTTAAATTTGTGAAGGTCTGTTTGTATCTTTAATAAAAATATATTATTTTGGAAAACGTTCATTGGGTTTACTCAGGGGTGATCATTGGTGTACGTTGATTTAGTGAATTTTGTTTGACATCTATGCTACTTGATTGACTATACTGAGTCACCCCTTTCCCTTTTTATTGATTGTGTTGAAATGGGAACCTGGCATAGTGAGTGAATCTTCTGAGAATGATTACCACACTGGTTTAGATTAAGCATTATCTAGTGTCCCCATTGTAGGGGAATATTGAGTTATTGATTCTATAGGTATTGGTCCCCTCAGTTAAACCATGTAGGGCTATGCCGAGCGTTAGGGTGTTATGGCGTCATCGAGTTAGATCTTCTTTTTATGATGAGTCTCATGTATGGTACGTTCTGGATTTTTCATGATATCTTAGGTTCGACCCATGTTTTCTTTACTGTTTATTTTTATGTGGTGGACGATTGAGATGTCTATTTTGGTTTTTGGCCACATTGCACCACTTTTTCCATTTCCCGTAGTGTGTGTTGTGTGTCGTGTGTGGTTTTCCTTTTGACTAACACTAAAATTCGGATTTCTAATTATTCACTAAAATGTTATTAATTGGAATGCACCTATTCCTTTCAACATTAAAGGTGTTTTTTTAATTATAAACGGAAATGGACCATTACATGTTTTAGAAATTAATGTGAGTGTGGAAACCCATATTTTGTCCATTTTGTTCTAACCAGGAATTAGTAAATATCATTATTTAAATACAGTGCATTGGGAATAGTTTTTTGTGAACACCTACTATGTTTTAATAATCACACCTATAGTGTTTTCCTGTTATTAGTTTTGTTCCAGGTTTGGCTCGAGCTTGCTCGTCGTGGGTGATAGTTGGTTTTGGTCTGGTGAGAGACTCTCAGAGTCAAGTAGTTTTTGGTCGGGACTAGGTTAGTGTGTCTCTGTTGGCCACTCTTTCCTTTTAGTGTCATTTACATACTTTGTGTTTTACTTCATTCCACAGCTTATTTATTTTCATTGGGAGAAATCATTCCCACATACTCTCTATTGATGCCCTGGCACTTATCGTCACCCTTGGAGGATCCGAAACGCCTCTCGGGTCATGTCGCAGATCGACTCGAGTGACCGGTTTAGGGTCAACCCGGGTTGATTCGTGACAAAATTGTATCAGAGTAGCTTAACTCTTAGTGACCTCGCTTTTTCAGAATGCCCTTTGTTATTTGGGATGTCAAGGTAGATGTATTAGGATTTTTGGGACTCTAGGGCTAGGTATGGGAAGAGCGTTGCGAAATCATGCTCGTTCTTGTCCTCGGGTATCCATGGGATGTCTGGTTTAATTATTTTTCATTGGGTTTTTATGGGACATTTCATTATTGGGATACAACAAAGAGAGTCAGGCTAGTATTCCTCCTAGCCGAACAGCCTGACAAGCCATGCGGATCTAGGGGGTGGTCCATATAGACTTTTTTCAGTGAATTGTTTGGAATATGGGCTCCAACCATATGGTCAAGTCACTCAAGGACACGAGTACCCTGTTGATTTGTTTTGGGTTTAATCCGAATTATGAGAGTGGTTTGAATCAAGGATAGTTGGTTTTGAAAACAATGATTTGTTTTTGAAAAAAAAAATGAATTTGTTTTGTTTTGGACATGGTGTTCCTAGGTGTGCCCACATGAATAGTTATATGTGTGAATGGGGATGGATGCCTGATATGGCGGATGGATGCTCGGGGGGGCACAAAGACATGAATTTGAGTGAGCCTCTATTGAATACTAATGGCGAGGGTTTAACCCACTAATCTTGTTTCAAATTAAAAAAAAACAAAAAGAATGTTTTTATGTTATGATAGGTTGTTTCCTTGAGTTTATAGCTTATCACCTTTTTGGTGATTGATTTTGAGTTTTTCTATTTATTGAGTTGTTCTTGATTGGGTTGTTGACTTTTCCTTGTCCAGTGGTTATCCTTTTAATGATTCAATGGGAGATCGTAATGCGATTTATCAACCTAAGGATTTTATGCCTGAGTTTTGGAAGCTAGATCCACCTCTCTTCTATGGTCATGCAGAACCTACTATAGTAGAGGAGTGGATACAGAAGATTGAAAGGGACTTTGACCTCATTGAGATTCCCGAGTCATTGAAGGTCCTGTTTGAAACCTTCATGCTTGAGGGTTCACCATGGATGTGGTGGAATTCGGTGTCTCGGAACAAGCCTCGTCAAGGGCATACATGGGATTTGTTCAAGGATTCATTCATTTGTTTGTATTTCTATGATGAAGGATGACTAAGAAAGAGGATGGAGTTGTGTTGTATGAAGCATGGAGACAAATCCATGTTGGAATATTTCCAGCGCTTTGTGGAGCTAGTCCCATATGATTCAGGGTATGCCACGGACGACTCCATGATGGATCGACGCATTGAGGCAATTATCTGCTCTGATCTTTAGTCGAAGGTGTCAGCATCCAACCTGACTTCATTAGACGATGTGGTGAGATAATACTTTCATGTCGAATCCATGAAGACGGGAGTGCTCGAAGTGGTCTTACCTCCTTCAATTCTCAGGAGTAATGGGGAGACTTCCAACCAGAAGATGAGTAAGCGACCGAAAGTTGATGGAGAAGGTCCTAGAATCAAAAGGCCTAGGTATCATTCATCATATTCATCAGAGCAAGTGAACATTATGTGTTATTATTGTAGAAATATGGGTCACAAGAAGTTGTCGTGTACATGTTCTCTGAAGCCTTGTCATGTTTGCGAATGTTTGGGTCACTCTTAATGATTGTGTCGGGGTGTTGCTAGAATGCGTTGCTGATGAAGTCCTTAGAAGTGATGTGCTATTGGGTTTTTGTTTAATGTTTCTTATGTATGTTTCCTCCCAATTTAATGGATCTTTTATCGTGACTGTTGTACATGTGTTGTTTTGTGTTGAAAATGTATGGGAATTTTGTGGGTTTTTGAAGAAATCTGGTTTACAATGCAAGTGTGGTTTTTATTTCAAAACATTGTCTTTTCCTATGTCAAATCAATAGTTTTGTGTTTATTATTGGGATGGTCAGAACCTGACTATGAGGCAAAAGATGCTTTATCCATCATATATCTACCCAAACACTTGCATAGTGAAGTCAGTGCATAGTCAAGACCCCCCGGGGGAGTTTTAAGACGCTTTTCTAAGGTAGTGCCTCTATCGTTGCGATGAGGCAATTTTAAAGCGTCTGCTGTGGTTTCTTGGTCGTGTTATCCTCCTCTTGACGCAAGAGCGTGATGGACTTATCCCTCGGACAATGTGAGTAATTGTGCCTTTTTTAGGTCCATACAGAGTTTTTGGTTCAGCTCCTATTCCTTTCAGATGGAGCTGAGTGGTTTTAGTGTCCATGGTGTGTTTCTTTTAGCTTGAGTAAATCCCCGTCCAAATACTAATTGAATTCTTATGGTGGGGAGTCCATTCGTGCCACCCCTCTATTGGTGTTTTGTTTCGGGTGATAAGGTTATGTCCCATTGGTGGATGATTGAATGACCATGTGTTAAGAGGTTGGATCGTGTAGTATGGAACCCTAATGTGTAGATCAACTAGCTGGATAGTATGGTGGCTTTCCGGGGATGGAAAGCATTATGGTGGGAGCATTGTCACACCCCGACCCTTGATATTATTTTATTTTAATTAATTTTCTACCCTCAATTAATTTTTTTTCCGTGGTCTGGGGTGAGTCCCGGATGAGGTTTCTGGACTTTTGATAAAAGCTGTGAATTTTGGGTGACATCTCTAGAAGCTTGGGTGACAGAAAACTGTGCATTTTGGGTGACACCGCATGGCTTCACCCTTGAAACTACGTGACATTTTCGTTATTTTTATTATTATTAAAATAAAATGAATCCAATTATTTTTTTATTATTATAAATGGTTAATATTATTATTATTATGATTATTATTATTATTATTAGTTTAGTATTGTTGTTTTTTTCTTTTATTATTTACTTATTATTTTATTTTCTTTTTATCATTTTTTATCCCACCATTCTTCCCCTTTTTTTGTTTCTTTCTCATACTGTCTCATCTCTTTTACATGGGTGTTACCTCGCCCCCTCTTCTCTCCCATGCGACATCGCGCCTCCTCCTTACTACTTCAGCGTAGCAGCACCTCTTAGCTGACCTCTCCTGCTCCAACACTTAGAAGCAGCCTCTCCCCTTAGGATTGTCTGCTACTGCGTGTCGACCTGCTGCAACACCTGACCCTATTGTCCTCCTCTACCTCCTGCTCAGCGTGCACAGCCAGCTGGCCACATGCAGGCCCCGACTTTCTTCTCATGTCACCTGCCGCTCTCTGTTGTTGCACCCTCCTCCTCTCATGTATGCGCCATCCTCGGCCTTACGCACCAACAACAACACTAGCCCGGACCTCCCTCCTGGTGTACTCCCCATCCTGACCTTTATTGTTCGTCGCGACACCCCCTGGTGCGGCCATTGTTGACCGATGTGACGCCCCCTAGATGCGGCTAGCTTCCCATCCAGCCTGGTGCCCTCTCCTGCCGGCGCACCTGACCCCTGGTTGAGACCAACCTGTTTGGCTTTTGCACAGCAGTCAGACGCAACCTCCGGCCAAGACCCCCATATCCATGTTCCACCCTGAGGTGCGACCATCCTGCTTTGACGACCCCAATAAAGCCTTATTCCTAGCCGAAGTGTTCCCCTAACGGCACGTACCCCATCAGTGCTCCCTCTACCCATGTGCACTACCACTTCCTTGTCAGTGTGTCCCCGTTCGACGCCCGCACCTACCGGTGTTGCCCCGAATCACAACCCCCCCGTTGGTATACCCCAATTTGTTTATGATTCTTTAGAATTTTTATTTGATATATATATATATATATATAGATATATTACCTTGGGGAAATTATATTTTTTCATAATTAAATATTATTTGGGTATGTTTGACTTTAAGGACCCTCGCTGGGTGTTTCTGAGTGAGTGCCATCATCGCATCTGGTTTCTGAGCTTACACTGTCGTCGCGCCTTTGTCTCGAGGTAGGTCCCCTAATGCACTCACATTGAAATTTAGATTTTATTAATTTATTGATGTTTTTATTAATTTAATAACTGAGAAATGGTATAAGATAAATAATTATTAAATGATTATTAGGTGTAAAAAGCTGTTTATTTTATACAGGACACTTGAAATATTTTCTTGATTAATGGACACTCAGTCATCAAAGAATGACCGTTTGGCCATTAAAAAAATTCGCAGAATTTCAGATGTAGTTTTGTATTAAATGATAAATGATTTCATTTGAAGCATGAACGAGTGTTTTTTGTTTTCTTGAGAAATGAGGTTTTTATTTAAAATTGGTGAAGCCATGTTTAACACTTTAATAAAAGTAAATTATTTTGGAAAACATTCTTTGGGGTGACTCAGGGGGGATCTGTGGTGTACATTGATTTCTTGAATTGTGTGTGATATATGTGCTAAATGGTTGACCTTTCTAACTCACCCAATTATATTTTTATTTCATTTGTTGACATGGGAGCCTGACATAGGGGGTCAATCTTCTGAGAATGATTGTCGCACTATTTTAGATTATGCACTGGCTAGTCGCCCCATAGCAGGGGAATACTGAGTTATTGCTATTATGGGGATTAGGCCCTCTCAGTTAGGCTATGTAAGGCTATACCAAGCGTCAGGGCGTTATGACATCATCGAGATAGAGCATTCTTTCAGGATGAGTCACATGTATAATTCTCCTGAATAAATCACTATTACATCTCCTAGTGAAGAATAAATTAGAATATATTAATATTTTTATCAACTATAGAAACATATGGTGGATCCTCCAATTGAATTATCACCAAACCTCATCCCTCAATGGAATGAGTTATTTATTGGACCAATGTAAGAACCCGAAAATTATTTTAAATTATGGGTTTTCATTTTTGGTGTTTTGATAAAAAGAGGTGTTTCTAGAAATTTAAGGAGTACACGCCATGTACATATATGTACAGACTATTTACAATGTTTATGTTGGTAGTTGTGTACTGGCCGTGTAATGACCGAGTACATGGCCCTGTGAGGTGACCTCGAGATCACCTAATGTAGGGGACCATTAAGGCATGCACATGTCATGTTCATTAAATGAACACGTCGTGTACATTTCATTAAATTTGTTAAATCGGACAGGGGTCACGTCAAATCGATGGAACACCCTTCTTTTATGTCTTTCTTGTCCATGAGTGACCGAGGATCACAAATCGTCTCTGATCCCCCAACTCTCCATGTGTTCTCTGAATTGACCACCATCGATTGCGTCGGAATATCCATTGTAATCACCTCCTACTTCTAGATCCTCGTTTCCTAATTTCTTCTCTTTTTTGAAATATCCTTGGATTAACTTTTTAGAAGTTTTTGTATGTCTATGGTGTTCTAGGGTGATTCAAGGAATGAGGTTCTCATATATTGATCGTAAAACACGTAGATAGGTGGTTTGAGCCCTTGCGTAGTTTTTCTTAAAGTTATACGTGAAAAAGATCCCAGTACCCTTGTTCGGTGTATTATGTGGTTAAGAATTTTAACCATGTTGATGCCTTCTATGATTGTATGATTGAGTTAGGGAACTTGTTTGTGAATAGGGTTATTTTTCCGTGCTATAGAGGTGATTTCCAATGTCTGATTTGATATTGACCATTTGGTATAGCTTGGCCTATTAAGATTCTTTTCTTCCATGCGTAGTATTTTTAGGATGGAGTGATATTATCCGATGATGTGGTATTCCTTGTACCTATTTATCCAAGTAGTAATTTTAGGGTTACTTTGGTTTGTGAACATCATTTTTGCATGATTTTATTATACCGGGCTGTGATAACCTGGTGTACTGATACCATATGAAGGAATTGACGTTGGGGGATTCCCTAGAGTGCCTATTATTTCATTATCATGTTGCAAGACCATAGGGTGGATTGATTTTGAGTGCTCCCTCAGAGTGTTTCTACTTAATGTTATGAGACCACATGTGGAAATGTCGTTGAGTGCTTCATCAGAGTGTATATAGTTTATCATTAAATGACTATATGGGGAATTAACGGTGAGTTCTTCATAAGGGAGTCTTCATTTTCCTGAGTCCAAAGGGGTTAGACTGTGTGAGCTACATAGGAGGTCGTTATATCCTTGTATAATTTGAACTAGAGGGGTTAGGTTGTCAGAACGTAACAAGAGAGTTACATGAGATTGTTTTTTTGAAACAGAGGGGATATGATATGAGAACTTCTCATAGGGTTTCTTGTTTCCATTTGGATTAAAATTTGATGAATGTAAATGAATGTAATTGAAACTTTAAGACTATTTACTTTTGCGAAAGTCCTTGTTTATTACTTCATTTTTACTTTTTTTCTACCATATATATTCATTGACTATTTGGAACAGATCATTGGGAGGTTGCCTACTGGGATTCATCTCACACCCTGTTTGGGGTAGGTTTTTGGGACCAAACAGATTATATTTTTGCAGGTCTAGATAAATGTAAGTGCCCTTCTACTATTGGTACTTGATTGATGTGGAGCTGGGGAGCATGAGACCAAGCTGAGGCTTGAAATTTTGTGGATTTGTTTATATTATTTTCATTTGTACCATGGTTTAGTACTTTATTCCATCATTGTGATTTATTTGGATTCATTCCTACACATATGTATCATGCATAATTTATATATCTGCTCTAGTTGTTTATTACTTTTGGTCTTCCAATTTTTACTTATTGCATACTGTTTCTTCTTCTGCTATTGTTATCTGTTTATTTCCACTTCTTCACTCTACTAATGAGGGAAATGTTTCCCCACTATCACACCCAAGTCCCTCTCTTCTAGTCGGCAGCCTCTGGTGTTTGGGGAAATGCGCTTAAGGCAATGTTACCTACCGGGAACATGGCACCTCTGGGTGGCACTCAGAACAGGGATGTTACAATTTGGTATGAAAGGAATTCTATTCTTTATGACTTTCTATTTTAAACCTTTATAAAGGGATTAGAATTAATTGGTAGTTTGTAATAAGTTTTTCCCATGAGTATCTAATCTGGGTTCAAGGAAATGCTAATTTACCTCAATTAATGAAATTTTTCATATTTTGCAATTACATAGTTGATTTGATTTCACCATTGGGTGATTTACTTGTTTTGTTCTTTCATTGATGATGTTTTCGAGGATCTATTTATGTTACAACATGATGAGATGAGGGTATTCCATCTCATGCATCATATAAGAACTTGCTATTGATCACTTGTCATTCATTGTTATTGTTCCATTTTGGGTGCATTACTGATTGCTTGTTTTCATGATAGATGTTGTGCTAGATATGAATTCTGTTGTGATAAATGACTTGATATAACACCAGTTATTTGATAGTGTATTACATTATGTATGTTTTAAGTTGAATGAACTCCGAATTTTTTTTCTTGTGGTTTTATGGGCCCTAATGGATTTAAATTTGGTTGTTAATTACACTGTTGTATTGGTATATGACTTGAATAAGATTCCAAGATTTGATTCTCAGGGAGTATGGACCTCCGTGGATTAGAATTTGTCACCTTTATTTTTGTTTCAGTATTTTCCGGGGTTCCCGGTTTTTTTTAGCATTACTGTCTAGAAAACCCCAGAGTACACAGTGTGTATTACAGAATACATGCCATGTTTCCTTCTGTTTGGGAAGGAAATGTTTTTATTAAGTATATGTCATTTACATTATGTACAAGCCATCTAGTCTCTAACTGTTTCAATGACTGTGTGGGCAGAGACCGGTGGATGAGAAATTATTGGTGGGACACTCCATGTACACAATGTGAATGTTGTGTCTTAGGATCCATGTGTTCTTCCCTATGACTAATGACATGGCTGGATCATGGGTAGCTAGAACACACCATGTCTGGCACAAAAATACTGTGTAGAGTCAGCTGTGTAACCAGCTGTGTGACTAATAACATGGGTCGGTGAGGTTCTTTTTAGTACATGCCATTTCTGTCACAAACATGTCATGTTGTCTTGTTCCAGGAGAACCTTGTATGTTAAGTAATGTGGAAAAACATCGGTAGGGGTAGATGATTCAAGTACACACCTTGTTTTGGGAGAACAAATTGTGTGTATGGGGTGTTACACGACCAGGGTAGGAAGGATTACACACCATGTGAAGGATTAAAGGAACACGTCATGTATCCATGCTTTATAAAAGATGAATGATTTATTTATCATGATCCCTTATTGAATTTCTTACTTTGATTCCTTGATAATATTGATCTAAGGTGTGTGCTTGGCCCTGTAGTTTCATGCCACCGAGACATCGTCCGGTTGTACGTGATTTAAAGGGATGTGATGAGACACAGGACATGGCGAACAATGGGATACCTATAGATCCTCCAGTCGTGTCAATAATTCCACCATCTATTATTCTGAATACCAGTTCTGATACACAGTTCTGAGAGTGATTCATGAGGTCTATGAGAACCTTCTAGGGAGAACCTACCTTTACCCCATTGATGGAAAAATAGACATAGGTCTTTCAATAGAAACATCCTCCCACTTTCATAGGAGATAGAGGAACCCCAGCTACAGAGTCATTGCTAGATGCCATGCTTACGATCTTCGAGCATCTAGATATGCCTCTGGAGAGGAGGGTCAAGCTCCTTACGTATATTCTTCATGAATCCCCCAATAGATGGTGGGATGTGATCTCACAGGTAGGACTCTAGCAAGGTATAGATTGGGATGAGTTTTAGTGTACCTTCTATGGGTACATCTACATGGAGACTTTGACAGTTGATCGAGCCCGATAGTTCATCAGTTTTGAGTAGGGTACTCTTTCAGTTGTGGAGTTTTATTCTGTCTTTACAAATCTACATCAATTTATACCCTTCTAGAGGGAGATGAGTCATTACTAGAGAGGTAGTTTGAGGATGGTATTAGTCAAGACATTCAGGCTCAGGTGAACATCTTCATATTGTCTACTATATCTTCAATCGTCAATCACACACTGATCATAGAGGTCAACCTGAGGAATTATAGAGCTATGGGCCAGGGAGGTTCAGTATCCCGAGTTGATGGTTCTTAGGCTGATAGTAGGATGAAATAAAGTTAATATACACGTGGATAAATGAGTAGGTGAGATACACCTTCAATTATCCAGGTGGTATGTATCCAGTGCGATAAGGGAGGTCATACGAGGCCACATTGCCTGAGAGACCCAATGGAGTGCCAATATTATGGCAATATGGGGAACCTTTTGCAGTTATAATATTTTTTCTCACTGGTATCTAGTGACTAGGGATCTTCTATGACATTGGACTTAGGCGCAAGACCAACTGTTTCTAATCAGTATGGGAACTAGAGTTCGTCCGGCTGTTCAGTCCATGGTGGAGGTCGTATATGTGAAAGCCAGTCACCGGGCGTACAACGCCAATGGGGTGGACCAGCTCAGGGTGGTCAGGTAGGGTCACATGGCTGTAGTATTGGTAAGACATTTGTAGAGTAGTAGACCCAATAGGAGTAGGATCCTATCCCCTCTATAGTTTGAGGTAATATTCTAGTTTCCTCAATTTTAGATTTTGTGCTTTTCGATATAGGATATTTCAATAGCATTATAGTGTGGGTGTTGTAGAGAGACATGGGCTTTGTATCTTTTCTTCTACATATATCATGATATTAGACACTCCATTGGGAAAAAGAATGACTATTGTACGTCAGTACAAGGAGTTACCTCTTGAGGGTGGTGGGTGTCACATCTTTTGAAACCTCTATGTCTTAGAGATGACAGGCTATGATGTCATTCTCAGAATGGACTGGTTAGTTCCCTTCCAGGCTGGTGACGACATCTATCATCGTAGGGTGAGTTTTACATCACCAGAGGGATGTTTGGTTCTACATAAGGGCGAATGAGATGTCCAGGTGAGAAGAGTGTAACCCAAGAACCATAGGTCGGTGGAGTTACAACCCAGATTGCTAGTCTATATCTGAATGACCATGGGACCTCACATATTGACTTTCCACTAGTGGTGGAACACATCAGAGATGTATTTCTAGAAGACTTTTTAGGTTTTCCTTGAGAGAGAGTTGTAGAATTTTCTATTGAGCTCGTTCAGGGAGTGGCACCAGTGTCCATTTCTACTTATAGGATGGAAACACCAGAGTTACATGAGTTCAAGAAGCTGCTAGGGGAGTTACAAGAAAATGGTTTCATCTGACCCGATACTTTTTCTTGGGGTTCACCTGTTCTGTTTACTAAGAAGGTGGATGGTACACTCATACATTGTGGGTATTATTCGAAGTTGAATTAGTTGATGGTCATGAACCAATATCATTTTACAAGGATTGATAATCTCTGTGATCAACAATTATGATCTTGGTTGTTCTCCAAGATTGACTTGAAATCTAGTTAACAACAATTGCACGTTAGACCATCGGATATACCTCTGTCATCCTTTCGTTGCAGGTATGGACTATAAGAGTATTAAGTTATGTCGTTTGGTCTCATTAACGCTCATGTTGTTTTCATGCCACTGATGAACCGAGTGTTACAACCATAATTTTATTATTTCGTGGTATTCTTCATGTATGATATCATGGTATACTCTCACACTCGACAAAACCATGAGACACATCATGATATCATTTTGGAGTACACTGACTGAGCATCAGTTATATGATAATATCACAAAATTACACTTTTAGATGGACCATATTCACTTCTTGGGTCATGTTATCTCATAGGCTAAAGTATTGGTAGACCCAGAGAAAGTGATAAAAGTTTTTTCATTGGAGCAGCCGAAGAACGTGTTTGAGGTGAGATGTTTTCTCAGGACGGATGGTTACTTCATATGTTTCATACATGTATTATCACACTTAGCAGTGCCACTGATGGGCTGGACTAAAAATGGTGTGAAGTACTTGTGGGTTGACTCTTGTTAGTTAGCCATTCAGGAGCTGGAAGGGTGGTCAGATTCATCCCCGATACTAGTTTTTCGAGAGCTGGGAAAGATTTATACAGTTTAATATGACGCATCAGTTATCGGAATGGGTTCATTGATAATGACGGTTGAAGGATTCGTTGCATATGGGTCTCGGTAGTAGAAGCCACATGAGAGTAATTAACCAAATCATGATCTCGAGTTGGCAATAGTTGTTCATGATTTACATAGTTGGTGACATTATCTACTAGGAGATCATTTTTTAATTCTCACTGAACACAAAAATATCATGTATATCTTCAATCAGAATGACTAGAACTCGAGACAATGAACATGTGTTGAATAAATTTAGTAATTTGACGATGATCTTGCATAAAACCTGGTAAGGGAAACACAGTGGATGATGCGTTGAGCATAAGGACTCAGAAACAGGCATTTCAGGAGGTGAGTAGTGAGTGTAAGCTTATTTCTGTGTTCACTGAGATGCATTAGGATGTTTATAAATGACTAGGGAAGACTTTTCTTTCTTTTATAGCTATTATCTCTACTCTTATTGATCGAGTGTAAATGAAGCAGCTGATAGATTCAGAAGGCCTATTTCTATGCGAGAGTGTGTCAGGAGAGGACCCTATTCCTGCATGGACCATAGGTGAGTATGATATCTTTCATTTTCTGAGGTTTGTATGGGTGTCAGAAGACATACACGAAGCATTATTTCAAGACGTTCATTCCTCATTTTGGGCATTCCATCCTGGCATCAACAAAATGTATTGATATCTACACTGACAGTATTGGTGGCCAGGTATGAAGTGAAATGATTTTGGTTTCGTGATGAGGTGTTCCACCTGTCAGTAGGTGAAGGCAGATCATCAGCATCCATCAGTACGTTTGAAGCAGTTACCCATTCCCGAGTGGAAGTTAAATGATATCATGATAGACTTCGTGATAGGTTTACTGAGGTCACCATGATGGAGTGATGCAATTTGGGTTGTTGTTAAAATACATACAAAGGTTACTCACTTCTTGCTGATCAAGGAGTCCTTCAGTGTTGATGAGATGAGAAGGTTGTACATGCGGGAGATTGTAAACAAACATGGTGTTCTAAACACCATCATTTCAAATATTGATGCTTCTTTTACATCTCCTGTCTAGTAAGGATTTTAGAGGGCTTTGGGAACACAAGTGTTTTTGAGTACAACATATCATCCCCAGAAATATGCCCAATCTGGGAATACAATTCAGGTTCTAGAGGACATGTTGAGAGCATGTGTCTTTGATTTTGGAGGTTCTATGGAGATGCATATAACTCTTGTGGAGTTTTCCTACAATAATCACTTTCAAGAAACTATTCAAATGGAATCATTTTAGGATTTGTACAGAAGTCCATGCCGATCACACCTATGATGGATGGATGCAGGAGAAGCAGTTATGATGTCACGTCTTCTTGTATGAAAGACCACAGAGTAGGTGCAGTTGTTTCGGAAAATTATTGCTACTGCACAGTCACAACAGAAGAATTATGTTTATCGACAAGGATGACCTCTGTAGTTCGAGGGCAAAGATCAGGTTTTCCGTGTGTCACGCTGTGGTTGGGACACAAGAGGACTAGGAGACAAGGAAATATTTTAACCAGATACGTTGGGCCGTTTTAGGTATTGGATAGAGTAATTCTAGTTGCCTATCAGTTGTAGTTACCTTAGAGGTACAGAGATATGAACTATGTCCTCCATGTTTCTCAGATACCACATTACTTCTCTAACCCATCACATGTTTTTTGACCTGAGGAGGTATAGATGGAGGTTGACACATCAGTTGATGAGCATCCAATCTGGATTTTTTGATCATCGTGCGATGGTTCTCCGTGGCTGGTATGTTCCTCTAGTATGAGTGATATGGATGCACACGCATGTACATGATGAGTCTTGGGAGAGAGAGAGAGGTCAATGTACGATCACAGTGGCCAGAGATGTTCGAGGTTTCATATTCTACACCACATTGTTAGGGAAATTCAGGGACATATTTCTTTTATGGGGGAAGTTTGTAAGAACCTAGATCATCTTTTCAGGTATGGGTTTCCTTTTCTGATGTTTTTTTTTGAAAATGATGATTTTCTAGAAATTTAATGATTACATGTCGTGTACCTGGTTGTCGTGGGTATCCGTGTAATTTTCATGTAATGGCTAAGTACATGGTTGTGTGAGGTGACCTAGTGACCACCTAATGAGAGGGCATGTTATGGCATGTACACAATGTGTATATTAAATGAACACGCTATGTACTTTTCTTTAAATTTTTTTAATTGGGCAGGGGTTGCGACTAATTGATAGAACACCCTTCTTCTAAGTCTGTGTCATCTAGGAGTGACCAATGATCTCAAGTCGTCTCATAACCTACAACTAGGCATCCGTTCTCATAATCGACCACCATCCACTGCATTGGAATCGCTATGGTAAGCTCTTCCTTCTTCTAGATCCTCATTTACTGATTTCTCCCCTTTCATTAGATGTCATTGGTTAAAATTTTAAGACGTTTTTTAGATCTACATTGTTCTAGAGAAATTCCAGTCTTGAGGTTTGCATATATTGATCATAAAACACCAAGGTAGGCATTCTGTGCCTTTCTGAAGTTTTTCTTTGAATAATTTGTGAAAAAGTGCCCAATAACTTTGTTAAGGGTATTGTGTGGTTAGGGATTCTAACCTTATTGATTCCTACTATGCTTGTATGGTTGAGTAATATCTCTTGATTGTGAATAGGGTTATTTTTCCATGTTGTGGAGGTGTTTTACCATGTTTGATTTGATATTCACCATTTAGTCAAGCTTGGACTCTCAGGATGCTTTCTTTCCATGCGTAGTATTGTAAGGATGGTTTGATATTATGTGATGTTATGGTATGCCTTGTATCTATTTATCCAAGTAATACTTTTATGTTCACTTTTTCTGTTGAACATCGTTTTTGTAGGATTGATTTTCATGGGGCTGTGAGGACCTGGCATAGTGAGACCATAGGGGGAATTGACATTGAGGGCTTCCCTAGAGTGTCTATTATTTCTTTATCAAACTGCGAGACCATAGCGGTGGACTGACGCTGAGTGCTCCCTCAGAGTGTCTATAGTTACCGATACGAGGCCACATGAGGAATTGATTTTGAGTGCTTCCATAGAGTGTTTGTGGTTTGTCATTAAAAGTTTACATGGGTAATTGACAGTGAGTGATTTCTAAAGTATTATTTGTTTGCATAATACCAAAGGGGTTAGACCATGCGAGACACCCAGGAGTCATTATATCCTTGTCTAAATTGAACCAGATGGCTTAGTCTCTGAGAACATACCCAGAGGGTTACTTGAGATTATTTGGTTGAACCAAAGGGAATAGGCTCTGAGAACACCCTTGAGGGTTTCATGTTTCAATTTGGTTGTATAATTAACGAATCTAAATTAATGTTATTGAAAATGTTGTATATTTAACTTTTCAGTAATTTCTTGATTATTTCTTCATTTTAATTATTGTCTGCAATATATATTATCTAACTATTAGGCAAATGTCATTGGGTAGTTACATATTGGGATTCATCTCACACCCTGTTTGGGTCACGTTTTTTTGCCCAAATAGTTTATATTTGTGCAGGTCTAGATAAGGTAATGTTCCCTTCTTCTTCAGGTACATGATTTTTATAGATATGGGGGGGGGGATGGGACCAATCTGAGGCTTGCGATGCAATGGAGCTGTTTACTTGTTTTCTTTTGTACCATTGATTACTACTGTAATACAACATTGTTACTTTTTTCGATGCTTTCCTAGAATTATGTATCATGCACCATTTATATATGTGCTCAATTTGTTTATTACTTTCAGTCTTTCACTCTTTACTTATTGGATATTATTACTATATCCACTATTGTTATCTGTTTATTTCCACTACATTACTCTGCCAATGAGGGAATAGTTTCCCCACAATCACAACCAAGGCCCTTGCTACTAGTCGGCACCCTCTGGTATTTGGTTAAATGCACAATAGGAGATGTGACCAACTGGCTATGTGTCCCCTCTGGGAGGTACCATGAACTGGGATGTTACAACT
This sequence comes from Viscum album, assembly GCA_963277665.1. Lineage (NCBI taxonomy): Eukaryota > Viridiplantae > Streptophyta > Magnoliopsida > Santalales > Viscaceae > Viscum > Viscum album. The sequence goes on from OY728132.1 coordinate 921,495,470, forward strand.
AATATGGGATATTTCTTACACACAGAGGTGGGTTGGGGGGGTGTGAATCACTATAGGATAAATTATTACCAATTAAAATTATTAATATGTATTTACCTCTAAACTTGTTCAACGTAAGGATTTCTATCCATAAATCATCTCCACCATTATATATATATATAGATAGAATAAGAACTTGGGAATGTGTATGAACTTGGATCTGTAATACAAACTCTAACTACATGTAATGGAAACACTATATTTCAATTTTCCAATCACACGATTTACATTTTTACACATTGGAGTATACTATTAAAATAGGCATGTGTCCTTCTTGGAAAATTTAGATATTATATTCATCCTAAAATTAAAAAAGTCACAAGGGATACCTCTATAACTACAATATTTTAGGGTGTCTCTCTCTTGAAATGATTAAGGGATGTCACATATCTTCTTCATTAGTTATATCATAGGATATTGTAGTTTGTTATTCATAATTCATCAACATGTATGTCAATAAACATGGATAAGGATAGGATTTTTTTTTTACTATTACTCATCTTCTTAAATGAACAATTATGAACTCTTTATATAACATTAGAACTTGTCATTCTCTAAATTCACCAAATGTTCATACTGTAGAAGCATTATATTTGTCTTCTATTTTGAATATCAGTACACACATAAAATATCTGTGTCAGGTATAAATTGTTATTATTATTATTATTATTTATTATTCACATTATTCCATGAATAATTTCACCCCAATTCATGGTATTTTTATTCTCGATAAATCATAATATTCAATGACCATTTTAGATACCAATCTAGTAATTCCATTTGAACTTTAATGAAGCTCTAGATTTATTCTTCAATAAATATTGGAATCACTATGGTATTCTTTTCGACATAAATATTCACAAAATGCATGATATTTTAATTCCTTCCATTATGGATATCAGGTTTGAGTTAACATGTCTTTGCAGTGTCCCAATCATCATAAGTTTTAACTACTAATTATTCTTTAAAATAGTGATTGACATATAATTTTCTCTAATTTGAATAAAAACCCATTAGAATAATTATGATACCAATTCATTGAAATATACATCAAAGACCATCTTATTTAAATTTTATTTAGAATAATTTATTCTAGAATTCTGACAAATCTCTAATATTTATAAATTTTGATAAATAAAGATACAATGGAATCCTCATGAAGTCCATGTGGAAATCATTATAAAGATATAATACAATAGAAAGTATCTGAGAACCTTATAAAATTTTATCGTAATGAATTAAATAACCTCACAAAAAATAATTTGACTCTATAATGAAGATTTTAGTGATTCAAAATTAACCTTATAGATAATTCAAAATGAACCTTGTAATGGTTTCCCTTACCAATTTTCAGGTTCCTTCTTGGCATCAACCTTATGATCATTAGTCATCAAACATACAAACTCAGGAATTTTCCATTTTTAAACATATCAGTGGACCATATAACGATCTGATATAATCCTTATGATGTGATTCTAATAACATTATGTAGATGTCCTTTTTCAAATTCACCACAACATTTATACTCCCAAACATACTCAAATTTACACATAACGACTCAAAGGTAAAAAACACAAAAAAATAAATTAGAATAATGTAAATTTAGATCCAATTAATATATATTTATTTAAACATTATCAATAATATTTCATCAATCTAAATATTCAATAATATAGAATTAAATAACTGTTATTATTATCTCCATTATAGAGATATAAAATTTATTATTTTATCCACCCCATTGAACTAATTCCTCTTCAGTAATTCTTGAACATGCTCTATATTTATAACCTCAATATGAAAAATCATCAAAAACTATTTTTCTTATGAATGTATATCTAACAATAACCAATGTAAATATCTTCTATGACTTATAAAATATAATACAATGGATTCTTCACTGGATCCCCAAGTAGCCTCTGTGTCATTTTCTATATGAATAATGGAAACACTTTATCATTATATTGTTTTTATACATAACTTCTAGAATAAATCCACCTACATTATATAATGTGGTTGTTTATTCCTCATGAAATATTAATATATTATCATATAACTCCTCTACTAATAGAGAACTCTATTTCATATCCCCATCAACATGTTATGGAACTCCAATTTCCTCCCAATCAATTATTCTTTTCCACATATTGTTAACATGAATATATATCTTCATGTCCATTAAAAATTATTGAAAATAAATATATCATAACCAAAAGTGGGCTTAACAATACCCATCTCTATATATATTTTCAATACCAATGCTATAAAATTCATGCTAATATGTCCTATTATTATCCTCATTCCCCATTCTCATTTAATACTTTTCATTTTCTCCCCTCAACACTATTGTAAATAAATAAAATGACTTTGGGATATGATGATATCATTTCACTAAATAAATGTTAAACTAATTATTCCACTAAGAGTCTATAAACTCCATGCTTGACATAGAAAATAATCGGTTCAAATTTTTAAAATAAATCTATAAATTATTAAATTAGAATATGATACCAACTTATATGAAATAACTTGTTATGATCCTCAACTCTTATTCAACAAATTTTAAAAAGATACCAACTGTTAAATGAATTATCATGTGATAAAAAGTGATGAAAATGTATTTTGAAGACTTAAAATGTGTTATCATGCACTCATCTTAAGATATATAATAAAGAAATCAAGAATAATTTTAAGGGTAATATTTATAATCTAGGCTAGGAACCTATGATAATCTATTCATCATTATGCAACTGAATAATCAAGATTCTCGCCATTAATACAAGATTGTATTATTTCTTAAATAGGGATAATAAAATTTATAAACATACCCTTTCAGTGAATGAATATAAGAAACTTCCATATATTCTATATTTTTATGAAATTAATTGGTTCTATTATTTAATCAAGTTTCTATATTTTTGTTCCCCTCATGGAGTCACTCTATCTTCACATTATCATGGTGGATCATTTTAGAAGATGTTCTTCTGAATATCTATATTGAATTCTTACAATAGATGATAAATTGCTTATCGAAAATCTAGTTTGACAACATGATCATCTATATCAATGATAAACATTATTAAAATGTGTATTTTAAAATACTAACTCTAATATTATTCTTGGATGGTTACAACTCTTATTTTCACGAAATTTTGAAAATGTGATTATTTTCATCATTTCTCCCACTGTGAATTACTATCACCTTGAATTCCATACATGTAAAGAATGAATATAAAAAATAAATCATAAGGTAATAATGTGGGACTATTATACTAATTAATGAGAGAAACATGGATGATAAATTCTTCACAACATGAATGGTCCTTTCTTTTCTACATTGGATTTAAGAATTTTATTCATATTTTATATTTTTTTTCAAAATAATATTATTTTTTAGAAACATGGCCTTACTTAGATTATTCTCAATTTCATTGTGTGTAATTATATTCCATTAATCTTCTATAAAGGAACAAGAATCTTCTGGTACTATCTTTAACTCATTAAATATTTCTTATTGAGATTGAAATATGAACAACCAATCTTTATAAATATGACCAATATTATTTCACCTTATATAAAACACATTTAATTATTTGGAAATTATTAATTTAAAAACTCTCAATAAATATTTATTAATCATATTTAATTAATTAATTTCCTTTAATAGGATCACAAACATAGGATTCTTCTATTTTAATTTCCATTCTTATGTTAGCTACCCAAATGATCATAATTTATTTGGGAATGTACTAAAACTCCATGGAAGTTCCACAAGGATTCAAAGGAATGATTCCCTATAATAATAGAACCATTATAATTATCTTAAAATGATTTAATTTATTTCTATATGTTACTTCAACTAATACCAACACTCATGCATTATTTTCAAAGGTCCATCATTTTCCCCCATTCCATATAACTCGCTAGTATTCTTTTTTTTTGTGAGGAACATTTCTTGATCATCATGGGATTGATTGGAAAATATATTCCTTTTCCATATTACCTAAGCATATCTCATACTTATTATTCATTTGAATTTTCTATTGAATTTTTTTTTCATTCTTTCACATCGTTTGAAACATTCCTTTTCGGTTTATATCTGGATGTTTCTTCCCTGTGCACACCTTGGTTGCATTTTCCATATAATTTATCATTTCTTCCAACCCTATTTTAGGTATATTTATTTTACCATATTATATTTAATTTTATTTATTTTAGAATCCCCCTTGATTAATGACACCATTGACTTTCAATAATCTATATCCATTTCTAAAATGTACCACTTTATAAAAAATGTCCAACAAATATTTATTTTCTTATTTGATATTCAAATCAGATAAGAATAATACATTCTATTTTTTGTTAATTTCATTATTAAGTATGGATTTACATGGGTAAAATAGTCTTTTTTTATTTACTCATATCCACCATATATGTAGTTTTCAGTTACTCATCAATTTTAGTCATATATTTTTATACAAATTTTGACTTCAAAATTTCACTATTCAAAAAATTATAATTAGTAAATTACAACATTCAAGTGTGGATGGTACCTATTTCATTGAGGATTATAAAGAGTATAGATTATATAATCTCATGATATTCATTCAACTAGATAGACATACCATGGTATAAATATCATGATTGGGTGCATGTATGGTAGCAGTTCTTATCATAGCTTATTATTAATACTCAAATTATTTCACATATAGATTTAAAATTTTGATATCCAATTCAAGACACTTTATAATGAGGATGTTTCTATCACACTATATGAACTTCAATCTATCGTCAAGTTTTTTTCTAAAATTTTCAATCTAATATCCATGAATTTTGTTCTATTATTACAAGGAAATATAATTCTCAATAATCTTATTTAAATTGATTCCCAATTGTGGAGTATTGATATAAAATACTTCTTAAAATTCATGGGTATTTTGTTTATGGATTTTCGATTATTCTTTTCTTTTATGAATTTTGTTTATCCAAAAATTCTCAACAATATTTTAACTTTAATTAAGATCATAATTCATGGTATTTAATCCCCCATTAGTTTAGATATATTAATATACATAATCAATCTTTGTTCTGTATCTTTCTATAAACTTCTTGAATTTTCCTCATGTTTGTTGATCACCTCCTGCATGCTTATAACATAGATGCATGTAATATATACTACTTCTCTAGGAAACTTATATAAGGTCTTCATCAAATAAGAATAAGAATAATCATATAATTTATCAATTTTTTATTAAAATATATAATCATTCGTACATGCACTTGATTATTTTAAAGGATTATTTTTACAAGTTATTTCATCTACCTCTTGGTCACATGAATGTTTAAAATCATATAAGGTAATGTAAGATCTCTTTCTTCTTCCAAGTATTTTTTCCTAAAATTTTTATAGATTGCAATAATTTAATAAATGGATTAATGGATTTACATAATAGAAAATGTCCAGTCATCACATTGGAATATTTAATGAATGTTTTTAGAGTTCGACAAATGAGTAGTGGGGGATTCTGAGTCCTGTAAAACCTCCCCAAAGGTGAAATAGAAATATTAATTATACTATATAAATTACGGAAAATTTATTCAAAATAATTGAATAATACACAAATGGTTAAATTTATGGGAAACCTGAGACCATAATTGTGTCTAAAACATGATGCTTACCCTAGTAAGGGTATGAAATATAGGTGTTAGATGATTGGACACATCACTATCAAGATAATTTTTTTAAAATAATTTTTATCTATTTTTATAAAAAATTAATTTAAAATAATAGATTTAAATCAAAATGGTTCATTATATGGGAAATATGAGGCAAAAGTTATGTCTATAACATTGTTTTTTCCCTAGGAAAGGTATGAAAGGTGTAGAAGATAGATTTTTGGACTCCTCGGTCATGAGATAATGTTTTTAAATAATTTTTATTTACTTATTTTTATTACAAACATTTAAATATCTCAGAAATGGTTCATCATATAGGAAATCCAAGATCACCAAGGGGTCTAGAATGATGGGTTTACACTATATGGAGTATAACATTTGTATGCATTGGTTGTTAAGACACATGTCTCACAAAAATAACCCTTTATATTTTAATTTTTTATTTATTCCAATTATTAAATAATAAATCATTAATATCACACAAACCTTGCATCATATGAGAAATATGCGACAACCGATGGGTCCAGAATGTGGGGTTTACCCTATCTGGGGTATAATTATTATTTTCAACAAAATTATTATTAAATCCACAATTTAAAATTGTTTTATTCTATTAGATCATTGATTTCAATAATTAATAAAACATCATGTTCTATTAATTGACATCCCTAATCGATTAAACATATCTTTGGACCACTAAAGGGTTTATACGCCTCATTTATGGTCTATTTTCACCACAAAAACTCTTTTAACTACATTTAGGAGTGAATTGAATCACTTTTCAAATACAAACCATATGAAACAGACATGAAATGAAGAGTTTAAATTTAGGGTTTTTATTAAATATAGATAGTTCTAGATCCCTTCATTAAACGAACCATTTGTTGTGTTGAGGGTTAGATTGAGTAATGCCTGGAATTTTCAAGTATTGTTTGAGTAAGTTGAGATTATTCTTTTTCCTCTTGTAGGCCTGGTGAAAAAAACCCCCACGGTGTCTGACTATCTTATTCCCCTTAAAGATGGTTCTTCCATATTTTATTTATTTACTTATTTATTTTTATATTATTATCTCTCTTTTTCTATCATTTTCTATAATTTATTTAAAAAATGGTAGAATGTAAATTGTTAAAAATTTCTTGGGTTTTATAAAATGATAATTCTATATTTTTCAAATTATAATTAAATGTAATTTAAAAGAAAATATCAAATGATAATTTGATGAAATTACCTTTTAATATTTAACATTATGTCGTATTTTTAAATAATAATGGTGTAATAATGTAAAATATAATTATAATTTAATACTATGTAATTATATCATGATAATTCTATATAATATTATTTTATGTTATTTATCAACGGGTAAAGTGCATTCTTCGGGTGTTTTTCTGTTCTTCATTTCTACTTGAGCCAGACATTAGTAATCAATATTTTTCTCGATATCGATTAGATTGTCGTTCCATAAATCAAATTGGATTCATCTTGATATGTGTATGGTGCATATAAATTTTTGTCATATAAAATGATATATTTTGAGCATATTTTTATCAAATAATATATGATTATTTATTTAATTCTTCAATTGTTATTCATCAGCATAATGAGTCATCACTGATGTTGGATTCATATCACGTGTTCATCATATTTTAGGTAGGGCTCTAAATTTCAATCCAATATCATGATTGATTTATGCGTTTGCAATTGTAAAATTTTTATGATATGAGTAAAAATTTATTTTTTTCAATATTAAATTAATGAATTGGGTAAATTAATAACATTGAGGGAATTGTAAAATTTGGAATAGAATTGGTTGGTTTAAATTGTTATTTGATAGATGAATTATGAGGATTTTATGATGGTGGAATTGGATAATTAATTTTAAAATTAATTAACTATCCTGATGTGTTTAATTAATTTGGTAGGTTGAAAGAATTAATTGATAGATTAATTATGAGGATGTTGTGATGGTGGAATTAGTTAATTAATTTTGGAATTAATTAACGGCCATGATGTGATTCATTAATTTGGAGTTTTTAAATAATTAATTGATGACATAACTATTTGATGTAACGTATTTATTTAATTGTTGAACAAAATAATGGAATTGACAAAAAAATTAATTTTTGGATTAATTGAACAGGGGTTTGAATGTAAATTAATTTATTGTGAATTAATCAACTAACATAGACCATTAATTAGTAAATTAATTTAATTTAATAAGGTAAATTAATTAATTGTGGAATTAGTTAATTGAAATAATTTGAATTAGTTAATTGTAAATTAATTAATGGATGTAGTGTTATGATTTCTAAGTTTGTTCAATTAACTAGATAATTAGTTTATGGTAAATTTTGGGTCGTTAAAATTGAAAGAATTTGGTTAATTAATTGGTGAATTAATTAATGGGGATTTTTTTATAATAATTAGATGTGTCATATCAATTAAGAGAAGAATTAATTAATGGATATTAATAAGTTGAAGTAATGGAAGGTGTTAGACTAATTATTTACTGAATTAATTAATGAAAAATGTTTTAGAGGTGTAATTTAATGAATTAGGTTAGTTTATTGATAAATAAATTAATGAGGATAGTTAGGATATTGAATAGATAAGGTCAAATAATTAATGGTTAAATTAATTATGAGGCAATGAGATTTGTAAGTTTAACAAGTAATTGTAGAATTAATTATTTAATTTGGAAATAGGTGATTCGAGATAACATATTATATAAATAATTATAAGTTATTGATATTAAGAAAGGGATAATTAATATTTGAATTAGTTATGAAATTTCTAGTGGAGGATATTGATTAATTAATTTCTAAATTAAGTAATGCGATGGGATTATTAAATTATTATTGAAATAATTAATGCAATGATGTGATTAATTATTTGTTGAATTAATTAATCAGAATAAATGATTAATTAATTAATTAATTAATTAATATAATGATGTAAATAATTTATTTTGGAATTATGTAATATGGTGATTTTATTAATTAATAGTAGTATAAATTAATCTGAGTATATGAATAGTTATATTTTTTTATGTAATTAATGATGTAATAAATTTATTGTTGAAATAATTAATGTGGTGTTATGATTAATTAATTGTCGAAATAATTAGTGGGACTCTATGATTAATTAATTATTGAATTAATTAATTTGGTGTTGTGATTTATTAATTATTGAATTAATTATAGTGACGTTTTCAAAACTATGAAATTTGATTTTGTGATAAACGACTAATGATGAATGATCGTGAATAATGTGATGCATGAGGTGTATATTCTTGATTGAGATTAGGGTTGTGAGACATGGACTAATTGTCCAAATACTGATGGGGTGATACACATGGAATTCTACACTCAAAATTCATGAAAATAATATTTAATGGGACAGGGAATGATGATCCAAATAACCATGGGTTGTAAGATATTGACAGATGCTCCAAATACAAATGAAGTTGCTAGACATGGCATTTTGCGCCCATTAATTGGAATTACAATATTTTTCCAATTCTCTGTGATATTAATTTAATTTAAATGGATAATTAAAGAACATTTGTTTAAATTAAATGTGAGTTGATAATATAAAATGTTTTAGAGTCCGAAAAGGGCCAAAAAAGGAATTGAGATATGTATTTCTACGTGAACATGAAGGTTTAGTTGAGATAGAGCTTGGATGAGGGCACGAAGAATGGTTTGGGACCATCGTGGGTGTTATTGGTGTATTTATTTTTTCCAGTTTTCATTTTAAAAATTGAGAAATACATTTTAATTCCATGTTTTTCTTCATCAGTTGGATATTGTATTTACTGCTTGATAATCTTCTGCTATTGGTATTGTTTATCTTTATATATTCTTATGTTTTTGTTCATTATTTCTTCTGGTGTTTACTCTATTAAAATAGGGTATAGTCTTCCCATGACTGACTTACTATACCATCACTACTTGTCAGCAACCTCTATCATATTGGGAGGCACGCCTGAGGTCATGTGACCCACCAACCCAGAGAACCATTATGTGGAACCTGGGTCAGGATGTTATAGGTATAATAGCTTTCAATAACATTATTAGTAAGTTTAATCACAATATTTTATTCTTTGATGCCAAATCTGTCTTTATCCGGATCAAAACATGGGGAATTTTTTTTTCTTCCTCTTTTATTAATATAGATATATTCGTATCATTGTTTATTTTTGGAGACATATTATCAACAGATAAAATAAAATGAAATCTACTTTCATTGCCATTAAATATTATAGGATCATTTTTCAATTCTTTTGTTGATGAGAATTTTCTAAAATTCATCACATCAATTTTATTTATGTTCTTTTTTTTCTTGAAAGACAACTATTATATTGTTTATTTGATAAAGAGCTCATACGCTTCCTCAAATATTCACTTTGTAATGATTTTTCAATTAGACAGTCAAAAATTAAAAATACTAAAACATTTTTATAATAAAATGAGATGTGTGACCTATGCTCTAATACCAATTATGAGGATCACTATGGTATATTAAATATAATAAGAGGTGGGGAACAAGTGGATGATGAATTATCTCGAGTTAAAACATTTATTCCTTCGTTACCATAGTATTTTATTCACGAATGGATATCTATCAATCAATATGCACCATCAGTTAACATGGATTTACATATATTAAGAAATTATAGAAATAATGGAATCCTCGGTTTGTTAATGCAGTTCACCTCCAGTACAGATGATGCTATCACATGTTCTTCATGGTTGTTTTCCCATGCATAAAATTTCCTCTTTATTATCAATAAGAAATATCAATTGGGAATTATATTGGACTTGTAGTCTTGGAACCAACAATGTTTAATGAAAGAAACAAATTTCGATTATTTGATAACAATATTTGCTCGATAAAACATTGAATTAGTTCATTATAACAGGCTCATTCACCTCTTAGATAGTGTGGATCTGAACATATTCATAATACTATTGAAATCCCAGGGGATACCTATATATCCACTATGTGGATCTGGTCATCTTCACCATAAAATATAATCAATAGGAAAAATCCCAAAATCTCACCTTTTTTATTCATCTTATTCTTACCCAATTAAAAGTGATTAATTCTTAAAGAAATATCGGTTGTTTATATTCTTTGAAATCAAGGAACGATTATATGATAGTAGAGATATGAATCTCTTCTTAATTGACTTTCTTAATAAAAAACTATCTTTGTAAAATATCATTAGATAATATTAATCTTAATATTTTATATGTACCATACTTCATGAATATATTCTTCAAAATTATTAGTATTTTTATTCTCATAAAAACTCTGACCTTAGTTGTTATTTTAAATTAAACTAATATACTTATGTTTGAATTTTCAATAAATATGGGATTTATTAGTCATGAAAAATGGGAATCACCATAGTTTTATTTTTTATTTAAATGTCGATAAATCCACTCTATTTTAATTCCACCCACACTAGAATTCATGTTTTAATGCATTGATATCCACAATGTTCTAAACATCTCATGACGAACAATTTATTATCCCTAAGAACAATATATGGATTGTTCTTATCTGTTATGTTGAAAACATGTCCCTTAATAATCATTATGGTGTTAATTCAATTGTAGTGAACCCTATCCCAGTAGACTAGACCTGGTGTATAATTTATTACATTTGAATAAGATACATTGAATCACATTCAAAGGTACCAGATGGTTTAATAGTCATGGTAAACTGGATATATACTTTAAATTATTATTATAAATAAAAACATAATATACACAAATTATTTTATTTTACAACACCATTTTTCTTATAGCATATCATTTTTTATCAATCACAAAATACATCCTAGTATCCTAGGGAATATAAAACAGAAGGGGTGAGATCAGATGATCAGCATGAGTAATATAATTGTAGAATCTACGATTAAATAATGAATAATAAATATGGAACGATATATACTAAAAAATCCATTTAATCAATTAATTGAGAAAAATATGTCAGTAATAAAAGAAAATAAAATAATTCTATACAAATAACCACATGTTCTTGGTATCTTAACCCTATATATTATAAATAACAATATAATGACATAGAATATTAATTACTAAATTCATAATGAAGAAATTTACTGTGTAGGACTTAAATGACAAACCATCAAGACCTTATGACAAGACATCAAAATAAATGCATAAGGCCATGGCTAAAACCAAATCCAATTTGTCTCATGAGACCTATTGATGCACCAAAGGTAAATCTATAACTAATACCCAACCATAACGTACTATATACTCTTTATTCCTAATATAGAATGTGTAAAACATAATAAATGTCATTATCTTTTTACAAAACTAACTTAAAAAACGTTAATAAATAACCTAAATAAATTAACATAATCATAAACCATTCATGGTAATATGGTGAATTGTAATAAAATTCTACATATTGAACCAAAATGATCATAAAACATCCATATTAATAATAAAAATTATTTAGGTACAACATATACCTAATTTATCCTAATTATAATAAATTCTATATGTCATTTATTAAAATAAATAGCATAAAAATTTAATTAAAATTTTTTTTGTGGCACATAAACTTTTCACTTTGAAAATAACCTTTAAAAGAAAAGATTTCTTTTTTAAAAAAAATAATTTTTTTGAAAATAATATTTTATTTGTTTAAAATAATTTATAAAAACATGAGTTTTCATGAGGGATAAGATTTTGTTCATTCTATACATGTTAAAACAATGACTAGTTTCATAGTTTCAATAAAATACAAATAGTTAATGTTTTTAAGATAACATGAGGATTAAATTAATTTTTTTTATAAATAGATAAAAATGGTAAAGTGGTATTTATTTATTTATTTGGAAAATTTTATAAACATTTTTTAAACTTCTTTTATAATACATGGACGTTTATGAAAACGTATTTCTGAGTGAAGAGATAAATAATGTCATATTTTTGTAAAAACATTTTCTCAAACATCATAAGAACCAATGAGAGGGAAAATCATACTATTACAAGAAAAAATTCATGAATAACTAGATTATAATAAAATATGATGACTCTAATATATATAGAAAAGAATTACCTAAATGTAATCTTAAATAAAATCCATAATAATGATGAGATTATGAAATAAACCATTACAACATTGGTATATTATGATTCATAAGCCCCATAAAATAAATAACATTAAATGAATGTTTAAATACTATTAATTTAAACATATTAATGATATAACATATTAAATGTGATTTATATATACCACATGAAGGACATAAGTAGTGAAAACTACACATGTCTCATGGAAGTAAAAATGAGGGGAGAAACCCTTACCTCAAGTCTTATTTACTTCGCACATGATTGTAACTCATGTATAATAATATTAAGAATATTAATAATTTATAAAATAACATATTTTTATTTATAATATCATATATGAACCTCTTATTACAATTTACTACTCGTTTGTTAATAATATTCTATTATTTTCATTGTTTTAGGTGTTAATTTTAGTATTTTATTATCGGTGTTTTGACATGAAATTTTCAGTTCATGTGAATATGATATATATAATATATAGAATGATAATAATTTTATAAAAATAATATTTATTTATTATATAAATCTATATATCCATTTATGAATGTTGGATAATAAAACTAAATCACATCGCTTCATGGAAATGGTAGGTTGTATTACGCATGAGTGACGATATCATTTCATTTACAAGTGAAAGGGTAAGAAAATGGGTGATATATTAATTTTATATAATATATATCATATAATTTATGTCACATATATTAAATAATTTTATCGATATTACATTCCATGTATATCATAAGTTAAAATTGAATCACATCGTTTCACATGGCGGTAGTCCTCTATATACACAAGTAGTGTTATCATATTTAAACTAGAACCGAATGTAAAAATATATATTTCTTATTACAATTAATTAAGTATAAAAATATTATAAATATCATATAATTGTGTTAAACCCTTAATAATATCAATCAATGAATGGTGGTTATGGAAAATGAATAATATTAGTTCACGAGGCGGTAGTCTGCCGTACACATGATCAATGATTTTGTACTCCCATTTGATGGAAGTGGATATGGGTTAATATTATTCCATAAAAATAATAACATATAATCATATGGAATATAATGGTGTTATTATTTTAAATTTTAATAAATCTTTTAAAATGGTAATAGAAGATTTAAAATGATAGATCTTTCTAAAGACATTTTCCATCATTAAGAGAGACCATTTTTAGATCTGCAATTAAAGATATTAATAATGATATTTTTAGAGGAAAATTAGAAATATAATATTTATTAGGATTTTGGGGAGATATTTTTGTATGTTTTTTTATATAAAATGTTTTTCATGGGTGTGAATACGTGATGTGGGGTAGTTCCCTTTTATTCGTGGAAAAAGGGAATATTCATGGAAATTATTTGTAAATTTCTGAAAAGAATCTTAAATGTTAGCCATTTTCATGAAACAATCCTAAAAATAACCTTATATAAGTTTTTGGTGTAGTTTAATTTGGATACATTTCTATCCATAAATATTCTGATAGCCTGGTTGTTCATTTTAACACTTATCTTCTTAGTAGAACACAACAGTAAATCCATTTTTACCTTAACCATGGTAATTATGTTTTACTTTTTTCACAATTAAATTTTAAAAAAATTAATTTGAAATTATTAGATAATATAAATTATTTTAATTCTAAATATGGAATTTATTTTTCCAAATTATATTTATTAATTTTTTGGAATTCAAATTAAAATTAAACCCAAAGACGTGATGACAAAGTGTGTTTTCAACGATAAAATTCACAAAAGTGTAGAATGTTTAATATCCAAAGTAAATATGTTGATGATTAAATTGACCAAAATTAGTTGTATTTTAATATAAATTCTACCAATTTTACTTAAAAAATTAAAATTCTTTTTAACATCATATATAATATAGAATAATTTATTTTTAATAAAAATTTGTATTTTTCAATATTCATAAAAAATGAAACTTTTCAAGAAAAAATTCTCACCATTTGTTAATTTTGATATGAAAATTTCAAAAATAAATTTTATTTTTAAAATTAATTTTCAAAATGTAGGAAAAAATAATTATATATTATGTGTGTGATGGATGACTAAACCTCATTTTGAGAAATAATGTTTTTCTAAAAACCTTTTTTTTTCAAATGATTCTTATATTCTATATAATAAATAGATACCATTGAATTTATTTTATACACTTGTAAACAATAAGATTTTCATTAATTGTTAGTTAATATTCATACCCTCTAACTCAACAGCTATCTTATAATGGTAATTCATGATTAAAAATATTTTCATAATGTAATATGTTTCGTTTAATCTCAATGTTTCATGCATCACAAGGTATCATGGAGATTGTATTTATCTAAAAGTTATTTTTTTAGAGTCTTGGGATGTTATATTCTCTTCTAATATTAGTGTTTCGTGTCATATACACTATTAAACACGATTTTCATATTTTATAAATCTTAGGGTGTTACATTATACCCCTTAAATAAAATTATTCCTAATAATTTACTCTTGATCTCGATAATCATAGGGTTGAAATTTGAAAATACCTTTGTTGAAAACCTATATAATAAAATATGTTAATAAAAATCATCTTAATAATGTATAAATACAAGTACAATGTTAATATTTAATATAACATAAATAGTTTTCTAGGTAAAATAACATTAGTTTCAAGTAAAGATATGGGAATTGAAGAAAATAATAAATTATTATAGAGATAGATATTGGTCATTGATCATAATAAAATGAATGACTAATGGCATGTTAAAGAACAAAAAACCATAAATTTGTTATTATTTAAAAGGTCATCTCTTCAACATAAATGAATGTATTATGATAAAATTTTATTTCAATAACATTTTCATAGAGGTGATGAATTCATTTACAATCTAGACTGAGAATATATGGAAACAAACATACTTGATATCATTATATTTCATAGTAAAACGTTTATCTTTTGGTTTATTTTTAATCATTTATTTCCTCAATTATTATTATATTAATTGAAAACCCTAGATGTTTTTTTACGTCTGAATCACTTAAACTGACTTTTAGTGGACTATAAGATTCATAAAAGAGTGAAAAGTCACACTCTGAATTTATAAATATTTTCTACAACCAAAATGGTTATCACACGTTATCAAATGTAATACAATAATATCTAAACCTAAATAATAATACCATTGGTTTAATGTTAATATTTATTCACTAAATCGTTTAACTAAAACAAAGCCATATTACCTTGAACATTATGTAGGTCAGTGGTAGGAATAAATCCCTTATCATCCTTTAGTTTTGGTTTCAAGACCCACAAACTTGTAAGATTTGACATTATGTCACTCAACATGTGGGTCACACCATTTAAAAAGCCTTATTATATAATACATTTAATATTTTCAAATTTTAACTTCACATATTTAACACAATTTCAAATATTAAATTAACCATAATGGTTACCATTACCATTATAAAACCCACTTTATCATTATTATTTCAACATGAGGAACATATTATGTGTTATGATTCCTCAATAATTGTGTTTTATAATAATTTCAACATACCAATGAATTGGTTTCCTAGGTACGATTCAACACATTCATTCAATCAATTTCATAAATACTACTCTAGACTAATATTAATACATTTCATAATTCTTATAACCATTATATCATTGATAAAAATACTTCTGTAAAATAATTTATCAATCCAAACATAAAAATCTTAATCATTCCTCATTTTTTGTAGTAATAGCATAATCATAACCTTGTTCACTTACCTTATTTTTATGTATATTCTCTTGACAATTTGCGCATTCTTTTGCGTAGTTCCCCATATCCTTATAGTGGAATCCCCTCACATTAAAAAATTATTTATTTACAAATCTACCATGATTATGGTGGTATTTTTATCCATATTTTAAGTAAAACCCTTTTATTTTTATTCATGTAAAATGGTGTTTCCTTACACAATAATCACAAGTTGAAAATTCCTTCATTCCCATTTTAACATTATTCATATTTTTCCATATCATACAATTACTCTTTTATCTCTCTTAAATGTAATAATAATTGGGGATTTCATTCTCTGTATTGATGTCACATGATAATATATACTCACATAATGAGAAATTTTGTGAGACTGGTTCCTTTTGGAAGATTTCTTTAATCCCCTATATAATATAGTTAATATTAATCTTCTGATTGAATACATAGAGTGATGACCCAAACTCTCTTGGTCCTTCCCTTTGCCAAAATCGGGGTCTTAAAGGAGTGGCGTCTCGGTGAGACCGATGGGTGAGACCGATTGGTGAGACCGATCGGGGAGACCGATCGGTGAGACCGATCGGGGAGACCGATCGGTGAGACCGATCGGCGTCACCCGGCCTTGTCGAGTTGTTTCCAGTGGCGCTCCTTTTGCGCAAATAGGGTTTTAAACCCTATTTTGACTCTTTTAAAGCGTATTTTAAAGACACGTAATGCTCTTAAGAGTTTTAATTAAATACTTAATCAATTCATGAGTCGGATTAAACCACCCGACCCCTTTTTTGACGAGTGGAGCCGTGTGGTCAACCCACGACCCCCACGCCTTACGCAGTTTCACGTTTTCACCTCAACCGTCCTCGGCTCTTATAAAATAAGGGTTATTCATGGTTTCTATTCCCTCGATCGTGGCTTTTCACAAACAGCTTCTGGTTCATCGGGCGCATCATTATCCGTAAAGTTCTGTGCCCGTCCTAGACGCCGATCACCTATCAACAGGAAGGGAATTTCTCCTTGCCTCTCTCTTTTGTGTATCATGCGGGGTGGGCATGATTTTGATTCTGTAGGATTGGATAAACCAGACCTAATTAATGATAATTAACGAATTCTATAAAGAATGGAGGGGGGCTGTGATCGTTGATGATGTATTTTATTTTGATGATGATTCTTCTATGACCTTCTTTTTGAGTTGTGCTGGCTTATGCCTCCTGAAAATCGAGGCTGTTGGTGGTCGCAGTTTGTGCACTAATGAACCCCTGCTGAGGTTTTAAATGGCTTGTTGTGGTTGTAAACTCGTGCTGTGAAAAGTAATTGGTCAATCATGTATAGCCGGCTGAATAAATTGAAAGCACTTGGATCAATCCCTTCTGTTCTAACCCCGGTTGAACTAGAATTGAAATCATGGAACGTGTAAAATCTTTTAAATCTGAAAAATACAGGTTTGGCCTTGCTTAGTGCTTGTGGCAGTGTTTTGGTGGTTTTCTTTTATGAGTCGATTGCTAGAGATGTGGGAGGGGATGGGATCCCCTGTTCTTTTATGCTTTCTATGGTTATGAAACTGGGGATGGGATCCCCTATTGGTGTGGCATTGGTGTTTATAAGTTTTTTAGACCCAGTGGTTACTTGTTTATATCATGAATTAGGGTGGAATACTCTTTTGTTGAGAACCGGGTGTGGATGTTTTGGTTGATGTTTGACTAATTACTTTCATGGACTTATGCATATGCCTACTAGTTTCCCAGTAGTGCTTAAACATAAACATTATCACTGAACTTGAAACCCGAAGGGGACAAATGGGTTTGTTGGTGAGAGTAGTGACTCGGACTTGAGTGCTATTGTGAAATGTAGGCTGTCTGAAGAAAAACCTAGCTTTTGGTGAGTTCTTGTTACATATATATATATATATATATATATATATATATACTTGTTGCTTTTTGTTTCTTATTCGTGCCCCACCCAAGTTGAGCACTTAGTGCCGAACACCCCCATTTCATGGGGAGGTTGTTTTTCCCAACACTATTCTTATTGGCTGGTTATTAGCTCCTTTTCTTCTCCCTTTCCAGAATATCCCAAGTATCTTCGGGCAGGCTGTGATGGCCTGAGGTCCATTAGTAGCCCAAGAACCTTCGGGCGGGGTAGTGTGGTGGTTGGCCAGGTGTGTGCGGCAGGTGGTTTCCCAAGTGTCTTCGGGGTGAGGCCCAGGTGTCTACGGGTGTGGCAGTGGATCATTTAGCCCATGTGTCTTCGGGCATGGTGGTGGTTGTTCTGGCCTAGGTGTTTGCAGGCGTGGTTACATGTGACAGTTGTGGACCAGGTGTGTGTGGGTGGGATTCAGAAGTGGGACTGCGTGCGGTTGAGGCCCAGGTGTGTGCGGGCGGGATTTCGACAGTGGGACTACGTGTGATTGTGGCCCAGGTGTGTGTGGGCGGGTGTGCCAGTGGGACTGCGGTGAGAATGGAGGGATTGGTCCGATGCGTAGGATGTCTCAATAACCAGTGGGAAAGTGGTAAGGGGTACCCAAACATCTATGTGCTCTGATTATATATATTACTTGACTTGCGTTATTTGGGGAGTGTGCCTTGGTGAGGCATGGGGTGGATAGTTTACCTTGATAGGTGTTTGGTTTAATGTTTTCTCACGGGACTCTAGTACGTTCCCCCACTTGTGCACGAGAGTCTTTGGTTTTCCCTACTGAGTATACTTGTATGCTCACCCTACGTATATTAAACTTCTTTCAGGTTCCCAGGAGGACTTTGGGGATCACACATGACTTTACTAGCTCGGACCTTTGGAGTAGTTGCAGTTGTTGTTTTTCTTTTCCTCTTTTGTACTTCCCTTTGTAGTCACCTTTTGTTCCTTGTGTCTTTACATTTGGAACATGCATGTGGGAATGGTTTATTTTTTGTTTTACTTTTTCTTTTACCTAGGTGTTGTTGAGTTTCATCATCTCATCTCTCGATCTTATAAAACAAAAAGGGGTAATGGCTTCCATTTGTGAGAAATTTCTCTACCCTTGGTGCTAGTCGCCACTCAGAGACCTATTGATGGCGGGTCTCGGGGGTCATTATCTCTCCTTCAACTTAAAGAAGGAAAGGACTGGCAACCTGCTGACCATTCCCTCCTTTTGGTGAAGGCGGGTCATGACAGAATGGTATCAGAGGTGATGGATGAGAGATAGGGTGGATTCTGGAGTTAGGCACAGTGAAGATTGCATGGGATGGTAAGGAAACAGTGTTGGGTGACCTTGGAGCGTGAATTAGGCCAGGGAAGACCGGCTAGGACACGGGATTTTAGGGCCCCCCGTGATCCGATGCAAGGACTCTGGACCTACCGAACGACCAAGTGAGACCTCACTTATTGCAGGGTGGGGACCCTAGGAAAGGTACATGGATCATAATGACTTGTGTTCTTTTGTTTTTTGGGATGTATTGGGAATTAAGGATAAATTTAATTTTAATATGTCTTGAAGACGATATTCTGCACTACTTGGGCATATACATTCCTTGTATACCTTGCAGCTATGGAACCTGGAAGGTGACCAAGTGTGGTAAAGGCGATCAAGGCCCCGGAGACAACTTTGGCCGATCGGCAGAGAGCTGATCTAGAAGAAGAGGATGACCAGTGGCAGAAGACTCTTCGAGCCTTCCAGCGACAGGCCCTCAAGAAGTTTGAGGGCTACACCTCCGATATAAATACGGAAGGCTGGCTAGAGGAGCTAGTTATAGCCTTCAGCCTGATTCGGTCCCCGACTGTGTACTGGGTTCCTCTGGCCGTTATCCAGATGTGGGGAGTGGGACGTTAGTGGTGGATGCTTTACCTGGGGGAGAGGAGAGAGTCTGAGGTGGCATGGGCGGATTTTGAGAGGGTGTTCCGGGAGGAATTCCTCTCCTCGATGATGGAGGCAGAGAAGAGGCAGGAACTACTCTCCCTCCAGCAGGGGAGTATATCCTTTAGGGAGCTAGGGATCATGTTTAAGGACCTCCTACGTTTTTCTTCGGACCTCTTTCCCGAAGAGGAGTCTCGGACAAGATGTTTGGAGGAGGCGCTCCGACCCTCCCTCCAATATGTTGTTACCCCTTTACCCTTATGATGTACTTGGAGGTCCAGAAGAAGGACGAAGTTGTAGAGAGGATGCATGCTCCAGGAGGAGTGTCATGAGAGGGGATCCAGCTGGGACCATAGAAGGGTAAGGCCATCAGCACTAGGCCTCCAGCGTCAGGACCCTCTAGGTTCCGACCCGCAGAAAGCAGGCCGCAGCAGTTTCAGTTTCGATCCCCCGGCCCTCGCTCTTTTCCTTCGGGCCTGGTACCGCGGTGCTTCATCTGTGGGAGCCCTGGGCATCTCTGAAGTCAGTGTCCCGACCGGGTGCAGTACAGTAGTGGTAGTCATCCCCATCACCCGCCCCAGTAGCAGCTTCCAGCCAGACCTTTCCAGCAGTAGCAGCAGGGGCAGCGAGTTCCCGCTCCTCCGAGGGAAGACGTAGGAGGAGGAGGTCGTCCTCAGGGCACTCCATAGGGACCTCGTCCAGGGCGTGGTCGGGGAGGTGGCCGATAGCCGAGGGGAAGGGGAGCTGGGCGTGGTTAGTTACACGCCGCATAGGTAGCAGTTCCAGCAGGGCCAGAGGTTGTTCGAGGTACGATCAGTCTGTTTTGCACTCTTGCTCATGCTTTGTTCGATACTGGAGCTTCACACTCCTTTGTTGCACCCAGTCTATCTTGTGCCTTGGGTCTAGATGCCGAGAGACTTCTAGTTCCCCTGGTGTTCAGCACACCAGTCAGAGGTCAGAACGACTTGTTGTTTGTTTGTCGGAGATGTAGACTGATGTTAGGGCCACATTAGTCGGTTAGGGATCTTCTTCTGCTACGGATTCAGCCATACGATGTCATCCTCGGCATCGACTGGCTATTTTATGTGTGCTCCGTCATCGACTATTTTCGAATAAGGGTGGTGTTCTCATACTTGGACAGCTGGCGTGTTACCTTCACCGGCGAGCGGAGAAGTCCGAAGGGAAACATGAGAGAGGAACCTCTCCTCTCCTTGTTGACCGAGCTGACAGTGGAATCAGTAGATGTTGAAATGGTGGAAGTGCCAGAGATCGTCCGTGATTTTATGGACATCTTTCCTGAGGAGGTGACGACTCTACCCCCTTGACGTGATATCGAGTTCGGGATAGACCTGCAGCCCGGCGCTCGTCCAATCTCGATGGATCCTTACCAGATGGCACCTTCGGAGCTATGGGAGTTGCAGATACATATTGAAAATCTGATGAAGAGGGGTTCTGTTCGACCGAGTGCGTCACCGTGGGGTGCTCCGGTCTAGTTTGAAATGAAGGTAGATGGTGGTCTTAGGTTGTGCATAGACTACAGGAGGTTGAATCAGGTAACGATCAAGAATCGCTACCCTCTTCCGAGAATAGATGATATTTTCGACCAGGTGAAGGGGGTCGGATGGTTCTCGAAGATCGACCTGCAGTCTGGGTACCACCAGCTGAGGGTGAAAGAGAGAGACATCCCAAAGACAACGTTCAGGTGCAAGTATGAACACTTCAAGTTCGTAGTCATGCCCTTCGGTGTTACGAACACCCCGACTATTTTCATGGGGCTTATGAACTCCATCTTCCGGGATTAGTTGGATCGGTTCATTGTTCTGTTCATCGATGACATCCTGGTATACTCTAGATCAGAGGAGGACCATGAAGAGCACCTGAGGACGGTTTTGAGGTCCTCCGACACGCACCAGCTCTATGGGAGGTTGTCAAAATGCAAGTTCTGGACATGAGAAGTGCACTTCCCCGGGAACGTAGTGTCTGAGCAGGGGGTAGTAGTCAACCAATAAAAGGTTGAGGCATTTGTTTCTTTGGAAGTGCCCAAGAATGTGGCGGAAGTCCGAAGTTTCCTCCGGCTAGCAGGTTACTACCGGAGATTCTTTCCCAACTTCTCATGTGTAGCAGCCCCTTTGACGGCTCTGACCAAGAAGGACTAGGCTTTCGTATGGAGTGATCAGTTCCAGTCAGCCTTCATCTATCTGATGGAGAAGTTGGTCAGTTCCCCATTGCTGAGATTACCAGAAGAAGGGGCAGCTTATGTGGTTTTCTTTGATGCTTTAGGACAGGGTCTGGAATGCGTGATGATGTAGTGACAAGGGGTGATCTCTTATGTTTCCAAGAAGCTGCGTTCCCAGGAGCGTAATTACGCCACCCACGACCTGGAGCTTGCAGCGCTCATTTTTGCGCTATGGTTGTGGCGGCACTTCCTCATCGGGGAACGCTTTGTGGTCTTCACATATCAAAAAAGCTTAATGTATATCTTCTTCGAGCGGGACATAAACTTGTGACAACGGAGATGGGTGGAGTTCCTCCTGGATTACGACTTTGAGATCTCTTATACTGAGGGAAAGGGCAATGTGGTGGCTGATGCCTTGAGCAGGAGGACGTAGAAGGATGCGGTCTGAGAGTCGGCAGACACCTGGAAGACGATGGAGGAGTTGGCTACCTTACACCTAGACGCGAAGATGGATAGAGGTAGAGGCTGCCTATATCAGATGATAGTGCAGTCATCCCTATTTCATAAAGTGGAGGAGTCTTAGTGGGGAGACCCAGAGTGCGAAGTGATGTGTGACCAAGTTGACTAGGGAAATGCTCCGGAAGGATGGACACAGGATGGTCAGAACTGGATTCTTTTCCAGAAAAGGTTGTTTGTCTCGGAGGCGATGTGCGGCAAGGTTCTCAGTGAGTTCCAAAAATCACCCCGGGCGGTACACCCAGGAGTTTCCAAGATGTAATAGGGTTTGAAGAGGCTTATTTGGTGGCCCGTAGTTAAGTGAACGGTGGCAGATTATGTAGCCAAGTGCTTAGTGTGTCAACAAGTGAAGGCTGAACACCGAGTTCCAGGCGGCCTACTGCGGCCTCTAGATGTCCCCGAGTGGAAGTGGGATGACATCCCGATGGATTTCGTCACGGGACTCCCCCAAGGTCCAAGGAGGGTACGACGCCATTTGGGTGGTAGTGGACAGGTTGACGAAATCGGCTCACTTTCTGGCGATCAGGGAGTCGAGTGCTGTGGACGCTGTGGCACGAAAGTACGTGGATGAGGTGGTGCGGTTTCATGGAGTTCCGAGGTCTATAGTCTCAGATAGGGATGCATGGTTTACCTCGCGAGTCTGGAGAGGATTGCATCACGGGTTTGGAACCCAGTTACTCCTTAGCACTACTTTCCATCCCCAGACAGATGGACAAACCAAGCGCACCATCCAGACCTTGGAGGATATGCTACGGGCATGTGTTCTGGACTCGGGAAGATCATGGGTGCGATACTTTCCTTTGGTAGATTTTTCCTACAATAATAGCTACCACTCTACCATCAGTATGGCCCTATTTGAAGCTTTGTATGGGAGGCCATGTCGTTCACTTGTGAGTTGGACCGAAGTAGGAGAGGCAGGAATCCTTGGCCCTGTGGTGGTGCAGAACACGATAGAGAAGGTTCAGCACATATGGGAAAGGATGAAGGCGGACCAGGACCGACAGATGTCGTGTGCGAATACCAGGAGGAGGCCCTTGGAGTTTGAGGTTGGGGACCACATGTTCTTGAAGGTCTCCCCTCGGCGTGGGAAGTGGAGGTTCGGCAAAGGGAGTAAGATTTCTCCCAGATTCATCGGACCCTTCCAAGTGTTGCGGCGGGTCGGCGAAGTGGCTTACCAGCTAGCGTTGCCACCGCCGCTACTATGGAGACATGATGTCTTTCATGTGTCCCAGCTCCGTCGGTATCTGCACGACGATTCAAACGTCCTTGATTGTGGTGATCTAGACATCGAGGACGATGTAACCTCTGTGGAGAGTCCAGTGGTGATTGAGGATCGCAAGGAGAAGGTGCTTTGCGGACGAACCATCCCCTTGGTTCGTGTGTTGTGGAGACAAGGTGGCCTTTAGGAGAGTACGTGGGAGAGGGAAGCACAGATGTGTACCAAGCACCCAGAGTTGTTTTGAGTTTTGTTCCTTGTTGTACCTGTTGTGGTAGAACGTTTTTTCTTTTGGCTATGAAATGTACTGGTTTTCTTTCCTCTGCTTGTGTGTGAAAAGCACCGGCTATGGGGAAGGAGAGAACCCGACCCCTAATCAAGACGCATTAAGGTGGATGTGATTAAACCCGTGTGGGCGAGTCAGTGCCGCCCAAAGCGGATAATATCTTGGCATGGGGGAGGAGACTCCCCAACCCACATTCCCGAGCAGTTTGGCATGGTATGTTGCTGGGTTCATGACAAAAAGGTGTTCTTAGTTAACGATGAGGTTCACTCTTGAGAGGTATGTTTCGGGGTAGTTGTTTGGACCCGCCCTCCCCTTCTGGGTTGTTTGAATTCTCGAGGCCGAGAATAGTTTGAGAGGTATCTGATGTGATGACCTAGACTCTCATGGTCCTTCCCTTTTCCAAAATCCGGGTCCTAAGGGAGTGGCGTCTCGGTGAGACCGATCAGTGAGACCGATCGGGGCGACCGATCAGTGAGACCGATCGGGGAGAACGATCGGTGAGACCGATCAGTGAGACCGATCGGCGAGACCGATCGGTGAGACCGATAGGGGCGACCGATCGGTGAGACCGATCAGCGCGACCGATCGGAGCTACCGATCGGTGCGACTGATCGGTGAGACCGAACGGCGTCACCCGGCCTTGTCGAGTTGTTTTCAGTGGCTCTCCTTTTGTGAAAATAGGTTTTTAAACCCTATTCTGACTCATTTCAAGTGTGTTTTAAAGACTCGTAACACTCATAAGAGTTTTAATTAAATACTTAATCAAATCATGAGTCGGATTAAACCACCTGACCCCTTTTTGTGACAAGTGGAGCCATGTGGTCAACAAACGACCCTCGCGCCTTACACGGTTTCATGTTTTCACCTCAACTGTCCTCGGATCTTGTAATCTAAGGGTTAGCTGTGGTTTCTATTCCCTCAATCGTGGCTTTTCACAAACAACTTCTGGTGCATCAGGTGCATCGTTATCTGTAAAGTTCCCCTCCCGGCCTGGACTCCAATCCCCTATCAACAAGTAGGGAATTTCTCCTTTCCTCTCTCTTTTGTGTATCATGCGGGGTGGGCGTGCTTTTGATTCTGTAGGATTGGAAAAACCAGACATAATTAAAGATAATGAACGAATTCTATAATGAAAGTAGGGGTTTTGTGATTGTTGATGTTGTCTTATATTTTGATGATGTTTCTTCTATGACCATCTTGTTGAGTTGTGTCGGCTTATTCCTCCTGAAAATAGAGGTCGTTGGTGGTCGTTGATTGTGCACTAATGAACCCCTTCTGATGTTTTAAATGGCTTGTTGTGGTTGTAAACTTGTGCTATGAAAAGTAATTGGTTAATCACGTATATCCGGCTGAATAAATTGAAAGAACCAGGATCAATCCCTTCTGTGCTAACCCCTGTTGAACTAGAATTGAAATCTTGGGACGTGTAAAATCTATTAAATATGAAAAATACAGGTTTGGCCTTGCTTAGTGCTGGTGGCAGGGTTTTGGTGGTTTTCTCTTATGAGTCGATTGGTGGAGATGTGGGAGGGGATGAGATCCCCTGTTCTTTTATGCTTTCGGTGGTTATGAAACTGGGGATGGGATCCCCTGTTGGTGTCGCTTTGGTGTTTATGATTTTTTAAGACCCGGTGGTTACTTGTTTATATCACGAATCGGGGTGGAATCCGCTGTTGTTGAGAACCGGGTGTGGACGTTTTGGTTGATGTTTGATTGATTACTTTCCTGGAGTTATGCCTATGCCTACTAGTTGCCCAGTAGAGCTTAAACATAAACATTATCACTAAACGTAAAACACGACTGGGATAAATGGGTTTGTTGGCGAGAGTCGTGACTCGGACTTGAGTGCTGTTGTGATTTTTAGGCTGTCTGAAGAAAAACCAAGCTTCGGGTGAGTGCTTGTTACATATATATATATACTTGTAGCTTTTTGTTTCTTATTCACGCCCCACCCAAGTTGAGAACTTAGTGCCGAATACCCCCATTTCATGGGGGAGGGTGTTTTTACCAACACTATTCATAGTGGCTGGTTATTAGCTCCTTTTCTGCTCCCATTCTCGGATATCCTAAGTATATTCGGGCAGGCTATGATGGCCTGAGGTCCATTATTAGGCCAAGAATCTTTAGGCGGGGTAGTGTGGTGGTTGGCTAGGTGTGTGCGGCAAGTGGTTTACCAAGTGTCTTCGAGATGAGGCCTAGGTGTCTTCGGGCGTGGCAGTGGATCCTTTAGCCCAGGTGTCATCGGGCGTGGTGGTGGTTGTTCTGGCCTAGGTGTTTGCAGGCGTGGTTACATGTGACAGTTGTGGCCCAGGTGTGTGCTGGAAGGATTCAGCAGTGGGACTGCGTGCGGTTGAGGCCTAGGTGTGTGTGAGCGGGATATCGGTAGTGGGACTGCGTGTGGTTGTCGCCCAGGTGTGTGCGGGTGGGTGTGGCAGTGGGACTGCGGTGAGAATGGTGGGATTGGTCCGATGAGTAGGATTTCTTAATTACCAGTGGGAAAGTGGTGTGGGGTACTCAAACATCGATCTGCTCTGATTATATATATTACTTGACTTGCGTTATTTGGGGAGTGTGCCTTGGTGAGGCCTAGGGTGGATAGTTTACCTTGATAGGTGTTTGATTTACTCTTTTCTCACGGGACTTTGGTACGTTCCCCCACTTGTGCACGAGAGTCTTTGGTTTTCCCTACTGAGTATACTTATATGCTCACCCTACGTATATAAAACCGCTTTCAGGTTTCCAGGAGGACTTTGGGGATCACGCGGGACTTTACTAGCTCAGACCTTTGGAGTCGTTGCAGTTGTTGTTTTTCTTTTCTTCTTTGGTACTTCCCTTTGTAGTCACCTTTTGTACCTTGTGGCTTTACATTTGGAACATTAATGTGGGAATGGTTTATTTTTGGCTTTACTTTTATTTTACCTGGGCGTTGTTGAGTTTCATCATCTCATCTCTCGATCTTATAAAACAAAAAGGGGTAATGCCTTCCATTTGTGAGAAATTTCTTTACCCTTGGTGCTAGTCGCCACTCTGGGACCTATTGAAGGCGGGTCTTGGGGGTCATTATCTCTCCTTCAACATAAAGAAGGAAGGGCATGGCAACCTGCTGACCCTTCCCTCCCTTTGGTGAAGGCGGTTCGTGACACATAGTCTGAGGCATTCCATTATATAATTATAATGATGGATTAACCCTTAATATTATTTTCCACTTCTTCCAATATTAGACACAAATTTTTTTTCCATATCCACCTATTTCCCATGATAAAACATCTTTCCAAGAACATTACATTGAAATCCTTACAATCCATACTTTCTATATCTTCCTCATACTTAGTGTATTGAATTAATGACCACCATTGATATGCATCTAGAGAGACTAGATAAAATTATATGAAAAATTTATCCCATTCACTACTTCCTAGAGAAGGAAATATATTCTCCAAGCAATATATCCATTTCATAGTTAAAAATGGATTTTTATTATCATTGAATAATAGAGGTTTCTGATGAAAGAAGTTGTACAACATCATTAAAACAGAAGGTGTTTCAGTAAGTTGATCTATATGGGAATGTTTATTAGTAATAATTTATGTGAGATTAACCAATATGGTTATAATTTGATCAGTTCCAACTGGAACTCTAGCACAAGAATCATTATATTTCTTAAGGGGAAATCCCAAAAAAGGGTACATACATTGATAATATTCCCATTCCATTTATTAGGTGCAATTTATAACCAATGTAATTCACAAGATTAGATAATAATATTATGAAACATATTGTGTAATCCCAAAACTAGTAAAACACTTAATCAGAAATTGAAAAATTTGTGCATAAATAATATCATAATCATAAACATGGTTTCTCTAAGGATATCTTTATTTTCAACTCCTTCTTAATGATTTGTAAAAAAATGTGATTTATATTAATAATATCACATGTAAGTATCAAAATAGGTGCACAATAATGCTGGTTCTCAAGAACCAGGAGATTATTAGGTCAAGCACAATCACCCTTTTCAATGTTATTAACCATATATATTATTGTGACAGAACCACATCCAGTTATATTATACAGACATGGTTTTATTTTCTCTGAAAAATCATATAATATCATACTTAAAAATTCATTATGATATTTTTATATAAATATCATATAATTATATTATAGGTTTATGTTCTTTGATCAATGTTTTCCTGAATCAAGTTCTCTCAGTTTCTACTAAACCTCCTCTAATACTAACTATAAAGATTTTAACCTCTGTATCATGGAGCCAATGTTTATATCAATACATTGGAATAAGACAAAATTAATTGAATCTTGAATGGCCAAATAGTTTATTACTTTTGGTATACAAGAAACATACTTGAAATTCATATTAAAATTGAAAACTAAAAGGTATTTTCTTTGATAACTCCATTATTCCTTATAAAGTATCCTTATTATCAATCAAAAATCACATCCTATTATATTAGGGAAAATTAACGATATTAATTTGGTGATCTCAGATGCTCAGTAAGGGTCATCATACAATTGACTATGTGAATAAATAAGGAATAATCGATATGTCATGGTAAATTACAAAAACACATTCCATTTAATCAATAACTTTTTAATATATGGGAGGAATAACTTATAATAAAAAAATTCCATTAAAATAATAAAATGAGATTAAAATATTAACCATGGATATTATAAGTAAATAATAATCACTTTGAATATAAACATCTGAATTCATAATTATGGAATATGTAATGTCGAATATCTAAAAACTTCCGTTGAGTCCTTGTTCAAAGACATCTAAATAAATAAGGCCTCAACCAAAACCCATTCTAGTTGGACTCATTATACCTACTGATGCATCAAGGGACTATCTATAATTTTTCTCTATGGATAACATACTAATTCTAATCAACTCATCCTATAAAAGTGGTAAACCACTTTCAAAACAAAAATTTGTACTATAAATTAATTTATTAAATGGTAATACTGATAGTAATCAAATAAACAAAATCATAAACCATCTAGAGTAACATAGTGAATGGTAATAAAATTGTATATTATCAATGAAATTGATCATACACCATTAATAGAATGAATACGGATGATTTCAATAAAATATATCCCCACTGTATGATAAGTAAAATAAAGGGTTGATGCTATTGGTGAATATAAATACCTTAAAAATGCCATTAATTTTTTTTTGTGGAAAATAAAAATTTTACACAAAATATAACATTTTAGAACAAGAGGTTCAAAATATTTTTTGAAGATAAATCTCATTGAAAAAACTCTAAAATCGTATAAAATATTCTTTAAAAATTTGAGTGTCCTTGATGGATGAAATTTATTTTCCTGTCGTACATATTAATTAATAGATTCCTTTGAAATATTTGTTAAAATTCAAAGGGGAATTTTTTTGTAAATGACATGAAGATTACCATTTTTTTATAGAAATTCAACATGGTTTGAAATAAAATTAAAAATCATTTGGAAAAGTATAAAAAAATGTCTGAACACATTTTTAGAAAGCCTGGATTTTAATGAAAAAATATTTTCAAATGAATAGAAATATAAAATAAAATGTTATTAATTTTTTTAATAACTTATTTTATGTTCCAAATAGAGTAAAATGATAATATTACTTTAAAATGTTCATGAATAACCATAGGATACTAAAAATGATTTATTTTATGAAATACATATGAAACAAATTTCCCAAATGAAAAAAACAAACAAATTGTGAATAATGATGATTTTGTGAAATAAACCTTGACCACTTTGGTCACTTTTGAATCATAAGAACCATGAATGAAATAACTTAAAATTACAACTTAAATACCATGAATATAAAGGGATTCAGGATATAAAATTTCAAACTGGTAGCATATACACCAAAAAATTATATAATTTGTGAATATTAACTATGTCTCATGGATGTACATGGGAGATAGGAAACCATAATCTCTGGTATTATTTCCTTAATAATTATCCATAACTCATGTATAATGGTTTTAATCATTTTATTAATCTAAAATAAAACAATAATAATTTTTATAATATTATATATTATCCTGTTAAAAATTTTACCACTCGTTTTTTAATAATATTTCATTATTTTTATTGTTTCGGGTGTCAATCACCTTGTTTTCTCATGTGTGTTTTGTCATTAATGATTTAGTTTATATGAATAGGATATATTTATATATAATATAATTATTATAATTTTATGATTATAATATTTAATAAGTAGATACATTTTGTTATAATTTATGATACTTAGTCATGGAAAATGAATCACATCGGTTCGTAGAGATGGTATGCCATATGCTCAAAGAAAATAATATTTTCTATATTTTTCATGATCTTGATTGTAATTATTATTTTCCAATTTTTTATTATATTTTTTTTGGGATTTATCTGAAGACTTTTTGGATGAAAATAAGAATTTTTTAAATGATGTTGGGAAGTGATCTTTTGGTTTATGGTTTTCTCAAACACTACACCCCACCCTAGAAAACCATAAAAAACTGAAAGAGCGGGATTTCATGACTAGTGATTTGTATGTCAAACATTGTTCCCTCTTAGGAGTAACCATTCACCCCATTTTTTAGGTTCAATTTTCCCCAAAATGTGCATCCCTTCCTAGGAATCCATGTGTATGATTTTTAAGTTTTATCATGTTTTGTTTTAATAACCTCTCACCCCCCTCGTACATCACCCAAATTTGACCCTATTAGAAACTAATGGGCTTATCTCAAATTAAATGGTTTCTGGACGAATTATAAAGACTTTTAGACCCTATTCAAAATGAATCAAATCCTAGAATTACTATCAATGTCATTCCTAGTAATAGAATATTTTCCCGTATGGTTTCCTCCTGCTCTCCCATATTCATCTCTTCTTCTAAAGTGATATTTACCCCTATTGATGACATATCAATATATAAGTTTTATTGGATATAATTCATTTTACCTTGGATATAGGGTTCAGATCCTGATCTTGTTCTTTGTCATGATTGTGGCTGTTCTTCTTCAATTGGGGTTTTTCATTGGAAAGAGTTATTCATCCATTGTGAGTTTGGTGGACTAAATTCAATTCCCATAGCCTTGATTCAAATTTCATGTGTACATTGGTATATTTAAATTGGTTGTTTTGGAAATAAAATCATGAATTAACTAAATCAATTGATTAATTAATTTATGGAATCATGGTATTGAATTATCAAATTAGTGAATTAATTAATGGAATGTTGTAATTATACAACTAGTGGAATAATATTAATTGATTGATTGATAAATTAAGAAGATGAAATGGTTGTGTAATTAATGGAAAATTGGTATTATGAAATCATTCAGTTATTGTGATATCAATTATTAAACAATTATATTTACTTGATAGTGTACGTGACCATAATGGATTAATGGGTTACATGAATTGAACATTGCGAAATGGATAATAGTGAATTGCACATATTATTTAAAATGATAATGTATTGAATCATTATTTTTTATGATAAAGATTTATAGTAACATGATGTGAAATATTGGTAAAAAGTTTAATGTTGTTTAATCTTGACTGATGTGATATATGTGTGTTGTGTTATGGATTGATAAACATGTGTTGGATATAGACTGCGGCTTTAGAAGCCCATGATTATAAACTGAGAAATTAGTGTGGGACACAAGATGCTACATAAAAACCGACCCAATGTGATTATTTGATATAATAATAGGGACATGGAATTATGACTAAAAATCCAATAGTGATAAATGAGGGTAGGGAACACACTTCTTCTTTAAAATCCCACTTGTGTGTTTGTTTGATAAGTGGGTTGTGGGACCCAAAATGATGCTTCAAATACAAACAGGGTCATATCCATGGAATTATAGAACCAAAAATTTGGCATTATAATATGGGTCCATTTGGATGTAATATAAATTGATTTCAAATGATAATTCATTTAAATGAATTTTGATATGTGATATCCCATCGGGATAGTTCACACTCTAGCACAAGCTAATGTATGTAATTATTATTTTTGTGTCCCCAGGAACCCGAAGAATTTTGTGGTTAAATAGAGAATAATTTTCAATTTGACAACATTTTACTTTTATATTATACATTATTCATTATAAAAATACACACACTATTATTTAATGGATATTTCTATTGATGTCGTTGGTGGTGGCCTACTGATTTTTACTCACACCCTACTCGGGCTGAATGATCCGTACTCAAATAGACTTAATTTTTTCAGCATAGGATAAGGGAAAGTTCCCTTTATTAGATGGATGATTGGGATGAAGCCTGGAGGAGTAAACCAAACATTGTACCATGTCCCTATAATGAGTATTCAATGTTTTTTTTGGGTTTTTCATTTGAAAATAGACACATACATTGCATAACATATCTTTAGTTTTACTTCTAGATTTTTTATTTTCTAATTTAGTCATCATGTGATACTTGTATTAACCTCGGTACATATAAAACAATTAGTTTTCATTGTGAAATTAAATATTAAAACTCATTATAAATGTATAATGAAATAACTGGTATTTTAAGGAATCAACACTCATTGAATAATAACACAACCTTTTAGGAATAGTAACATGATCAGTTGGAATAGTAATATGGATTATAGAATAGTGACCTCACATATAAAGGAAAAAATAAAAAAAATTATCTTAGAAGTTAAAACATTATATATTTATATCATGGAGTAATTAAATAATTTTTTTGAAAATGATTAATTTAGTATTAGTTTTTATGTCAAATAGAGATGTTTATTTAAAATTTTATAATACACACAATGTTTTAACCAAAAATTTGTCATCATGTAATATATTTATAAATTAATACCTTATTTATTTATAAGTATAATATAAATTCATGAGACCTTAATTATTTTTTCAATGTGTTATAAAATCAGTTATTGTTTTAAAATTGGTATTTTTTGAATAAATTATGATTTAAAATACAAATTAAATTTCTCATAATTATGAAATTACCATCATAAAACATAGTTCATTTTTGAATTCTACATCTCAAAAAAAATCGGTTGAGTCGATGGGTTTTTTATGAAATAATTAATTTTTTGGTGAATTCTCAGATATTTTAATATAAAGTATTTTCTAAATTCATGAATTATTGATTCATGTATGAAATATGACTGATGTAAGCCCCATTGTTTCGAAATCAAATTTTCTATTACCTTTTTTCATCAAAATAATCATCACTATTACTATTCTAGTGAAAAATAAAAAAAAAAAATAATCAAACCCCTCTCCTCTACTATAAATACCACCCCTCACCACCTCTTCTCTTTGCACATCAGATTCTTAAAGATTATATAATTTCTACCCAATTCCATTCTCAAGACTCACTCCCACATACATTACGTACTTGTCTCATCAAAAGGCTAAAACCATGGGCCTTAAGGAAGTTCTCAACTAGAATAATTCATGTGTTAAAATCCTCTTTCAATTACATTTATTTTCCTTTCAATTCATTTTCATCCCTTATTCTCTATTCAAATACCCTCATACATGTGGAATTAAAACAAAATTATATTATACATACTATATTGTTATCATTTTGATGGAAAAAATCATCATCAAACTATTTATTCTCTCAATTTTATTCTAAAAATAAGAATATTGTTCGTGAT
This sequence comes from Viscum album, assembly GCA_963277665.1. Taxonomy (NCBI): domain Eukaryota; kingdom Viridiplantae; phylum Streptophyta; class Magnoliopsida; order Santalales; family Viscaceae; genus Viscum; species Viscum album. Next base: position 921,529,735 of record OY728132.1, read on the forward strand.
GTGTCAATTTATAACTCTCGAGGATGATACACATTCATTTTTCATTACCACATTCATGAAAGGTTATACAACCAATATTTTGCTAAAATAATATTTTATTAAACATATTACAATTTATAAAATTTTCATTAACAAATATAAAACATTATTTAAAAAATGATATCAGATTGTGATGGTCGTAACAACTACCAAAACAAGTTGAATTATTTCCATTTCTGTTTTATCTAATGAATCATACTCATATGATAAAAAATGATATATGGTATATTTTAAGATTATGTAAACAAATTAATACCATTTCATTCAACTTCTATAGTTTATATTCCTCTTTAATTGAAAATCCATTTTGATCAAACCATGAAGACCATAAAATAAATGCACCCAAAATAAGAAAAATAATGAAACATATTAAATAAATGGGTGGAATGTTGTTATAAGAAGATTATATATGGAATTAAAAATATTAATATGGTTATTTAATATATTAAAAACACTCTTTAAACAATTATAAATGAGGTTTGGAAATTTTTTTTGTAATAATAACCCAAGTTATGGGATATTTTATTTTAAAATACCTCTTTAAATTTCTTTTTTTCAATATTCAAAAGGAATATTTTATAAGGAAGGTATTATTGTTTCATAATTTTTTTATAGTTCATGTGATTTTTTTTAGTTAAGGGTGGGACCTATATCCACCTCAAATCCATTGGGTGTGGTTATTCCAGTAGTTGACCGTAATGGTTATTCCAATTGTAACTATGATTGTTACAACATAAGGTAGATGAGATGATTATATTGTAAGGTATATGTGATTGATAGATTGTATGTTATCTATGAGAGTTTCAACTGATATGGTATCTACGAGAGTAAAAATGTTATATTAGTAATTCCCAATGTTTCATATATTGTTTTATTGATGTTTTTATTGTTTTAGTGAAATTTCATGTTTTTACAAAGTACGTATATGATATTTTTAGGGTGAGAAGTATATCTTGTTAAAATTATTTCATCTATTTATAAGTATTCGTTGAATAATAGTTAATTTTTATTTTATGTATCTTAATATTTTTTTTCTCATCCCATGTTTATAAATGGTTTCATATAGGGATTATGGACATGAATGAGAAAAGAAGAATAGATGATGAATGTTGTGAAGAATTCATGATTTATTGAAAAAAATAGTTTTTTAATTAAATGGATAATAATTTAGTAAAACACACATTGTATGGTTATGGGTTGATATATACGAATTATTTCCCAATAATGTAAAAATGTAAACTGAAAATATATTTGATATTGTAAACAAGTGATTTATAAAAGAATTTACTAGATTGTGTAATGTTTAAGACCAATCTGTATAGTTGTTATCATTGATCACTTTAGATAAATTTATGGGTTATTATGACGTTAATATAATAACATATTTTTTTTAATCTATGGATAATATGAAATGATATACCATTTAAGTATTTCCATGTTTATTCATATAATATATTTCTAATTGAATGGTTTTTCATAGAAGAATTCTGGAAGATGAAGTAGGAAGGATTCGTGGGGATCATATCATTCAAATCCACAACTTGGAATTGTGGGAATTGTAACCACGTGGTTTTTTATAGTAATGGATTAGTTGAAATAGGCTATTTTTTTTTTGGAATCCATGATAGACAACATCCAGAGCTAACATAATGGAACATGATGATAGTGGAACAATTTATTAGGAATACCCTCCTTCTTTAACAAGATCTTCTGACCCAGTGGGGGGTGAATGGTGAATTAATGCACATTACAAGATATTAAATGTCATGGGGTGTTCAAATAATCATATTTTTATACTATAGATTTTTTTTGAAGGTTAATATTACATGATATGGTCAATGGTCAAGAATATCAAGAATAACATGGAGCTTGATATCGTGGAATGGGATGAACATAAGAATTTGTTTCTTGAAAATTATTTTCCAAAGGTGGTTCAACATTGGAAGGAAAATAAATTCCAATAATTGAAACAGAATTAGAAAGATTCAGTTTCTATGTATGAAGAAAACATAACTTGATTGGAAAGGTAATCTCGAAATATTATTTGGGATCTTGATAGTAAAATAAATCATTTTAACTCAGGATTGTAGCCATGATATCAAAGAGAATTGACCTCCATTGAAATCAAAATTTATGATGAACATTTTGAATGATCTGAGTGGGTATAAATGGGGTTTTTGGATTATTACATTTACTTGAAATAAAATAATAAGAGGTCCAAATGGAATTAAATGGGTAATAATCAATAAAATCAATCTAATTGTATGAATGTTTATTTTCCAAATTGTATGACGTGTGGTTAAAAGCAAACTGTGGAATGCCTTAACAAATACAAGATGTATTTTTAATGTGTAATGTTATGAAATATAGCCTATGATTTAATTGAAAATGATCTTTTTATTAATTATGATAAGAAGACTATGAAGTGAACTAAATGTGGTGAGATGGGTAATGTCAAAAATACCTTCCCAATGACAGATCTGAATGATGGGAAGAAGAGAAACTATAAGTATAATGGTGTTGTGAAGCCCTTTGTGACCACATCAGAATATATTGGTCCATCAAAAGAATTGTTATTATCTACTTTGTTTGTCTAATCACATTTTTATTATTTATTGTTTGATACAGGTTTTACACATTCAATTTTTTTAAAAAAATTTTCTAGTAAATCAAGAATTTCACCTTAAGAAATGAAATTACAACATATGGATAAAACACCACGGGGAAATAGTTAGTGAAAAGGATTCATAAAATATTCCTATAATTTTAAATGGATATACATTACCTACAAACCTTTTATTCCCTTAGTGGAGTTTGATGTTATTCTAGGTATGGATTGGCTTTCTATTTACTATTCTAATATTGATTGTAGATATAAAAAAGATATTTTTTCAGAAATAATATCAGTCTGTATACAAGAATGATCCCATACAATTTATAACATATCATAAAGATCAGAAAATGATAAAATATGGAAATGAATGTTATCTTGCACATATTTTGGAAAATAAGTGACGTTTTCATATTAATGATGTGCCAATTGTAAATGATTAATTAAATTTTTTCCTAAGGAACATCATAGTATTATACCTGATTGATAAAATTTATATATTATTGAATTAGTTCTTTATGATAATCCAATTTCAAAACCCCCATATTGAATGGTTCAATTTGAACTTTTTGAATTGGAAATGTAGTTTAATGAGTTAATTGATAAACGGATTTATTCATTGTTGAACTTCACCATGGGGTAATCCTATTTTGTTTATTAAAATTTATAATGGTTCCATGATACTTTTCATTGATTATAGAGATTAAAAAAAAGTAATATTTAGAAAAAGTATCCACTGCCACAAATTGATGACTTGTTTTATCTACTCTATGGAGATCTATATTTTTTCAATATTGACATGGGATCTTGGTACTATAATCTAAAGGTGAACAAGGATGAAATTCCAAAAAGAGTGTTATGAACTATATATTGGAATAATGATTTTATTGTTCTTCCAATTGGTTTTCCCAATTCCCATACTGAATTTATAGATCATATGAATCAATTTTTTTTGATTATTAGGATATATTTGTGGTTGTTTTTCTTGATGATGTTTTGGTTTGTTTAAATTTTTTTGAAGACCATGAAAGGAATTTAAAGATAGTCCTAAAAACTCTCAAAGGTAATAGTTATAGAATTTTTTTCAAATGTGATTTTTTTGTTTCAAAACATTTCTATTCATGGGAACATTGTAAATAAGGTTTAAAAACATTTGATTCTGAAAAAAATGTCATTAATTAATAACCTAGATCATAAACTTTTATAGAGATTCATATATTTCATGGATTAGTTGGCTATTATAGATGGTTCATTAAAAACATTGCATGGATATCTAGACTTCTAACTATATTAACATGTAAAGGGTTAAATTTATTTGGATATAAGGTTACGAGGGTTGTTTTAGGAACTGAGACTAATAATAGTCAATTGTCCCGTTAAGGCTCTACCTTCTAGAAATGGAGAGTTTTTTATATAACAGGATTCTATATAAATGGGACATGGTTGTGTTCTGATGATGAATGATCATGTAATTTATTATGCTTCAATATAACTAAAAAATGAGTTAGATTATCCCACACATGATTTGGAATTAGAAGTGGTGTTTTTACCTTAAAAATAAATATAAATCATTTATATGATCCAAATTTGAATTATATAGTAACCATAATGGTTTTATGTATATATTTACTCATAATTTATTAAACATGAGGCATATAAGATTGCTAGAACTGATAAATTATTTCAATTTTATGATCAATTTACATAATTGAAAAGAAAACAGAGTGGAAAATTCCTTGAGTCAGAATCTTTAACCATGATAAATTTTGAACATGAACCTTTGAATAATTATTTGTTGAAATTTTATTGGCAATTTTTTGTATAGGAAATTCCTCTATTTTGATTAATGTTTATGTGTAGTCATCTCTATCGTACGTAATTAAGAAATCATATAAGGAAGACTGTGAGTTACAAAAAATATAGAATTTGAAACAAAGTTCAAGTTTCCAAATTTAACATTGATAATTATTATGAATTGAGATACATAAAGAGATTATGTGTTCCATGTGATTCATAGTTGATGAAAGAGTTATTAAGGACAACTCATTGTTCTCTATTTTCAATTCATTCTGGAAGAACTATGTTTTACATTTTCATTTATGAGAATTACTGGTGGGTTGGAAGGAAAAGTGGTATTTATGATTTTATAATGAAATTATTGGCTTGTAAATTTGTTAAATGAAAGTGACAACTACAAAAGGATATAATTTAGGTATTTCTAGTTCTAGAGTGTAAATGAGAAAATGTATCCATGGACATCATGTTGGGACTACCAAATACTTTGTATGGTAATAATACAATTTAGGTTATTATTGATCGAATGACTAAATCATTACATTTCATTCATATTGGAGGTAATATTAATGAATAACATATTTTTAGACTATATCACCAAGATATTTGTCGGGTTGCAGGGGGTTCATCTCTCCATTGTAGCTGACTCATATCTCATGTTAACATATAACATTTGGAATGTACTTTTGACATCATTGGGAATGGAATTAAATTTCTTCACATACATTCATCCACAATCTAATGGACATACCCAGATAAAAATTCAGACTATGGAAGACATGTTAAATTATTTATCAATTAGTTACTTTGTCTGTGGGGATTAACACCTTTCATTGGTTGAGTTTTCATATAATAACAATATATATTTTAGTGTAAAGATGGAATCCTTTGAGGCATTATATGGGAAACAATGTCAAATTCAATCATTTTGGGATGAAGTTGGGAAAATGAAGATTATAAGACCATAATTAGTAGAGAACGTGGCTGAGAATGTAAAGACAATATAGTAACACATGTGAATAGCTCATAAAAGGTAAAAAACTTAAGCATATAAGTTAAAGAATGAATTTTTTTCAAGGTAGTATATCATATTTTCATTAAAATAACACAATAGAAATGTGATATAAATTTTGGTAATAAAGTAAATATAATATTGAAGTTCATTGAAACTTATTAAATCCTAATGAATGTTGGACCAGTTTCCTATTGAGTAGCATTACCTCAATGTTTATCTCAGGTACACAATGTTCTTCCTATTTTGAAAATGAGAAGGTATATTCCAAAATAATATCATGTTTTGAGCCCAAAAGTAGTTCATTTAGAAGAAAACATTTCATATTAAGAGAAACCAACTCTAATTATTAATCATAGAGAAAAATTATTTTAGAATAAGGTAATTAAATGTGTTATGGTTTTTTTAGAAACCACAAGGTCGAGGGATCAATAAATGAATATTAAAATGCAATGAAGGAAATTTACCATCCCTTGTTTAAGATATAAAAATAAATTATGAGAATGTAATTTCCAAAGGGGGGATAATTTAAAAACTCGGGTACATATAAAATAAATTAGTTTTCATTCTGAAATTAAATAATAAATATCATTATAAACATATAATGAAATATGTGTTATTTGAAAGAATCTATATTGATGGAATAATAACATGATATTTGGAATAGTAAGATGACTATTAGGAATATTAATTTGAAAAATAGAATATTAAACTAAACTATGAATGTACAAATAAAATTCATATATCTTAAAATTTAAAATATGATATATTTATATCGTTGAATTAGTAAATAAATGTTTTTAAAATGATAAAATAAGTGTTGGAATCTTTGTGACACATAAATGTTTATTAATAATGTTATAAATAATTAAATTATTTAAATGTAAATATATTTTCATAAAATACACACATAAATTAATACTTTGTTTTCATATTATTATAAGACAATTTTACGAGACCTTAATAAATTTTTTAAACTGTAATAAAACCACTTCTAGTTTTAAAATTGGTATTTTTATAATAAATTATGATTTTAATTGAAAATTAAATTTCTCATATATAAAAAATTATTTTCATAAAATGTACATAATTTTTTAATTCTACACATCATCAAATTATTAGGGTTAATTTAAGGTTTTTTCTCAAATAGTTGAAAATTCAGTGAATAGTTAAATATTGTAATTTAAAGTACATGGTAAATACATGAATTATTGAGTTGTGTAATTTTTATGACTAATATAAGAACAATTATTTTAAAATCACATAATCTATTTGCTATTATTAGTCACAATAATAAACAATATTATTTTTCATGATCCAAATTGATAAAGAAATGAATAAAACAATAACCCCCCACCCCCATCCATTATAAATACCACCCCTCACCACTTATTTATTCACACATAAAATCCTTCAATATTGATTATTTTTTCCAAATTACCTCCCCAATCCACTACCCTATGTACAATACCTACTAGTCCCCCCAAAAGGCCAAAACCAAATTCCCTAAGGAGGTTCTAAAGAAGAATAATTGAAGAGGTAAAATCGACTTTCACTTTCTTTTATTTTATTTATAATTTCTTCTCTTCTCTTATTTTATCAACACCTACACTAATATAACTGGAATGAAAACTCAAATATCTTATATATACTATAATATAATCATATCTTGAAATAAATTTGGCATCAAACCCCTTATAAATACTATAATTTATATAATGTTTTGGATCCAATATATATACATTTTATTAAAATAACGATATAAGATCATGATGTTTATAAAAACTGAAAAAATAAATTAAATCATTTATGTTAATGATTTATTTAATGAATCTTCTTCCGATAATAAATTATGATATATAGTAGCATTTAAAATTATGCATACATAATAATAACACTTCATTCCACTGATGTATTTTTTCTTCCATTTGGAAAAAAACCTATAATGAAGCAACCACAAAAATCATGAATGCACGTGAAACAATTATAATAACAATATCTTATCATTAAATGGGAGAAAATATCTCATTTTAAGAATATATAAGGAAATATAAATATTTATATAGTTATTAAATATACTAATTTCAATATATATACTATTATAAAAGTGTTTTTAACATGTCTAAAGTATGACAAACCCATGGTAAGGGATCATTTCATTAAGAATCATCTTTAAAATTTCAATTTTTTACACAATTCAAATGAAATGTTTTATGATGCTACTATTGTTGTTTTATGATTATTTTTTGGTCATTTTCAATTTTTTACGATGAAGTGTAAGACTTATATATGATTTTAATTCATTTGGTATGTTAATGTCGGAAGTTGACCATAATGTTTATTATTAGTGTAACTGCAATGGTTACACCATAAGGCAGCCATGAGGGTTACATTATAATGTAGATGAGAGGTTTTCAATTGATGGTATCAATGAGGGATAAAACTCATATGGTATTCATTTTGGTTATAATATTATTTCAGAAATTACCCTTGTTACAATTATTATTGTATTAATGTTTTATATGTTTTAGTTAAAATATTTTTTTCAAAAAGTAAATATATAATCATTTAAGGGTGCAGACTATATATTGTGATAATGATTTATATTGTTATAAGTATTCAGGTTCGTATGGTTCTTTATTTATTTTAGGTCACATACTCTGCATTTTTTTCTCATCCCATGTATTTAAAAAATTTCCACAGCGATTAATGGTGTAAAAGTGTAAAGAAGACAAAAAGATGAATGTCGTCATGGATTCTTGTCTTATTGAAAACTTTTGTATTAAGTAAGAAATTGATACTAATATAGAAGTACACACATTGTATTCCTGTGGGTTTAAAAGTTTTAATAATTTTCCAATAATTTAATCAATGAAATGGAATGATCTTTTGAAATGTAAGAAAGTGAATACTAAAAAAAATTACTAGATTATGTAATGTTTAATGAAATTATTCATAATATTGTCTTGTAGTTTTTATAGATATTCTATCTTGGGTATTATTGTTCTATTAATACTATTTTATTACTCAGATAAATGGGGTATAGTCTCCACATGATCGATATTAGACCCCCTGGTGCTAGTTGGAAGCCTTTGATGTATGAGGAGGCATGGTTGAGGTCATATAGCCAACCAGCTCAGGGCACCAATGTGTGGCACCCAAGTCGAGATGTCACAAAGTGGTAGTAGATCCTAGTTTTATTTTCTTTACCTTTTTTCATACTATTTAGGTAATTTATACAAGAGACTAGATTTTTTTATCCTTTTATTGGGTCAATACATGTATTAACTTTCCCATCAATCATTTATTTTAGATATCAAAAATCATACATATTTTAATCACATATATATTGTTTTTCATATTTTTTAATTCTTATCATAATCATGTATGTTGTTCACTCACATTGTTTTATATGTTATTTTACAACGTAACCAAATATTTTATTTTATAATAGTAATCACATACTTTGATTTTAATCAAAAACATACTTGATGTTTATTTTACATCAAAATCATATGCTGATTGTTTTCAATCGTAATTATATATATATTTATAAAAAATCTTAACGTGAGTATGTATTTTATCATAATCCAGAATTGTACCAAAATTATGTACTGCATTATAATAATGAATTGTGACCACTTGCATGATAACCACATGCATCGTATCCACACGCGTCGTATCCATGTGCATTGTGACCAGGTTCAGTATCGCATTATAATTATGCATCGTAACAAGGTTAAGTAATTTATCATATTCATGATTCGTAACCAGGATATGTATTGCACTCTTATTATGCATTGTATTCAAGTATCTTAACCATAATAAGTATCATGCATCATAACCATGATAAGAATAAAAACATGTTTATAAATTGTAATTGTGATATACATTGTTATCATAATAATCCTAGTAAGAAAGTTATGTATTGAACATATGAAATATAATACACTCTTATAATAACATTAATACCAATTAAATGTTACTCATACTCATTGTTTCATACTTTTGTACCTACTACTTTCTAACCAAAATGATGTCATTGAATTGGTTATTTACCAATAAAAACAATGTTGTGTATTATCTTTGTTTTCAAAGTTGTAATGTAGGTGTCCAAATCCTTCCATGTTTTTCAATGAAATATTACCGTTGGGGGAGATATGACCGTTGGAACATAAGGCCTATAAATAAGAGGTTATTTGAACCTGAATAGGTAACTTTATCTTAAATCATGTTATAGAGAGAGATGTAATGACTTGTCTCTTTCATCGTATGTGATCTTTGAAGATACATGATGTGAATAGTTCGTGCCATATTCTTGTAATTCTATAAGTGATTTTTTATACTTTGTGTGACCAATCAATGTGATAACGATCAAGGGCTTCTAGTGATATTATGATGTGATTTAGATCAAAGTGACATGGGATTTTAATTTCTTGAAAGGAAGAGGTACCAATTACCTTCTTAATCGAGGTCTTCCAGGGATAGGAAAACAATCGTGTCGATAATCATATCAAGGGCTTACTAAGGTTGTGGTATCCCATACAATTTATCATAGGTAAAAGGATACCCTACTATTTGAGATAAAATAATTGTAATACATTATCATTTCTCCTACTATGTGTATTAGAAAAAGAATTGTATTGTTTCATCTTTCTACTCTTATTCATTTCATGTCTAATTGTTTAAATTACAATTCATTCATTAAATATTGTATTAAGAGATTGTATAAACTATATGGTAGGATTATTTACATTTTTATTTCCCTGATCACAATATTTAATTCAAATATAATTTTTTAAAATAAATTCATTATCACATCATATCATATATATCTGATCCTTGACCTATATGGTCAATTATATTTATTAGGAATTATATTAGTTTAAGACCTCTTAAAATATGTTCTTTATTATGTTTTAAATAAAATGTTTTTAAACCTACCATTCAACCCCTCTTCTATTGTTCCATCTAATATAAAAATAAATCTATATTATGATCCAACACCGTGTACATGAGTTCGTTAATTAGATTTTCTATCACATGTACAAGGGATAACCTATGTACCCATGGTGGGATTATTGTTATTGGTGTTTTCTATTATAACTGTATATTATTTCACCATGACTGATGTAACTATTGTATGATGTGATTATTTTTTATGAGAATTTCTATGATTTTATTCATGGACCTCTATGGTAATATAGTTGATTATGCATGCTTCATTCGAGACACCCATAATTATTTTGAGACATGCATCATTTTTGGTATAAATTGAAAAGTTGGTGTTTGTTAATTAGTTGAACCTGATTTTTTTTCATATGTAATTAAATTTTAAATTGTAAAAAATACAAAAAAAAAATGTTTCTAAAAAATGAATAATTATAATGAGTTTACCCTTTGTTAACCATGACCTAGATGTACGATGGATTTGGGTTGTGATATCACCTCAGTTATTACCATGTGGTAGTGATTCGAGAAAATGAATGGTTACGGCTTGATGCAAATCCAACTTGTTAGATTTTGGTTTTTTTGAATTTTATTGATATGAGTCTATGATGATTCTTATTGAGAGGATGATAAGAGGTTGTGGATAGAAATGATCTATCAGTAGTGTAACCTAAGGTACTGATAATTCCAGATGAGGAAGTCAGAGAGTAGTTCTTGGAAAACATTGCTATGTTTGTATGGTTTATGGAAGGGGACCAAGGTATGGTTGTGGGGATCACATATGATTTTTCCATGAGTTACAATTTTATCTCCTTCTGAGTTTTATGGGATATTGTATATTTGAGGTAGTTGAGTTATAGATTGAGTAAATTTAGACTATACATGGTCACTTGGATAATCCTATTGAGATGAGAGTTAAATTGGATGCTTATATGTTACGTGGTCATGAAAATATTTGATTAGACACCCAGAATCAGGATGAAATATTAAAAAATATGGAGTCGAAGAAGAATATTGGTAGCTTTGAGGAACCTTAAATGGACTCTGGAGTGGGAAGTTTAGAGTATGTAAATCAAAAAAAACATTTTTGGGAAGAATAATTGGAGCCTCATTTGGTTTATATAACAAAATAGAGTGGAGTTCTTTAGTAATTTCCCAATCATATTGGTTGAACTCTATATAATAATGTAATAAAATACAAAAAATATGACACTGTCTATGATGATGGTCTCTTCAAAATATAAGTTGTTTCCAAAATTTTATAATGACATGGTCTGAAATCATTATAACATTTCCCTTGGTGATGTGGATATTTTCCAATGTTTATAAATAGATGATATTAAACCATTAAAATACAATTTAGGTCAAGGTAGATTGATAATGGATTAATAAAATTACACAAATAACCTCAAATTCGAATTATTTTACACCACATCTATTTATATTGTAATTAATTTATATCATTTATGGAATCAATTTTGGGTCATTATGATTTCATAATACACCATTTCTATTTATACTACAATTAATTTTCACCCAAAAATTTGGCAAACTACAAAAATTTGAAAATTTCATGGTTGGATAATTTCAATATTATGATTCCAAAAATAATATTTACTTTATCCGAATCAGATTTTATGTATATAAATTTTCAATTTTAAAAAAAGAGTCAACATTTGGAGAAAAATGCTGATTTTTTATACAATAACTATTTTCAAACCATTTGAACAATTAAATTTAACTTCCTATGAAAATAATTATCAATTATATTTAATATATATTATTAAATAAAAATTATTTAATTAAAACAAATTTTATTTCAAAATATATTTTATTAAAAAAATGTTTCTTAATTAAAACTAAATATTACCCCAACAATAATTTAAGTTTTAACGCATATAAAATATGTCATTGATTAGTCTAATTAATTAATAATAATAAAAGTTATAAAAAGTCTAATAATTATTATATCTAAATGAAAATATAAATATTCATGATCCCAGAGTTACATTTATTTTTCATATGTGTTAATGTATTCTTACTATTTATTAAACAATTTTACTTTTACTAGAGAAATAATTAGTCATGTACAATTACTATAAATATTTTCCAACTATTAAGTTGAACGTAAAAAAATAATATTAATTTTTATGATTCTAAATATGTAATCCTTTTTATAAAATTCAATTCACATAAGTTTTAGAAGTTAATTTAAAATAAAACATGAAGTTGAGATGAAAAGATGTTTTGCAAAGAGAAACATTTTTCAAAGAAATGATTAATTTAGTTTTACTATATATATAATTAGTTTCCATTATTTGAATACTAATTAATAAATATAAATATATAAATAAAAAAAATTTCTACCATTCTAAATTATGAGTTATTTTTATTAAGCACCATAAGTAAACAATGTGGATTTAAAAAGACTTTAATGAAAATACAAATTTAAGCCTTAGAAAGAAATTATTATAGAATCCCCTATTTATATTATATAAATAAAATTAATTGGATTTATTATAACTGAAAAATTATTATGTTAATTTGAAATAAAATTTATATAAAAATGATACTTTCAGTGTACATAATTTATCCAAAGAAATGATAGTTTAAAAATGGGTATTTATCAATATTTACTGAAAAAATAAAAAAAAATTAAGTTATTATTTATATGTTGATATCAATAATGAAATTTAATTTTATCAAATAAATTTTATATATTTTCTATAAAATAATTATAATATCTGTCTAAAATATGAAATGTTTTTTTAAGAATTCATTTTTTTGACAAAGAAGAGACATTATCAAAAAGTGATTTATTATTTAATAATAATTTATAAATAAATTTTTTATTAGTGTGAAACTTATTTTTATATATATATATAATTCATAAAGTGATTAACCATTTTCAATACCCCAAATTCCTTATCTAGGTTAAAAATATCATGTTTAAATAATCATGGTTTGTTTACGTTTGTTTTTTCACATCACATTCACCATCAAACATAATTTTGTATTTAAAAAATAGAGAGAGTTTCATTCTTAATAATTTAATAAATTTCATCCTCAAAATTTGAAATTAATAATCATACGCATTATTTTGAACTTGAATACGTTTTTTTAAATCTACATTGTAAAAGCATTTCAAAATCCTCTTGAAAGGAGATTAAAGAATTTATAGAGGACATCACATAAGTAGGATTCCATGTAGGTGAACATTATTAGGATGTCAAAAAAAATTAAAAGAAAAATAAAACAAACACCATATTGATAATACAATTTGATTGAGAATGTGGTTAGGATGATGTCTTTCACCACATAATCAAAGATCAGTAATGTGTAAAAGAAGCAATAATTAATTATATTATAGTTGTTTTGTTTCACAATTATTTTCCTTTATTAAAGGAATTCATTGACCATATAGACTAAGAACATAAGAAAATATGCAATATGGAAAAGTATAATTTGGTCCTTCAAAAAATTTCTAACAATATATCATCATTTTATCCAAATAATGAGTACTCAAGATTATTTATTTAAGCGTAAATTACCAGAATAATATTTTAATTGATTGTATTATTCACTAAAGTATAATAAGAGATTCCCCCATCATTAATAAACAAATAAATGCTTATAATAAATTATTTTGGTGCTAAAAATCAATAAAATATAATATATTTATCACCAAATTTCAATAAATAACCCCAATGGTTTTTTATTGATTATTCCATAAATAAATAAACATATATATAAAATTAAAAAATTAACATCAATATTTATGATTTTTTTACCCCAAATTTTACCATAAATATCAACTTAAATCTCCATATATGTATTAAACTATTCTCAAATTGTTTTATATATTAATCCTAATAGTTATATAAACCCCAAAAATGTAAACACTATCCTGAAATATAAAAAATCACGTAGAAATTATAATTTAAGCGAATAATTTGTTTTCCAAAAATATCCTCAATCGTTATTAAATCCCGTCACATAAATCATGAAAACTGGTATCATTTAATTTATGCTTAGACATGTTCATATCATCCAATGAATAATTATATTTATCCCAACATGAAAACACTATAAAGGGTTATGAATCTCGTCAATCAAATGTTTTCTATATTATTACTTTATCACTAAATCTTATTTATAGGTTATCGATGCTACTCAATATATGTTTTAAATACCTAATGAAAAATCATAATGGATCAATACTTATATTTTTCATGATTCCTATATATTTAATTTCATTGACGTACTAATTCATCTACATAACTCTAAATTACCAATAGATAAACACTTTAATCCAAACAACTCAATGATTTATATATAATTTTTCCATATTCTGGGATATAACCCTTGGATTAAGGAATTGAATCAGATAATTCCCATATTTTTAACACATAATAAATTGAAAATAATGGTTCTATAAGATGTAGTTTATTCTATTCAACAATAATATTCTTTTTTATAGTGACTAGATACTTTATGACTTATTTCTCCATATTTGAAGCACCTTCAACTCCCTTTATGATATGTACATTGTGTTTCATTCAATTGTTTTTTCAAGCTTGGAATTTAATATTTATTACATTATCATATGAACATTCTTAACACATTGTTCTCATCTTCATTAATCCCTTTAGAAATTAAAATACATTCCAATTGTTACTTATGTGATTTTGAGGTGTGGATATTGATTGATTTATTGTTAAATTAATTAATGTGATTATATTATTAATTATTTATTGAAATAATTAATGTGAAGATGTGATTAATTAGTTTTCAAATTAATTAATTGGAATATATAAATAATTAATTATTGAAATAAGTACTTTAATGATGTAATATATTTTTATAGGGATTAATTAATATTGTGATATGTTTAATTTATTATTTAATTAATTAAATGGATAATTATATTAATTAATTGTTGAAGTAATTAATTATAAAATTAATTAATTTTTAATTAATTAATGTGGTGTTATGTTTAATTATTGTCAAATTAATTAATAGTACTATCTGATTAATTAATTTTTTATTAACTAATTTGAATTTGTGATTGATTAATTATTAAACCAATTATTATGATGTTGTGATACCTATGACACGTGTTTTCTATACAATATTAATGCTAATTAATCTTGAATAGGGTAATGTATGTGATATATTTTCTTGATTGAGATACGGGTAGTGAGACAAGGACTGATGCTCTAAATACAAATGAGGTGATATACATGTCATTCTACACCCATAATGCATGAAAATATTATTTTACATGATATGGATTAAGGCTCCAAATAACCATGGGTTGTGAGACATGGACCGATTCACTAAATACTCAATAGGATTCTAAACATGGCATTCTACAACGATTAATTCTTATTCGACTATGGTTCCAATTAGTCATGATATTAATTCAATCGAATTGGTTATTCAAAGTAAATAGGAATAAATTAAATGTAGATTTATAATGTAAAATGGTTCAGACCCCTACATGGTCTAAAGAAGGTATTGAGATATGGGTGGCCATGGGAACATGGTAGTTTATTCAGTTAAATAAGGTATAATTGATCAAATGTAAATTGTTTAAATTATTACCTATATTCTATTCATTATACAAATACATACACTATTGTTGACTATAAATTCCTAAGATTCCATTTGTGGTATCCAATTGAGTTGTACTGACACCCTTACTTTGGCCTCCAAATTGGTACCCAATTAGAAATTGTATTTTGTGGACAGGTTAAGGGAAGAATCCCTATGTTAGATTATTGAGTCAAGATGGAGCCAGGGTAAGGGAGTTGTGCATGATTTGGGACCCACATGGGTTTCATTTATTTCTTCATTTTCTATTTTTTATTTTTATAGTTGAGACATACATTATTATGTATTTTTTTTCTTCTTCAGTTGGATATTCTACATACTATTTTATTATCTTCAAGTATTGGTATTATTTGTCTTTATACATGATTAATGTATTTTTTATTATTTCCACTAGTTTTTACCCAAATAATAGAGGGTATCCTATTCCCATGACTAATTTACCAGACCATCGCTACTATTCGGAAGCCTCTGGCATATGGGGAGATGTGCAAGAGGTCAGGAGACTCACCAACCCTAGTCACCCTTGTGTCGACCCCATGTCATATCATTAACAGTAAAATAGTTTTCAATATCCTTATTAGTATGTTTAATCACTATATTTTATTATTTCATGCCAAATATTTCATTATTAGGATTAAAACATGCGGAACATTATTTTCCTTCTCCTTTTCTAATTAAGGATGTCTCCTCATCCTATGTTATTTTTTGAGATATATTATCAAAAGATAAAATAATATGGCATCAAGTGTGATTACATTTAACTAGTTGAGGATCATTTTTATCTTCCATCATTAATGGGAATTTTTTTAAAAATTATCACATCTATTTTACTTATGTTCGTTATTTTCTGGAAATGAATCTCTTCCATTGTTTATTTGACATGTAACTCATTGGCTTCCTCAAATATTCACTTTATAATGCCTTTGAAAAGATACACTTAGAAAATTAAAATACAATAACTTTTTTAGAATATAATCACTGGTGTAACATATGTTCTAATACAAATTATGATAATAACTATGGTATATTCCATATACTAAGAGGGGAGGGGTGGATTAATTTAGGATAAATTATCTAATGTAAAATATGTTATTCCATCCTTACCATAGTAATTCTTTGATAAATGGATATCTATAAATCATTTCTCACCATCAGTTTCAATGCATGTAAATATATTAACAAAGTAAAGAAATAATTTAAAACTAGGATAGTGAATGCAATTCTCCTCTTATATGGATTACCATATCCCTGGTGTTTCATTTTTTTTATCCCATGCATACAATTCCTCCTTTATTATCAAGAAAAAATATAAATTCGGTTCAATATTGGACGTGAAATATTGAAACCAAACATATATAATGAATGAATCAAATTTTGGTTCTATGATCACAATATTTTACATATAGAACATTGAATTAGATCATTATAATAGGCTAATTTCCCTCCAAGATATTGTGCATCTAATCTTATTTCCAATCCTATAGTTATTATAGGGGATACCTATATCACTACAGTATGGATATAATCTTATTCATCCTAGATGATAATCAATAAAGAATATCCCACAATCTCACCTCTTTTTTCTTCTTATTCTTACTTAATGAAAAGTGATGAAATATTACAACAATATTGGAACATTTTTTTCTTTAACATCATTGAATGTTCATATGATAGAACTAATATGCCACTCATCTTTGTTGAATTCTTTAATACCATAAAACTATCATTGTAAAATATATTTTCTTATTATTATATTTCATATTTTATATTCACCATACTTCAGGAATATCTTCCTCACAATTATAATTATTCTGATCTCTTAAAACCCAGGACATAAATTATTATTTTACATCATAGTAAAATACTAGTGTTTGAATTTTCAATAATCATGGGATTTATTAGTCATGTGATATTGGTAATAACCAAGGTCTCATTTTTCATTTAAATGTTAATAAATCCACCATATTTTAATTCCTTCCAAATTGGAATAAAAGCATTAATGTATTGAGCTCCACGATGTGCCAAAATTCTCATGATGAAACTATTTATTATTCCTCATATCAGATTTTTCTTGTTCCTGTCTCATATGTTGAGAACATGTTCCTTCATAATCTTTGTTATGTAAATTTAATTATAGTGAACCCTATTTCAGTATCCTAAAGCTAGTGTTTACATTATTACATTGGAATATAATATAAAGAATCAAATTCAAATGGACTATATGGTTTAATATTCCTAGTAAACTAGATAATCACATTAAATTCTTATTACAATTGAAAACATTAAATAACCTATTTATTTTCTTTGAAAACATCATTATTCTTTATTGCATATCCCTTTATATCAATCACACAACACATTCGATTATCATGGAAGGAAGAAACATATAGGGTGAGATCATATGCTCATTAATGGTAATATTACATTAGAAACTATGAATAAATAATGCATAATCAATAGGGAAAGGTAAAAAATAGAAACAAATTCAATTTAATCAATAACATGAGCATAATTTGTCAGGAATAAAGGATGATCAAATAATGCCAAAAAAATAATAACATTATCTTGGTTTCTTAAAACATGATATTTTAATTAATAAAATAATCAAATGGACTATCAATAACGAAATTCAAAATTATGGAATTCATAATTTCAGACATCCATAATAGACAATCAACTCCATATACCAAGACATCAATATAATTGTGTAAGGCCTTGGCTAAATCCCAATCTTGTTTGTCTCATGAGACCTATAGATGCATCAAGGGGATATCTATAACTAAGACCCACCCATAAGATACTATTTACTATAGATTCATCATATATAATGAATGAATCATAATCAATGTAAATTTATTTATAAAAAATTAACATAAAAAATGTTAATACAGACCCCAATCAAATAAACATATACATAAATCATCCAGAGTAATATGGTTAATGGTAATAAAATTGTACATACTCAATAAAACTGATCAAAAACCATACATATAAATAATAATGGCTATTTAAGTACAATATATCCCTAATGGATCAAAATTATAATATTGTTTTAATTATATTTATTTAAATAAATAGCATAAAAATGTCATTGAAAACATTTCTTAGGAATAGAATATTTTCACTATGAAAATCACCTTTTGAAAAAAGTATTTCTATTAATTTTAAAAATTATTATTTTTTAAAATAAGTTTTTATAAATTGTAAAATAATCTATAAAAACTGAGTGTTAATGATAACATTTTTTTTTCTATTCCTTACATGAAAAAATAATGATTACTTCCTCATTTTTTGTAAAATAGAAATGGACCTTGTTTTTGAAAAAATCATAAAGATTCATTTTTTTAAAGTAAAAATGGGTACATATGTTTTTAATAAATCATATTTATATTTTTTAAATATTTTCTGAAAATTATTTTATAAGGCTTGTGTTGGGTCGGAAAAAAAAGGAAAAAGATGGCAAGAGGGGGGTGAATTGCCTTTTAAAAAATTGATAGACAAATTAAAAATCAAAGTATAAATGCAGCGGAAAAAAAAGAGGCAAGACACGCAAATTGATAACGGAGTTCGGCCAAAACCCGGCCTACGTCTCCGCTCCCAACTCAACCGTTGAGAGATTCCTACCGCTTGCTTTTCAATGGTTTTAGCAAGAAACCCACTAGGCTTTGAGGTAGCACTAGAACCTATTACAGCTTGCTTTTTGTGGTTTAGAAAGAACCCACTTGCTTTCAATGGAATAGCAAGAACCCACTAGCCTTTTTAACGGGTGAAGGCTAGCTCACCGTGACACAAGCCTTTAAAAAGGGAAGGCTTGAAGAAACCTCTTCACACCTTAGTGGTGGTGTGAGAACCCAAAAGAAAGGGGGATGAGAAAAGGGTTTGGGGTTTGTAGGCACAAACCCGACATTAAAGCTCAAAAAGAATAAACAATAAAAACCGTAATTGGGAAGACTTGGGTGCCAATGGATGATGGAGTTGACGTAGCGTGCTCTCCCAAGCTTCTTGAGTGGGCTCCTTGGATGTGGAAGTTGTTGGAGCTATTGGAGTTCCCTTGGAGGAAGTCGCCGGAGGTTGGCCAATTGATTCAAAATATGTCTGTGGGCTTCCGTATAGTTCCGGTAGGTGTCCGGGGCTTCCTTGGCCTTTATTTATAAGCATGGAACCCTTGGGGAGGCTTCGGAGCCGTTGGAGAGGCTAAAAGAGCCGTTGGGAGCCAAGTGGGCCAGCCTGGTCAAACTGCAACAGCTAGTTTGACTGGCTCCACCGGCTGGCCGGTACAGTCCCACCGGTTGGCCGGTGTTTGCAAAAAGTCATTGGATTCCTGTCCAGGGGCCACCGGTCGACCGGTGCCAGAGCCACCGGCTGGCCGGTGGTGAGGCAGTAGCTGGCACTATTTGGAGAGGGTGCCACCGGCTGGCCGGTGGGGAGGCAGTGGCTTCCTCTTGAATGCAGGTGCCACCGGCTGGCCGCTGGTGTGCCACCGGCTGGCCGGTGGTCTGGACAGAAGGATGCCTCCTGTCCAGGCTCCACCGGCTGACCGGTGGTGAAGCCACCGGTTGGCCGGTGGACTGAATTTCAGTCCACTTTGCCTTCTTTCTTTCTTGGCCCAATTCCTTGGCCACCTGATTTGATTCCTATCAACCAAAAACACTTGAAAGAGGATTAGATAAATATGAGGGTGATTGTGATCATGAAAATAAAACCTTGAGGGGTTCGAGAGGTACAACAATCTCCCCCTATTTTGATGATCACAATCACCGAAACAAACAATGAAAAAAAAACTGAAATTGAAAGGAAATGCAAAGCATGATGAAAAAGGATTCTCCCCCAACCAATCAAGAAATTTCTCCCCCTTTGTGATTATCAAAATAGAATGGGGCATAAAACTTGATTGAGGGAATAGGTTTGAAATACTATATGGAGATTTGAAAATCAATTGAAATTATTGAAGTTGAAATGAAAATTTGAATCAATGATTTTGAAATGAAAAATTGAATAACAGTTTGAATTAAAAGTTTTGAAACAAAAACCAATTGAAATTTGAAATTTGAAACCAAAAGTTGAAATTGAAAGTTTTGAAATTGAAATCAAAAGGGCTTAATTTGAAATTGAAAGTTTTGAAATTGAAATCAAAAGGGCTTAATTTGAAATTGAAAGTTTGAATTGAAACAAAAAGCTTAAACAAACCTAACTCCCCCTAAATAAAAACAAAAAGTCACCGGGGAGAGGGATTTTGAAAAGAGATGATTTTAGGCCCGGAGAGACTCGCTAAGAGGGATTTTTCAATCCACACTTGCCTCATGGCGGGTCTTCTCCTATAGAATTCGTCCGAATAAAAAATCGATTTGGGTTGACCGTACCGGGCGTTTTTACAATTACATTCATAAATAAGGTGCTCGGGTTTTTTGCAATAATTACAAAATTTAAAGCTAGAGCTCCCCCTTACAAAAACAGTTGGAGCATGGGAGGAGGAAGCTCGGTTGGTGTATCCTAGCCCTTGGGTGGTTCTAGATATACGTTGGGAACCTAGGAGATTGTTCAAATTTTGTTCCCCTTGGGTGAACTTAGCTAGGGTCTCTCTAAGGTCTTTGATGGTTGATTCCATGGAATCAACATTTGGAAAATTTTGGATTTTAAGGGTGAGTTCCTCCTTCTCTTTGAGAAGTTGGTCTTTTTCGGAGGAAAGTTTTTTGAAAGACTTTTTCAAAGAAACAAATTTTGAAGAGAGTTCATGAAAACCATTTTCTAATTGATCTCTAGCATGTGAGAGTTCTTCATAAGAAAAATGATTTAAAGAATTTGAATTTGAAGAGGAAGAGGAGGAGTCGGAAGAAGTTACCTCATGGAATGCCATTAGGCATTTGTTACCGTTGTCGCTCGAGGAGGAGGAGGAGGATGATGAAGAGGAGGTGTCACTCCATGTCGCCTTGAGGACCTTTTTCTTTCCTTTTTCCTTGGCCCGTTTTTTGTTGAGTGGGCAATCGGGCTTGTAATGGCCCTTTTCGCCGCACCCGTAGCATTTTACCTTGGGCTCGGATCTTGCGGTGGGTTCTTGCCTTCGCGCCTTGCGAGATTTTTTCTTCTTGTGCTTCTTCATGAATTTTTGCATTTGGAGGGCGAGATTCTCCATTTCCGAGTCGCCGCTTGAAGCTGATGAAGATGAGGAGGAAGAGGATGAGGAGGAGCTTACTTCTTTTTGTACCTTGAGGGCCATGTTCTTTGGTGTCTTGATTGGTGTGCCCTCCTTTTGAGCTTTCCTCCTCATCGTGATCTCATAAGTCATGAGAGATCCGATGAGCTCCTCTACCGGCATATTTTTGATGTCTTTTGCTTCTTGAATCGCCGTGACCTTCGGTGCCCATTTGCTTGGTAGGATCCATAGGATCTTCTTCACCATAGTTTCAGCTGAAACATCATCACCAAGGGACTTTCTCCCATTGCACACGTCAGTAAATCGTGTAAACATTTCAGAAATAGACTCATTTGGATGCATTGAAAAAGATTCAAAATCCTGTCTATACATATCTAATCTAGTATCCTTGACTTTATTAGTGCCTTCATGGGTCACTTCTAAAAGCTTCCAAATTTCATGTGCGGAGGTGCAAGTGGATACACGATTAAATTCATTTCTATCTAACCCGCAATGAAGAGCATTCATGGCTTTGCCATCAAGCTCAAAATTTTTAATATCGGCGGGGGTCCATTTGGATTCGTCGGGGGAAGAGAGAGTGTAACCTTGCATGACTATTTTAAAAATGGGATATCCTATACTTCTCAAAAAGGTGGTCATGCGGGTTTTCCAATAATTATAGTCGGTCCCATCAAAAAATGGAGCCCGACCCAATGAGTAGCCCTCTGGGGCGAAAGAAGTTGATGCCATCTAAATGGATCTTAAATTTGAAACCGGGTTAGGGATTTATTCAAAGTTCCCTCTGATACCAATTTTTGGGTCGGAAAAAAAAGGAAAAAGATGGCAAGAGGGGGGTGAATTGCCTTTTAAAAAATTGATAGACAAATTAAAAATCAAAGTATAAATGCAGCGGAAAAAAAGAGGCAAGACACGCAAATTGATAACGGAGTTCGGCCAAAACCCGGCCTACGTCTCCGCTCCCAACTCAACCGTTGAGAGATTCCTACCGCTTGCTTTTCAATGGTTTTAGCAAGAAACCCACTAGGCTTTGAGGTAGCACTAGAACCTATTACAGCTGGCTTTTTGTGGTTTAGCAAGAACCCACTTGCTTTCAATGGAATAGCAAGAACCCACTAGCCTTTTTAACGGGTGAAGGCTAGCTCACCGTGACACAAGCCTTTAAAAAGGGAAGGCTTGAAGAAACCTCTTCACACCTTAGTGGTGGTGTGAGAACCCAAAAGAAAGGGGGATGAGAAAAGGGTTTGGGGTTTGTAGGCACAAACCCGACATTAAAGCTCAAAAAGAATAAACAATAAAAACCGTAATTGGGAAGACTTGGGTGCCAATGGATGATGGAGTTGACGTAGCGTGCTCTCCCAAGCTTCTTGACTGGGCTCCTTGGATGTGGAAGTTGTTGGAGCTATTGGAGTTCCCTTGGAGGATGTCGCCGGAGGTTGGCCAATTGATGCAAAATATGTCCGTGGGCTTCCGTATAGTTCCGGTAGGTGTCCGGGGCTTCCTTGGCCTTTATTTATAGGCATGGAACCCTTGGGGAGGCTTCGGAGCCGTTGGAGAGGCTAAAAGAGCCGTTGGGAGCCAAGTGGGCCAGCCTGGTCAAACTGCAACGGCTAGTTTGACTGGCTCCACCGGCTGGCCGGTACAGTCCCACCGGTTGGCCGGTGTTTGCAAAAAGTCATTGGATTCCTGTCCAGGGGCCACCGGTCGACCGGTGCCAGAGCCACCGGCTGGCCGTTGGTGAGGCAGTAGCTGGCACTATTTGGAGAGGGTGCCACCGGCTGGCCGGTGCTGAGGCCACCGGCTGGCCGGTGGGGAGGCAGTGGCTTCCTCTTGAATGCAGGTGCCACCGGCTGGCCGGTGGACTGAATTTCAGTCCACTTTGCCTTCTTTCTTTCTTGGCCCAATTCCTTGGCCACCTGATTTGATTCCTATCAACCAAAAACACTTGAAAGAGGATTAGATAAATATGAGGGTGATTGTGATCATGAAAATAAAACCTTGAGGGGTTCGAGAGGTACAACAGCTTGTACTTTTATGAAAAAGGAGTTTCGAAGGAATAGATAATTAAATTAAAATTTTCATTACAAACAATCTCAAACATTTTATGTACCAATGAGAGGAAAAATGGTACTATTATTTGAATAATATCATCAATAACCATATTATAATAAAATATATTTATTATAAAATAGATATATAAAATAATTAACCTCATGTGAATCTTAAATAAGAAATCCCTAATAATGATTAGAATATAAAATAAACCATTACAACATTGGTAACATTTGAATCATAATCACCATGAAATAAATAACATCTAATGAGAGTTTAAATACCAATAATTTAATATATTCCTGATATACCATATCTATGGGGATATATATATACCACTTTAATGAAATATGTAGTAAATATGGAATTTTTCACAAGGAAGTAAAAGTGAGGTGAGAAAACCTTATCTCAAGTTTGATTTCCTTCATGCATGATTGCAACTCATGTATAATGATAGTAAGAAAATTAATAAATTATAAAAGAACCATAATTTTATTTAAAGAATCATATATGAACCTCTTATAACATTTTACCACCAATTTGTTAAAAATATTTCATTATTATCATTGTTTTAGGTGTTAGTTTCCTTGTTTTCTCTTCTGTGTTTTGTCATAAAAGATTCAATTATGGTGAATATGATATTATATATATATATATATATAATTATAATAATGTTATAAATATCATATTTGCATATTATATAAATATTTTTAACTATTTATAAATTATGGGCATGAAACATTAACCACATTACTTCGTGGATTTGTTAGGTTGTACATATTCCCGAGTGACAATATCATTCCCTTAATGAGATGAAGGGTAAGTAAATGGATGATATATTAGTTTTATATAATTTAAATAATATCAGAAAAATAACATATATTAATTTAATTTATCCTTATTACATTCCATGAAAATCATAAATGATAAATGAATCAAATCTTTTCGTGAGGCGATAATCCTCTGTACAGATTGGCAGTGTTATTATATTTAAAATAGAACGAAATTTAAAAATATATATGTGATATTAAAACTATTTATGTATAAAAATATCATAAATATCATATAATTTTTGGTAAAACCAATATTATATCCATCCTTGAAATGTGGTGATTGAAAATAAATGACATTAGTTCACGAGGACGTAGTATGACATACACTTGATATATTATTTTGTATCTCATTTGAAGGAAGTGGTTATGGGTAAATATTATTCCATCAAAATAATAACATATAATCATATGTAATATAATGTAATTATTATCAAGAAGTTTGTTAACATAATTTAAGGCGGGAAAATATGAAATAAAATGAATGATATTTCTTATGATATTTACCTTGACTAAGAGAAAACTCTATTAAATATGCTATTAAAAACATTATGATTGGTATTTTTTGAGTAAAGTATGCTATATAATATATTTAAGGATATTGGGGAGATGTAACAGGGATTACTCTATAAATAAATAATCGTGGGTGTAAATTAGTGATGGGAGAGAGTTCCCTTTTATATGTGGAAAAAGGGAACCCTCTTGGAAATTACATGGAAATTTCAAAAAATATTCTGAAATGTTAGCCATTCGCATGAAAAAATCCAAAAAATTACCTTATTATAGAATTTGGTATATTTTAATGGGACAATAATTTCAATCCAATAATATTCTAATATGTTGGTTGTTTATTTAACCCATATCTTCTTAGATTAACCCAATGATATATCCATTTTTACAATAACCTAGGTAAGTAAGTTTTACTTTATTAACAATTCAATTTAGAAAAAAATTAATTATAAATTATTATATTATATAAAATATTTTAATTCAAAATATGGAATCAATTTCTCTAAATTAAATTTAATGATGTGGTGGATTTCAATTTAAAATTATACCCATAGATGAAACGAAAATGTGGGGTTTCAATTAGAAACTTCTAATAAGTATAGATTGTTTTAATATCAAAAATCATTATTTACGATTATTAAAATGACCTAAATTGGTTGTTTTGTAATATAATCAAACCTATTTTACTTTAAAACCAATTTAAAATATATTTTAATTTTGTAAATAATTTAATCAAAATGAAATTTTTTAGTAAATATTAGTATTCTTCAATACTCATCAAAAAATATAACATTTCAGAAAAATAAAAATATCACCCTACAATATTTTTAATGCGATTATTTCAAAAATAAATTTTATTTTTAAAAATAAAATTTTTTAAATTAGGAAGAGTTAATTACAAATTACATGTGTGAAGCTTGACTAAACAACATTTAAAAAAATATAGTTTTTAGAAAACATTTATTTTCATGTGATTATTATGTTATTTCTAATCAATAAATAACCATTGAATTTATTTTATACACATGTAAAACATAAAATTTTAATAATTTATTTATAAATATTCATACCCTCTTACTCAACATCTATGATATAAAGGACATGCTTAAAAGAAATATTTTAATAATGTATCATGTTTCATTTAAACTTAGTGTTGCATACATCACAAGCTACCAAAGAGAATGAATTTATCTAAAATGATATTTATTTTAAAGTACCAGGTTGTTATATTATCTTATAATTTTAGTGTTATGTTTCATATACCCTATCATACATGGTGTTCCAATATAAAAAAATCTTATGGTGTACCATTTTTCCTCCTTAATGATATTGAGTCATCATAATTTACTCTTCATCTCGAATTTAAAGGGGATTAAATTTGAAAATAACTATATTGAAAACCCTTATCATAAAATGGGTTAATAAAACAACATATTACTAATAGAGAAATAAAAGTACAATGTTCAAAATTAATAAAACATAACTAGGTTTCTCGGTTGGAGAACATTGGTGTAATGTGAAGATATGGATGTGGAAGAAAATAATAAATAATTATAAAGAGAGATAGAGGACCATGATCAGAATATTGTGAATGACGAATGGAATGTTCAGGACCAAAAAGCAATAATTGTTTTATGATTTAAAAGGTCATTAGCTCAACATAATTGAAGGTATTTAGATAAAATTTTATTTCATTATCATTTTCTTATAGTTGAAGAATTATTTTACCATTTATATTGAGAATATATAAAAATATAATTACATGATATAATTATATTTCATAGGAAAAATTTCATATTTTTGTTTTTCTTTAATAAATTTTCTCCTTATTTATTGTTATATGAAATGAATACTGCTGATAGAATTTTTATGCCTAAATCACTAAAATTAGCTTTTAGTGGATCATGGTATCCATAAATGAGTGAAAACAAATTTGATATATTTATAAATATTTTCTAAAACCAATATGATTTTCACAAATTAATAAATATGGTATATTAATATCCAAACCCCAATAGTAATACCTGTGGTTTAAAATTAATATTAATCATTAATATCATTTACCTAAAAGCAAGGATATGTTAACATGGACATCATGTAAGTTAGTGATTGGAACTAAACCCCCACCAACCTTTGGCTGTGGGTCTAAGACCCACAACCATGTATGATGAGATAGGATGTCACCAAACATGTTGGTTACCCCTTTTATAAAACCATATTAATATAATACTATTAATGTTACCAAAGTATAATTTCCCAAAATTACCACAATGTAAAATTCTAGATATTCCTTAATGCGTATCAATACATTTATAAAAATAACCTTATCAATATTATCTCAACACCAAGAACATATTAATTGTTATCCTCCCTCAATTATGTGTTTTACAAGAAGTTTCAAAACCCAATGAACCACTTTTCAGGGTACCACTCATCCAATTCTTTCAAATATATAATGGAATAATACTATTATACAATCCTAAAACATTTCATAATTTTTATATCCAGAATATCATTGATAAAAATACTTCTATAAAAAATTCATAAATCCAAACACAATAACATTAATCAATCCACCTTGTCTATAGTAAATGAAAAATCATGACCTTGTTCCCTTAGATTATATTTAGGTATATTCCATTAATGTCTATGGAATTCATTTTTGTAGTACCCCATATCCAAATAGTGGAAGCACTAAACAATTTATTTTTTATCCATCAATAACGTAAAACAATTTTTATTTTATGTATTTACTAAGGTGTTTCCATTCAAATGTATCACATGTTTGAAAACATTCATTCCCTTTTCCCTTTAACCATAACATTCCTTGTCGCCCGCTTATTCACTTACATCCATTGAATTTATTGAGAATTGGAGAATTATTTCTCTATATTTATATCACATGATTCTATATAATCAAATTAATGATATCTTTTGTAAGACTGGTTCCCGTTATGGGATTAGCATAGGCCCATAAATAAAATAGTTAATCTTTCTCTATATAATACTTACGTAGTCCAAGGCATTCCATTCTAACCTTGTAAATTTGTCTTCACACATTATAATATTTCCATATTCTTCTTATTTTTTGACTCATGATTGTCCATCCCATATCCATTGGTTTCTAATGATGGAAACATCTTTCCACGAATAATACTATGAAATCCTTACATAACAATATTTTTTAATTCCTCCTCATACATAGTGTTTTGAATTAGTGACCACCATTCATCTGCATCTACCGAGAGAAGATATCATTCTATGAAAAATTTCTCCCTTTCACTACCCATAGAGAATGAAATATCATTTCCATGGAACCTATCCATTTCTCAATTAAAAATGGATTTGTAGCCCCATTAAATTATGGAGATTTCTAAAAAAAGTTGTTGTCTATCATCATTACAAATCATGGAGGATCTGTAGGTTAATATATATGGGAAATCATTATAGTCATAACTATAGAGTGATTCCCCAATATGGTTATAATTGGATTAGTTCCAGCTCAACCCTAGCTCTAGATTCATTGTTATTTCCAGGGGAAATCCCTAAATGGGGTATATAAATTGATACCGTTCCAATTTTTTGTGAGGATTAAATTCTAAAAAATTGAATGAACTATATTAGATAATAAAATTATGGAATATAATGTATAAATTCAAAACTAGTGATACACTATAAATAAATTGAAAAATATATCCATCGATAATCTCATAATCATAATCATGGTTTCTCTGTGGATGTTTTTTCCTCTAATCCTTCATAATGACAGGTAATGAAAATTTGATTTATCCTAATCATATCCCATGGGAGTATCAAAATAGGTTTACAATAAGACATATTTTCACACACCAAGTTATGATCAGGTCAGGCACAATGAGCCCTTTTTCAAGTTATTACCCACATATATATTTTTTCTAGAACCATATCCACTTATAGTATCTATACAGTAATATATTTTCTAAAAAAATCATATAATATATTAAATAAAAAACATTATGGTATTATTCTATGCATATCATCAAATTATATCATATGGTTATGTTCCCTGATCATTGTTTTCTTAAATCTAGTTCCCAATGTTTCTACTAAACTTCCATAAATATAATTATAATGACCCAAACCCCAGTAGCTCAAATTTAATGTTTACCTCCTTAAATTAGAATAATACAAAAGGAATTAAATACTGAAGGACCAAATAGATTATTAGTTTTGGTAAAGAAGACATATTCCTGGAATTCATAATTAAATTGAAAACATAAAATAAAAAAATGTATTTTCTTTGATAACTGAATTATTCCTCGTAGAGTATCCATATATATAAATCAGAAAGCACTTCATAGTATCCTAGGTAAAATAAAACATAACAAAGTGGTGAGATAAGATGCTAATTATGGGAAAACATACAACCAAATATGTTAACATATATATAATAATAAATATGTTAAGGTAAATATATAAAACACATGAATTTTAATCAATTAATTTATCATAATATGGTATGAATAAATGACGATCATATAATTCCATATATATAATGAAATGAGAAAAAAATATTAAAATTGGAAATTCTACATATTTGAATAATTACATTTAATATCAATAATTAAATTCATGCTGATGGAATATGTAATGTAGAATTTCAAAAACATATCATTGAGGTCTTGTTCTAATCCATCTAAATAAATGAGTAAGGACTCAACGAAAACCCATTAATGTTTCACTCATTGAGACCTACAGATGCATCAAGGTACTATTAATAATCAGGCACCATGCAAAATATACAATGCATAATGAATTCCTCATATAAAAGTGTTAAAACATAATCGGCATAAACATTGGTACTAAAAATTAATGTATTAAATGTTAACACATAACCCAAAAGAATAAAAAAATCATCAACCATGTAGTGTAATATGGTGAATGGTAATAAAATTGAACATTCCTAATAAAAATGATCATAAACCATTCATACAGAGAATAAGGATTATTTTAACAAAACATATCGCCATTTTATGATAATTATAATAAAGGGTAAATGTCATTGGTGAATATAAATACCATAAAAATGTCATTAAAATTTTAGTTTAGGTAAAAAACATTTTCACACTAAAAATCACATTTTAGAACACAATGTTTGCAATTATTTCTAAAAATAATCTCATTCAAAACAAACTCTGGAAACTTCTAAAATGACCATAAATAATTAGTTGTCATTATTGGAGAAAATTACTTTCATGTCATATATATTAAAATAAAAAATCCATTCATAATTTTCGTAAAAGACAAAGGGGGCTGGTATTTCAAATGACATGAATATTACCATATAATCATTTTTTAAAATTTCAAAATGGGTAGATATTAATTTAATGAATTATTTGGATGACTCTACAAATATTAATAAATTTTTACAAAACATGTATTTTAATGAAAAAATATTTTCATCTGAATAATGAAATAACATAAAATTTTCTTAAAAACATTTTCTAAATCATATTAAGTACCAAAGAGACTAAAATTGTAATATTACATTAGAAATATCATGAATAACCATATGATAATAACATATATTTATTTTATTAAGGATATATTGAAACATTTCCCCAATGGAAACTTATGAAAAAACAATTGTGAATAAGGATGACATTCCGAAATAATCTCGGACCACTTTGGTAAAATCTATATCATATTAACCATAAAATAAATAACCCAAAATGAAACATTAAATACCATTTAGATAAAGTTATTAAAGATATAAAATATCAAATTTATAGCATATACACCACAAAAGTATATAAGTGTTGAATATGAGATATACCTCATAGAAGAAAAAATTAGATGAGAAACCCTTATCTCATGTCTTATTTTTATAATACATGTCAAAAAATCATGTATAATTATTTTAATCTTGTTATTAATTTAAAAAAAACCAATAATAATTTTTATAATATTATATATGTTCTAATTATATCATTTTACCACCCATTTGTTAATAATATTTCATTATTTTTATTGTTTTGGTTTTTAATTACCTTGTTTTCTCATATATGTTTTGTCATTAATGTTCCAATTCATATAAATAAGAATACATATATATATATATATTGAAAATAAGGTTATTAATATCATATTTACTTAGTAAATAAATTTTATAACAATTTAAGATAGTAAGACATGGAAAATGAATCACATCGAGTCGTAGAGAGAGTAGGCCACATGATATAAGATCCCAAAAATTATATAGATGTATTGTGCTACATTAAAAGTTGTTTTTCTCTTTTTTAGTATATATTTTGTTGGATTTATCATGGAAATTTTTTGTTCAAAATAAGATAATTTTATAATGACGATGGGTAGTGATTTGTGGGTTCACTATTTTCCAATACCATGCACCCATCCCCAGCAAACTGTAAAAAAAATAGAAGAGAGTTATTGACTGACTGGTTCAATGTTTTTCAAACTATTTTCCCTCTTATGAATAATTACTCACCCCTATTTTTTAGGTTCATGGTTTTGAAAACTACACATCCCTTTATAGGAAACATTGTGTTTGATATTTTTTTATGAATATTAGTTTTGAAAACTACCAACCCCCCTTACTTTTCCCAAATTCAACACTATTTGACCTTAATGGTATTAAGTAAATTTTTGTGGATTTTGCATGATTTACAAGGCCTTTAATACCATGTTCTTAATGAATCAAATCTTGGATAAAAGAACAAAACATTTCCCTGTAATAGATTCATAACCTGTATGGTTTCCTCCTAGACTCCCATTATTCTCTCATTCATTAAAGTAACATTTTCTTTACTGATAAAGTATCAAGATCTGGGATTTATTATATCTAATTCATTTTACATTATATATAGTGTTATGATCTAGATCTGGTTCTATTTTTTGAACATGTATGTTCTACTTCAATTAGGGTTTTTCGTTGCCAAGTGTTAGTCATCATTTTTGAGGTAGGTGGTCTAAATTAAATTCCCATAGTCTTGATTCAAATTTAATGTATACAATGTTATATTTCAATTTTAATGTTTTGAAATTTAATCATGAATTAAATATATCAATTGATTAATTAATTTAAGGAAAAAGTGGATTGTATTAACTAATTTGTTAATTAACTAATCAAATGTTGCGATTATAAAACTGGTGGAATAGTATTAATTATTTGATTGTATAATTAATGAGATATTATGGTTTTGTAATAAAATTTAAAATTGGGATTGTGAAATCATTCAATTATTGTAATATGAATTAATCTAAATGGGATTTATGTAATGGTTGTCTTGACCTTAATGGGTTATATGAATTGAATATTAAAAATGGATAATGGTTAATTGAAAATGCTATTTCATGTGAAAAAGTATTGAATCGTGATTCTTTGTGATAAATTTTTATAGTAGCATGATTTAAAATATTGGTAAAAGGATTAAATATGGATAATCGTGTCACAACCTGTCCCCAGGGGCCCATGATGTGATTACCCAAATCCCACTTTCCAAAGGCCAGGGGTTTGCGACTAGCACTGGAAAGGCATTCCCCGAAAATGGTAAGGCATTGCCTCAAAAAATGTACACACACAAGCATGTGAAATTGAAACACATAAAAAGAGTATGGTGAAACCTCGCCAGATACCACAATAGAGTGTACCAATATGTACATAAATTAAAGGGGTCGGAATACAATCCCAAATGAAATTATACAACTAAAAGTGAAGACAGAAAACAACACCTGAGAACATCCACCGAGGATCCTACCTGAAGGGTAGGTATAGCTCATATCCACAGCTCTCTACGTAAACCATCACCACAATCCACCATCAATTCCTAGCTCCCCGAGTCTCAGTCAAGGATGAACGTCATCTGCACAAGTCATCACCACAATCCAACATCAATTCCTAGCTCCCCGAGTCTCAGTCAAGGATGAACGTCATCTACACAAGACACAACAAGGTGCGGGCGAATCCCATGTAGGGGTGAGTGTAACAATACCCAGAAAGGACCCCAAGACCCCTGAAGGTCTTTTATAATTCCACAATGGAAAACCAGAAAGCATGATCTCAATCACAAAGCACATGAAATAGACACATCTCAAGACAGTTATAAGTAAATAACAGAAGTAGAAATGATTAGTCGAGAAGCTAGATCATCTTATTCTGTAAAGAGGAACATATTCATACCATACGGAGACTGAACCACACAAGATCGATAGGTACTAACCCCTGCAAGGCCCATAGAGGACTAGACCTGCCCGGAGTCAATAGGTACTATCCCCCATAAGACACACACATGATCTGAACCACACATGATTGGTATGCGCTGACCCACACAGTATCGTTGAGCACTAACCCACACAAGATCTGACCTATACAAGATTAGAATGTCACTAATCCATGAAAGGCTACTCTGAGGCTGGTCATTGTTGGGCCATGTACGTCTGGTCCACATAGGATCTCTCAGTGATGATCCAAACATGATTTCTATGTGCTGACCTACAAGTGATTGCTCGGTACTAACCTCTATACGATCGTCCTCCAACCTTCGCGTCACTGCCATCCACTGGAATCCTTCTCATAGTATGTTTGATTATGGGAGAACTGCTCCTCAAACCATCATCCATATTTCAAATAGAACTAAGTCCAATGAAGAAGTAACATGATGATATACCACACCACAAGGGTTCCAATTCAACAGACGGCACGTCAACTGGACGCCCGGTCTGTAAGTCCAAGGGATTTTACTGCCGACGTCCCGATTAGATTCAGGTATGATCCAACATGTACATACTCAAACTATCTCCAAAACCCATGTGCATTTTCTCAAAAGGAAATTTTTTTGACGGATACCAATGCCGTAGATGATTTTTCAAATGGACATTCGGTTCACAAGATATGAATCTTAAAGCATTGATGGGCCCGAGAGGGGTCTGGGTCCGGTCCGACCCGATCGGCCAGATGCGGACCGTCCAAACCTGGTTTAGGTCAACCTGACCCAGTTTGGGTCTTACCTAGCCTGCCCCAAACCGGCCTTAATGGGGCTACGGACTGGACCAGCCCGCCATGGCGAGGTTGGGCCACGGAAGGCCCAGTCCACAGGGCCACAGACATGCCCGACCCACCGGGTGATGCAGAACGGTCTACATGCACGCCACGCTTGGGGAGGATGGTCCGCATACCAAATGGAATGAAGGAGCTGTTCGGCCCTCATTCAATCATCTGTTCCACGTGGTTCCCCCACGTGGCACCCACACATGGTACGTGAGACCCGTGGGATGCATGTACTCATGCCTTCACCGCGGCTTCGAGCAGTTTCTTCATTCAAAGCGGTGTGCAACGGCGCGCCCCCTCCACCTTCGCAGACCGCTGAGGGTTGTTCAACTTTTTATGCCATTGTAGAATGATTCCATGGGTCCCCTCCATAGCATGTGATGAGGTGCATCCTGTTACCTCTATAGTCGGCCGGTGTCGGCCCCTGCCACACCGGTGTCACGCCAGCAGATCTTCCTCGAGGCTCTGGCGATGATCTAGAGCTCCTTTTCCACTCCCTCTTTTTCCTATGGGTCTCCTGGAATTCCGTTCTCATAGTTTGACACTTTGATACACATTTCCGTCCAATTTAGGGGACCACCACTGAATAATACAAAGAAAAAAAGAGATGGAGGATTTGGGCCTTGTTCGTTTGGCCCACGCCCTCTGTGTTAGCAACATAACATGTGGGAGATTTATTTATCCAACATTATATAGTAAATAACTCAATTCAAACAAAACCCCTACCATTAGATAAATTGGAGGAGTCTCAGTTGTGATGGGAGGAGTGTCCACGTTAGATGGAGTTGTCTGTATTCATCGATCCCGGATCGTTGCCGCCTGAGCTTCCATTCACCGTTGGTGGATGCTGTTGCATGATTTCACCAGAGTTTCCTTTCTTGAATATGAAGTTCCATGTCCCCACCATGAGATCCATTTAAATAGGAGGGGGAAAAATAAGAAATGCATTTAGGAATTATTTATTTTCAATAAATAAATTAATGAACCTATTTTATTTCCCAACGATGGTGTAACGCAGTTGATGAGTCAAGCCCTGAAATGGCTTGAGAAGTCACTAGTCCCGCCACCGCCACTCATCCATTAGAGAAAAATATAATAAAATAACAATTAAATGATATTTTACTTTTCTTTAAAAGGTCCAAAAACTATCATTTTCTCTCGACCTACTGTAGTCGAAGTAAATCATCCCTCAAAAGAATAACAGTGCTGCAGATTCAACGGTGTCTGAGGATTTATAATCTGAGAACCAATTCAATGGATATTGAATGTTACCCGCATTTTTACTAAATTTACCTTAGAAAATGTAAAAAAATCCATTCTAGGCACACCGGGATTTAGAATCACGAGACGTCAATTTTCACAGGCTCAAAATAATCCAAAATAATTTTAAAAAAATTTCATGGAATTTTGAGTGTTTTTACATTCTCCCCAGCTTATGGATTTTGATCCCTGAAAACTACAAAAAAATTATGGGGAAAATTGGGGTACTAAGCATGTATCTGAGCATCCCGCTC
The DNA here is from genome assembly GCA_963277665.1 of Viscum album. Classification (NCBI taxonomy): domain Eukaryota; kingdom Viridiplantae; phylum Streptophyta; class Magnoliopsida; order Santalales; family Viscaceae; genus Viscum; species Viscum album. The sequence goes on from OY728132.1 coordinate 921,565,857, forward strand.
CCACATGCTCTCTTGTAGGTTCATGTGCTGCCAACCAACATCCACCAGAGGAATCAACCAACCATGAAGGACCTGCTCCAATTGAACCTCTATATCCTCTGGGAACACCCAAAATGTTTCCCCATCATCGATGTCCATATCTCCCCAGTTGATAACATGTGATGGTTCATGCATGTATCTCTTTAGCTGTTACATGTGGAAACCATTATGCACCTGGTGCATCTGTGGGGGAAGAGCTAGGTGGTACACCACCTCGCCTACTCTGCTGAGTATCTGAAACAGTCCGATGAACCTCGACGAAAGTTTTCTGCCCCAACCAAACCTCTATAGTCCTCATTGGGGTGATACATGTAGGAATACATGGTATCCGTCAAAAAACTTATAGGTTTTCTATCTCTTGTTGGTATAAGACTTATTCTAGATATGAGTAGTCTTAATCCACTCCTGGATGATCTGCACCTTCTCTATGGTAGCATGTACCAACTCTAGACCTATAAGTGCTGACTCCCCTATGTTTGTCCAGAAAAAAGGTGATCTTCATGGTCGCTCATACAAATCCACAAATGGGGCCATGCTGATTGTGGAGTGACATCTATTTTTGTATGAAAAATTCACCAGGGGCAGGTGGTTCTACCAACTTTGGTCGAAATCGAGGACACATGAACAAAGCATTTCCTCGAGTGTCATGATGGTCCGCTCCTTCTAGACAACTTTCAAATGGTGAAAGGCAGTTCTCAAGCACAGTTAAGTTCCAAATTCCTCCTAAAATCACTTACACATGGAGTATGTAAAACACATGTCATGATCTAAGATGATCGTCTATGGAACTCTGTGAAGTCTCACTATCTCTTTCCCATAAGGGCGTTTCAAGCCTTCTACTGATCCCTACTATAGGATGGGTAGGAAGTGGGCCGACATGGTGATTCATCCACAATAACCAAGATGGAATCATGGATCTTGGACAAAGGTGGTATCCTTGTCACAAATTCCATTGCGATACTATCCCACTTCCACTCCAGAACCTCATGTGGTTACGCTAAGCCCGCTGGTACCTGATTCTATAACTTCACTTGCTGACAAGTGAGGATTCTATATACAAACACCGCCAATTCCTTATTCATCCATGGACACTAGTACTTACACCAGATATCTTGGTACAACTTTGCCACTCCATGATGTACTGCTAAAGGGCATGTTTGAAACTCCCTCAACACCCCCTCCCGTAGCATCACTGTTACCATGGTGCGTCTTCTAAAGAGAATGATGTGCTCCTAACTTTCAAAAAATCCATCAGGAGATTTTCCTGAGTATATCTGAGCACTTTGGGCCTCGCAGTCAACGTCACCAAGATTTTCAACCCAAACATGATGAAGAAGTGGTGGACTGGCCATCATAGATTGGAGGTAAGATTCACTATCACTATCTATGAAGGTTATATACAATGCTTCTAGATCCTCTATTTCCTCACTCAGTAACTGGAGACCAAAACTCATACAGAGTGCTTCTTCTACTACTTTACCCTTCCCAGAAGTGTAGACTATCTCATAGTCATTGTTCTAGAGGAACACTATCCAACACTGTTGTTTCATGTTCATGTCCTTTTGTGAGAAAATATACCTAAGACTCTTGTGACCCATCAAGTAGTGCCACCACATCTTCAGCGCAAATACCACTCATGCTAACTCTAGGTCATGGGAAGTGTAGATATGCTCATGTTGTATCAACTACCGTGAGCCATAGGAGATCACTGCTCTCTCTTGCATCAGAATAAAAAACCTAATATAGTCCCAGATGCATTGCAGTAGACTATATACCCAACACCCTCTTCTGGTAGCCACATGATGGCTACACTCATAAATCTCTACCTCATCTCATTAAAACACTAATGATACTTCTCCATCCACAAGAAAGGCTATCGCTTCTTCATCAAAGATGACAAGGGTGATGCTACCCTAGATAAGTTAGGTACAAATCTCTAAAAGTACCCAGACAATCCCGGAAAACAACGCACCTCGGTCACACTCCTAGGTGGATCCCAAGAATGAACTGCCTCTATCTTTGCCAGATCCATATCGACTCTAGCCTATGAGATAACGTTCTCTAGGATGTGGGCATCCCCTATCCAGAGGTGGCACTTCGAGAGCATTCCATAAATTTGGTTCTCATGGAGTGTATCAAGAACTATCTGAAGGTGTGTGGCATGCTCCTCCTCTAACACCGAGTATATCAAGATGTCGTCGATGAAGAACACCACAAAGAGACCGAGGTATGGCTAAATGATCCAGTTCATGAGCCCCATAAACACATCCATAGCGTTGGTCATGCCCAAATCCATCACCAAGAACATGTAATGGCCATACCGACATTTTCAAGGTGTCTTCGGTACATCCTCATCTCGTACTATAAGATGATAATTGCATGATATGAGATCTATCTTTGAAAACCATCGAGATACCTTTAGCTGGTCGAAGAGATTATCTATCCTTTGGAGTGGATACATTCTCTTCACGGTCACCTGGTTCAAGAGCCGATATTCCACACAAAGCTGTAAGCTCCCATCCCCTTTCATGGCGAACATGATCATGGATGTCGATGTAGAAACAATGTGCCTTATGAACCCCTTTCCCTGTATGTCCTATAATTGTAATTGCACCTCCCAATGCTCCATGGGATCCATCCTATATGCTGGTGCGGATATCAGTATCATCTCGGCGTATAAGTAAATGAGAAATTCTACCTTTCTCTGATAATATAGTCCTGAAACATATTCAGTGAAGACATCAGAATACTGTTGCACCACTACAGGATTACTCAGACTCCTCACATCAACTGCTCTGAGGGTGAGGCTAGAAAACTACTGAGAAATCTGTTGCACCCTATTTCGATATACCCCATCCTGTGCTGCATTGGTTTCCTCTTCACCGGGGAAGTTAAACCTGAACCATCTTCGTAGAGACATCGCACATTGTTCCTAAAACATTCTATTTGAGCTAGGAATGTGGATAGCCAGTCCATACCCATGATGAAATCTTAACACCACGACGCTGCTACTATGAGATCCCACCCGAAACTATCTTTTCATAAAGTAAGCTCACACTGCTAACACCAGTGGGTGTTCATTGAATCACATCCTGTATGTGTCTCATATAGTAATGATCGAGCCAAGAAATCCATCAGAATATCTGATCTTCGATTGAGTTTCATGGCAATTAAAGAGTGATTGGAACATGTGTCTATTAGTACTGCAGATAGGGTGGAACAGACACAGATCATACCTCTAATCATCTCTAGAGTGACATGGTCATAGGCCTCAGCTACCTGATGTTGTGATTCGCCCTTTCCACACGTTCCATGTTGTCTGGGTGGACCTCTTGGTGGTGGTGGTGGTAGAACCACAAATCGTTTTAGGGGATTTCAAGTAAATTGTATATTTGAAAATTGGAGGCCATGCCTCCATCGAATAAGGCATCCCTGTGAATAGGTTTAGGGTATTTCAAGTGAATTTTATATCTAAATATGTTTATTCCAAAGGGGTTATGGACACACATCAATGTTTTAGGGAGTATTTATTTATTACATTTCTATTATTGAAGCTATTATGTTTGTCGTAAAAATACAAGATTCCATCAAGCATCTATATTGTGGAGAAAGATGACGGCTCATTAGAATTATAGGATCCTTCTCCATGGAGGAAGTATCTCATCATAACAGATAAGATCATAAGATACAATTGAAACCAACTATGCTATAATGTATTGGATGTTATATGAAGAAATATTTAGAATGATATAATAAATGTTTATAACTAGGGTTATCCATTTTTTCATGGATGTATAAGTCACACAAAGTTAATTGAAAATTAAGGGACATTCTAAAATGTTTTTAAATTGTCATGGAGGATCTATTGTTTGGTTCAATTAAAAGAGAAGGGTGTGAAGACTACTATTCTTTGTACCAATGGGAAATACATGATTCCCCAATAGGTTAGGAGGTTGAGATTAAATGGAGGATCATACCTTTATGGGAACACGAATTCTAAGGAATTCATTTACATATAAATTATTTATATAATTATTATCATAAACCACATATTAGTACATAAAACCACAGTCTAAAATGAATGATCATCAGAAGACAATAGTGTAATGAGGGTATTTTCTGCGTATTGAGCTGGTTTCTAGATGACTAAGACGATTTGGATAGAAATTGAAAGAAGAATATAAAAATTATAACATGAGGTTTCAATTTTAATTTATTCAAAAATAATGATAGAATAATTGTTTTTTATAAATTCCATGATCTTAGTTGAGTAATGAATGATGAACCAAAATGAACCACAAAATTATAGATTGGATGTAGGTTTCATTATAATTTTTTTGTAACAATCCAAAAAAGATAGGGAATAAAACTGAAAATCTAAATTTAGAATAAGGAGAAGATATATCCAAATCATATTGTTATATATGTTAATAATCCTTTTACATTATACATATTTAATGATTTCATCTTAACGAATAGGGAAGGAAAAAAAATAAAAGGGAAGTTTGAAATGCATAGTATCAGTTACAAGAATTAGAGACATGAATCAGTAAAAAGTGAAGAAGAATAATTAAGGCATAAAAGAAACTAAAAAATTGACAATTTGTCAACAAATTGAGAATAAAAATCATCAAAATAATTTTTCCATAGTGAAAGTCTCATATAAATGAATAATAAAAAACTAAATGAAGGGAATGCTCAATTATTTTACATTTATATCAGGAACATGAACCATTATAACATCAAGACAATTTATGTCTATTGGTGGAAAACAATCATTTTTTTGGAAAAATAATGAAGGATTCTTTGCTAACTAATATTGTCTCAATATACTACTGATGCATCATGGTTCTTGTATTACTTGATCCCAATCCTATAGGGCATGCATTAAATAGTCCCCCACCCATAGGGATGGCCTTAGCTAGTCCCTAAACCATGTCATACTAGTCTAAATAATTAATAAAATATCAAAATGATCAATTTAAATAGTTATTAAATAGTACTTATTAATAAATATCCATATTGTGTAAATGATACAGATTCCCCATTAATTCCCTTGTTTATCAAACAACATTAGAAGTAAACACCATAGGTAAAAATGGTATATGAATTTTGAAGTGCTCTAATAAATGATATTAATATTATCGATATATAATATAAATACTATTTCAAATGAAATATAATATCAAAGGGGTATTGGTACACCACATAAAAGTTTTAGGATGACAATACCAAGTAAGTCACAATGAAAAGGAAATTAAGACGAAGTCCATTGCGAAAACCCAAAACCCCCCCATTTTGAATGCATTTGATAGAAAATATAAAATTAAAAGCATGAATACTTATGTTCATATAAATTAAACTATAATTTTTTTAAAAATAGTGGACATAAAAGATAAATATTTTGAAGAAGATGTCACAAAAACATTTAAAATAATGTCTTAGTTAAAGAGTACCTTACCACTTGTAATCAGTCAGATATATTGACCTATAGAACTAATATTTTCCAAATTAATAAATTAATAACATGAATACAAGGATATTAATGCTATGACACATCAAAGAAAAATATACACACCAAAAACAGGAGGTAATTGGTGGATAAGGCAGGTATCTCACATAAGTAAAAGTGAGATAAGAAAACAAAAACATTTGGTTTGACTTTGACATTACATAACCAAAACACTTGTATAATGGTTTGAAATATATCATTTTATTATTATAGAATAATATTTATATTTATTATTCCATTTATTACCACCTAATTACATTTTTCCACTTTATTTATTAATAATATTTATCTATTTCAATAATTTACTCCACAATTTGATTATAATCATTATTTTTTAAATGTCTAAGTTATATTCTATAAGATATATATTAAAGATGTAAATATTAAAATTAATGTAAAAATTATTGAATTTATTCGGTATATATATTTTTATAACTGTTCTTAAATGTTGGACATGTAAAATGAATCACATATTTTCTTGGAGACGGTAATACATACGTATGCACATGGGGTGATAAAATTTTAAATGGTTGAAAGTTTAAGGAAGTATATGGTATATTAATTTTTTCATGAATCCATAACATGTTATAATTATCATATATATCAGTTATTTAATTTATTATAAACATTCATGTAATTTTCTGATGAAAAAAAGTACAATGCAACGTGGCGACTGTATGCCATAGGTATGCAGGTGCAATGATTTTGTTTTTCATTGAATGGATATAATATAGAATATAATTCTTTAATAATAATAAAAATAACTCATTATAGATATTATACTAGATTAACTATTTTATACGATAAAAAACTCATGAATAAGATGAAAAATAAGAAATAAATTTGAATGGGTTAGTAAAAATGATAACCTCTTCATCAATGAAATTAGTTTATATCACATTCATAGGGATATAGAGATGTAATTTTTGCAGTACCAAGATATCCATAACATGAAAAAGGATGTTATTGGGATAAATGGATAGATTTGAGCTATGTTATAATGCTCAGGGGTATAAATCAATTGTAAGAAGTAGTGGCCTTTTATAATTCATGTGAAGGTAACCCAAGAAAATCCTAAAAGATTTATATTATAATAAATTTATTTTTTATCCAAATACAACCTAATGGACAAGGATTATAAAATAATTTTAAGTATTTTTAATATTATCAGCTAATATGATTTTGACATGTTTGTGTTTTACATTAATCTAAATCATTTTAAAAAACTTTTGATGACATGATTTAATTTTACTTGTAGTAATAATTTATTTAATATTATAATGTTTTAATATCTATTCGTACATGAAAAATTAAAAATAAATGAATAATTATCTTAATTTTAGACAATATAATTATAAATTACTTTTAATTTATTTTTTAATATTTTTAAAAAATTTAAAAAAATACCATAATGATAAAATTTATTCATGGTGAATTTTGATGTAATTAATTACATTGGGATTAATTCAAGGAAGACAATATGATAAATTCAGAATTTTTTTAACACACCTATAAAATGTAATAATCTTCCCAAAATTTTATGTACCACCATAATTAATTAAAATTGTATTTACATTAGTGTTTTTAAAATCATTTATTTTATTGTTTAATTATTAAGATAATTACTACATAATCATTGTATAATTAATTAAGGTAATTATTTATTTACAAAAAATTTAATTTAAAATACCATTTAATATAGATAATATAATATTTCATAATAATATCTATATTCTAATCAACATACTAAATAAAAACATTTTAAAAATAATTTAACTATTAAAATATATATGTGACATTTTAGTCTTTTTGTTAAATAAAACAATACAAATATATTAACCTCATCCAAATGGTTTGAAAAATAATAATTTTAACCATTAAAATAAGATAAATATGGTCAAAATGGACTTTATGTTTTTTCACAATCCGCCTTTTTTCCAATGTGGATACTTTAGAGATGTTTAAAATAATTAAAATGACATTCTGTGTTTTTCCTTTATTTATATAATATCATAGTAATTTTTTGGGAAATGTGTCAAAAAAGATACCATAATTAAAAACATAAGATTTTAGGGTCAAATTTAAATCATCCATTAATATCATAGATGTTTAATGTATAGTTTTATAATATATGTCATTTTTAACCACAATTTCGAAATGTAATGTTGACCATGGAAACAAAAATTACCGTTGTAATTAATCATATTGGCCAAAAAATAAAATGGGCATGTTTAATAAATTATCACCTTCTAAATAAAATTATTGAATCCATTTATTAATATTAATAACATAGATGTTTCATAATTTTACTAAAAATTAATTCTCCATAATGTAACTATATTTTTTTATCGGAAAATGTTTTTTATGAAAAAAATGTACTTGTATGAAAATTAGGTATAATGATGAAATAAGTTTTTTTATTTATAAATAAATAGTATTTATGTTAAATTTCGATGAAATGAAAAGGATAAATATACATTTAATATAATTAAAATTATAATTTTATAAAATAAATTATGTAAATACCTAGAAATTCAATAACATTTGTAATTATTTGGGATTTTTATGAGTCTATGAAAACTGACGGCTTGTAATTCTGAGGCCCGGTGTGTCCATCATGAATTTCCGATCCTTTTTTATGGTACGATCTTTAAACGCAAGGGCGATATTTTCTAAATTTTGAATAGTTTATCTGATTAAATATTTCAGGGCACTTGAGAATCTGCAGTGCTAAGATTCTCTTATGGAAGGAATCACTTCGACCGTAGTAGGAAGGGAGAAATAGATAGTTTTCATACGTTTTAGAGAATAATAAAATAACAATTTTATGGTTATTTTACTTTTTTTCTAGAGGATAAGCAGTGACAGTGGGACCAATGACTTGTTAATACAATAAATGGATTGACTCATCATTTGGGAAAACACACCATTGTTAATTAACTGAGGTTCATTAATTACATTTAATAAACCTCATTAATTCAATCATTCATTACTCACCCTTTCCCCTACTATTTATATCAAGCTCAGGGATGGGTTTGGCACGACTTCACCAAGAATGGAACATATGGAGAAGTGACACGACATCTTCCACTGACGAGAAGTGTAGGCTTGGACGATTTTGGGTAAATCGACAGCAAATGTCGGTGGCTTCCATAGACAATGATTCTTTATCCACAACTATCACGTCCGCAACGAAACATGAGGTATGGGTTTTAATTATATAATTTTTTCATTGATAATTTGACTATTCTCCCGCTTGTTATCATATTAACATGGAGAGAATGAGGTAAATGATAAAGGGAACGACCCTCCACTGCTTTTCTCATGTTGCATTCTTTAGGGAAAAGGTTCTTCAATTTGATGGAGACGCGAAACTGCAAGTCACTTAAAGACGAAGACATCCCAAAAGGCTCATAGGTGCAGAAGGCACCCCGAATTGACCATTGGATAATGTCTAATGGCATGTGGAAAAAACCATTGGCGTGCTATGCCAAAGACGACCATCAGTGGACAGGGGAGGCCCACAGAAACCGACCGTGGGAGGTGGGATGTCGGTGCAGTGTCATGCGCCATGGTGTCCAGAGGTGTCCGAACCGATCCTGTTGTACAGGAAATATGGTAGCACCTGTAGGCGCCACCGGCCACAGCAGGAGGGGCCGGTACGGCCCTACGACACGCAACGCCAGGTGGAGACATGTCGTCCAACCGGGATGACTGTTGCACATAGGTTGACTAAACATGCCAGACCTGTAGCCCAGCAGGCCAACGCGATTGGGCCGAGCCCCACCGAATGGGCCAGGCCAACCATGACCCGGGATCACGATCCAACCCAGCCAAACCGACTGTCCAGGCCCAGTGAACTGGGCCGACCCATAATGAGACGGACCCAAGTGAAGTCCAGTAGACCCCGGGACCAGTTGCATTGGGCCAGACTGACCGGGTCGGACCAGGCCCAGGACCCACCATCCCCCCAACAAAGAAAAACTCATTCCAAACGAACCAGTTGTCCATTTGACATAGTTTTAGTGGTGTTGGGACTCCTTTTGGGAAGCGTTACCTTTGACATATTCTACGAGGCCCAAATGAGCCAAGCCTGATAGAGATGTGATCAACCCCATTTCACAAGAAGGGTGTAACTAACAGGCCAGGTGTCCGATCGATGCGCCTTATATGATATAAGTACCCTTGTGACAAGGATGTCTTCTGGATATACTCTAAGTGAGTTTGGACAGAGACTGACATGTAACCGGGGTTGTATCAGACTTCAATCTAACTGGGCCTTTTTACAAAAGTGCTAATATCTCACAGACCGAGTGTCCGATCGATACACCATCTATCCTGTTGGAACCCCTATTACATGACAGTCCCTTGGGTATTCTTTTTGTGGGAATTTATAACAGTTGAAATATGACCACGAATTGGGGGGTAGAGTCTTACGAAGATCAAGTGTTCTTCATGTGGGGATCCACTGGCTGGCTATGACATGAAGAAGAAGAGAGACCAATACGGGCGAACATCAGAAACTCTAGAGTGGGATGATCTAGTTGTATGACTAATCATTCCAACCTCTCCACCAATGACCAATATTGGTCATCACCAGCAACCAATATAGCTCAGCACTAGAGACCAATATAGGACAACACCATTGCCCAATACAGGTCAGCATCTAATGACCAATACATGTCAGTATACAACGACCAATATAGTTAAACATATATCGAACAATATGGGTTAGCATATAATGAGCTATACAGGTCAGCAGTAAACTTACTATAGATGGGATGATCTGGATTTATGACTTTTAATCCCTATCCCAATAACCTTGATGATATACCATTAGAGTGAGTTGTCTCTTTTCCTTTGTGCTACATGCTCTGGATCATTCTTGTGATATTAACTTTGTGGAATTTCTTGTGATGTTTTCCTTTGTGTATTACTGAGAGAGCATCGGTGTAACGCCCCGACCCTAGCTACCCAGACTCGGTGCTTTATTGCGTAACATTGGCATGATCACAAAGATCAAGTCTCGAAAGGCTGATTAGTTTAGTAGCCTTGGAAAGACTAGATACATTCATAAATGTAACATTACATCATAAAGTGAAAAACTACAATATCATAGTCTCCATTTTCTACACTCAAATCCCCATCAGACAATCCCTGCAGGTCATTCCTAAAACACTTCTTCACATGCTGGAAAAATTAAAACATCGAATGGGGTGAGTTCAGATGCTCAGTAAGGATAACAATATAGTAGAAGCATTCATATATAATCATTAACATTTAAGGCAATGTATAACTAAAACAAAATCATTTTAAACTTTAACTATAGCATAATATGGCAAACATAAAATGAAATAATGCCATTTACTTATTCACATTGATATTCTACTAGTTGAATAATCACATGCAATATCAATAACCAATTTCATAATGATGGAATGCATAATGCCAGACTATCATAACCACATAGACAATGTCTCGTCCCAAGACTAAAAATATGATTTTGTCAAGACCTTGTGCCAAGACACTAGTTTGTCTCATGAGACCTGCCGATGAATTGAGGAGCTATAGCGGGCTCCACCCGTCACTTATTAAGTCCAATTCATTCCTCATATGAATAGGTCTAAACATATCATAAACCATAAAATAATTGTATCATGTAAAACATGCATAAAGGAAACATAAAATTTCCACATTTCAATCACCAGATATCAATACAACACATTGATATAATAAAAAAAACACTTTAAAAACCATTTTCAATACCAAAATAAATGAAAATTTAAACTTTTTATTTATTTTTTTTAAAAAATTATGGCTTGTAGAGGAATCTGAAACTCAAATAATGGTCACGGCGGTGGAGAAGTCATTGTCGCCGCATATGTACGACAAGAAAAACATTCCTTTTTGTCGTTCAGTAAAACGCTTCATATAAAAATATTCCTTTTGAATAAATGTAAAAGTCAAAGGGGTTTATACACCGTATAAATGAAATTTTTGTATAAAACCAAATATGCCTCAATGAAAGGAAATTGAGACGAAGTCCTTACAAAGATCATTTTTAAATAAAATATATCTATTATGTGTCTTCAATATATGTACACATAAAGAATTTATAAATACAAGATAATATCAATACATAATTTGAAAGTAGTAGATTAACCCAAAGAATGGAAATTGGGTGAAGAAGATCCCTTACCTCGTGTCCGACTTGACTCGACCTCTCTTTAACCTCCGGAATAATAAACTAGAGTTATTATCTACCTGCTTAAGAACGTTTTTCAAGTTCATTATTCCTTTTATATCACTTATTTCCATGTTATGAACATTATTTAATTATTTAAGTTAATAATGGTCGTTCTGTCGATAATAGGTACTTGAGTCAAAAATAAACTTCTTATAATTACACTTTGTTCATGTGGTAAAATATCCATTATATCAATAAATATATTCATGATTTAGATATCATATACATCATATATATCCATTATATTCATTCATTTATAATATTACATTACATTTAGAGGTACGAAATGAAATATACCGTTCATGGAGACGGTAATCTGTACGTACGCATGAACGCTACATTCATTTCTATTTCGTATTTAATGGAATGAAGTTATAAATATATAAAGTTATAATATAATTCCAATAAAATATAATGTATAATAACATTTACTCCATCCTTTATACATCCCACATATGGAATTAACGATCCAATCACTTTGAGGGGGTGGTAGTCCGCACTTCCTAAAATGAATATATTGCGTTTACCCATAATGGAAACCATAAAGGTATGCCATAAATGAAAAATACGGAAGCTTAAGTAAAACATAAACATATTATATATAATATATAAATATAGTGACATCTTAATGGCCACCTTTGAAGTTGTTATATGAGTGTTGAACAATCATCGTTTCGTGAGGCAGAAATTCACCACCCACAAGAACATTATGTTCTTTAACCATTAGATGTAAGTGTGTGTAAGTGTAGCTCAAATAATTCTTATAAGAACATCCTAGTATATTTAGGATACTGGTGTTGTAACAAAAGAAATTAATAACAAGAGTTTAGGAGGTTTGAGATGCAAAATAAAACAAAATAACATAAGAGAAGACATTACCTTAAAATCGGGTAACACTTTTTTTGATTTGAGCCAAAGGCTTCCTTGGGAAGAATTCTGCCCAATGTGAGGCTACTAGGAGTAATAGAGGGAAGTTGAGAGAGTATTTGGGCAGAGTTTGGCCGAGCCAAAAGGCTTTGATGGTGTGAATAAGGTGGTAGTGGTGGGGGCCTTTTATAAGAGGAGAGGAGGGGCACTCATGGAAAGTCATGATATGTTACTTTATTATATAATGAGTTTCGGATTTTAAAGGTCACACACTTCTATATTTCGAGGATAAGGTGATAAGTTTTAGAAATTTACTCATAAAACAGGTTTTTGAAAAGTTTAAGTCTTAGATTTTACATTATCTTTTTATTTTATTTAAATCGTTAATTAATGAGGTAATCGCTGCATCATCATGGCGTCATAAAATATTTAATTTATTTAATGTCTAAAAATTATAAAATAAATATCATGATGTATTAAATATTTTTATCTTTCTAATTAATATCTATAGACAAAAATATGACTTGTATAAACCCATTTAAATTTTTTTTGTAAAATAACTCATGTTTGTGACATTTTTATTTTAACATTAAATAAAATGTTTTTAATGTAATTTTCCTTCCAAAGTTTCTCCATCGGGTCCCCAAGTTGACCCATGGATTTTCATGGTCGGCCATGAATCATCCAATATTGGTAGGACATGTGTCAAGTTCATTTCATATTATTATAACCTTATCGTTACTTTAAATTACACTAATTACCTTTAATCGCGATTAATTAAACTTAAAAGTTACTATTCACAAAAAATTATTTTAATCCCATTGAACCACATTTTACTTCCTAATGAAAACCATGTATGTTGGATTTTTGAAATTCAAATCACAGAAGTTGTAATGTTTCATATAAATGAAAAATCTGTTTTTTAACTACCACTTAGTGGTTTCACTATTCGTCAAAAATTGATGTTTTTCAGAATAATGCCAAAATTTCACCCTAAGCTATAATTGATATTCCGAATTCAAAAATGATGTCTATTTTACTAAATTCCAAACATATAAGATGCATTAATTAATTTTATAATTAATTCTGGCTATTTCAACAAATAGCGTGTTTTTAAGAAACAATATATATCAAAAGATTGCCAATTGTTTATGCCCAATTTCAATGTGAAATTAATTCTAATGACCACCATTGGATAAATTGGTAAAAATATATTCTAATTACACTTTAAACCCACTCAATAGTATAATTTTCCACTATAAATTATTTTTATTATAAAGGTTGTTTTTAAGTATTTTTCGCTATTCATAAAAAATTGGATGTTCTCCGAAAAATACCAAAAATTCAACATTGGATAATTTCGATATTCCGAATCCACAAATGAATTCCATTTTGAAATATATAATATATATAATTTCAAAAAATGGGTATTACTATTCATAACTGCTACATTGATTGGTTGCGGTGTGTTAGAATCTCGAACTTGCGTACAATGCAAGCTATTACATTATTGAAAGAGAAGTTTATCGTGGAAGCTCAGGGTGTTACATTCTCCCCTCCTTCAATAAATTGCATCCTCGCAATTTGAAATTTTTTTTGAAAATAAATGGTTGAAAATAGAATATACCTTTGTGGAAAACCCATATCGGAAATAAGGTTAATAAAATTTAGCCTTAATAAGATGGAAAGGGAAATGAAAAAGTCACCACCAAATTATGATCTCGATAAGGAGAACATTCGTGGAAATTAGAGAGATTTAATTGGAGGAGAAACGTAAATATTTGTAGGGAGTGATTGAGGTCATCAATCACAAACAAGTGTAAAATTGAGGGCATCAAAGCCTTCAATCAATGTCGATTTAAATATTATCAGTTCAACAAGACATAAGGTATTAGGATAACACATTTTTTGTTTTAATATCCCTTTACTAATGTTTAAGAATTAATTTTTTCATAGAATAAGAGATAGGTATATATATTTATGCTTGACAAGTAGAGTTTCAACCTTCAACTAATTTCTACCACAAACTCATATTTCACTCAAAAAGATAATAAAAATCAAAAATATTCTATTTATCCTAATTCTATAAGGTTCCAAATATTAACACATACCATTTAGATTAGGAAAACGTTTTTGTAATAACCAGGGAAATCCTATAGGCTAGTGGTAGGTAATAAAGGCATGTGGCACTATGGTTGTGGGTTCGATTCCTGCATCTTTGTCCGACGCGACGGGTTGTCCCCCAACCCGCAGGTTGTCCTTTTCCTAAAACTATAGTATTATAATATTCCAAAAATAATCTTCATTAATGTTTTAACCTTAAACCATAATATCCAATGTTCATCATAATCCATTCCAACCTTTATAGTTATCCAAAATACCTCTATCAAGACTTTCTCTAAAAGGTCTCTAAATTCCAAAATCAATTGTATAATCAGATTCCCAAACAATGTATAGTTTCTCTTATTGTCACATTCTAAAAATATGATTACCTTCATCATATTAAAACCTTAATGAAAACAACAAGTACTGCATTACAATCCTTATATATATCTCATTATTCTTATAACCATAATATAATTCTAGTTTCCAAAAGCACCAATACATTAATTATTCCACTTCAATTGTAGTAACAACATAAATTGTCCTTGATCCCTTGGCCTTTTCTGAGTTATGGTTTCCTGACACTTAGGAAATTCATTTGCATAATGCCCCATTTACCTACAATTGTAGCATTCAACATTGATAGCCTCCTTCTTTCCCTTGCAATCACGCACCTGGTGACCTTTTTCTCCACATTTATAACAAACTCCCATTTCTTTTAGGCAAGTACCAGAGTGATTCTTCCATCAATTATCGCATAATGGAAAATCCTTCTTTCCCCTTTTCCCTTTATATGTCTCTCGTTCCACCGTTCTCTTCCTCTATTGCTTTACTTTATTGTCATAAGATTTATAGAATTCCTTTTCTGTCTTGATAGAACACGAGACTATATCTTCTTATGTTGAGAATGATTGTGATTCTAATTCTCGACGGATAAATGGTTTTAACCCATCAAAGAAACGATCAATCTTACTTCTTGGGTTACGTATATAATCTGCAGAATGCCTCACTAACCTTGTAAAGTTAGCCTCATACTTTGCGACATTCTCATCCTCCTTCTGCCTTAGACTCAGAAATTGCCTTTCCATATCAGCTCGATGGTCACGAGGAAAGTATTTTTCTTTGAAAATTTCATTAAACACCCTCCATTCCATACTTGATACTTCTTCATCTTTTTTTTTGTTTTGAATCAGCGACCACCATTGATCGACATCTCCAGTGAGGTGGTAGACTTCCATGACAACCTTCTCCCTTTCGCTACTCCCCAAGGTGTGTAATATTTTTTCTAAAGAGTTTATCCATTGCTCAGCTTCTAATGGATTTGTACCCCCATTAAATGTTGGTGGTTGTTGCCTCATGAAGCGGTCTAAAATTTATCCCCCACATTGTGGATCAGGGTTCTCCATACGAGTAAGGTTATTATTCATAACCTGAGTGAGTTGTCCCAGTATGGTGATAAGTTGATCAGCACCAGTTGTATCTCCAGCTCCACAATAATTATCTTGAGATGGAGGGAAATCCCTACACGGAGTGTGTGCATTGATACAGTTTCCATTCCTCCGACTAGGCGCCATTTCTAAAAAATGGAATAATTTAGATTAGATTATGATTTAAAATACATAAATCCATACTTGTGAAACACTAAACATAATTTGAACTATTTATGGATATAATACATAATCATAAAAAGAAATTTTTTCTTTGGGGAATAATATACTCATAAACCCTTCATAATGGTTTGTAATGAAAATGAGAATTATCCTAAGCATATCCCCCGGGAGTGTCGTAACCAAGAGTGCAGCAAGGCCCATTTTCATGCACCAATTCCCGTTCGAGTCTAGCTCAAAGCTCTGTTTTCGGGTTTTATCCCTAGGTACATTTGTGCTAGAGCCGCCTCTACCTGCTCGTATCCATATAGGGATGTATTTATTGAAAAACTCACAAAATCACTATAATACCAAAATTCTAGGAAGTTCTTCTATACTAATCCTCAAAGTCAATAATATGGATAGGTGCTCTAATGAGAGTTTATCTAAATCTATCTTCCAAGGATAGTACTAAACTGCCTCTGATACCAACGGTAACGCCCCGACCCTAGCTACCCAGAGTCGGTGCGTTATTGCGTAACATTGGCATGATCACAAAAGATCAAGTCTCGAAAGACCAATTAGTTTAGTAGCCTTGGAAACACTAGATACATTCATAACTGTTACATTACATCATAAAGTGAAAAACTACAATAACATAGTCTCCATTTTCCTCACTCATATCCCCTTCTGACTATCCCTGCAGTTCATTCCTAAAATACTTCTTCACATCCTAGAAAAATTAAAACATCAAAAGGGGTGAGCGCAGATGCTAAGTAAGGATAAAAATATAGCGGAAGCTTTAGTAAATAATCATTAACATTTAAGGCAATATATCAATAAAACAAAAGCCTTTTAAACTTGAAATATAGCATAATATGGAAAACATAAAATGAAATAATGCCATTTACTTATTCACATGGATATTCTACTAGTCGAATAATCACATGCAATATCAACAACCAATTTCATAATGATGGAATGCATAATGCCATACTGTCATAACCACGTACCCAAGGCATCGTGCCAAGACAACAAATAAGATTTTGTCAAGGCCTCATGCCAAGACACTAGTTTGTCCCATTAGACCTGCCGATGCATCGAGGAGCTATATCGGGCTCCACCCGTCACTTATTAAGTCCGATGCATTCCTCGTATGAACAGGTTTAAACATATCATAAAACATAACATAATCATATCACGTACAACATGCATAAAGGAAATAGAACATTTCCACATTTCAATAACAAGATATCAATACAACACATTGATATAATAAAAAAACACTTTCAAGACCATTTTCAATACCAAAATAAAAGAAAATTAAAACTTTTTATTTTTTTTCATTTTAAAAAGAAGTTATGGATTATAGAGGAAGCCGGAACTCAAATAATGGTCACAGCGACGGAGAAGTCGTTGTCGCGGCATACGTACGACAAGAAAAACATTCCTTTTTTTTGTTTAGTAAAACGCTTCGTATAAAAATATTCCTTTTGAATAAATGTAAAATTCAAAGGGGTTTATAGACCGTATAAAAGAAATTTGTGTATAAAACCAAATATGGCTCAATGAAAAGAGATTGATACGAAGTCCATACAAAGATAATTTTTAAATAAAATATATCTATTATGTGTATTCACTATATGTACATATAATGAATGTATAAATACAAGATAATATCAAGACATAATTTGAATGTAGGAGATTAACCAATAAAATGGAAATTGGGTTAAGAAGTTCCCTTACCTCGTGTCTGACTTGACTCGACCGCTCTTTAACCTCCTGAATAATAAACTTGAGTTAATCTCTACCTGATTAAGAACCTTTTTCAAGTTCATTATTTCTTTTATATCACTTATTACCATGTTATGAACATTATGTAATTATTTATTTTAATACCGGTCGTTTTGTCGATCTTAGGTACTTGAGTCAAAAATAAACTTCTTATAATTACACTTTGTTCATGTGGTAAAAAATAAATTATATCCATAATTATATTTATGATGTAGATATCATATACATCATATATATCCATTATATTTATTCATTTATAATATTACATAACATTTAGAGGTAATAAATGAAATGCACCGTTCCTGGAGACGGTAAGTCGTACGTACACATGAATGCTACATTCATTTATATTTCGTATTTAATGGAATGAAGTTATAATTATATAAATTTATAACATAATTCCAATAAAATATAATGTATAATACTATTTACTCCATCCTTTATACATCCCACATATGGAATTAACGATTCAAATCACTTTGAGGTGGTGGTAGTCCGCACTTCCTAAAATGAATAAATCGCATTTACCTATAATGGAAACCATAAAGGTATGCCATAAATGAAAAATACAGAAGCTTAAGTAAAATATACAAATATTATATATAATATATAAATATAGTGACATCTTAATGGCCACCTTTGAAGGTGTTATTTGAGTGTTGAACAATCATCGTTTTGTGAGGCATAAATTCGCCATCCACAGAAAAAGTATGTTCTTTAACCATTAGATGTAAGTGTGTGTAAGTGTAGCTAGAATCATTATTATAATAACATCCTAGTATATTTAGGATACTTGTTTTGTTACAAAATAAATGAATAAAAAGAATTTTTGGGGTTGGAGAAGCAAAATAAAACAAAATAACATAAGAGAAGACATTACCTTAAAATCGGGTAACACTTTTTTTGATTTGAGCCAAAGGCTTCCTTGGGAAGAATTCTGCCCAATGTGAGGCTTCTAGGAGTAATATAGGGAATTTGATAGAGTATTTGGGAAGATTTTTGCTGAGCCAAAAGGCTTTGAAGGTGTGAATAAGGTGGTAGTGGTGGGGGCCTTTTATAAGAGGAGAGGAGGGGCACTCTTGGAAAGTTATGAAATGTTACTTTATTATATAACGAGTTTCGTATTTTAAAGGTCACACACTTATATATTTCGAGGATAAGATGATAAGTGTTCGAAATTTACTCATCCAATAGGTTTTTGAAAAGTTTAAGTCTTAGATTTTACATTATCTTTTTACTTTATTTAAATCGTTAATTAATGAGGTAATCGCTGCATCATCATGGTGTCATAAAATATTTAATTTATTTAATGTCTAAAAATTATAAAATAAATATCATGATGTATTAAATCTTTTAATATTTCTAATGAATATTTATAGTCAAAAATATGACTTGTATAACCTCATTAATTTTTTTTAGTAAAATAACTCAGGTTTGTGACATTTTTATTTTAACATTAAATAAAACGTTTTTAATGACATTTTCCTACAAAAGTGGCTCCATGGTGTCCCCAAGTTGACCCATGGATTGTCTTGGTCGGACTTGCTCATCCAATAGTGTTAGGACATGTTTCAAGGTCATTTCATATCATTATAACCTTATCTTTACCTTAAATTACACTAATTACCTTTATTCGCGATTAATTAAACTTAAAAGTTACTATACACCAAAAATTATATTAATCCCATTGATCCATATTTTACATCCTAATGAAAACCATGTATGTTGGATTTTTGAAAT
This sequence comes from Viscum album, assembly GCA_963277665.1. NCBI lineage: Eukaryota > Viridiplantae > Streptophyta > Magnoliopsida > Santalales > Viscaceae > Viscum > Viscum album. Next base: position 921,585,745 of record OY728132.1, read on the forward strand.
TCAAATCATAGAAGTGGTAATGTTTCATTTAAATGAAAAATCAGTTTTTTAACTACCACTAAGTGGTTTCACTATTCATCAAAAAAATGAAGTTTTTCAGAATAATGCCAAAATTTAACCCTAATATATAATTGATATTATGAATTCAAAAATTATTTCTATTTTACAAAATTCCTAACATATAATTTTAATTAATTATTTTTATAATTAATTCCGGCATTCGCAACAAATAGCCTGTTTTTAAGAAACAATATATATCAAAAGATTGACAATAGTTTATGTCCAATTTCAATGTGAAATTAATTCTAATGACCACCATTGGATAAAATGGTAAAAATATATTATAATTACACTTTAAAACCAATCAATAGTAAAATTTATCACTATAAATTATTTTGATTAAAAAGGTTGTTTTTTAGTATTTTTCACTATTCATAAAAAATTTGAAGTTCTCAGAAAAATACCAAAAATTCAACATAGGCTAATTTCAATATTCAAAATCAACAAATGATGTACATTTTGAAATATAATATATATATAATTTCAAAAAGTGGGTATTATTATTCATAACTGCTACTTTGATTGGTCGTGGTGTGTTAGAACCTCGAACTTGCGTACAATGCAAGCTATTGCATTATTTAAAGAGAAGCATATCGTGGAAGCTCGGGGTGTTACAATCGGGGGTCTCAAGGTCCCCTAAAGAGTTGTTATACTCACCCCTTCATGGGATCCCCCAAAACATGTGTGTGTGGTGTAGACTAATGAAACTATGAGGAAGACATTGGTGGTTCGGGACTCGGTGGTTCTTGGTGTGACGGGAGCAGTCGATATCCACTTCTTCGACTTCAGGGTTACAACTAGTACACTCTAGGAAGAGCTCCAGGTAAGATCTGATAGTTGTTTACATTCTTTTTTGTTTCTATGGCTTGTATTCCGGCCCACTTTTTTCAATTTACTATTTCACTTATGGTTCTACTTTACTGTACTGATTATACCTTACTTTTGTTGGTTTATTGCTTCATTTTCCACTTTATGAGTGTGTGCAGATCTGTAATGCAATTCCTTCCCTATTCATGAAAAGCGTTCCGGTTCTAGTAACCACCCCCTGGACAATGGATGTTGGGCTTATGGTAGTGACGTCTGGGCCCCGTGGGATGGGTCATGACAAAGTGGTATCAGAGGGTGGTCGATTCAACCAGAAGAAAAAAAAGTCTACTTTTAATGATGAAATGGTGTGAAGTGTATTGATTTCAGTTTTCAGTATAAGGAGTCTAATGTTGGTGCGGCTACCAACGTATCCATGCACAAGGACCCAGAATTCTTCTTCTCGACTCAGTACATGAAAACACCAGTTTCTAGTGTTTTGAAATGTTTTCTTGATCATTCATCAGTCATCTCACCAGGTATAACTTATTTACCCTGGTGAATCTGTTTCTTACGGGATGCATCCATGAGGAAATCCATCCAAGATTCTAATTAAGGATTATGATAGTGGCCCACCAAGCAACGAGGCATCGATAGAGGGACAAATAATAGTGATGTCACCTTCAGGTGGTGTACCAGTATCACCACCACCCATTGTGCAGCAGATGCTACCAGTGGATCATGCACGCTAGCTGAGCACATTGCATTAGTTCGAGATAAGGAGGTCTCTGATTTTTCTAGGAGAGACAGGCACCCAGGAAGCATAGGACTGGCTTCAAGCAGTTTCGCTGGTCTTTCTCTTAGTATAGACACACACCGAGAAGATGGAGATCTTGGGTGCTAGAATTCATCAAGTATTATAAGGATGATGGTGGAGCTCAACTTTCCAAGTGAATAAGGAGACGATCCTGACCTGGTCAGACATTGAGATCCTTTTCAGGGAAGAGTTTGTGCCGACGATACTACTGTCCATTCATATTTAAGAGATGTTTCATCAACATCAGGGCATCCAGACTATGGCTCAGTAATTAGCGAGACTTACTGACCTATCCCGATACTCCACTGACATGGTACGTGACCCATACATCAGGGCCCGAGTCTATGATTAGGATGTCCGACAAGGAATCATAGCTACAATAGTTTCACTCATAATTCCAAAGAAAGCTGGGGTGCTAGGATGCACTTTGCTGAAAGAGAGCTTCCTTGCAGAGCAGGCTCCAAAAAGTGAGAGCCCCTACCAGACGACAAGTAGCAGGGTCATCTGCATCTAGCAGTAGACAGATGACACCGAAGCCCAAGTAAGCTAGACCTTCCAAAGGGCTACTTGGGGATGCATTGATAGAGGTGCAAGGCTCGAGATGCCAAGGGACACACCAACGATGCATGCTCTGTTATTCCTACGGGGGACAGGGTCACAGAGCTCGTGATCATCCGATTCCCTGCACGGATGATCAGTAGAAGATTGAGGGGCCATCGAGGCAGCCACATCAGCAGGATCATGAGTGTCAGGTAGGAGGAAGATGAGGAAGGTGAGAAGGATGTGAAATAGAAGGTGGTTGGGGTCACCAAGAACTACTACCACCACCCCAATGAGGTCCACCACGAGCGTAGGGGCATGTGGACGGGGAAAATCCTTGCTACATGCAGTAGAGGCTCATGATCATGACGTCCCTGAGATGATATGAGGTACGATTTGTATCTTCTCAAAATTAGTAGTAGTGATTATCGACACATGTGGTAATTGTTCTTTCCTTGCCGCACACTTATTTCGGAACTATGATATTTTGACCGAGCTTTTAGATCGACCATTGCATTTGGATACTCTTATGGGAGGAGATTTAGTGGTCACACACTTGTGCCGACAATGCGATCATACTCTCAAGGGAGAGAGTTTTAGTTGGGATCTTCTCGTAGTAGCATTGAATTATTACGACGTAATTCAAGGCATGGACAGGATATCAGTAGTTCCCGCACATAATGACATCTTGAGAGGTACGATGCAATGTACACACATAGATGGATGCCCGTTTTCCTTTGTTGGAGAGAAGTAAAATAGAGCATCACAATATGGACTTGCATTTAGGAGGGTTCAATCGGTTACATATCATTTGGCTTGAATGACTTTCGACACGGTGGATGAGGTGATTCCACAATTCCTAGTTGTGGTGGATGAGTATGACGATGTATTTCTAGAATCTGTCCTAGGACTACCTTATCATAATGAGGTATAAATTTGTATTGTCTTTTACCCGGGAAGAATAACGATATCTACACAATAATATAGGACCCTTATGGAGCTCCGGTAGCTTAGGGTATAGTTGGAGGACATTATAAGAAGGGATTCAAAAGGCTCAATGTTTCTCCCTTGGAATCCGTAGTGTTGTTTTCCAAGAATTAAGAAAAAGATATAGACATTCCATGGAATTATAGTTTCTAAACCTAGTGACCGTGAAGAACAAGTATATTCTTCTGATGATTGATAATATTTTTTAAATGTTGAAAGGGGAAAAGTGGTTCTCAAAGATAGATTTCAGATCATAATATCAATAGCTTCATGTGATGGATGAGGGCATACTGAAGTCATCCTTCAGATTTCGGTACAAAAATTATGAATAAATAGTAATGTCGATCGACATGAAGAACGTACATGCAATGTTAATGGTTCTCAGGAACAGGATCTTACAGACATGCTTAGATCGCTTCGTGGTGGTCTTCATCAACAAAAGCTTTGTATACTCAGCGTTCGAAGAAGAGCACGTTGTAAACTTGATGATAGTTACAGAAACATTCTAAGAGCACTATTTATATGGGAAGCTCTCGAAGTGTGAGTTCTGGATACGGATGGTCCACTTCTTGGGACACGTCATCTCAGAGGTTGGAGTTGCATTGGATATATTGAATATTGAGGCAGTATTAGCTTGGGAGACACCCCGGAGTGTTACTAAGGTGTGGAGATTCCTTGGATTAGTAGGTTACTATCAGAATTTTGTACCCGATTTCTCTAGAGTAGTAGCACATATTAATTCCCTGAAAAAGAAGGGGAAACCCTTCCTATGGTAAGAGACATTCCAAAAAAAATTCAACAGTTGAAGGAGAGCATGACCAGCGCTCACATCCTGAGGTTTTTGGATGAGGGTACTGGATATATGGATTACAATGATGCATCAGGGATCAGACTTAGTTGCATCCTAAGGCAGGGTGATGTAGTGATTGCTTATGGATCTCGAAAATTCAGACCTTGTGAGCATAATTATGTGACTCATGGCTTGGTGTTGGTAGCAGTGGTCCTCACACTAAAGATGTGGCAACGCTAATTGATTTCCAAGCAGTTCATTGTTTACTCAGACCACAAGAGTCTCAGATATATATTCACATAGAAAGATTTGAATCTGAGACAACGACGTAGGATAGATTTCTCTAAGACTATGACATTGAGATAGTCGATACTCTTGGGAAGGGGAATGTAGTGGCAGATGCACTTAGCTTGAGATCGAGTCCGCAGCTACTGAACGAGGCATTAGAGTAGTTATCCACGCTTCAGATGTCCTATGTGGATAGAGATGAGATAGTATAACTCTAGTCAATGGTAGTTTCCCCTCCACTCCTTCATTGAGTCACATAGGGGAAACTCAGAGATAGCAGCTATGAGTCTAATGTGTTCAGATATCCTCAGGCCAAGCACCTGATGGATATTCTAATGGTAAATAGCACTCTCTCTTTTTCAGAGTACATACAGTTGTACCAGGGGAGCGTCAAGAGGAGGTGTTGAGGGAGTTCCATACGCCCCCATTGGCCGAACATCTAGGTGTGATGAAGATGTATCGGGAAATATGATGTCAGTAGTGGTGGCTAGTGATGAAGAACACTGTTGTGCAGTTTGTTTCTAGATGCCTCGCTTCCTAGAAAGTGTAGGTCGAGCACCAGGTACCAGCAGGCTTGACTCAACCCCTCGATATACCAGAGTGGATGTGTGAACGGATATTAATGGACTTCATGATGGGGATACCATGTACGTCCAGAGGGAACGATACCATGTGGGTGATCATTGACAAACACAACATGTTGGACCACTAACTAGCTATTCGATTGAAGGGTTCGGTAGAGAGCTTGGGACGTCTTTATGTTCCAGAGATCAAGCGACTTCATGTTGTGACTTCGATGATAGTATCAGAATGTGATGCATACATCACATACCTATTGCGAAATGGATTGTATGAGGATTTCTAGACTCATATTTGCTTGAGCACAGCTTTTCACTTACAAACAGATGGTCAGACTGAGCAGACCATCTAGACCATTGATGAAATTCATCATGCATGTGTCCTATATTTTTTTCTCAGTGGGTAGGAGCACCAAACATTGGTGGAGTTCATGTAAAATAACATCTATCACTCCACCATTGGAATAGACCCTTTTGAGGTGTTGTATGAATGACTTTGCAGATCCCTTTGTGCTAGATGGATCTAGGAGAGTCAGAAATCGTCAGCCTAGAGATGGAACATTCTACCACTGAGAATGGACATTTCATCAGAGAGAGAATAAAGACTTCATAGAGAAAACATAAGTCATGTGCTAATGGGAGATGGAGACCACTGGAATTTCATGAGGGGGACCACGTATTATTGTGAGTTTCCCCTCGATATGGACTACAAAGATTTCATCGATGCGGTAAACCCTCACCAAGGATTATTAGACTATTCCTTATACATTGGTTGATTTTCAAGGCAGTGTATAGCTTGTCACTTCCACCGTAGTTGGAGAGGGTGCATGAAATATTGTACATATCCCAGCGGAAGAGATACGTGTCTGAAACATCTCACGCCATCGACCGTGGAGATATGGATATTGTCAACAAGGAAACATTTTTGGAGAACTCGATGGAGATATAAGATCAACAGGAGAAGATCATTTGTGGGCGGACAATACCTCTCGTGCGTGTTATTTGGAAGCACAAGAATATCCATGAGAGCACATGGGAGCGAGAGGCTCATATGCATGCCCAAAACCCCTCTTTTTCTGTGAATCCTTGTTTGGATTTTAGGGATGAAAACCACTATGGTTGGGAGAATGTAATGAAATAGAAAATCCATGTAATTTTTTTTATTTATTAGGTATTTTTACGAGTCTGTAAAAATTAAGAAGCATGATTTTGAGGCCCGGTGTGCCCAGAATAAATTTTCAGACATTTTTTAAGGTACGTTCATTAAACGCACATGCGAAATTTTCTAACTTTTGAACCGGTGTTCGATTAAAAACACGAGGGCACCATTGATTCTGCAGTGCTGAGATTCTCATAAGGGAGTATTCACATAAACTGAAGTTGGATGGGTGAAAAAGATAGTTTCCTGACCTTTTAAAAAATAAACGACATAAATATTTTATGGTTATTTTATTTTTTTTCTAGCGGATGAGTGGATGTTTCCAGAACAATGACATGTCAATCCATTTAATGGATAGACTCATCAACTTCATAACCACATAGTTGTGAATTAAATGATGATAATTAATTTAATTTATTAAACACCATTAATTATCTCGTGTGTTACTCACCCTTTAACCTAATATTTATATAAGGCTCATGGATGGGTTTTGGAACGACCTCACCAAGCATGGAACCTCTGGCGAAGTGACACAACATCTTCCACTGACAAGGAGTGGAGGCCTGGATGACATTGAGGAAATCGACGACAAATGTTGGTGGCTTCCAAAGACATGGATTCTTAATCCACCATTGTGATGTCCCCATCATAACATGAGGTAGGTGGTTAATAATTAATGTTTGTATTTGATTATTCCCTCACTTTTTATCAAATTAACATGGAGAGCGCGTGGAAAAAAACAAGGCCCAGACACTACGCTGCATCACACATGATACGTATTTCAAGGATTGGTTTCCTCAATTTTATAGAAGTGTGAAACAATGTGTCTTGCTATGACAGGGACATCTCGAGAGGCTCGTAGGCGTAGACGGCACCAAGAACGGTCCCCTAGAGCACGCCTGGTGGCCCGTGGAAAGAACCGATGGCGCGCCATGCTGGCGGCGTCTGACGGTTGTTGTAGGAGGCCCACGGCAACTGGGAATGGGTGGTGGAAAGATGGCACGTCGTGGTGCGCCGCGATGGAAAGAGGCGGCCGGCACAAGCCGTCCTCGCAGGAATCAGGGCGGCACCATCAGGTGCTGCCGGCAAGCCGTGGAAGGAGGGGGTGGCGCGGCCTCACACTGCACCGCGTGGGCTTGAGAACAGTCGTATAACCAGGATAACCATCACACACTGTGGGGCAGCACCCCACCAGCCTGACGAAATGGCCACACGTTTGTGGTGCCATCTGGGAATGAGGTCTTCCTTCTGGGGGACCGGGCTGCACGTGGGCAAGGTCGGACCCACCAAGCGGGCCAAACCTGCATGCCAATGGGGGTGGGTTGAGCCCCACCCGGAGTGCATGGCCATCCACGACCCGGGCCTGCGAACCAGCTGGGCCAACCCGATGGGATGGACCCAGTGAACCGGTCTGACCCTTAACAGGTCAGACCCGGGCGGAGTCAGGTAGACCCCAGGACCTGTTGGGTCGGGCCGGCCTGACCGAGTCGTATCAGGCCCAGACCCAACCGACCCCCCCAACAAAAAAACACCCGTAATAAATGAACTAGGTTTCTGTTTTACATGTCATCAGTGGCATTGAGACTCCTTTTTTTGATGCGGTCCCTTTGACATATTCCAGCGGGCCTGACCGAGCTTCATCGAACCAAGGTGTGATCACCCCCATTTCACCAGAAGGGGTGTAACTAACGAACCGAGTGTTTGATCGGCATGCCGTCTGTGGAATAAGGACCCTTATAACAAGGTGGTCCTTTGGAGATACTTAAATGAGTTTTTCCAGAGTTTGACATGCAATATGGGTTGGATTATACTTGAATCCAACCAGTAGCTTTTTGAAAAAGTGCATATATGTCACAGACTGGGCATCTGATTGACATGCCGTCTATCACGTTGGGACACCTATGATGGGGAGGTCCCTTGGGTATGATTTTTGTGGGAATTTTTACCAGTTGATATGTGACAGATTCCTTGGGGAGAAGAGTCTTCTGGAGATCAGGCTTTCATCGAGCAGGAATCCAGTGGATGGCTGTGACATGAAGAACATGAGCATCCAATAGGGTTCAGCATAAGAAACTTCAGAGTGGGATGATCTATCTATAAAAGTAATCATCCCTACCTCTACACAGGTGACCAATATGTTTCAGAACCTGTGTCCATTATGGGTCATGACCAGTAACCAATATGGGTCAGCAGTAGTGACCAATACGGGTCAGCACCAATGACCAATAAGGGTCAGCATCTAGCGACCATATGGTTCAGCACATAAAGACTGATATGGGTCATCATCTAAGACCAATACGGGCTAGAATAAAAAGACCTATATGGTTCAACAGTATAGTTACTACATAAAGGATGATCTGGCATTACGACTAGTCATCCCTATCCTAGCAACCATAATGTTATAATGTTAGAGTGACCTATCTCTTTTACTTTGTTCTTAATGATTTGGATCCTTCTTGTGATATGAAATGTGTGGTATTTCTTGTGATGTTTTATTTTTTTGATTACTGAGAGACCTTAGGGGGTCTCGGGGTTACCTACTGAGTTGTTATACTCACCCATGCACTGTATCCTCCCACGCGTGTGTGTCGGGTGCAAATTACTAATGCTCTGAGGCAGACATTTTTGGTATGAGAATTCGTGGAGCTTGGTGCGATAAGAGCAGTCGAGATCTTCTTCTTAGAATTTAGGCTTATAGAAAATACCCTTCTGGTAGAGCTCCTAGGAAGACATGACTGCTATTTACATTAATTTTAGTTATTAGTGATTTTATCCCGGCCCATTGTTTTCAGTTTTTAGTTATACTTATGGTTGTACATTACTCTCATGGTTATACCTTAATTTTTTTAGTTATTTACTTCATTTTTTCTTTTTTTTTTGTGTGTACATATCTTTAAGGAAATTCCTTCCGTGTTCGGGAAAATCCTTCTGTTGCTGGTCACCAACCTCTGGCCTATGGAAGGCGGGCTTGGGGTAGTTACGTCTTGGCCCCGTGCAGAGGGTTGTGACACTTTATATTTCACCATTCTCTAGAAAATAATTAATTTTTGAAAAATAAAAAAATATCATCATACGATAATATTTAAAACTAGAATTAAAAAATAATTTTTTTTTGTGAAATTAAAATTTTAAAAGTGAAAAAATCTAGATTGATAAAAATTGTTTCATTAAAAAGAAGAAAGTTTTCATTTAAAAAAATATCTTCTTATATATATAATAGGATTTACTCTTATCTTATGACCATAAGAATCATTTAGATAAATTAAAACTAATCTTATTGAATATAATCATCATTATGTGGTTAATATTATTCATTACTTGAAACATAATGGCATTTTTATAATTTTCTAGTAAAATTATAATATTACTAGTATAGAGTGGTTCGATTGAGCATAGTGTTTAGTGGAATGTGAGCTATCAAAGAGATTAAATTGAGAATGTGACATACCATAATATCTATGTTTTTTAAACACTCCCCTCATTGAATATATTTTTTCCTCTCAATTTTAAAATTTCAAATTGAAAATTAAATGCTGACACTTGGAGAATTTTTTTGGGAAACATTATATGTAAATAATGTTAATAAAACATTTTATTAATGAGAGTTAAAGAGTAATTCCAAGTTAACTAAAAAACTAGGATTCTAAAATATGATAAAATTCATGAAAATATGAATTGGTTGGTAAATAGTTCTATAAATTTCTGATGTATAGTGATAAAAATACGATTATAAGAAAATTAAAAATCACAAAACTGTAAATCATTGATCAGTTAAAAGACCATTAAATCCACAAGTATAAATTTAATCAAGTAATGTAATTATTCGAAAACAATATTCATAGATTTGAGTGATTATTTTTGTATCTAAATAAGCACTTCATAAAAGTACTTGATTTCCTTATAATTCTTAGGAATAATCTCTTAATTTATTAGTTATTTGATCCATTATCACTTCATTTCTCAAAAAGATATGGATATTCAATATTAATTTGTATACCTAAAACACATCAATCAAACAGTCCATAATTCATTTCGTCAATATCTATTTACCAAAATAAAAATGGTTCTCACATGTTGTCCAATGTAATAAATCACATATTAAACTAAAATAAAAATAAGCAAAGATTAGGTTCATCCATTTATTATGTAGTTACCTTAAACCTCATTTAAAAAAATTATTTCCAAATTCAAAGTCCCAAAATATAGAAGGAAGGTTACTAAATTTTAAAAATCAACATAACTTATGATCTCACTAAATAATTTATCTCTTATTATGACCTGATAAATATATTTATAACTTAATCTCATTTAAACCATTATTAAACATACATTCTTTCATGTGTAAAATCGTAGGTGGTTGAAAATATTCCTCATATCAAATTATATAATAATTCCAGTAAAACAAAAATCATCAAATCACTAACCACCTTCATGGACACCAATATTTTTCCATAAGCACGTATTTATTGTTATAATTGTCATGTAATGTGTTTTCAAAAATCATAACTTACAATTGATTCAATTCTCTAGATTTCGTGTTATATTAATCACAAGCTTAGAATCACATTAAGAGGAATTACACCATTAGAATCCTTATATATAACTATATTTTTATAACTAGAGTACTATTTTTAAAATAATAAAATAACATAATTATTTCATACAACCACAGAAATATTAATCCATCTTCTTCATAAGTTGTATAACCATAATCTTGATGATGTTCAATAATACTTTTTGGGGTATATTTTTTTGATGCTTGAGATATTGTTTTGCGTAGTGTCTCAACTCTATAAAGTTAAAACATTACACATTGGAAACATTTTTATTACCCTATAAATTGAATGAATGATGAACTTTCTCTCCACACCTCAAGAAATGTACCATTCACTTTAATTAAGTACCATGATGTTTCTTACCACAATTATCAAATATAGGAAAATATTTCATTTCTTCTTTAATTTATTGAAATTTTTCCTAATAGTACTCTTTTTCACATTCTTTCATATGATGCCACAATATTTAATAAATTATTTCCATTTCCTCATTATCAAATTATACTAATATAAATATTATGAGACTGATTAGAAGATATTTCCTCTTTGAAATATGGGAATATGACCATTAAAGATTTGATAATCCTTACACTTTGGATAATGTAAATTAGTGAGGTTATCATTCCATCATTGAGGTGCCATTTCTAAATTACAACATACCCTATATTAGATAACATCATTATAAAACATAATTTACAATCAGAAAACTATTTCAATACATAAAATAGATTTAATAATTTATGTGTTGCTAAGATCATAAGCACGGTTTGATTGAGATGTTATTATATAGTTATCCTCAATTTCGATCTTAAGGATGTGTTCCATCTTCTAGTATTTCCTAAATCTATTTCCCAATGATTCTGTTAAAAATTATATGACACAAACAACAATACCCCACACCCCATAAGACCATAGTTGGTTGTTAATTTATTTAGAATGGAAGAAATTCATGTTATTGCATCACCAAGCATTGACCAATTTAATATTTTTGAATAACTAAATAGATTAATGGCTCCATTATTTCATTGGAAATTAAATATAAAACAAAATAAATAAAAATAAACTGCTTCCTTGTCAACTATTCAATCATTTCATCATGAAAACCTTGGAAATAAAGACAAATTAATGGGTGAGCTAAAATACCCATTAAGGGTAACATACAACTGAAACATGAATCAATGATAAGTGAGGAATAATAAAAATGAAATAATAATTCATTAAAAAACTTGACAATTATTCAATAAACCTTAATTAAAAATAAATCCATAAATTTTTTTCAGTGTAAAAATTTCATGGATAGCAATAACATAGTATTGATTATTGGAAATGCATTAATATTGGATGCCAAGTGTGTGGAACATGAATAATTATATCATCAGGGAGGATTAATTTTGTAGGTTAAAACACATAAAATTCTGAATAGATACAATATTGAAGGTTTTTTCACCAATAGATTTCATCACATGAGACTATTGATACCAAGAAGGGACTTCAATAATCGGTTCCCAACCCATTGGTCTTACATTAACAGGTCCCCAACCCATAAAAATTTCATCAACTGATCCCCAAATAATGACATACTAGAAGGAATAAATCCTAATATATCAAAATGATCAATTTAAATAAAAAATTATTCATACTTTTCAATAAACACCTATATTAATTAAAATGTACTTATTCAACATTAATTCCATAGTTAATAATAAACGTTTCAAAGTAAAAGCCATATGTAAAACTGGTACATGAAATAATAAATACTCATAAAAATGATATTAATAATATGTGTACTTTGTAGAAATATAATATTAAATGATGAATAAACTCAATGGGGTAGGAGATACCTCTCATAAAAATTATTAGGATCACAATACCAAGTAACTCTCAATGAAATGGAGAGTGAGATGAAGTGCCATACATAACAACTAAAAAACACCATTATTAAATAATTTTAGAGAAAATATAAAATTATAAACATAATAAATTTATTTCTATATAAATTCAGTCTTAACAACTATTATGTAAACAAGAATAAGAAAGATAATATTTTAGAAGATAAAATACTTAATATATTAAAAACATTGTTTTTGTTAAAGAGCCCCTTACCACTTGTAATTAGTCAAATAAAATGCCCCATAAAAGTAAGAATTATCAACATAAACATATAATAGCTTGAATATAATTATATTCATAATATGACAATACAAATGGTGTTATATAAACAACACATTAGAGATAAGTGGTGGATAAAGCATTTAACTCACAAAAGTAATTATGAGACAAGAACCTATTACCTGAGGTCTGATTTACACCGTCTGTGTCTGAACCTATTGTACAATGGTTTTTAATATATCATTAAATTATAATATAATCATATTAATATTTAATATATCATATTATATCTTCTAATAATTTTCTACAAGTTCTTTTATAAATAATATTAATGTATCTCACTATTTATGTTGTTAATTGCATTGTATCTCATTCATATTTTGTCTTAAAACACTCAGTTTGCTTCCAAAGTGTATATATTCAAAAAGTCAAGAATAAAATAAATTTCAATTATATCATATTTATTTTTTAAATATATTTTCATAATAATTTATGTTTTAATTTTTAAATGAGTCACATCACTTCTTTGAGATGAAAAGTCAAACGTATATATGATCGATGATATAATTTTTGATAGGACTTATAAAAAGGATAATATTATTTCATAATAATCATAAAAAGATATAATTTCTTTATTATAATGTAGTTTATTTTTTACAATATAAATAATACATGAAGATAAATTAAAATAACAAATAAATTTGATTGAGTTTGTAAAAACAATTACATCTTATTCAATGATCTTCCATAATATCTCTTATAAAGGGATATTGATAGGGACCTTGTGGAATTCCATGAACACTATAAGATGTATAATTATGGTAGGGTGAGAACAAAGAACATTGTGCTATATATATGATCCATAAGGTGGTTATTTTAAATGAAGGAAGGAGTGCCCTTTTATAAATTAGGTGAGGGGAACTAATGAAAACTATCAAAATATTAAATTATAATAAATTTATTTTCTATCCAGATACCTCCAAATTTACATGGATTCAAATATAATATGAGATATGGTTTTCATATCATCATAAAATAAAATATGCACACATCTTGTAGTTACTTTAATCTTTAAAATATTTATTTATATTAGTAAATATAATTTAATTTAAATTAGGGTAACAACGTATTAAATATTAATTGGTGTTAATTTTTAATTATAAAATGTAATTTGGACCATTAATTAATAATTTATGACAATTCATACCAAATAATATTAAATTCTTAATTTCTAAATTATTTTTATTATTATTTTTAAGAAATTTATTAAAAGACTCTATTGGTAAAATATCATTTGTATTAATTTTGATAGTAGTCATTAATTTGGCCTTAATGAAAAGAATCCAGCAAGATAACATCAAACCAAAATAATTAATACAAAAATAATATTTTATTATCATTATTAAAATTAGTGCAAAACCATAATTAATTAATATTATATTTATTTTCATATTTTAAACTTAATTTATTTATTGTTTCATTAATAAAATAATTAATGCATCATCATTGTAAAATTACCTTATGTAATTAGTTATTTTATATAAATTTAAATACAATACCATGATTTTGAAAAATCAAATAAGTCTAATTATAATATACATTGTCAAGGATACATTTTGAATACTGATATATTAAAAATGATACAGTTATTATAATATTAATGTGACATTATTGTCTTTTACATAAATAAATATTACAAATATCTTATCCTCGTCCAAATGGTGAATAAATAGTACATAAATTTATATCATGAAAATAATTTTTTTAGGTTTAAAATGGACCCTTATATTAATGAAAAAACCAACCATTTACGCATGTGGAAACATAAGAGATGTTTTGAACAAATAAAGTGACTTTTTTTTATTTTTGTTAATTTGAATAATATCAATTTATTTTTCAAGTCCTAATGTCCATTAAGTAACTAAAACTAAAACCTTATCTGTTATTTATTTAGTATAAATCCTCTAATAATACCTAATATTATTTTGGGTAATTCTTTAATCCTTATCATTTTATTTTTATCCTAACTTTCCTAATTTACCCTTTATCATGGTAACATCAATTACCAAGGTTTCTATTCAAAATTTCCAAAAAAAATTAACCTATATAATAAATATTTACATTATGAGTAAAAATATGGATTCACTTTTTCATTATTCATAACACAAATTTTGTAGTATTTAATTTAAAATTAATCCCACAAAATTAAATAATGAAATATTTTATTAGAAAATGTATATTTAATATAGAAAATGTACATTAAATAAAATAACGTATAATCATAAAATAAATTGAATTATTTATAAAAAATATTACTTATGTTAAATTGAGATATAATTTATATCGTAAATATAAAATTAATATAAATAAATTGACATTTTTTTTAAAAATTTATATTTTTCACTATTCATTGGAAGATAAATAATTTCAGAAAAATACCAAATTTCAATACAAATAAATTTTTTACATTAATATTTTAAAATATTAATAGTATTTTTTAAAAATATAATTTATAAAAGTGTTCACATCTATACAAACAAACCATGCGCATTTAAAAAGTGGTAAAATTCATTTTTAGAAAATATATCTTCTATGCTCAAAACATGGATTTATTATTATCTTATTCCTATAAAAAAATGGGAAAAATGTAAAAAAATTATTTAATTCAAATTTTTTAATTTCTTTAATACTATAAATTCCAACCTATTCTTTGACTAGTTTATAAAGGTCATTTTAAAATAATAATTTTTCTACTTTATATTGGTTCATTTAAATATTGTGTTGCATGAAATGATAGATATTTAATATATTAAATTTAGATGTATAAATGCAATTAAATTATGCATTGCTACACTATTTAGTTCTTAATGGATGAATTTAGTCAGATAATCCAAATTTTGAGATTATCTTCATACAAAAGTAAATGAATCTATTATTCAGATATTATGGCTGAAATTGAATTATGTGTCATATTTTGGTGTAGATATAATTCTAATTAAAGAAGGATAGATCAGAAGAGAATCAGATTATCAGTAAATCCACACAGAGATAATGATGAATGTATTTTCATTATACTATGATGTACAACAGAACACCAACATATCTATACACTATGGAAAAATTCTCAAAGATATATAAACTATCAAATGGTATTCATAAATCAATGCATGGTTATATAACAATAGGAAAGAACCTAAATAAAACTGAATCATTACAAAAACCAAATATTTAATAGCCCAATATTTTACTATTGATTTCTTGTAAATAATTCTTCATATACTTGTGGTATCACATCTATGTGTCTTAATAAACAATAATATAGCATACTATTAGCTGTTAAGATAGTGGGTATGAATAAAAATATCTTATTTTTAAAAATTATATGGTTTACACATGTATATGACAAATTCACCAGTAATTATTCTTTTATGAATGAAAATATGAATCATTTAAATGTAATATAAATATTTTTCTGAAATATTTTATTTATGTGCACAATGCGTTTTAATATTATTAAATTAAATTACATTATATTAGTGAATTTTTTTAATTAAATATATATATTTTTTATTAATTAAAATATTTTACCACGAGTATAATACTTTTTCTATGAATTGGATATGAGTAAATCCAAATTAATGCATAAGATAATTATTTTTCTAAAGAGCATTTCTATCACATTTTTTAAAATAATATTAATATAAAATTTTAAGACCTCTAGAAAAAATATTTTGAAAAATTGACATCATGTTTTAATTCATCATGTTAAAATTTTTTCTGAGTAATATTTTGAAAATTTTCAGAATTTTTTTTCAATATAGTGTGAAAAATACGTAGACTTATTGGAAAATGAGGATTACTTTTTAAAATTTTTAAAGATACATTTTCTATTTAAATTTTTTATTGGAAATTTCTTTAATTATAATATTATTAATCTAATTTAGTTCATTTTAATATATTTTATGTAAAATGTAGATTAAAAATTATTTATATTCAATAAAAAAACTAAAAATCGTATTTTCATCATGCTAGTAAATTTTTTGTAAAATTAAATTATTCCACTTATATAAATTGAATATTGTAAAATTTATCACATATTTATAATTATAAAAATTGATATTATATAATAATATGAAATTATTATTTTCTAAAAATTTTAGTAAATATATTAGATTTTATTTTTTATAACTAAGGATAAATGAGGGTGTTGTATGTTACATGTGTGTAGAGACCCGTATCTTGACGTACATTGACATTACATTTCTTTTGCAGAATACTTAGTACATAACAAAAACACACACACAAGGATCGTAATAGTTTAGTGTCTTTGGAAACTCGGAACGTAATCTTCTAAATGTGGTGAAAGATCTTAAACATCTCCCATAAAGATCTTTTTTTACCTAAAACCTTTCTTTATATCCTGGGGAAAAGAAAACATAAAAGGGTGAGCTCAAATGCTCAGTAAGGGTAAACAAAAGAAATATCAATCACATCATATACATAAGAACATAGCTTTTGGAAATCTTAACCTGCAAAAGAGCTCATAATATCATAACGTGGGATAAATCATAGAAGTGAAAATGAAATCATAACTTAAAACATTACTCATTGTGGCATAAACACATAATCATAGAGAATCATTTCTTGTTAGTCAAGACTCATTTCCAAGACTATCTTAGTGGACAAAGTCCCTTTCTGAATCGAGTAATCCTTGTTTCAGTCCTGTTTCACTGAACCGGTATAACCTACCATTCCAGCCATGTCTATCTCATGAGATATAAAATCTTTACCCAATGCATTGGAGGGAGATATAGGTCCCACCCATCTCTTAATGATACCATTCTTATGTGTGCCACAAAATCATAAATCATACATCATTTCATAACCCATGTAATAAAAATGGGATTCTTAAACAACATGACATCATAAAACCATTCATATAAGATAAAGGAATTCATAAACATAATTCCATCACAACATAGTCAAATCAATGTAAAAATATGGATAGAAACATAACCCTTTATTATCTTAGATGGAAAATACTTTTGATAAAACACTTGAAATGAATTCTTGAGGAAAATATCCTTTCTTCTTTAAAATCAGTTTCTTTTCACAAAACATCATGCAATTTTAAAAGAAAGAGATTTTATTAAAAATAGTCATGAAATCTTTTGGAGGAAGCTTCATGAAAATAAGGCTTTATAAAACCGTAAAAATCCGTTCGTGCCGTATAAGTTAAAAAAAACATTCTTCTCGTACTTTTGTCGGAAAAATTCAAAAAGTACCTCGTACGACAAAATATTCCTTTCATACATATTACTAAAAACTCACCGAAGGGTAAAAATAGGATTTAAACAATTTTAGGAGAATGGAAATAATATTACATATTGAGGAAACATGGATGTGGATGATAAAATACACCCCGGTAATTACTTACGAATAAACAGTCTCGGATAAAAGTGAGATTGTGATATTTTCCTTACCTTAGGTCCAACTTGCTTTGTACGTGTCCGAACCTCCTGTATAATGATTTAAATCATGTTATTGACTTATTACAGAATCATATTGATTGTTATGATATCATATATGGTTCACTTATGACATTATATTACCCGTTCTTTTGTAAATTCCATGTTAAAGAAGCGTTTTGGGTAAAATCGTTTCATTTATCGTAGGTGTTTTGACTTGTTGTTCTTGACATCATTATTACTTATATCATGATTTACTTACTTCCAGAATATAAAATATGATTTATATATCATATATATTCAGTATATATATATATAATAGGTAGATAAATAAAATGAAAAACAGCGTTCATGGAGACGGTAGTCCGTACGTACGCATGAACGCTGTTTTCCTTTCCTTATTGTCTTGAAATGGAAGTAAGTAGATGACATACATATGTATATATATACATAAATCCAGTAGCTTTATAATGTCATATATTTCATTATTATTTCTTATATATACATTATAATCATTCTTAAATGGTTAACATGTAGAATGAATCTCATCGCGTCGTGGAGACGGTATTCCGTACGTACGCACGAGCGATGATATCATTTCTATAAATATTGAATTGAATTGGAGTGGATTATACAATATATCAGAATCAATATGATGTTGTAATAACTATGTATAGTTATTCTTTACACCATTATACCCATCCATGTAAGGTGGTGGTGGAAAATAGATTACACCACGGCGTGGAGACGGTATTCCGTACGTACGCACGCGCGGTGATTTCTTTTTCTGTAGGATGGATAGATGGTGAAATAGGTTTGTTTCATACTTATAATAACATATCAGTATATGAGTGATACTGATGTTATTACTTCATAATGAAACAACCTAAGAAGAAGAAGTGGAAGAAGAAATAAAGATGAAAGAATTGGTAACGGTAATTACCTCTTCTTTGAAGTGCCTCTTTGAGACCTCCTCTTAGGGCACTAAAATTGGTCTTTGAGGAAGACCAGAACCTCTAGGATGTTTCTAGGAAAGTGGAGAGGGGAAATTGGCAGGGGTTGGCCGAGCTTGAGTTCTCAAATTGGTGTGAGGAGGAGGGGGAGGATGTGTCCTTTTATAGGGGAGGAGAGGGGCACCTTAGGAATATCTCAAAATATTATTTTATATTAAAGTCAAAATCGGTTTATAATGGTTCCAAAGGGTCTTATTTCGAAGCTAAAGTGGGGATGGGTCGAAATCCTATCAACCAATAGGATTTAGACAAGTTTAGGGTATTATTTTAACCTTATCAATTAGATTTAACTCTAAGTTAAATAATTTAACTTTTACCGTGTCTTTTTGTTTTCTTTCACTATATGGTTAATAAACTTACTATAACATGCCAAACGAACCCCAAATTGTATATTATTAATACATATATCCTTATCTAAGTCATTTTGCCGAACCTTAGATTTTTAGGAATAAAATAACAATTAGTAATATAATATTTTATTTAAAAACTATTTTGTGTCAATTTTGACACTATTTGATATATGATTTTTGTGAAAGTCATAACAGAATTATATGTTCGAACCAAGTTGCTTAAATCATCACTAATATATCATAGTAACCTATAAAATTAGTGGAATTCATAAAAAGTCTTAAATTACATTTATTTTGGTATTTATATTATCAATTATGTCAATATTTCATTAATAAGATAATTACTGCATCATATTTGTGTCATAAATAAATTATATTATTTGATGTCTAAAAATTACAAATAAAATACCATAATGTAGGAAATCTTTTTAGCTTTCTAATGAATATTTATAGTCGAATTTATCTTATGTATAACCCCATATTAAAAATGATTTACTTATTAATCTTTGATTTTAACTATTTTAACCCTTCTTTAAATAAATTAATAATAAATGTCCTAATCTAATCCAAGTGGGCCTAAATGGTCATATTTTATTCCTAAGTTTGTTTTTGGTCGAATTACACTTGTCCAATAGAATTAGGTCATGTGTTAGGGTAATAGTAATATCATATTTACCCTTAGTTACCCTATTTACTATTAACCGCGGTAAAAAAAAGTAAAACGTTACTATTCACCAAAAATTATATTCATCTTATTGAACCACATTTTAGTCCTTGATATTAACCGTGTCTCTCGGATTTTTGAAATTCCATTCACAGAAGTGGTAAAATTAAGTTTTATGCAAAATTCAGTTTTTAACCTACCACTTAGTGGTTTCACTATTCATCAAAAATTGAATGTTTTCAGAAAAATGCCAAAATTTCATCCTAAGCTATATTTCATATTCCAAATTCAAAAATGAAGTCTATTTTACTAAACTCATAACATAGAAGTTGAATTAATTAATTTTATAATTAAATCCCTCTATTAAAACAAATAGCGTGTTTTTACGAAACAATATCTATCAAAAGATTGACACTTGTTTATGTCTGGTTTAAATGTGAAATTACGTCCAATGACCAACATTGTATTAAATTGTAAAAATATATTCTAAATATACTTTAAAACTACTCAAATTAATAATTTATCACTATTAATTATTTCGATTAAAAAAGTTGTTTTTTAATTATAATTTAGTAATATTCACTATTCATCAGAATATGAAAGTTATCCGAAATGTACCAAAATTTCACCTTAGGCTAAATTCGATACTCCGAATCCAAAAATAAAGTTCATTTTGAAAAATAAGATTTACTGGATTTCAAAAAGTGGTTATTACTATTCATAACGGCTAGTTTTAATAATATTTTTATAGCATATCGTTGTTTAGTGAAACTCGGTATTGCGTACTACACACGCTAACGAGGAAGGTCGTGATTGCGTGTAATGCAAGGCAAGTCAAGGATGTGTGTTGTGCAAGCTCCTTTTGGTGTAGCGTACAACACAAGACATTAATAAAATTAAAAAGAATATATTTTTTTATAAAATCTTGGGCTGTTACATTCTACCCCCCTTAAAATGAATTTCGCCCTCGAAATTCGTCGGGGTTATAAATGGTTTACTATTTGAAAGTTTCTTTAATAGAAACCCACATCGTAAAAGGGAATACCAAAACTTGGCTTTAAAAACTAAAGTATGAAATGTAACGATTACCCAAATAAACTAATCACTGGGTTTCCACATAGGTGAAAATATGGATATGGAAGAGAAATCTAACCATCATGTTCTGATGGAGAGTGGTAGAGAAATAGCTATGGAAAAGCCAGTAATCACAAATCCATAGATTTGTGATGATATAAGGTACCATCTGATTCATCAGGTATAAGAGAACTAGGACAACATTTTTGGTTTTCAAGATCATTTCCCTAAAGTTGAAAATTTGAATTAGAATAAATACTTACTTTATTTTGATACAATCTCACTGTTGTTCGTGCCTTTAACAATTTCTACTTCATCTCTTAAATAAATGAAGTTGAATTTGTTATTCGTGAAGTGTTAGCAGATCATGTGATAGAATGACAGGTCATTCCATCTGTCTCAAACAATAGGTTAGCAAAACTTATATACATAAGTCGATATATAGTGAGATTAATCACATATGGACTTATACTTCATATATCATACTGCTTAATATAATAAAACTAATTTCTACTAAACAAGGACTTCTTGTAAGCTAGTGGTAGGCGATAAAGGCCAGTCGCACTTCGGTTGTGGGTTCGATTCCTACAGCCTTGTCCGAAGCGATGGGCTGTCGCCCGTCCTGTAGGTTGTCCCTTTTTCTAAAACTACGTTACTATAACATCCCATCAATAATATCGAAAATCTTCTATCCTTAAACAATACTAACTTATGTCCAACATAATCCAGTCTAATCTTTAGGCTTATACATAATACTGCAGTCCACTCTCATAATATAGTGACAACGATTACTAGAGATTTAATACTGTCGTTGATCCCCACATATCATAAGATATGTCTTGTTGGTCACATTCCAAACATTCAAAGTCCTTAATCGTGTATTCTCTTGAATACCTTAGTGAAAACATGAGTGCAGTTAAAAGTTAACACTTTCCACATACCAAAATCCTCAAAATTCTATATACTCAAACCATGATATCACTTAGTCCTTATATCAATCATGAGCTCATGAATACTGTCAAATATTTCATTTTCTCATTTTCCCTTCATTATGCGCATATCATCTTTTTTCCAAAAATACCTCAATCACTTCGAATACCACATTATACCAATACATAAATATTCCAATACATCATAAAAGTACCTCAACAACATTATTCTTGAATACCAATACATAAACACTTCAGTCCATCTACTTCAATGACTGTCCTGGAATAAGTCCTTCCTTGATTTAGAAGTATCTTTTTAGGTCAGGGTATTGAGTTGGGTAATGCCCATGTTCTCCACAAATAAGACATTGAACTCCATAACAATCTGTCACTCTATGACCCTTTTCTCCACACAGATAACATCGGTCCCTCCATTTGAGGTATTCCTCAAGGTTCTTCTTCCCTTCTTTAGAAATCTCAATCCTCCTTTCTTTATGCTCCTCAACATGCGAACATGCATAATAGTGTATCTTCCTCTTCTTTGATGAATTTGTCATACCGCTAAATTTCACCTTGTTAATAATATACCGCGATAACTGATTCGGCATAATCACAATATCTTTATCTTTAGGCATTACACAATTTTGTTGCTCATAGTCACCAATTTGCCCATTGGATTCAATGTTAACCGAATTCCTTCTGGTTCCCTCCATTAACTAAAACACAAAAAGAATTTTGTGAGAGGCGAAATCATGCTAGGGAAGACAACATAGTAAAGGGGGAGCACCCTCAATATCTAACATCTTAGGTTAAATTCTAAGATCGTTACCGTAGTTATAGGACTATATCCTATACGTATACTTATCCTTAGGGACATCCCTAGACATACCTTAGAAATATCTCTAGGGATCTCACTAACGTTTTCGCGTCCTAGTTTCCAAAGGTTGACTAAACCTTTCCTCTGATACCAACTGTAATGGTCTGGAATTACTTCCAGTGGACTATAATTGATACCTATTAGGGCACTCCATGGGCGGCTACACCCCCTGGGCGGGACACACCACCATCCCCAGTGGCAGCCATTTCCTCATGAAGCCCTTGGGCGGAGAGCCATGCTTCGTCCAACGCTCACATGTGAGAGTTCCCAAGGATCGGATACATTCCTACCTCCTTTGCCTCTGATACCAACTGTAGAGACCCGTATCTTGACGTACATTGACATTACATTTCTTTTGCGGAATACTTAGTACATAACAAAAACACACACACAAGGATCGTAATAGTTTAGTGTCTTTGGAAACTCGGAACGTAATCTTCTAAACGTGGTGAAAGATCTTCAACATCTCCCATAAAGATCTTTTTTTTACCTAAAACCTTTCTTTATATCCTGGGGAAAAGAAAACATAAAAGGGTGAGCTCAAATGCTCAGTAAGGGTAAACAAAAGAAATATCAATCACATCATATACATAAGAACATAGCATTTGGAAATCTTAACCTGCAAAAGAGCTCATAATATCATAACGTGGGATAAATCATAGAAGTGAAAATGAAATCATAACTTAAAACATTACTCATTGTGGCATACACACATAATCATAGAGAATCATTTCTTGTTAGTCAAGACTCATTGCCAAGACTATCTTAGTGGACAAAGTCCCTTTCTGAATCGAGTAATCCTCGTTTCAGTCCTGTTTCACTGAACCGGTATAACCTACCATTCCAGCCATGTCTATCTCATCAGATATAAAATCTTTACCCAATGCATTGGAGGGAGATATAGGTCCCACCCATCTCTTAATGATACCATTTTTATGTGTGCCACAAAATCATAAATCATACATCATTTCATAACCCCTGTAATAAAAATGGGATTCTTAAACAACATGACATCATAAAACCATTCATATAAGATAAAGGAATTCATAAACATAATTCCATCACAACATAGTCAAATCAATGTAAAAATATGGATAGAAACAGAACCCTTTATTATCTTAGATGGAAAATACTTTTGATAAAACACTTGAAATGAATTCTTGAGGAAAATATCCTTTCTTCTTTAAAATCAATTTCTTTTCACAAAACATCATGCAATTTTAAAAGAAAGAGATTTTATTAAAAATATTCATGAAATCTTTTGGAGGAAGCTTCATGAAAATAAGGCTTTATAAAACCGTAAAAATCCGTTCGTGCCGTATAAGTTAAAAAAAACATTCTTCTCGTACTTTTGTCGGAAAAATTCAAAAAGTACCTCGTACGACAAAAGATTCCTTTCATACATATTACTAAAAACTCACCGAAGGGTAAAAATAGGATTTAAAAAATTTTAGGTGAATGGAAATAATATTACATATTGAGGAAACATGGATGTGGATGATAAAATACACCCCGGTAATTACTTACAAATAAACAATCTCGGATAAAAGTGAGATTGTGATATTTTCCTTAACTTAGGTCCGACTTGCTTTGTACGTGTCCGAACCTCCTGTATAATGATTTAAATCATGTTATTGACTTATTACAGAATCATATTCATTGTTATGATATCATATATGGTTCACTTATGACATTATATTACCCGTTCTTTTGTAAATTCCATGTTAAAGAAGCGTTTTGGGTAAAATCGTTTCATTTATCGTAGGTGTTTTGACTTGTTGTTCTTGACATCATTATTACTTATATCATGATTTACTTACTTCCAGAATATAAAATATGATTTATATATCATATATATTCAGTATATATATATATAATAGGTAGATAAATAAAATGAAAAACACCGTTCATGGAGACGGTAGTCCGTACGTACGCATGAACGCTGTTTTCCTTTCCTTATTGCCTTGAAATGGAAGTAAGTAGATGACATACATATGTATATATATACATAAATCCAGTAGATTTATAATGTCATATATTTCATTATTATTTCTTATATATACATTATAATCATTCTTAAATGGTTAACATGTAGAATGAATCTCATCGCGTCGTGGAGACGGTATTCTGTACGTACGCACGAGCGATGATATCATTTCTATAAATATTGAATTGAATTGGAGTGGATTATACAATATATCAGAATCAATATGATGTTGTAATAACTATGTATAGTTATTCTTTACACCATTATACCCATCCATGTAAGGTGGTGGTGGAAAATAGATTACACCACGGCGTGGAGACGGTATTCCGTACGTACGCACGCGCGGTGATTTCTTTTTCCGTAGGATGGATAGATGGTGAAATAGGTTTGTTTCATACTTATAATAACATATCAGTATATGAGTGATACTGATGTTATTACTTCATAATGAAACAACCTAAGAAGAAGAAGTGGAAGAAGAAATAAAGATGAAAGAATTGGTAACGGTAATTACCTCTTCTTTGAAGTGCCTCTTTGAGACCTCCTCTTAGGGCACTAAAATTGGTCTTTGAGGAAGACCAGAACCTCTAGGATGTTTCTAGGAAAGTGGAGAGGGAAAATTGGCAGGGGTTGGCCGAGCTTGAGTGCTCAAATTGGTGTGAGGAGGAGGGGGAGGAGGTGTCCTTTTATAGGGGAGGAGAGGGGCACCTTAGGAATATCTCAAAATATTATTTTATATTAAAGTCAAAATCGGTTTATAATGGTTCCAAAGGGTCTTATTTCGAAGCTAAAGTGGGGATGGGTCGAAATCCTATCAACCAATAGGATTTAGACAAGTTTAGGGTATTATTTTAACCTTATCAATTAGATTTAACTCTAAGTTAAATAATTTTACTTTTACCGTGTCTTTTTGTTTTCTTTCACTATATTGTTAATAAACTTACTATAACATGCCAAACGAACCCCAAATTGTATATTATTAATACATATATCCTTATATAAGTCATTTGGCCGAACCTTAGATTTTTAGGAATAAAATAACAATTAGTAATATAATATTTTATTTAAAAACTATTTTGTGTCAATTTTGACACTATTTGATATATGATTTTTGTGAAAGTCATAACAGAATTATATGTTCGAACCAAGTTGATTAAATCATCACTAATATATCATAGTAACCTATAAAATTAGTGTAATTCATAAAAAGTCTTAAATTACATTTATTTTGGTATTTATATTATCAATTATGTCAATATTTCATTAATAAGATAATTACTGCATCATCTTTGTGTCATAATTAAATTATATTATTTGATGTCTAAAAATTACAAATAAACTACCATCATGTAGGAAATCTTTTTAGATTTCTAATGAATATTTATAGTCGAATTTATCTTATGTATAACCCCATATTAAAAATGATTTACTTATTAATCTTTGATTTTAACTATTTTAACCCTTCTTTAAATAAATTAATAATAAATGTCCTAATCTAATCCAAGTGGGCCTAAATGGTCATATTTTATTCCTAAGTTTGTTTTTGGTCGAATTACACTTGTCCAATAGAATTAGGGCATGTGTTAGGGTAATAGTAATATCATATTTACCCTTAGTTACCCTATTTACTATTAACCGCGGTAAAAAAAAGTAAAAAGTTACTATTCACCAAAAATTATTTTCATCTTATTGAACCACATTTTAGTCCTTGATATTAACCGTGTCTCTCGGATTTTTGAAATTCCATTCACAGAAGTGGTAAAATTAAGTTTTATGCAAAATTCAGTTTTTAACCTACCACTTAGTGGTTTCACTATTCATCAAAAATTGAAAGTTTTCAGAAAAATGCCAAAATTTCATCCAAAGCTATATTTCATATTCCGAATTCAAAAATGAAGTCTATTTTACTAAATTCATAACATTGAAGTTGAATTAATTAATTTTATAATTAAATCCCGCTATTAAAACAAATAGCGTGTTTTTACGAAACAATATCTATCAAAAGATTGACACTTGTTTATGTCTGGTTTAAATGTGAAATTACGTCCAATGACCAACATTGTATTAAATTGTAAAAATATATTCTAAATATACTTTAAAACTACTCAAATTAATAATTTATCACTATTAATTATTTCGATTAAAAAAGTTGTTTTTTAATTATAATTTAGTAATTTTCACTATTCATCAGAATATGAAAGTTATCCGAAATGTACCAAAATTTCACCTTAGGCTAAATTCGATACTCCGAATCCAAAAATAAAGTTCATTTTGAAAAATAAGATTTACTGGATTTCAAAAAGTGGTTATTACTATTCATAACGGCTAGTTTTAATAATATTTTTATAGCATATCGTTGTTTAGTGAAACTCGGTATTGCGTACTACACACGCTAACGAGGAAGGTCGCGATTGCGTGTAATGCAAGGCAAGTCAAGGATGTGTGTTGTGCAAGCTCCTTTTGGTGTAGCGTACAACACAAGACATTAATAAAATTAAAAAGGATATATTTTTTTATAAAATCTTGGGCTGTTACAATGTGTGTGTGTTAAAATTAATTTTCCATATGCATAGGTTTTTTAGTTGATGAATTTGACTTTTTATTTATAATTAATAGGTAAAATGTATATAATTATTATATTTTATTTTAAAGATTAATGGAAAAATTACATATGTAGATATAAAAAATAAGTCATTGTGCTGAAAAAAGGGTAAAAGTAGAAAAATAAAGAGGAAATGAGAATAATATGTTTTGAACATGTTTCTTTTATGGAGGAAGAGTGTCTCACCCTTAAGTTCCCTTTAATTTTTTATAAATTAAATTATGGGGATGTTGGGGTGACTGTGATATTCCATTAATGAACAGATTTGGGTATTTAAAAAAAAATTAATCATCTTAATTTTAAAAAGGGAAATCCTCCCCTCACTTCCTCTAACCAATCAAGAAATATATCTCAAATGAGTCCAACAAAAATTACACACAAACATCATTATGCACATTTTATATATTCTTGTATTTATTAATTTCTAGCCTTATTTCCCTTAATAATAGATCAAAAGGTGTTTTTTTTATGATAATAGGTAACCATCTTCAAAAATATCCTTCTTTGTTCCTATTTTTTATCCACCAAAAATAAATTTTTGTAAAATTTTCAATATAATAACACCATTTAATAAAATATATTTATATGTCATTAATGTCATTGAAAATATTTATCCATATCATTTTCCATCAAATGAGAACCAAAAACATAGCTCCTGTGTATGTAGGTCTACTATCTCATGAACTTATGTAATTAAATTTAAGATATTATTTCTTTCACATAAATAAATCATCAAATTCATTAGCCTTTCACCCATTAAGTAAATGATAACGTCTCTTATTTGTATGTGCCACCAATGTTATTTTAAAATTATGAATACTTCCCTTTTATTAATTAATAACATGATTAAAACCATTATATGTGAAGTGAAATTTTGATAAACTAATTTGTAATATGTGGTATGATATTTTTTCTCAATCTCCTTTCATTAAGGAATATCAAAATGTTATTACCCTAATTTTTTCTTTATGGTGTATTTGTATCCCCTTTTACAAATTATATCATTAATAATTAAATAAAACATGTATTTTATGTTGAAATTTACATTATCTAACACAAGGGTATTTAACATAATGGCTACTAAGTGTCAAGGGGTTTCAAAACTATATATCATATCATAGGGTTATATTACTTCTTCATTTTCATTCATATACTAATATTTTGTGTGTAATGAATTTAAATTATTTTATCTTGCAATTAATCTATTTTTATTTGGAT
Organism: Viscum album; assembly: GCA_963277665.1. NCBI lineage: Eukaryota > Viridiplantae > Streptophyta > Magnoliopsida > Santalales > Viscaceae > Viscum > Viscum album. The sequence continues at coordinate 921,614,615 of OY728132.1, forward strand.
TAAAATTTTATATACATAATTAATTCATTAATTAATTTTCACTTATACAATATGATACTTGATTAATATTTTCTTCCAATTTACACTCTATTGAGACATATTTGTTAATATACACCTTTTTTTATCAATTTATAATTTTTTAATTTATATACAAAATATAATTATATTAATTTTATTTAATGTGTTATTTGATTTTATTTTTTTATATGGGATATGATTCAATTTCTTCCAACGTAGTATGGGTTTGTTCCTCAAACTAATTTTAATCAGCAGTATTATGATTCAATCGCTAGTAAAGTAGACTATATGTTAACATTTTATAGTACGAAAAAATTAATTTTTCATCTCCTTTGGTTATTGATGGTTATTTAAGGTAATATTACCATTTTCTTATCGTTCATACATTAAATGATTATGAATATGTTTTAATGAAAACATGACATTATTAATCTTTTTTGTCTAACATACATTTTCATCCATATACGTATAATCCTTAAAATAATTTAAATTCTAATTTTCATACTATCCCTTATTATATTAGAAACATGTTTAACCAATTTTTTCAATTTAAAAAGTTATTTAAGAGGAATATTCATTTAATTGTCCAAAATTGTACTTTTTTACATTTTACTGAAAATGTGAAAGGAATATTTTTTTTAACATACACGAATGAACTAAATACTCCCACATCCATTATAATCAATTTTTTTAGTCATTAATTACCTATTTAAATGTATAATTTTTATGAAAATATTTTTCTTAATATTCATAGACGTTTTTTATTAAATATGTATTTTCAATGTTAAAAGTGTATTTTCTTCATGATTGTATTTAATAATATTATTATGGTATTTATATCCATCATTAAAGTAAACATTAATTTACATATAATCTGATGGTAACATGTTTTAATGATTACATAGTTACCCTATATAAGGATACTCTATGATTAATTTAACAAGTTAATTATTGAAATTCACATTGCAGGTTAATTTTTTATTCCATAAAATTCATTTAAAACATGCAGTTTCTAGTGAACATTATGTACGATGTTTAACATAAATATAAATATTATTTATCATTTGTATTCTTATTGATTAAATTATTTATAATTTGTACATTTTTTTAAAATTTGAATGTTATTTGACTAATGGTAGAAATATATATATATTCCTTATTATTAATTCAATATTGGAATTTATTAATAATAAATATAATCAATGATATAAATTGATTATTCAATATATGTGTAATTTATTCGAAAAAATTAGGGGCGGGGCCAGAAATTTTATTTCCCCTCAATTAATCAACATGTCTGATGAGAAACATTTGTAATCCATTATGTAATGGTTTTTTGTATATGAATACAAATCGATTATACTATCATGGTGCATGGTCATATATGTATAAATAACATGATGTCTAAGATAATGATGTAAAATATTAACAATTTCATTTTTGAAAAATTCTTCATTTTTCTTGTGATTTTTTTTATTTTTTATGATATCCATGGATTAAATTCAATCTCAAGTGACGATTTATATGGAATTATGTCATTATCATTTATTCCAAACATATTATTATTCACGCACACTATTTTATTAAATAGAATGTTTATTTTTTTACCTTTAAATATTTATTATTTATTTTTTGAATGATGATATATTATAAACAATATTAACATAAATGTTTATTTTAGAAAACTATTATTATTTTCCAATTCCCAATCATATGAAGAATTAATAATCAAATTAGTTCATGGGTGATGAATATTTTCATTCAATTTATTATAAATTATATTTTCAAATGTAATATGAGACATATATATATAGACTACTAAGACTACTAAGACATTCATACCATTGGGATCTACTCGCTTTTTTCTTATACCAATGTAATGAAGTAACCATTAACTTTAGGTTACTTAGGTTAGTGTCTTAAAAAATTTTATAAGATAATGATTAGTATATAAATTGAGAAATAAATTTAGGAAAACATATATGAAGGGATATTTCCTTATGATTTACATTTATGATAAGATTAAGAATAGAATAATTTCCAAAAATTGTTGGTAGGGATTATGGGGCCTTCCTAGAAATAAATCCTAATCAGAGTATTATATATTGATGTTAAGATTACCCATGTCATTATTCCACAACAGTTATTGAATTATTACATATGAAAAAATACAAAACATCCCACAAGATCAATAAATATTGTGTATTTTTGAATTAGTTACATAACATGAAATATTGAGCATGGGATACAATATTATTATTTAAAACATCAATAACATGCTCTTAGAAATAATTTTTCCTCCAAAACTACATGGGATAACTTGAGAACATACATATGAAAAGTGTGAGTTATAAGGCTCTATAAAGGAATATAAAATAAGACTAACATGATGAAAGTGTTAAATGTCAGCAAATAGTAATTTAAATGGAATACAGGATGGGTATGGACCATGAAAATTAACAACAAATAATGATATTGTATAGTAATATAAAGGAATCATGTGAACGTGGAAGCAACCTTATATATGAAATCGTAAACATATGTCAAGGATAACTTCTATGATGTAATAACATGGTGTAAAGATTCCAAATATGGATTAAGTACACTCTATAAACACATCAATGTTGTATAATGAGAATAATAAAGTTTAAAATGCATTGGAGCACTATAAGACTATGTGTACATTAGTCATATTAATATCATGTACATGCATAAGTGTTCTATAATGAACATTTAACATAAGATCAAATATCATAAAATTTTTATTTCACAACCATGGAATATGGGATAATTACATGGGATTACAAAATAAAATAATATTTTATTGATCATTGGGAATATAATTTAGTCGAAGTAGTGATGGTATTCAAAATACAATGTATTGGAATGGAAAATCGTAGTGAAATTTAAGCAGCAAAAAGACGATACATAAAGATTCATAAAATTATTTAATGATAGGTAAAGGGGTCTATCATTATTAAGACATGATGTGAAAAGTAATAGAGACATGTAAAAACATATCAAAACCATAGTAAATTTCAATAAAATTACTAAAATGATGAAGATTCTAGATTAAATAGATTATGAAAAGGGTCCCTCAAAATAGTTAAGAATGTGAATGTATTAGTAATTTCTATTTGGAGAGGGTATAAATGAACTCTAATTATTAGAAAATAAATATGAAATTATAGGTATAATTAAAAAATAATTATGAGATAAACAATTTGTACTAATAATCATAATACAAAGCAGATTCTTGAATTTAAAAATAGAGAGAAAGGTCTATTACATTTTGTATAGAAAATAATAGGACTCTTTTTTTATTACAATAGTTGTACAGAAAGATTCATCGGTGTTATTAATGAGTCTTGGATGGGTATCTCATGAAATTTAAATAAAAATGAATATAGGGTGGAAGTAAAAAAAACATACCCAACCCCAAAAAATGGAATCTATGATCCAGAACATAAAATTGTTACTTGAAAAAATGACAATAAAGAGGTCCCATATTGTGAGAGGATGATTCCTAAAGAATGGTAGGATATTATTGAGAGTGTTGGGGAAACATAAAGGGATTCTAGAGGGGTTAGTTCAGAGTATGTGAGTTAAAAAAATTTATTAAAGATTAATTGGATCTTTTGAAGGATTATATAGTAAAAGAGAGTTATGTTCTTTATTAATTCCCAATCATAGGTTTTGACCTATATAAAATATTGCAATCAAAACCAAAAACCATACCATTGTCTTTGACCATGGAACGATGTCAATGTTTATAATGAAATGATTTTAAATCATTAAAATACAATATAGGTTTTGGAGGAATCATGATGGATAAATAAAATTTCAAAAATAACCTCAAAATAGAATAGATTTAAAAATAAAATATATACTTTTGTCATGGATACCCATAATATCATTTATAGAATAACTTTTGGGTCGTTATGATGGCATAATACACCACATATATTTATACCTTAGTTAATTTTTACCCAACAATTTGGAAACACAATAATTTTTTTTTCAAAATTCATGGATAAATAATTTCAAAGTGATTATTCCTAAAATAACATTTATTTTATCGAAATCATATTTTATGTATATCAATTTTTACATTTAAAACAACAATCGATATTTCTTGAGAAATGAATTTTTTTAATAATCACAATTTTCATATCTTTATTTCAATTACATTTGACTCCATAAAAACTATATTATAATTTATATTTAATATATATTATTAAAAAAATAGTTAAATTATAACATCATTTATTACAAAAAATATTCATTTCATGAAAATGTTTCTTGATTAAAACTAGATATTACCCCAACTATAATTTTTGTTTTAATGCATAGAAAATCAATTTTTTATCAACCTAATTATTTAATTATTTAAAATGTTAGAGAAAAGATTAATAATTATTATAGTGAAATGAATATAAAAATATTCAGGATCTCCTGGTCACTTTTATTTCTAGTCCGGGTTAATTTATTATTTTGATAAATTAATGTATTTTACATTTACTACGGAAATAATAATTTAATTTCTGTTTTTTATTAATATTTTTCATAGATTAATATAAACATATTAAATAATATTAATTATTATGATTCTAAATATTTAATCCATTTTGGAAAATTGAATTCACATAAGTGGTAGAAATTTATTTATTATAAAACTTGTAATTGATATTAAATATGTTTTTGCAGATAAATGCATTCTTTTTGGAAATGATGAATTTACTTTCACTATATAACATGAAAATTTCATTATATAAATTTAAATTAATAAATATAGATACATAATCAAACAGTTTCATTTAAATCATTCCAAATTAGGGATTATTTTAATTAATTATGATAAGTAAACATTATAAATTTTAATAGTATTTCATGAAAATGCATTTGGAAACCTTAATAAATTATTATAGAATCATGTATAATTATTATTTAAAGGAAATTAATTTTGTTGAATATAATTGAATAATTATTATGTTTCTTTGACATGAAATTAAAATAATAATTATAATTTTATATAATTCAATTTATCAAAATAAATAACAATTTAAAATTGTGTAGTTTTCATTATTCACTGAAAATAATGAAATCAAAATAAAGTAGTTATTTATATGTTGATATCAAATATGAAATGTAATTTTATCAAATATATTTTCTATATTTTCTATAAAATAAATAAAAAATTTGTTTACAAAAATGGAAAAAAACATTTTTGAAGAAAACAAATTTTGATGAACAAAATATATTATAAAAAAGTAATTGATTATTTAATAATAATTTATAACTAATTTTTTTATGTTTTGGAAACACACAAATACATATATATATATATATATATGTATGTATATAATATAATGTGATTAAACCTATTCATACCCGTAAATTCATTGGCATGGAAAAATTATAATGTTTAAATAATCATGGTTTGTTTGGGATTGGTGTTGAACATCACATTAGCTATCAAACATAATTCTCTATTTTAAAATCCTATGGAGTTACATTCATATCCATTTTATAAAATTCATCCTCAATATTTGAAATTAATATTGGTATGAAATGTTTTTAACATGAATACATATTTTTTTAAAAATTCACATTGTCAAAGGAGCTAAAAATCCACTTGAAAATAGATAGAGGGAACTATAGTGGTCATCACATAACTATGATTTGTTGTAGGATAACATTACAATGAAGTGGAAACCTATATAAAGAAAATGAAAACCAACACCAATGATATTATAGATTGTGATAAATAATGTGGTCAGGAGAAAGATAGTCACCACAAAATCATAGATATGTGATGTGTAAAAGGACCATCAATCCATTATATTACAATGGTTTTGATTCAAATTTTTTTCCCTAGAATAAACGAATTTATTTTCCTTATAAAGTATGAGAATAAGGAAATATATAAAATGGAATTGTATAATTTTTTTCAATAATAGTTTTCTACTAACATGTAATCATTTTATTCAAATAATGAGTACTCAATATGATTTCATTATGTATGAACATCTATAATAGTTTTCTAAAAGATCGTATTACTCACCAAATAATAATAATGTATTCCACTAATAATTAATAAAAAATATTTAAGATATTGGAAGGTGGTGCTGAAAATAATTAAAACATAACACATTAATGACCAAATTTCGATAAATAACACCAAAGGTTATGTATTGATTATTCCATATATATATATAATAACATATATACCAAATTAAAAAAGTAACATCAATGTGAAATGATGTTTTAAACAAAAAATTGATCATAAATATCAACATAAAAAACCGTAAAATTAATAAAATTCTTCTCAAATAGTCCCTTATATTATGAATAGTGGTTATATGTACCCCAACCATAGTAAACAATCTCTTGAGATGTCAAAAATCACCTAAAAATAAAAAATTATTTATTCCTAAAAATTTATTTCCAAAATTATCCTAAATAATTATTTAATTCCATCACTTAAATCATGAAAATTGGTATCAAATATTTAGTGTATAGGCATAGTCATATCATCCCATGAATCATTATATGTATCCCAACATGATCCCAATATAAAGGGATATGAGTCCCTAAATCACATATTTTATAAACAATCACATTATCACTAAATCATATTGACATGTTATCGATGATACTCAATATATGATTCAATTCCGTAATGAAAACACACTATGGATGAATAGAATTATGTTTCATGATTCCTGTACTAATTCAACAACATAACTATAAATTATTAATAGTTAAATAATTTAATCCATACAATTCAATGATTTCTTTAGAATTTTTCCCAATTCTAAGATTTAACCCTTGGATTTGGGAATTGATTCAGATAATGCCCATATTGTTCACATGAAAAAATTTGAAAAAAGGGTTCTGATGGATGTATTTTCTTCGATTCAAGAACAAAGTTCTTTTTTTTACTGTTACAAGATACTTATTCTCTTATTTATTCACATTTAAATATCCTTAAACTCCCTTTATGTCATTTTCACATTTGTCTCTTTCAATTATTTTTACATGCATGAAATTTAATATTTTTTCCTTTAACAGATGAAATTCCATGAGACATTGGTCACCTCTTCATTAATCACTTTAGAAATTCATCTATGTTCCAGTTGTTAATCAGGATTGTTGATAGTTGGTTTTTAATTTATAAAATTATATCTTACATGAGCTCCAGTCTTGTTAGGAATCTAATTTGGGTAGTCATCACATTTTCTATCACATTGTTTAATGAATCAATTACTCATATTTACAAACATTTACTAGAATAAATGGAAAATTATGTGTCAGTACATATAAAGTATTAAAAATATAAAAGATATGAAAATTAAAATATTGGAAAAAATATAAATTGATTGTATTTACTTTATTTATGAATTTAAAGGATTAAATATATGTTATCCATGATCTATTTACAAACATGGTCACATATGGGCATTCTTGTTCCATTAATAAAGGATAAAACTGAGATATTTAATTTACTAAAAAATATTATCAAGGTGGGTCAAAGCATTGTTACGTAGGGCTATTTCCAGACATTAGTTCTTAAATTTTTTTTGATCAATTTGGTATTTCTAAGTTTTAAATGCATGTACATATATTTTAGTACCACATCCCTTTATAGTATCTAGACATAGATGAGTTTTCATGGAAAGATATTACTCTATATATTACTTGAATTTGGTGATGTATACATATAAATATTCTTTTCCCTAAGGAATTCAACAATGTTTTAGAATTTTAATCCCAATTATTACTATAACTCTATTTAATATGAAATATTAAAAACTATGGAATTATTCCACATTAATTCATTATTTGATAATAATAAAACACATCAGAAAACCAATACAATAAAATATTCTATAAATTTTAGGGAATTCAGTACAATTTATAACATATTGAACATCATATATAAAAAAATTATTGAAATCATCTATAACATGTTCTTAGATTTCATTGGTCCCCTAAATCCACATGGGATAAATGGGGACATACATAAGAAATGGGTTATTTATAAATAACCTTAAAAGAATATAAAAGATGCATAATATGAATAATGTATTACATGGTAGAAAATATGAAATTAAATGGAACATATAACGAGTGAGGATCGTAAGCATGGGAAAATTGGCATGAAATATTATGGTAACAAAAATGAAATGTGGGAATGTGGCAATAACATTTAACCTTGAATCATCAACATATGTCAAGGATAACCACCACAAAATAACTGCATTGTGGAAAAGTTCCAATGACATATTACATTAAAACCCTAAACCCTTATATGATGTATAATTAGAATAAAAAATTAACCAATTCATTAGAGTTATATGTAATTTTGGGAATGCATATCCCTTTCATATCAGGTACATCTCTACGTTTTCCACAAGGATCGTTCAACAAAGCATCATATATCTTCCCACTTGATTCAATGATATTGGATAGTGGAATAAATACATGGTATAACACAATAAAATAAATAAATTTATGTATTGGAGAATACCCATGAGTTTAATTAGTGATTGTATTCACCATACAATGGTTTCTCATAGAAAATCGCAATGAAATTTCCATATTATAATGACAGTAATTAATGATTCATAATGTTTTTTATGTCAAGAAAAAGTCATTTATCAAAATTGGGAATAAAAATGTATAGTAATAGATACATTTTAAATCATATCACATCATAATGAATTGGAAATTAAACACATAATGTGAAGAATATTCATAAATAGGGTGAAGAATGAATAGATCCCTCAATAAATTTTAGCATAGTAATGACCTAGGTAAATTATATAATAAGAGGTTATTAATGAAAAATAAATTTTAGGAAAAAAATGTTATCATATAAATATATTTATGATAAAAGTAAAATAAATTGGAATTGAAAATCCTAAATTCAAAGATGATTCCTGAAATTAAAAGAAGAATGAATGGTCACTAACACTTTGTATGAAAAATTATTGGATAGTATTGAAAGCATAATAGGCTAACATAAGTATTCATGGGAGGTTTTATTGACAGTTATTGGGGTTAAATAATAAAATATATATCATAATGAAATTAATATTTATGTAAAATAACATTCCCAATCACGAAAAAATGAAAAATATGTTTCATAACACAGAAGATGTACATCCATAAAAAAAGAGATTGAGATCCCTTACCTTGGGAGGGGCATTCCCAATGTATCGAAGGATCTTCAAGAGTAATAGGTTATCTATTGGAGGAATATAAATAGTGATATTGAATACTAAGGTCAATCTCATATATTTTTATGTTAATATTAATGGGGGATTGGGTGGGTTTATATTAGAAAAGAGTGGGGAATTATTTATCATTTCCCAAACACATGTTTTGGAATATATATATTCAAGTAATAAAAACCATAAAATGTTCCATGGTTGTTGCCCATGTTTTCTTCCAAATTATAGTGACATTAATAAATTTTTATTTCTAATATATAAAATCATTAAAATATCACACATGGGGATATGGAAGTGAGCCAATGTTTATAAAGAAATGTTTTTTAAATCATTAAAATATAATATAGATTTTGGTGGATTCATAAATGATTTATAAATTAAACTAATAAGTTTAAAATAAATTTTTTATAAGTAAACATTGATTGTTTCATAGAAAACCTTAATAGAACTTATTATAACAATTTTGGGTCATTATGATGTCATAATACACATTGTATTTTATTTTTACCAAAAAAATATTCCATCAGAGATAATTATTAAAAATCCACTATTAGGTAGTTCTGAAAAAATCCAAAATTATTATTAATTTTATAAAAATAATTATTTAGATAAGTTAATTTTTACTTATAAAATAAGAATCAAGACTTGTTGAAAAATTTTGGCTTCTTGACAATAATAGACATTAAACCATAATAAAATTTACATTTGACTTTAAAAATGTATATTATCATTTATATTTAATATATACTATTTATTAATAATTATTAAAAAATATATCATTTATTTAAAATATTCTTGAATTATTTAAAATTAACTTTAATAAAACTAATTATTACCCCTACTACAATTTATGTTTGAAGGTGTCAAAAAATTTAATATCTTATCAAAATAATTATTCAATAATTTACAAATAATTAAAAAAATATAATATTTATTATTTTGAAATTAAAATAGAAAAAAAATAATTTTCTTAGTTTAATATTATTTATAGTCGTTGTGAAAAATATTTTTAGACTTAATTATCTTATTTTACTTTTACTGTAGAATAAATTATTTAACTACAGTTATTATACATATTTTCGAAATATTAATTTGAAAATATTACTTAATATTAGTTATTATGATTATAACTATATGTTAACTTTTTTAAAATTCAATTCACAGAAGTGATAGAGTTTTATTTAAAATAAAAAATGTAAGAGGGATCAAATGCAGTTTTCTAAACAATGGGGTTTTCAAGGAAAGGATGAATTTATAAAAACTATAATACTTGAAATAAACATAAAATTTATTTAAATTAATAAATATATATAAATATTCAAAAAAATCATTTAAATAATTCCTAATTAGGGTTTATTTTATTTAAATATAATTGGTTAACATTATTAATTTTAAAAAGTTCTTAGAAAAAAACAGTTATTATGCCAAATAATGAATTATAAATTCCAGAATAATGTTGATTCAAATATTGTTAATTGGATGAAATTTAACACAAGAATACATATGTTACTATTAAATAAGATTAAAATAATAATGAGACTATAAAATTACATATTTTATTAAAATAATTGATGTTTTAAAATGGGCATATATCACAATTCACTAAAAATCAATAATCATGGAATTATGTTAATTCTCATATGTTGATATCAAAAAAAAGACATTTATTTTTATCAAAAAAATTTATGATTATTCTATAATATTATTACAATACCTCTCATCACGAAATGGAGAATACCCTTTTGATGAAAGTATATATTTAAGTAAAAATACATTACCAAAAAGGGATTAAATATTTACTAAGAATTTTTTAAAAAGAATTAATTGAATATGACATATATATATATATAGAAGAAATTAGTTACTCATATTCACACCAACAAAATTAATGGGTAGGTTACAATTATCATATTTAAAAAATCACCCCGAGTTTGTGTTTAGTATTTCATATCACCTTTATTATCGAACATTGTATTTTTTTTAATGACCTGGGGCTTACATTCTTCCCCCATCTAATAAATATAATACACAAAATTTTATTATAATATAGGTAAGAAATGTTTTTACACATGAATATATCTTTTTTGATAACCAAAATGGCAACAAGGGTTAATAATACATCCAAAAGAAAAGACATAATAGACATATAAGAGAAAAATAACACAAAATAGATAATAGACTTTGATAGAGAACATTGTAAGAATATATCCAATTAAAAAACCAGAAGTCTATGATGGGTAAAAGTTAATCTGTTAATAATATGACAAAAATTTTGTTTCAGAATTGTTTTCATCGAATCAATGTATTCCATGTAACACCCTAAGATTTTAGGAGAAATATTCTTTTTAATTGATGTCTTCTATTGTGCAGTTCACCTAGATTAGCTTGTGATATACACAACACCATATTAGCTTATTGTATACGCAACACAATTATTGGCTTGTGTTGCACACAATTTCATGTTCTTTCAATTAAAATTCATTTTACACAACACCATGTATAGATTTGGATCAATGTATAAATGAACTATTTTTTTATTATGCTATAAACAAAACCAAAGGGATCTTTTACTACATGCATCCCTGACTTGGCGTATATTACACGCAATCACGACCTTCCTCGATAGCGTGTGTTGTGCGCAATACAAGGTTTCACTAAAAAATGATATATTGATATAATATTATCATTAACTATCCGTTATGAATAATATTAACTATATTTTGAATTTTATAACATTATTATTCGTCTTACACATTTTCTATAACCTGGTATGAGAAAAAAAATAAATTTTTTTGGTAAAATAAGTATTTTTCAAAAAATGCAGTTTTGTCAACTTTTGTTGGAGAACACATATAAAATATAGATATTGATATATTTATAAGTTCAATTTTAATAAATAAAATTCTTCTCTGGAAATAGGATATAAAAATTTACTTTGGATAAATTTTTCATATTATTCTGATAACTTGCATATTTTAATGAATAGTAAAAACATGATATATTTTAATTAAAAACAAATTTTTTTATCATGATAATTTATATGGTTAAATTATAATATTGAATGGTTTTAAAGTATAAATAGAAAATATTTTTACCAATTTAATAAAATTATGTCATTAGAATTGATTTTACATTTAATTCATAGGTAAAATCATTTCAATCTTTTACAATGTTTTAACATTAAAAACTCGTTTTCTTATCAACATGATTAATTTTGAATTAATTTCTACAAAAAATTTTAATTCAATTTGGAAAAATGGATTCCATATTTGGAATCATTAGGTCCAAATTAGGTTAATAGGCTATTTTTTTTAAGGAACTATGAATAGTAACTACGTGATATTTTATTTACTATAGTTAAAGGTAAATAGAGTAATTAAGGGTAAATATAATATTATAGAATTACCCTAACTCGTGTCATAATATAATTTTATGACTATATTTCGTCCTAAACCATACTTGGGTTGAAATGGAATCAATTGGAACCAACATGGATCTGATTAAGACCTTTAACTTATTTTATTTAAAGTAAAGTGAAATATGTCTCACTAAAACATTAATATTTAAAGTATTTTAATATAAGGTTATATAGAATATAAATTCTATTATAATTATGAATTTAAAATCATAAATGATTTTCTTTGTTATGGTAATTTATTTTTAATTTTTGAGAAATATTTAATTACATTAATAGCTTATACATTAATGATGTGGAAATTATTTATTTAGTGAAAAATCAATAATATAGTTTTTATTAAAATAATAATACCCATTAAAAGGACTAAAAACCTGACCAAAACATATTGGTTGTATATATTTAAACCATAACCATCCATTGGTCTAATTGTTGGTGATTTGAAGCTTCATTAATGAGATTATGACACTTCTATTGTTTTATTTTAAATGATGTCAAAGTTGTCACCTTCATAATTTAATAAATATAACTATTTACATGTTGTGATTTTAAGATGATAAATTATATTAAAACTATTATTTTGAAATATATTATATTTATAGTCTACATAGTTATTTATTTTAAATTTTTATGCAACTAATAATTATATTAAATAATTATAAAAAAATGATGTAGTAATTGTTTTATTAAGAGAAATATAAAATAAAAGGTTTTATAAATATTAAAATAAATATTATATGAACTAATTAATGTTATCATAAAAATTTATATAAGAATAAAACATTTTATGAATCTATTAAACATTTATTTTGGAATATATCTTCTGTGTGGATTTTATTAAAATTCAAATAAATGAATAGTGTTAAAATTATCACTATAGTTATTTTATAAAAATAAGATATTATTAAATTGTTTAAAAATCACAATGATATTTAAAAATTATAATTCTAATTTTATATGGTCTAAAATTTTATAATGTACCGAATTATGGATAATTCACAACACATAAGTAATTATTTATAACATTTTAAAATTTAGAATATTATTACCAAAAATGAAATTAAATAGATTAAATAAAGATAAATCATGTTGATAAGTTTTAAAATAAATCCTCAACATCACTCAGTTTTATTAGATGATTATATTACAAGATATCTCTTCTAATATTCTAATTTGAGTCATTTTTGGAAGTTTTAATGTGGGGTTTGATTTTATTATAAATTAATATTTTTGAGGTTTCCAAAAGTTCCCTTCTCCTCCCCTATAAAAGGGCACCACCTCCTTCTCCTCTTCACACCATTTTGAAACATTAGGCTTGGCCAAAACCTATCCATGTTTCTTCTCCACTTACCTAGAGACCTACTAGAGGTTCTGGTATTCTCAAAAGACAAACTCTAGTTCACTAAGAGGATGTTTAAAAGAGGCACTTCGAAGAAGATGTAATACATTCTACCGATTATTTCATATTTATTATTCTAATTCCTCTTCATTAGTTGTTTCATTATAAGGTTAAAACATCAGTATCACTCATATAATGATATGTTATTATAAATATGAGTCAACCCTATTTCACCTTCTATCCAACCTATGGAAAATGAAATCACCGCTTGTGAATACGTACGGAATACCATCTCCACGTCGTGGTCTAATCTGTTTTCCCACCACCACATAACATGGATGGGTATAATAGTGTAAAGAATAACTATGTATGATGATTATAACATGATACTAATTCTGAGATATTATATCATACACTCCAATTCCATTCAATAATTACGTGATCGATAGCATCGCTTGTGCGTACAAACAGATTACCATCTCCACGAAGCGATGAGATTCATTATCCATGTTAACCATTAAAGAATGATTATAAAGTATATATAATTCATAATAATTATATATATAACATAATAATGCTATTGGATTTATCTATATATATACATATGTTATCTACTTACTTCCATTCCTGTCAATATGGATACAAAAACAGCGTTCATGCGTACGTATGGCCTACTGTCTCCATTAATGGTGTATTTCATTTCAATTATCTACATTATATTTATATATATCCATATAATGAATATATATGATATATAAATCATTTTTTACATTCTAGAAGTAACTAAATCATTATATAAGTAATAATATCATGAATAACAAGTCCAAACATTTACGACAAATGAAATGATTATTACCCAAAACGTTGCTTTAACATGGAATTAACGAATAAATGGGTAATATAAAGTCATAAGTGAATCAAATATGATAACATAAATGTTATTATGGTTCTGTTACAAGTTAATAATATTTTTAAACCCATGATACAAGACGTTTGGACACATACAGAACAAATTTGACCTAAGATAAAGGATAATTATTCCAATCTCGTTCCTGTCTGAGATTGTTTATTCATAAGTATTAACTATGGTTATAGTTTTCATCCCTTTCCATGTTTTCTAAAAATGATTTTATAAAAGGATTACTATAATTCCATTACTTTTTAAAGTCATTATTAGCTTTTTTTGACTTTTATGATGTGGAATGGAAAGAATCTCTCTTTTTTTTACGATACGATGTACATTTTGATATTTCCTAAAAAATTACAAAGAGACTGTTTTTCTATCTTATACGGAATGAACATATTTTTACGGTTCAATAGCGCCTTTTTTCCATGAAGCATTATATAGATGATTTCAAGATTATTTTCAACAATATTATTCTCTTTAAAAAATTTCACAGCATTTTGGGAAGAGAAAATGATTTTGAAGAAGGACATTTTCCTCAAGAATTCATTTCTGGTGTTTTATCAAAACTATTTTCCATCTAAGACGACATTCTTTAATATGAATATGTTTCATTTTTAATGTCTATATTATTTACATGGTTTTATTTTGATTATGATGAAATTATATCCATGGTTTTATGTGGATTATGTTATGGTGGCATGATATTTAAGAATACCATTTTTTATATGGGTTATGCTGTGATGTATGATTTATGATTTTGTGGTGCACAAAAGAATGGTGTCATTATGAGAAGGATGGGACCTATATCTCCCTAAAATGCATTGGGTAAAGATTTATATCTCATTAGAGAGACATGTCTGGAATGTCAAGTAAATCTGGTTCAGTAATACAGGGCTGGAACGACATGTAAACCCGGTTTAGTAATGGACATTGTCCACTATGATGGTCTTTCCAACAATTCCTTGGCTACTATGGAAATCGTATCATGTGATTAATGGTTTTCCACAATTAAATTTTTTATTCTCATGTTTTATTATCATGATTAATGTTTTTTATGATCTATTCCTTATGTACTTCTACGATTTATGTCATGTTCATGTTTTTTTATGTTTAAATGTTTATGGATTGTTTTAGGTTCTCCATGTTTACCCTTACTGAGAATTTGAGCTCACCCTTTTTATGTTCTCATATCCCCAGTATATAAAGAATGGTTTTAGGTAAGAAAACAAAAGGGGAAGATCTATATGGGAGATGTTGAAGATAATTCACAATGATTAGAAGATTATGTAAAGTGTTTCCAAAGACACTAAACTAACACGGTCTTTGGGTGTCTTTTATGTCATTTATTAAGTTTTAGAAAAAGTAATGTAATGTCCATGTATATCAATCTTGGGTCGTAATATTCCTTTTTCATATGGACTAAAAACATATGTATATATTCTTTTCTGAAAATATAAATTTTCTATTAATCAATTACCACTACAATATCGTCATATTCTTCTAAAAAAGAGTAATCAAGATGAATTTGATTATGCCAAAATCATAACAATAATATTTTTAATACATCACATAATCTAAAAATGAATAAAATTTTATTCCTCATATCTTTAATAAATCTAAAAATGTTATAATAAAGTATGCAAATAGTAAAAATGAATAATCCTTATTATATTAGTCAACAAATTTCATTAAATAATCTCAAATGTTTGACATAAATCATTCCGTAAACAAATACCCTTTTATTACAAATAACATTTGTATCCTTAATATTGATGAATGTTTTACCCTCAGTGGATTTCTCAAACCCTTCAAATTAATCCTCCTAAAATATAATAACATTATTATCAAATAGTACATTATATTTAACGTAAAAGGTGTATATACCTCAACCCAAATGAAATCCTCTTTAAATGACATTGATGACCTCAAAATAAACAAATATTTGATCATATAATATGTTTTTTCAAAATATAATTAATTATGAAAAAACCCAATCACATAAAGCATCAAAATATATGTCAATAATTTTAATGATTAAACATATTAATATTATCCCACGAATCATTATGTGTATCCCAACATCAAACACCAATTAAGAGTTATCAATCCATCAACAATGTTTTTTTCTAAAATAAAAATTAATTAGTAAATAACTTGTATAGGTTATTAGTACTACTCCACATATTTGACATATAATTTTAGAAAACCAACAATGGGTCAATCATTATATGTTAATCGATTCAAATATATATAATTTCATTGATATGATACTTCTTTAACAAAACTCTTAAATATCCATACATTAAAACATTAATCCTTAAACATCAATGATTTATATAGCATAGATCTATAGTCATGGATTTAACCCTTGAATTATGACATTGACTCATAAAATGCCCAAATTATCCCCACATAAGACATTGAACTGAAAAGTGTTCTATATTATTGAATTTATTATATTCCATAAACAATTATTTTTTTATAGAGACTAGTTACATTATTCCATAAGTTTCAAAAAATAAAACACCATTGACTTCCTTTGTGGGATATTTCAAGGGGTCACCTTCTACATTTTTAACAAGAAAGAAATTTAATATTAATGAATTTATCACCTTTGTGAGATATAATTACATTAGAAACCATTATACTATTTATAGATATATTGTTAAATTCAACTATTCTCTAGTGGATAAATTTAATTATTTATTGTTAGGAATAATCATAATATGTCTTACATGATTTTTCTTCATGTTAGGCATCCCATTTGGACTCCCATTGCATGTCCTATAACATTTTTTTTGACTCGATCCACCGTACTTCTATCGATTAACTAGAATAATAGAAAATTTAACGTTGTATAGTTTTAATTTTTTAAAAACACAATCGTGTAGAAAACTAAAATAATGGGATAACCTATCAAGGATAAGTATTTCATTTATTTATGAATTTCAAGGGTCCAATATAAATTATCTATGATATATTTCCCAACATAAACTCTAATGAGAATGTTTTTCACAAAATAAATGTTTGTAATGATCTCATAAATTTTTTAAAAAATATACCTTAGTACATTCAAACTTGGTGTGAAGAAATTCCTATTTTCGAATACGAGTTCTAGATTTAATCTATCTCATGTCATTATTCAACATTATTTCATTCAATATTTGAGAATAAAACATATATTAAAATCTGAATGATCGAGATGTCAAATTTATTTTGGAATTAGGTACATTGAATGAATTATTGAACATGGGATATAACAACATTAACTAAAACGTCCTTAACATTATCTTATAAGTAATAGGTCCTCAAAAAATGTATGGCATAACATGGGCGTGTATATAAGAAAGGGGTGATATGTAAATCCCTATAAGGGATTATAATATAATAATAATATAAAAAAGTATTACATGATGTAAAATGGTAATTTTAATGGAATATAAAATGTTATGAATACTAAATATGATAAATAAGGAATAATATAATATTGTAACATATAAGAATCATGAGAATATAGAAATAACATTAAACCTGAAATCATAAACATCTGTTACGTATAACACATAATACATTATAAAATGGTGTAATGTCCCGTGATAGATTAGGTTTCCTCCATAATATTTTTCCTAAAGTATCACGTGACTAAATAATTACTCAATCCATTGTAACACTATATAGTCATGAGCTCACCTATCACTTTCATATCAAATACATGGATAAGCGTGTAATATAGATCATTCAAAATAGGATCATGTTTCCCCACATTTAATTAAAATACCATTGATTGTCGAATAAGTTCATGGAATTCACCAATAAAATAATTATACTTATTATTTTATGATATCAATGAGCGTAAATATAAATATTATTCACAATATAAAGATTTTTAAGGGAACCAATTGTAGAGAAATTATAGTAGCATAACAGATGTACATAAAGATTCATAAAATGGTGTGGTGAGGGAGAAAAGGGTATACAAAAATTTACAATTCAAATGGAAGAAATTAGGGAGATGGGAATAAAATTAAAACCATATTAATTGGAAATAAATTTACATAAAAGGATGAAATAATTTGAATAAATATAAGAAGGAAAGGACCCATTTCAATTTTTCAGAATAGTAATGACTATTGTAAATTATATAATGAGAGGGGATAATTAAAATATTAATATTATGAAATAGAATATTTATTATATGGATATTTATATATTCATGGAAATATAATAAATTTATATTAAATATGATTAATATAATGATGATTATTGAATTGTGAAGAAGAGTGAATGATCATTTACATTTGGTATGGGAAATCACATTAAACTTCTGATAGCTAAATGGGTGTATATAAATGATCACGTGGGGGATTAATGATTGTGAAAGGGGTATATAATAAAAATTAAATTAATATTTATTCAAATATTAGGTATAAAAACATAACAATTGAAGAAAAAATTGGAATTAAGAGGTGCATCATAAAAGATGTATATAAACAAAAGATAACAGGGAGATCCCTTACATTGAGAGGGTGATTACAACAGATGGGGAGGATATTTTTGAACAAATTTGGAAATCATGGGAGGTATAAATATATGGGATGTAATATATTAGAAATTCTATAAGGGTTTTTATTGAATAATAATGGTGGCATGTCTGCGTTTATAAAGGAATATTGTAGGGAGTTCTTTATTAGTTATGTTATACTGGTTTTGGATAATATATAATTAAGTAATAAAAAAAATAAACTTTAACTTTTTATTTCAGTTCATTACATCCATGTATTATTTTCATTAATAATTGTATAATGAAAATATCAAAACTCATTAAATTCCACCTGTTGTGATGAGTAAGTGAATTAACGTTTATAAGTAAATGATTTAAAAATAGTAAAATACCATATAGGTTTTTGAGGAATCATAAAACGTTTTATAACATTAATAAAATAACGTATATATCATATTATATTTAATTTAAGATATATTTTGTCATTTATACCAATAATATAACATATTACATTACTTTTGGGTCATTCTGTTGTAATAATACACACTATTTATTTATAAAATATATAATTTTTACCAAAATAATTGATTCTGTCTGAAAAAAATCTAAAATTATATATTTGAGATTTTCAAAAATTTTATTCCAAAAAATTATTTATTTTGTGCAAATATTTATCTATGTTTTTTAATTTTTACTTTTAAAACAGGAAATGACATTTATAAAAAAATGTGAGGTTTTATTTGACAATAACAGTTTTCGAAACCTTATAAAAAATACATTTGAATTTAGAAACATTATATTATCATGTATATTTAATATATAATATTTAATAACAATATGTTTTTAAAATTATATAAATTTACTAAATTCCATTACTTAAAAAAGTTTCATGATTAAAAACATATGTTACCACAACTACTCTTTATATTTTAATTAATCGAAAAATATAAATGTTATCAAAATAAAAATTTAATCATATATATATATTATCTAGAAAATATAATCATTTTTACATTTATTTGATGATTTAAATATCCATACTTTTATGGTTATTTTTTATTGGAGTCCTTGTTAAATTATTTTTACCCTTAATTATCCTATTTTACTTTTACGATTAAAATATTTAATTAACTATGATTACGATCATATTTTACAAATGGTATGTTAAACATATTCCATAATTTTAATTATGATTATTCTAATTATGTAACACAATTTAGAAAATAAAATTATTGTAATTGGTATAATTTAATTTATAATAGAACATGCAAGCATGGCGAAATATAATTTGAAGAATGAAATCCATTTATCATGACATTGATGATTTTACATTAAATATATCACTATTAATATAATTAATGTGATTTTAAATTAATAAAGATATAAATATAATATTTAACATTATTTAAATCATTTCTAGTTGGGGTTTTTAATATAATATAGTAGATATACATTATGCATTTCTAAATTCATTAATAAATATTCACTTCAAGGAAAAAATAAACATATTCAAAATTTCAGTATAATGATGAATTAAATATAATTAATTTTATTAAATTTAACTCAATAATACTTATGTCACTTTGAAATCACATTATCAGAATTTAAGGTACATTTAAATTACATAATTTGTTAAAAGGAATGATAGTTTTATAATGGTATTTATCAGCAATTACTAAGAAATTAATAATCACATAAGAAATTTAATATTTATATAATGATATAAAAATTAAGTTTAGTTTTACGAAATAAATTCACAAAATGTTCTACAAAATAATTATAATAATTTTTCCAAGAAATAATTTTTCCATGAAATTATATTTTGAAGAAGAAAAGACACCACCAAAAAGCAAGTGATTATTTTTCAAGAATTTATCTATATATTTATGTTGATTCTGAAATATATATGTTTTTTTCATAAATTATTTAATCTTACTCATACATTAAGGTTTAATGGATTGCTTATGATAAAACTTTTTAAATAAGTATGCATTATTTGGGTTCTTGTTTTCATATCATATTTAGTATCAAAGAGAACTTTCTTATTTAAATATCCTTAGTGGTTACTGATGTGGATGTAGTACAGTTTTTCAAAAAGTTAATAAATATGATAAAGAAATTTTAATATTAACCAACAATTATATTGTCTTCCTAAAAATGGAATCATTGTGGATATTATTTATCCATTATGTAGCGTAGGAACCCAACCACCCTATTGTAATTTTATCTATAGTGGTGATTATCTTGATTTGCACCACTATAGACCACCCTAATATTCATTTTATCTTTTATTTTTTAATAAATATTTATTTTTGAGTGTATTTGAATCAATCATCACCTGATTCATGAAAATTGGGGTTGCTACAAACACTATTTTCCACTAATATGGATTTTTATGGATAAATTCAAATTTAATTTATGAACAATTATGAAGGACTTGAATAGAAGATTACAATGAATGAAAAAGGATAAACCTAAAGTGTTTTTGTTTTAAAATATTTTTTTCATGATTTATAAATACTATAAATGATTTTATGGTTTTCCAATATGATTATTATTGCCGGAACTATGGATTAGGATATTATTAAATGGATGGATCCTGATGTAATCATGTAAAATATTAATTTGATGGAAAATATAGTAATTATGAGAAATTAAATGGTATAATGACTAGATTCAAAGATATCATTATTTTTCATAACTATTTATCATCATTTATGATTAACAAATTACACCATAACTAACACATTGACTCACCAAAGAAGAGAATAACATAGTTCATTTCTCTCTCTAGAGGTGGAGACCATAGAGTAAAGAAGTAATAATATCCTTAATGTTAAAATTTTTTAATGGTTCCCATAAGGCAATGTCTCAATAGATTAGAAAATTGTTTATGTTTGAAAATATGGGAATAATGTAATTAATGTACAAGGAAAAATGAATATTGTGACAGAATGAAATAATATTCATCATAGGGATCAATTTAAATTTTATTATATTAAATGTGGGGCAATTAAAAATCATCTATATCATTGAATTCCTATAATTTTTTATTCTTATACCATACATTTGTTAATGTTATTCCAATTATTTAAGTTGAATTATCTCATTCTTTACGTTTTGGGAATCAATAACTATGTTGTAGAATTATTTTTATCCATGGTATTTTAGTAATTAAAATTATGAAACATCTAAGGATTGTGTTATTTTTTTGAATAATATACATATTAATATAATATTAAATCATGTGCTATATGTATCATCATAGGCTGTTGAGTTTGTGGTTGATAATTAGTTCAAATTCATGAACACCCCTTTTCAGGTTTGGGTGATGGGATTTTCATGTGATTAATGAAATATTGGAAAACAATTCACTGAATTGTGATATATTTAACCCCTAGCTATAAATTATAATTTAATATGAAATATTATTTGGGATGAACAAAATTATATATTTTAATGAACATTATTATATATTTTAATGTTTGTGTTATCTGGGATGTATAATTGTTTAATTATAGAATGATATAATTTTAACAAGGGATTTGGATAATAATATGAAGGTGTATTCATTTTTTGTAATTATCATACCTATTTATAACTATATATTGGCTATGGATAATGTCAGAATATATTGGAATAAAATGACATCATTTTTAGAAACATTTGATCTATCAAAAGGTTATTATAGTGTTCCAAAAATAATAAATCTTACCTTGAATACACATAATTTTAGAAAAAAAGATGATATTATAGTGGAAATCAATTAGAGGATGAAATTATTCCTTTCTCCTAGAAATATTTTATTATGTACTTAGTTTAGAAAGTAATATAAATTCTCAACTATTTTAAATTGATCAGGAAACATAAACAATATCCTATTAAATTCTAATTTTATTAATTGATTTACTTCTAACCCATCATATATATTATTTGTTTAGAGGTTCTTAACTTTCTCATATACAAATTCATTATCAATCTCTATCAAATTATTATTTTTTGTTTTTTCTTTTATGTTTATATATTAACATCCCACAAATTCAGTCATGTTTGGAACCCTATATTTTTTATGTCCATAATATTTCATTTAATCTCATTTTATGACGAATTTTCATTATACGTTTTTAGGACGTGAGATTTAAAAGAATTTATTGATAACATGTGTAATTAACTGAAGAGGGGGTAATTTTAGTTACCAATTAAAATAAATTATTTTAAAAATAAATTAATACAAAATTACCCAAATTTGGTAATAAAATATTACTAACCAAAACTATATAAATATATAATTTTTTTAGTCATGTTCTCAAATATTGATCAATTCTCATTTAATATAGTATTTAAAATCATTGTAAATATTGAAAGAAAATTATTTTATGAAAAACTCAAATGGAAACATAAATAAATTTTAACTATCATAGTAAATCATTGATATATTTTTAAAAATAAATATATTATATTATTTGAAATATAGAAATATAAAACAAATAACAAACAGTGCATTTATAATGATGAGTTTTATCTCAATCCAATACTTAATTAACTCAATGTGGAAATCAATATTTTCCATGTAGTTTATTAAATAATGATATTTGTACACAATATTGATTGGCTTTTTCAGACAATAACACACTATATATGGACAAAAAAACAATATTCCATAGTTATACTTGTGAC
This sequence comes from Viscum album, assembly GCA_963277665.1. Taxonomy (NCBI): domain Eukaryota; kingdom Viridiplantae; phylum Streptophyta; class Magnoliopsida; order Santalales; family Viscaceae; genus Viscum; species Viscum album. Next base: position 921,638,711 of record OY728132.1, read on the forward strand.
AAAATGGACACTATTTACACATTCCCTCTTCCATAGTTTCCATGAGTATACAAAAGATGAATATTGAAAGAGTGTGTTGAGAACTCCTTATTTTAGAGGATGTAATATTTTTTATTGATTACATGTTTCAGAAAACCTATCAAAAATGTGGTGAAGAATGAAAAATAGAAAATTATTACATATATAAAAAATGTGATGATGCATGATCTGGATAGATTCAATCGTCTAGAGGTCCCTGGATATTTATTTTAAATTATCACGAATATGTTACATAGAATACGTTAAAAATAGAGTTACTTGAAAGTCTATAATATCCTTCTGTTTTTAGATTGAGGATATCCTAAATTGGTTGAATGTTTTAAATTATGAAATATATATTATTTTAATATTGCCTACATAAAATATATTTTTTCCAAAAATTTATTTCAATATGTCAATGTTTAACTAAGAGATAGAGACAAAAAAATTCATTAAATCATTATGTAAATTTTCAAAAATGATAAAAATGGGTTTAACATATAGACAAAATATTTCAAAATACATAATTTAACATTAATAAAATATTTTATAATAAAAAAACATTTTTTAAAAATATAAAAAATTCATGGTATGAAAACATTGAAATTATTTATCCAAAAATTAATTTCAATAAATAAAATTCATATTGTAAAATTTATAAATTTATATTTTTATGAAATTACAAAATTTAAAAAAAATTATTGGAAAACGTGGGTTGTTAATAATTTATTAATATTTATATTATTTCCTTGTCAATTTATAACTGTAATGATCAAAATATGATAGTTCATATATAATATTTTAATGGTGCCAAATTTAATATATATATATATATATATATATATAATATTATATTCAAATAGAAACCATTCCCTAAAAATATTATGTGTATTCTAAATCAGTATTAAAATGACATTTATATCTATTTATATTTAAAATTTTATTTTTTTGTAATAATAAGATTTTTTTAAAGTTTAACTTATTATATATAATGTATTGTAATTAATTTATAATAATGTTTTTATTTATATTATATATATACATAGTGCTTTAATAATATTCATTAATTATAGTTTATGTAACATTATTTTTAAATTTACTACTTAATGATACTCGAGATTATTATAAGTATTTGATATATGGACAATTAATATATTGGTAAACATATTTATAACAAATAAAATTAATTCCTATATATATATTTTATAATTATTCATTTATTCCAAAACAATTTTTTAAGGAATAATACTTATTTCATAATAAATATATTTTAAAATGATTTCACCTCAAATAGTGATATTCACTATTAATGGGTTTTAATTGTTTTCTCCCATTGCTAATGATGTTATAAGAGATTTCCATGTCATGGAGACATTATTATTTTCTATCTATTATCCCAAAATGATTTATGAAATGTTAAATTATTTACAATAGAAATGGTGAGTAATAAATATATTTTGTTGTATATAGACTAAGGTTATTTTATTTTAATCTAAAAAATTTCAATGAAAAATATGTATTTATTTTGTATTATATATTTTAGGGATAATTATCAAACAATGTTACAATCCTATTGAAAAATTAACGTATCATTAAATATATTTATAGTGATAAATTTTATTAATAAATATACTAAAATGGATCCAATAAACCAGGTCTTTATAAATGTCACTCTTATACAATTTTATTACATTTCAAATTTCATAGTTCTTTTACAAAATGGACTTTACACATTCTCAATATTACTTTTATGCATAGAGTACTCTGCCTATTTTTTTAAAAATTTTCCCAGGCTATAATATCTCTAGAAATTTCGTCATACAATCCAAAATCTAGTCGAGCATCTATAGATCAACTCAAATAATTTCAAAATAAATCTAATACCTTAGGAACACATATTTACTAGCTTCTATGGACATTTACAAATGGATACCAAAAAAATTAAAAAATTTATTTGGTTTGTTAGATTTAAAAGGATCATATATTATTGAGTCAAAGAGTTCTCATGAATACGAAATAATTACCTATCTTTGATGACATATAATTTGAAAAAAAATCTAATTAATCTAATATGGAATAAATTCTAAAAATAGTAAACAAATATGAAAAAACATATTGAAATGATTCAATGTTGGAAGGAATGGATATTTTCACCATGATAGTAATATCAAAATGTAGAATATGTGAAGGATTATTAACCCAAAATATCACCTTAGAATATAAATATTATCAATGGTCACATGGGATAATGATTATAAAATATTGATGGATGTAAAAATACATTAATGAAGAATAATATTTTATAAAAAAATATACAATATCTAATGATGAGAATATTATAAGTGAGTAAGATGACTTAATCACTGAAGGTAATAATATAATAATTGAAAAATAATAATACTAGAGTTTTCCTCAATTAGGGATGAAAACTTGTTAATATGAAGAAAATTGTATTTATTAAGGACATGAAATGTTTTTAATCATTCAATTAGATCATAGTGTTCATCAAAAAATTCATAGGTTATAATGTTAGGATAATGAATTTGACATGAATAATAATTCATTAAGAGGATCCTATGATGAATTAAAATATAAATATACTATGGAAATGGTGATTGATTTATAAATCAATATTTGAGTTAACATATAAATTCTTGAAACATGAGAATAATTTCTTATGATTAACGTAATAATTAAATTTTCTATGAAAGATGACATAATGTATATAAATTAAAAGTCTAATATTCTATAAATGGTACAAGAAGAAGCTCATAAACATGAGAGGGCTTATATGAAATAGAATATATCCAATTATAGAAACAATCGATGAGAACCTTATCATGAACACATTTTTACTGATGATATTTCAATTAGAATTAAAAATTTTGTGTTATCAGGTATATGGGAACATATTATATGTGTAAAGGAATAATTTTTCACTAATGTAATATATGATATGAAATAGATCAATGGGGAAAAATTATGATGATCCTATATAATAGTCAAGACCTCATTAAAATTATAATGTGAAATGAAATAGTTTATTTCATTATATTAAGTCTACTTGTTGTTTGATTGTTCAACAATAAAGTTCCACAAAAAAAATTCCTACCATGACATTGGAATATATAAAGAAAAAATAATAATTTAAATTTAATCAACTGGTGGAATTATAATTATAATTGTAAGGCTTATTGTGGTAGATTAAATATTTACAAAAGGGGAGATATCATTGGAAAAATCAAATGAACGATGATTGGCATACATGTACATAATATATATTATGTAGAATACATAATTCACGACACAAACTGACATAGAAGACCATATTAGTTTAGTTTCTTTGGAAACATTGAACATAATATTCTAACTTTGTGAAAGTTCTTCAACACACTAGTATAAATAGTATTTTTAACGTTGCCTTTTTTCATGCATGTTTTGTAGAACTGATATGAAAATATATGAAAATAAAATTTTCACGGTGGTTATTTTATATCCGACGTGAAAATACATTTTTCCTGATTTTCAAATCAGTTATTTAATAACTGATGTGAAAAATACATTTTATATGATTTTTCACATTGATTATTATATAACCAATATGAAAATTCAATGTGAATCACTTATTGACATCAGTTATTTAATATCCGATGTGAAAAACCATTTTCATGAAAAAATATTAAAATTTTCACTTATTTTTAATTTCATTCATTATAAAACTGACGTGATAAATGCACCTTCATCACGTTTTCAAGTCGGTTATTAAATAACCGACGTGAAAATTCGATTTTCATTACTTTTCACGTCATTTATTTAATAACCGATGTAAAAAGGTATTCTACACGTTGGTTATTTAATAACCAACGTGAAAAAATATGAAAAACTTGTAGTATACTTCCCTAGATTTAATTTGACAGATCACATCGCTCAAACACAGTTACGGATTAAAAGTAATGGCCTTCAGAAATTGATCATCTCAAAACGATGTGTTAGGGAAAGACAACTTCTAAAAACCATAACATTTTTTCCGTAACACCGTTTGAGCTCCAGGCCCTATCAAATTAAATCTCGAGAATTTAGATACATGTATGTGAACTTTTATCAACTCAGTTATTAAAATCCCGACTTGAAAACATCATGAAAATTGATATTTAACGTCGGTTATTTAATAACCGAGGAGAAAAACTGATGAACATTTTTTTTCACATTCTTTTTATAATAACCAATTTGAAAAACAAGTGAAAATTATAATATATTTTCATGAAGGTTATAATAAAAATAACGTGACATATAATTTTAATATCCCGTGAAAGCGAAATTTTAATTTTTTTATATTGCAACATCGAAATATTGAATTACGGCCTAAATTATATTAATACTGCATTTTCTATTATTATATCAATTATATGTTTTCAGTATACACATATCCTAATTTAACGATCATTTTTTTCAACTATTATCATTCCCCCAAATCGTCTCATATTACATTCAATGTGAATCGATTATTTCTTCTATTTGTGATTTCATTAAGGTATATTTAATCATTCTTCTAGGAATTATGGTTTTTATGGTTTTTTTTTCTTAATTGATATACCATTTAACTATAATATCATTCATCCAATATCATTCCACTGGCACAACATGTTCGATCTTCAACATCCATCCTCTATTTCTTCTTTCTGTGATCTCGTAAAGGTATTTGAAATAATTTTCCCATGATTTATATTTTTTATGAGTAGTTTTCTTAATTGATATACCATTTAATGATTATTATTTTATTATAATGACTGATAATTAATTATATCATGATAAAACTATAAATCATCCTACAGATTAAAAAATACCTTTTAAGATGAAGCTATGATTGGCTCATTCAATTTATCCTTCAAAAAACATCAAAATTATGATGGTCATAACATCTGATATGTAACATTGTTTGAGCTCTAAGACATGTCAAATAAAATATTAGGAAATTTTCTAAAAGATGGTAAACATTTTTTTTGTCGATTATTTAATAACCGACGTCAAAAATTACTTTTAATGTCTAATTTTTCAAAACCCAACATAAAAAATGACTTTTTAATGCCGTTTTGAGAAGGTCTATCATGTATTTTTTTAAAACTAATGGTAAAATAAATAAAACCCAATGATTAACGTAGTTTATTAAATAAATGAGGTAAAAAATTAATTATTTAACATCACTCGCAATAACGTCGCAAAAAACCCAACGTTAAAAAGAAAAAAAAAAGCTGACGTAAATAAAGGTTTTTGTACAAGTGACATCTCCATAAATGATCTTCCACTTTTTTCCTACCTAAAACCATTATTTATATCCTTGGAAAAGAAATCATAAAAAGGGGGAGCTCAAATTCTCAATAAGGGTAATCGTGGAGAACAGTAAAAAAACATTAACATATTAATGTAAAAACATGAACACAATGGTTAAATATCAAAATAATGAGTGATGAAATAAATCTTCGCAGTTTGCAAGGAATAGATCATAAAAGAACATTAACCAAGATAAAATAGCATGGGAATAAAACATGGAATTGTGGAAAACAATTAATAAAATAGTATGATTTCAATAGTACCCAATGCATTACTTCCAAGACCATCACAGTGCGTAAAGTCCATTACTGAACTTCCTTTACTTGTCGTTCTAGCCATATATTACTGAAAGAGATTTACTTGTCATTTTAGAACTGTATTACTCAACCATATTTGACTTCTATTCTAGTTATGACTATCTCATGAGATATAAATAATTACCAAATTCATCGGTGGGAGATATTGGTCTCACCCATATCCTAATGAAATAATTCTTATATGTTCCACAAAAACATAAATAATTCATCTTAGCATAACCCATGAAATAAAAGAGGTTTCTTAATCATCATCCCATCATAATACATATCAAATAAATGGATTTACAAAATTAATTCCATCCTAAACTCATTAAAATTAAAGTAATTGTAACACCCCGAGATTTTATGAAAAATATTCTTTTTAATTTCATTAATGTCTTGTGTTGTACAATACACCAAAATGATCTTGCTTAACACGCATCCTTGACTTGCCTTGCATTACACGCAATCGCGGCCTTCCTCGATAACTTGTGTCGTACGCAATACCGAGTTTCACTAAACAATGATATGCTATTAAAATATTATTAAAACTAGCTGTTATGAATAGTAATAACCACTTTTTGAAATTTTGTAAATTTTATTTTTCAAAATGGACTTCATTTTTGGATTCGGAATATCAAAATTATCTTAGGGTGAAATTTTGATACATTTCGGATAACTTTCATTTTCTAATGAATAATGAAAATTAATAAATTTTAATTAAAAACAACCCTTTTAATCGAAATAATTAACAGTGATAAATTAATAATTTGAGTGGTTTTAAAGTATATTTAGGATATATTTTTACAATTTAATACAATTTTGTTCATTGGATGTAATTTCACATTTAAACCAGACATAAACAAGTGTCAATCTTTTGATAGTTATTACCTCTTAAGAACACATTATTTGTTTTGACGACGGGAATTAATTTTAAAATTTATTAATGCAAATTATATGTTTTGAATTTGGTAGAATAAACATCATTTTTGAGTTCATAATATCAAATATAGCCTAGTCTTAATTTTTGGTATTTTTCTGGAAACTTTCATTTTTTGATGAATAGTGAAACCACTAAATGGTAGTTAAGAAAAATGAATTTTTCATAAAACGTAATATTACCGCTTCTGTGAGTGGAATTTCAAAAACCCGAGAAACACGGTTGATGTCAATATGTAAAATGTGGTTCAATGAGATGAAAATAATTTTTGGTGAATAGTAACTTTTTTACTTTTTATAACCACGGTTAAAAGTAAATAGGGTAATTAAGGGTAAAAATGATATTATTGTTACCCTAACACATGTCCTAATTCTATTGGATAAGTGTAATTAGACCAAAAAACAACCTTAGGAATAAAATATGACAATTTAGGCCTACTTGGATTAGATTAGGACATTTATTATTAATTTATTTAAAAAATGGTTAAAATAGTTAAAAGCAAAGTTTAATAAGTAAATCATTTTTAATATAAGGTTATACATAAGATAAATTCGACTATAAATAGTCATTAGAAATATAAAAAAATTTCCTAAATAATGGTACTTTATTTGTAATTTTTAGACATTAAATAATTTAATTTATTTATGACACAAATATGATGCAGTAATTATCTTATTAATGAAATATTGACATAATTGATATTATAAATACACAAATAAATATAATTTTAGACTTTTTCTGAATTCCACTAATTTTATAGGTTAATATGACATTTTAGTATTGATTTAATTAACTTTTTCGAACTAATAATTCTGTTATAAGTTTCACAAAAATCAATTACTAAAAAGTGTCAAAAATGACATTTTTAAAACAAATATTATATTATTAATTGGTATTTTATTCCTAAAAATATAAGGTTCGAAAAAATGACTTAGATAAGGTTATATATATTAATTATAAACAACTTGGGGTTCGTTTGTCTTCTTATAGTAAGTTTATTAACCTTATAGTATAAAAACACAAGAAGACACGGTAAAAGTAAATTTTTTTTACTTAATGTTAAATCTAAATTATAAGGTTAAAATAGGAACCTAAACTTATCTAAATTTTATTTTATGAGAGGATTTTGACCCATCCCCACCTTAGCTTCTAAATAAATCAATTTGGAGCTATTTAAAACCGAATTTGTCTTTATAATAAAATAATATTTTTAGTTATTCCAAAGGTGCCCCTCTCCTCCCTTATAAAAGGGCACCCCCTCCCTCTCTTCCTCACACCACTTGGATCCTTCAAGCTCGGCCAAACCCTTCCAAATTACATTCTACACTTCCCTAGAAACATTCTAGAGGTTCTGGGCTTCCTCAATGACCAATTTTAGTGCCCTAAAAGGAGATCTCAAAGAGGTGCTTCAAAGAAGAGGTAATGTCCGTTACCGATTCTTTCATCTTTATTTCTTCTTCCACTTCTTCGTCTTAGGTTGTTTCATTATGAAGTAATAACATCAGTATCACTTATATACTGATATGTTATTATAATTATGAAACAACCTTATTTCACCATCTATCCATCCTACGGAAAACGAAATCACCGCGCGTGCGTACGTACGGAATACCGTCTCCACGCCGTGGTGTAATCTATTTTCCACCACCACATTACTTGGATGGGTATAATGGTGTACATAATAACTATATATGATTATTTAAAAGTGATATTGATTCTGAAATAGTATAAATATACTCCAATACAATTCCACGATCATGAGAATGATATCATCGCTCGTGCGTACGTACGGACTACCGTCTCCACGACGCGATGAGATTCATTCTCCACGTTAACCATTCATGAATGATTATAAAGTATATATAATAATAAAAAATGAATTATATGACATAATTATGATTCTGGATTTATGTGTATATATATGTATGTCATCTACTTAATTCCATTCAACTCAATAAGGAAAAGAAAATAGCGTTCATGCATACGTACGGTCTACCGTCTCCATGAATAGTGTATTTATTTCCATTTACTGATCTATTATATATATATATATATATTGAATATATATTATATATAAATCATGTTTTATATTGTATAATTAAGTAATCATATGAATAATTACAAGTCAAAACACAGACGAAAAATGAAACGATTTTACCCAAAACATTCTTTAACATGGAATTTACAAAAGAACGGGTAATATAAAGTCATAAGTGAACCATATATGATATCATAACAATGAGTATGATTCTGAAATAAGTCAATGACATTATATAAATCATTATACAGGAGTTTTGGTCACTTACGAAGCAAACCGGACCTCAGGTAAGGGAAATATCACAATCTCATTTTTATACGAGATTGTTTATACTTTGGAATTTAATGGGGTGTATTGTATCATTCACATCCATGTTTCCTCAATATGTAATATTTATATCCTTCTACAATAGTTTATATCCAATTTTACCCTTTGGTGAGTTTTTAGTAAAAGATATGAAAGGAATCTTTTGTCATTTTTCGTACGAGGTACTTTTTGACTTTTCTGAAAAAAGTACGAGAAGAATGTTTTTTAACTTATACGGCATGAATGGATTTTAAAAAAATATTTCCAAGAATATTCCTCTAAAAGTTTTCAAGTTTATTTTTAATCAAATTTTTTTATTTTAAAATTGTTTTACATGTTAAGAAAGGAAAAAGGTTTTTGAAGTAGAAAGGATAGTTTCCTCAAGAATGGAGTTCAAGTGTTTTATCAGAATTATTTTCCATCTAAGATAATAAAGGGTTCTGTTTCTATCCCTATTATTTCATTGATTTTATTATGTTTTTATGGAATTATTTTTATGAATTCCTTTATCTTATATGAGTTGTTTTATGATGTCATGATGTTTCAGATTTCCATTTTTACTACATGGGTTATGAAATGATGTATGATTTATGAGTTTGTGGCACACATAAGAATGGTATCATTATGAGATGGGTGGGACCTATATCTCCCTCCAATGCATTGGGTAAAGATTTTATATCTCATGAGATAGACATGGATGGAACGGTAGGTTATACCGGTTCAGTGAAACAGGACTGAAATGAGGAGTAAACTCAGTTCAGAAAGGGACTTTGTACACTAAGATAGTCTTGGAAATGAGTCTTGACTAATAAGAAATGATTCTCTATGATTATGTGTGTATGCCACAGAGTTTCATGTTTTAAGTTATGATTATTGGGATTACATTTCACTATTATGATTTATCCCATGTTATGAAATTATGATCTCTTTTGCAGGTTAAGATTTCCAAAAGATATGTTCTTATGAATATGATGTGATTGATATTTCTTTTGTTTACCCTTCTTGAGCATTAGATCTCACCCTTTTATGTTTTCTTTTCCCCAGGATATAAAGAAAGGATTTAGGTTTTAAAAATAGAAGATCTTTATGGGAGATGTTGAAGATCTTTCACCACGATTAGAGGATTATATTCTGAGTTTCCAAAGACACTAAACTATTACGGTCCTTGTGTGTGTGTTTTTGTTATTTATTAATTATTCCGAAAAAGTAATGTAATGCTCATGTATGTCAGGCTTCGGGTCTCTACAGTTGGTATCAGAGGAAAAGTTTATTCAACCTTTGGAAACTAGGATGCGAAAACGTTAGTTAGATCCCTCGAGATATTTCTATGTTATGTCTAGGGATGTCCCTAAGGATAAGTATATGTATAGGATATAGTCCTAGAACTATGGTAACGATATTAAATTAAACCAAAGATGTTAGATATTGAAGTTACTCCCCCATTATTATGATTTTTGCCTCTCACGCTATTCTTTTTGGGTTTTAGAAAATTGTTGGAAATAAGATGATTCACGATAATGGAGGATATGATGGACAATGGAATGATATTCTTCATGAGAAACCAAATGAAATGGGATTTGGAAGTCCAAACTTCATTTTTATTCCAAATCAGCAATCTCATAATATGATCAATGTTTCGGTGCGGATGTGCGTCGGGTTACGCTGTTCCGCCAGGACGCGTTCGCGCGTGCACCCGTCGACCCGAGGGGATAGGCGCGCGGCTTGTGGTCCCGCAGTCCCGCTTTCCAAGGGCGGGTGGCATCCGTCCCTTATTCGGGGGCGTCTGCTCCTTGATCGAAACCGGGATGATGGGATGTCGGCTCTTCCTTCCTTGGACGTCTCCTCGGAACTCGTCGCCTAATCCGGGTCTCCCTCATAGACTTAAGAATGTTCGTGAATCTCGTTCCCGGCGCCATATCTTCATGGACACCGGTTAATTACGCTGCTTCCGCCCGGACGTTTCAAGGAGTCCGGTCGGGGAAGCAACCTGCGGTGAGGAGGTCGGGTGGCTCTGGGTGCTGGGGGCATGTCGTAACACTGCGGCTCTGCACGTCTGTCTTCCGTCCTTAATAGGGCTTCTCGAAGGCATGATGGCCTGAGGCATCCCGCACTGGGTGCGGGGAACTGTGTCCCCTGAGGTTTTCCTCAGCTTCCCATGTTTAACACGGGGTATGCCGCGAGTTTAAAGTCCAGCGGGGACGGCATCGGACTGATCAACACGAGAAGTGGATCAGATGACAGAACCCCTTGCGGGGAACCTCCGACGCTGGGGCCAGCACATGGGCGGCTTCCCAAGTGATATGGAGTGGAGTGAAGTGGCATGACCCCACCGGGATGTGTCGGCCCGGGTAAGGATCAGGATGGATGATGGAGTGAAGAGCTTGGACCCCGTAGGGGCTTCCTACGTACCGCGCGTTAGCACGGATCAAAGTCGACGTAGTTCGGGTATACAGTTTAACGTCATGCTGGACGTCGGCAAGCCGACTCATGAAGAGATCGAGGCCGTCGGGCGAAGGATTGAACCAAACCACCTCGCACAGAGGGGGATGGAATGGCCGGGTGGATCACAGTTTCACGTCATGCTGGACGATAAAAGGAGAAATGGAAAAAGGGGCTGTGGGGAGTCACATTGGAGATACACACGGGCAGTCTCCCACAGTGGCGGATTCATAGGTGAATCGACGCAAGCGTGAACCCTGGAGGGGTCCACTGATGGACGAACTGACGTGGATACGACCGGGATGACCAGGTGGTGGGTTTGAACCTCAGGGAGGCTTCCTACGTACCCTGTGTAGAAGACAGGGATCAAAGTCCACGTAGTTCATTCTGTCAGGACTTACGCACTTGAGGTAGCCCGGATGCGGCAAAACTCAGTTGGAAGGGACTTGGACCGAAAGTAGGAGACACCCCGATCCCAGTCACACCCTCTACTGGCTTCGGCAGTGGGGGAGCGCAATGGAGATACACATGTGCAGCCCCCCACAAGAAACTAGGGGTTTGTAAAACCCTACCCCCGTAGGGAAAAGCCGCTCCCATTAAATCGTCCCTAAAGAGGGGCAATCCCGACATCCCTGTAGAGACGAGCGGGTGAGGGCCACATCCAAACCGGGGGGGGACCCTACGTGCGAGGCACGAGATCGGGTGAGGCGGACGGTTTAACGTCTTGCCGGACGAAATACAGTTTAACGTCGTGTGTTGAGGACGAAGCGGACGGTTTAACGTCTTGCCGGACGAAGTACAGTTTTACGTCGTGTGTTGAGGACGAAGGTGCTTGGCAGTTTAACATCTTGCAGCGCGGACGTGGTGCAGTTTAGCGTCATGCAGGACAAATGTGCAGTTTAACGTCTTGCGAGATGAATGCTGTACAGTTTAACGTCTTTGTAGCTTGGACGAAGTGCGGTTTAACGTCGTGCGGGACGTATGCAGTTTAACATCGTGCAGGACGTGGTGCAGTTTAGCGTCATGCAGGACAAATGTGCAGTTTAACGTCATGCAGGACGAATGTGCAGTTTAACGTCATGCAGGACGAATGTGCAGTTTAACGTCATGCAGGACGAATGCTGTACAGTTTAACGTCTTTGTAGCTTGGACGATAGGATGCCGCCGATGGGTCCGTGTCACTTCGCGCGAGCCTGGGGGGGGGGGGCGCAGGAAAGACGACGCACGGTGCGGGCACCTGCGATGAAGATCATCGGGCGCCACGCAGGCGAGTACCCTCAGGGGGTCAAAGGGGGCGACCCGGCGGTTTGCGCGCAAAAGAGGAGCTTTGCGCGCAAAACAGCAGGTCGGCGCGCAAAATGGCGGGCTGGCACGCAATCGGGCCATCACTTTGCGCGCGGATGATTGAGATTGCGCGCACCGGGCTTCGGACAGCTCACGGGGGCAACAGCTCATTCTCTAACGAACGGCCACTTTGAAGAGGGGGGTGTGCGCAATCGGGCTGGATTGCGCGCACCCGGGGGCAATTGCGCGCAAGAGGCTTCTTTTGCGCGCAAAGGCCTTCGGGTTAAGGATTATTCAAAGGAAAGGAGCCAAGGGGATTGCGCGCGAAGGCGAACCCCAAGGCTCTATTGCGCGAAAGAAAGGAGGTTACCTGAAGATCGGCATTGCGCGCGGAAGGGGTTGGATTGCGCGAACGAGCGACGCTTCGGATTCTGGCAACCTCCAAAACGTTGGGGGTCGCCTTATATTTATAGGCAACCCCGAGCGCGGAATCCGGTCTCGGGCGCGGAATTCCCTTCGCGGGCGCGGAATCAGGACCCGACGCGCAAGGGAGCCGCGCAGGCCACGGGCGCGCAAAATAGCGCGCCGGCCCAGCGCATTGCGCGCATCCCGGGAGGATTGCGCGCCGCGACTCAACTTTGCGCGCGGGCCTCTGAAATTTCGCGCAAGTCCTCCGGGCCCTCCGGAACGTGCCTCTGACTCCAAATATCACTTCACTTTCCGCATCCGGAGCTTCGTTTGGGAACAACGGACTTTTCCGGCGTCTAAAAAAGCCCCCCCTCGGAATCTGACCGGCGAGAGGTCGCAACGATCGGGTTCCGAGGGAGACGCCGGAATGCCGAAGTCCTGGGCGGCGCGGGACTTAGGCGCGCAAAAAGGGGCGCCGGGCGCGAAATTCGCCGCTGCGGTCGCGCAAAGCGCTTTCCGCACAGCGCGGACCCCAGCCTCGCCTATAAATAGGGGCCCTGGGTCCCGCGTTCCGTACTCAGGCCTTCCGCGCGATAAGCTCCAACGCTCTCGTGCGCGAAATTGCCTTTTCAGGCCCGAAATTCACCCGATCGGCGCGCAAAACCGTCCGGAATTCGCCTGTCTTTGCGCGAAAACCCGGAACTTTGCGCGACATTCTTCCCAATTGCGCGCCGTCCACTAGGATTGCGCGCCAACCTTCAAACTTCTCTACCAGCCTCGTCCGATCCCGCACGCTTCATCCCTTAAACCCGCACGACTCCCGAAACTTCTGAGATGGCCGCGCATCAAGGAAATGAGGGGGATGCCGCCACTCGCAGAGCTGAGATGGCGACGAACGAGGAGGTTTACGGAGCCAAGGAGATTGTTTCCAACAATCAATCCTTGTTCGACTTGCTGACGCCGGCCCAGAAGACATATCCATTGTCGGACAACCTGCCGCTCTGGAACTTTGGCATCCTGGATGAGGTTCCGGTGCCAGGGTTCGAGATTGATGCGCCGCGGACCTGGGTGACCCGGGAGGACGAGCCTCTCCGCTATAACATCACCAACAACGGGCATCCTACCAGGGAGACCAGACACTTGAATTTCTATGTCCTGAACCCGAGGACGCGAACCATTGACGGGGGTGAGCCTACTGCGGAGAATTCTCCAGCCCTCTACTCGAGCATATATCACCAGAGCGTCACGGACGACACCAAGGGCTGGCTGAAGGATTGGGATTTGCGATCTGGGGGCAATTTCACCAGCGAGTGGGCCTGGGCGTTCTGGGTACGCCACACTTGCGATCACTTCGCAGAGGAGCTGCGGTACATCGGCCTGTTTGAGGCGGTGTGGACGTCGCAGTTCCATTTCTACCAGCAGTCCGAGCTCGGGCCGGAGCTGTTCACCCGATGGTCCCCGGATACCAACACCTTCCATCTTCACCATGGGGAGGTCAGCATCGGTCTCTGGGACATCCACTGCATCGGAGGTATCCCGCTGGAGGGTTACCAGTACGATGAGTTCCTGCCACCGAAGAACACCTGGGAAGACAGGTCACGGACTCCCATTCTGACCTGGCATCTACTTGACCTGGCTACGCAGCGGCTTGGGATCAAGGACTTCCATAAGGGCATAGCCTACAAGGAGTGGTTCGTCCAGTTCTTGGAGCATGACCCGGCGGTCAAGATGCCAGGCAGGGGGAAGCGGTGCCCGACCGCAGCTCAGAGGAGCCGGAACGGGTCGTACTGGCGGGTCCTGGAGACGGGCGACTACCGCTCATGGGGGTACCGTGCCATCGAGGCCCGGGACCCAAATGTCCGGTACGCGGCGTTCCTGGCCGCCTTTCTGAGCGGGTGGCTCCTGCCAGTGCGGGACGCGAGAATGGGCGTTCGCCCGGCGACTCTGGCGATGGCGGGCGCTATGGCCGCCAACAAGAGATACAACCTCGGGGTCCCAGTGTTGGCGAAGCTGTATGCCATCCTGGGACGCATCTCACGAGGGGGGTCGCCACGAAGGATCGGTGGGCCCTTTCAGTTCTTCCACGGCTGGGTGGCTGCTCACCTCGGTGGGTACACGTTTCCGAACGCCATCATTCCTCCGGGGAACGGCCTGCGACCCTCCCTGCTGAACATTGCGGGGGTCGCTCCGATGACCCTAAGTGAGGAGGGTGTGAGGATTCGGATTGGAAATCATGCCAATTTCAACTTCAGTTCGTTCCCCACTCCCGTCGGCCAGATGATCGACAACGGGCAGGGTCCGCTGGAGCAGCATGAGTACTTCCTGAACATGCGGGGCGGGGTGCTCGTGGCTCGGATCGACGGAAAGGTGATCTGCGAGCCTTACGTGCCAACCCGGTTCGCCAGGCAGTTCGGGTGCCTTCAACGGATGCCGAAGAGGGTATTCACTGCCGTGCGGGAGGAGATGAACCCTGGCGTCCTTCGTCAGATGTGGCTGATGTTCGCCACTTTCGGCTCTGGCGACGTCATCACTCTCCCTCCTACCGGAGTTGACGCAGGCTTGGCAACCGAGTACGCCGAACATTGGGCCATCGCGTACCCCGAGGGGCTTCTATGGAAGCCAGTTCGGCGGCTCGAGGTCACCCGTGCGGAGACCGGGCGTCAAGGAAGGAAGCGAGGCGCCGCCACACGGGGGAGAACGGAGGCGCGCCAAGCAGCGGAGCCGGCGGGAGCAGGGACTTCGGCGGCGGGTACAACGCAGGCTGCCGCTACGACCTCGGCGCCCAGAGAGGGGGCGCGTGCGGTGGTCGAAGAGCGGCCCGGGAAGCAGGTAAGGCGTCTGCTCGAACCCTCCCACGATGCAATCTTCCCGGCGCTGTGGTCGGCCTGGATGACCCTACGGCAGTCACTGGGGACCGATGTCATCTGGCGAAAGATACTCAGAGAAGGGATCTATCTGCCAGAGGTCGGGCGCCTCCAGATCGCCGACAGGGTGGACTTCAACCGGCAGTATGCATATCTGACGGCCATGGACGAGTACGCGCGCCAACGTGGTCAGCGTGCGGAGCCATCCCTTCTGGTGAAGGTGATGCTCGGTCTCGAGCCCGCTCCAGAACAGATGCCGCTGGGAGAAGATGACAGTAACGACTCCGAGGAGGAGGAGGAGACGGGGGAGGATGAAGGCTCCGAGGGAAGGTCCCATCGGGGGAGCCCGCGGGAGAGCGGCGAGGTGGCCGGCTCTGACAATGTTGATGTCACTGAGCTCCTCGAGGTCCGCTTCTATCCCTACTCAACCTGCTTCATCCATTCTCTTATGCAGCTTCTAACCCGTTTCCCCACCTTTCTCAGGAGCACAAGGATGTTGGTCAAGCGTCCTCAGCAGGAGTAGGAGAGGCGCCAGCAGGACATGGCGGGGGCCAGACGGATGCTGAAGGGTCCCCTGCTGCAACTGTTCCTGCGGCGGCCGGGGCAGCGGAAGATGACGCTTTGAACCCCCGTAAGTCTCCTTGCTTTACTGCTGGTGCTTGCCATTGACGATCCATGACTAACCATGGCATGCCCCACGCAGTGATCTCAGGACTGGAGACTCGTCGGGTTGCCGAACCCGGGCCATCTACGAGTGGACCAGTGGTGGACATGCCGCCTGCTCCGGAACAGACTTCCCAAACCGAGCCGGCCCCACCAACTGCTGATCAGGGGGCTACGGACGTCGGTGGTGCTGCCGTCGGAGAGATGTCGGGGGCTGATGAGGGTGTCAGCGCCGCTGGGGAGAGAGAAGAAGGTCGCCCAGATGTCGGGGAACCTATCCCTCATGAGGACCTCCCAGGGGCGGACCCTGCAGCAGACCTGCTGGCTGCCTTCCCTGCCTACCGGCCTGCCGACCCCGAGAAGATGGATGACTCGTACGCGGAGGCGGTCGAGGAGAGCCGGATAGCGCGCCGAATGGGGTGGAAGTGTATCCAGCGCTTCCTCAAGCGAGACCCATCGGAGTGACTGGGGCGCATGGGGTCACTTCAAACCTAGCTGCGCTTCCTGTGTGCCGGGGGAGCTGATGCTCAATGCCGCCATCTGACGGTCCATGATTTAATGGCCAAGAAGATGCGCGAGAGCCGCCAGCATGCCGACGTCGCACAATGTCGGGACATGTCGGAGAACACGCGGGCGCTCCTCGCGGCGGAGCAGGAAGTCCGGCGTCTCGAAGGGCAGGCGGCAGAGAAGGAGGCCTTCGTCGCAACGTGTACTGAGCTTGTGGAGCAACTAGCAGCCCAGCTGGTTGACGCCCAGGTACAACTGACGGAGGCGGGCCAACAGATGGTCACAATTCAGGTCGAGAGGGAGCGTGCACAGGCCAGAATCGACGAACTGCGTGCTGTGACCGCCGACGAGGAGAGGGCACACAGAGAGCGAGAAGCAGCTCTGGAGGCCGCCAGCCAAAGGGTAGCGGCGTTAGAAAGACTTATCCAGCACGCTAATCCCTAGGGGCTTTGTTATTCCACTCCCAGAACATTCTGCTTCTGCTACCTTGATCCATTTGTATGAACCAATATATTTATCTGCATCTATTGGTTTAACATGCTCGACCACAATTCTTTGTCTCGCGGGAGTGTTAACCAAGCATCAGGTATCCATAATTGGGCCTGGATTTCTGGAGAAAAGAGGGAGGTCATTCCTAGGAAAGGAGACCTCAGACCTAATCAATGTACCATCCCCCCAACCTGTTCCAACACACGAGCGGGACAACTCTAGGGGCGTTGAGATTTTATCCGAACATAGGGAAATGAGAAAGGGTGAATCGCGTGTCCCGAATCCAGACATCCACAACGGTCGGCCTTCCAGGAAATGCCCAAGACGGTAGGCGGACAGTGGATCGACCATAACAACTGCAATAGACGGACCGAAGGTCATCATTCATATTGCAGGAGGCGGACCACATGTCATCATGAATACCGCTTTGGGGGTTCCTTCAGACACAAGGGTGGAAATCCAGATCAACAGGGCATGCGAAGCGTGGGGCGAAGTGACGATTTGTTCGGACAGAATCCAACGCTTTCAAAATTGCGCCACCGTGGGGAAAGCGTATTAGGCGGATGCACTAATCTGGCCGTGAATCACCTCAATCCTCAGACAGGACCTCTTTGACGAGGAAACTGTCGCTTCCCATCATTGCGATGGGGCATCCCGAGCTGAATCAGGGAGAATATTACGACTGCACCACTCTACCCGAAGTCAGGCTAGACGGCCGGCGACGAGGAGGGGCGGGACTTAACGATCCCTGAGGCTGGACCCGAGTCGGAATGTCCGGGCGTTCCTACGTACTCCATCAGGCTGGAGATCAAGCCACACGTAGTTCTGAGAGTGCAGTTTAACGTCATGCAGGACGTAGGACCCCATTTGGGGAGATCTTAGTTTAGGGTCGTAGAGCTCGGACCATAGGGGTAGATCTTAGTTTAAGGTCTTAGAGCTCGGACCATAGGGGGAGATCTTAGTTTAAGGTCGTAGAGCTCGGACCATGGGGCTAGATCTTAGTTTAAGGTCTTAGAGCTCGGACCATACGGAGAGATCATAGTTTAAGGTCTTAGAGCTCGGACCATGAGGGTAGATCTTAGTTTAAGGTCTTAGAGCTCGGACCATAAGGAGAGATCTTAGTTTAAGGTCTTAGAGCTCGGACCATGAGGGTAGATCTTAGTTTAAGGTCTTAGAGCTCGGACCATAAGGAGAGATCTTAGTTTAAGGTCTTAGAGCTCAGACCATAAGAACCTCAAAGTACGCCACATCGTGGTCCTATCCCCTGGATATGCGAAGATGCACTGAGGGATAGTGTCAAGAGTGTCGAGGTTTCACCTGGTCAGAATGGGAGGTGGAAAATGTGAATCATGCGGCCATTCACTCAAGGACTGGGGGCACCGGAGTAACAATATTGGAGTACTGCCGACCGTGGCGGAAAAGCAGCATCAATATCACACTAACCGTTGGTGGAATGAGGCAGCAAACGAGCATCGACCGCTCAATCGCAGGATTCATATCGATTTGCTGCCCGAGGCCATTGGGGGTACCGGCCCGAGTCGGTGGGAGAGCACTGAGGCATTGTGTCCGAACCGTTCACGGGGGCTCCACCCAGGGCGTAGACGATGGGTCCAAATGAAAGGGAGCACGAAGCCTGAAAAGTGGAGGAAACCTGACCAAGCGGATCCTGACGCTCCTGGCAATAAACCAGAGTACTCTTGACACCGGTGGACCACTGCAAGGGGTCGGGGAACACGCCTTGAGGGTGACCTGAAGGCGGCGGATTCCCCAGAGAAGGGGGAATCTCTAAGAGGTGGGGGGCTGGACCCGGAGTTTCAAACATCCGGGCGTTCCTACGTATCCCATAAGGATGGGAATCAAGCCACACGTAGTTCTTGAAGCGCGGCGCAACACAATCGGGCACCAGCGCGGGGAAGAGTACGGGTCTGACCCTCGCACACAGAAGAAGCGGTATTTGATATTTCTTGTTTGTCCTTAAAGATGGATAGTTTTTCTTTGTGCGGCGACATGCCTGTGATTGAGAAATCTCTGGCGTCGCCACAATAATCAAGCCGTGAAAGGCATTGATGAATGGCGTGGTTATTAACCAGCGCCCAACGTGAGTGTCCCCTGAGGAGAACATCACGATGCAGTGCCGTTTCTCGTCGGGCGGCCAAGACGATCACAGTTTACGGTCGTGTGGTAGGACCAGGCAACACAGTTTAAGGTCGTGTGGTTCGGACAATGGAGGAATCCTCTTACCGCGATATGGCGGACACGGCGGAGTTGGGAACATACCCAGCCCCGCGGTCACGCACGATTCCAGGAGAAGAGTCTTGGGATAGGGGTCTGCGTATGTCCATCACCCGAGGGGCAGAGATGCTAGCCTCCAAATATACTGGGCCCAGAACGCGATTGTTCGAGCGACTCCTTCCTCCTTATGGGGACGAGGGTCCAGCTACGCATGGCCCTTAGGGAGGATATTTGCATACATCCTTGGTGCTCAGATCATGTGAGCCTCGAACGACATCATTACCCTGGTTGGTCTGCCTAACGTGTAGAGGTGTACTGAAGGTCAGTATGAAGAGAGTGTCGAGATTCCACTACAACGCACAAAGGAGGAGTGTGATGAGGACTGCGCAACCAATGTTCAGAGCCTGAAAGAGCCGACATGGCGATCAAGGATGTTGCTGACGCATTCGCAACACAACATCCGATCGCGTCAGCCTAAGACGGGGCAAGCAAACGAGCATCGACCGCTCAATCGCAGGATTCATATCGATTTGCGGCCCAAGACCCGCCGTTAAATCGACCCGGAACGGTGGGAGAGCACTGAGGCATCGTACCCAAACCGCTAACGAGGATCCCTTTGAGTGAAGGCTCGAACAAGAGGAAGCGCGAGGCCTGACAAGCAACACAGGACTTGTCGGGATTGAATCTGACACTACGAGTCATAGACCGAAGTACCCAAAACATGTTAACAGATCACCGGAAAGGGTCGGAGGACTCACCCTGAGAGCAACCAAAAGAGGGCAGATCCCCGTGATCAACCAAGAGACAGGGCTGGACCTGAGACACAAGCGTCCAGGCGGTCCTACGTATCCCATAAGGATGGGAATCAAGCCGTACGTAGTTCTTGAGAGGCAGTTTAACGTCATGCAGGACGATGAGGGGTGCGAGTTAGTCTCACACACGGGGGGAGGCGTACGGCGCGGCTAGTAGACCGACGTGAATGAGGACATAATCCCCCGCTCACGCTACACGCCTCACACAAAAAGGAGGGGAACTGGGGCCAGAGGCCCAACGCGGGATAGAGATTCCCGAGAAACGGGGCTGGGCCTGAAACATGGATGTCCAGGCGGTCCTACGTATCCCATAAGGATGGGAATCAAGCCGCACGTAGTTCTTGAAGTGCCGTTTAACGTCATGCAGGACGATAAGAGAGGAAAAAGGGGGAAGCAGAAGGCATCCCCAAACGTGGGGGCATACAGCATGGCGAGCAAACCGACGTGAATGAGGGCGTAGCCCCGCGTCCACACCATACGCCACATATCCAGAGGCAACTGGGCCAAGGGCCCGAGGTGGGATGGAAATTCCCGAAGGATGGGGCTGGGCCTGAAATATGAATGTTCAGGCGGTCCTACGTATCCCCTAAGGATGGGAATCAAGCCGCACGTAGTTCTTGAGGGGCAGTTTAACGTCATGCAGGACGATACGCTGGGCAGTTTAACGTCGTGTTGCTTGGATGTGGTACAGTTTAACGTCATGTTGGACGAAACACTTGGCAGTTTAACGTCTTGCAGCACGGACGATATGCTGAACAGTTTAACGTCTTGTAGCCTGGACGAATGCAGTTTAACGTCGTGCAGGACGTGGTGCAGTTTAGCGTCATGCAGGACGAATGTACACTCAGGAAAAGTACTGCTTGAGGAACCTAGCGTTGGTGGGAGGAGTGACACGCTCACCATCCATAGTCGCTAGGGAGTACGCGCCATTGGGATAGACCTGGTGGATGACAAAAGGTCCCTCCCACTTGGGTTCCAACTTGGGCGGCTTCCTGCCGGGGATCATAGGTGCTCTTAGGGCTAGCACTAGATCACCCTGCCGGAAGGAGCGGAGGCGAACCTTCTTATTGAAAGCTCGAGCCATCATGCTTTGATGCCTCTCCAAGTTGTGCAAGGCGCGAAGTCTATTCTCATCCAGTGCTTCCAACTCGACTAGACGGGCTTTAGCAACTCTGTCTGGCGCTTGCTGGTCGTAGACCGCAATGCGCAAGGATGGTAACTGGATCTCGATGGGCAGGACAGCCTGAGCTCCATACACCAGGGAATAAGGGGTCATCTGGGTGGAATTGTGAGTCGTCGTCCGATAAGCCCAGAGGGCGTTGGGGAGCTTGTCCGGCCAACTCTTCTTGTTCTGACCAACCATCTTTTGCAAAATGTTAGAGAGGGTTTTGTTAAACGCCTCGATCTGTCCATTTTCCTGCGCATGATAGCGAGATGTATGGTTCGAGCGAATGTTATACTTGGCGTACAACTTCTTCAACTCGGCTGCTCGGAAATTGGTTCCGTTATCCGTGAGGATAGCGTGAGGCACTCCAAATCGATAGATGATGTTGGAGGTCACGAAGTCAGCGATCGAACAGGATTTGACCTCTCTGAGCGGAATCGCCTCTGCCCATTTGGAGAAGAAGTCCATGGCGGTCAGAATGAACCGGCACTGGCGAGCTGTCGCCGGTGGGTATGGTCCCACAACGTCCAGACCCCAGACTGCAAAGGGCCCGGAATACCTAGTGGTATGGAGAGGCTCCGGCGGCCGATGCACAAAGTTCACATGAACCTGGAACGCATGACACCTCCTGGCATACTCGATGCAGTCATGGATCATGGAGGGCCAGAAGTATCCCAACCTCCGAATCTGGTGGGACAGCTTCGGCCCAGTCTGGTGGGCACCGCATGAACCAGCATGAACCTCTTGCATGACTCGTGGGATCTCAACTCCCTGAAGGCAACGAAGGAGAACACCGTCGAATCCGCGTCTGTAGAGGATCTGCTCCAGGCCGGGACTGCTCTGGAGGACAAACTGCGATGCGCGGCGTCGAACTCGCTCGCGCTCGGCCCGATCCGATGGAAGAATGCCATATTGGAGGTACTCAACCAAAGGCATCCTCCAATCAGGGGCTGATCCGACTGTCATATCTGGGGTACTCGGGGCTCCGGGCACAGGGGCAACCGTGGTGAGATTACTTACCGACGGGCCGCGATCTCCCTCCGGGATAACGGGAGCGATGAGCCTGCGGTGCGTCACGCGGACGATCAGGTTATCCTGTTCAGGCTCTGCAAGTGACGCAGCAAGGCTGGCCAAAGCATCTGCTCGACCGTTCTGCGACCGGGGAATATGGACATTTCTGGCCGAGAAGGGAACCGGGCCATCAGCAGGAGGGTGCACTCCAGAAATGGCACAAGTTCCGGCTTCCTGACAACATAGTCGCCATTGATCTACTTAACAACCAGCTCGGAGTCCCCTTTCACACACAGATGGGGCACGTCGATCTCGAGAGCTAACTCGAAGCCAGTGATGAGGGCATGGTATTCCGCCTCATTGTTGGTACAGCCCTCTGACAACAGGAAAGAGTATGGCAGCACGGCTTGCTCCGGGGTAATGAAGACGATGCCCAAGCCTACTCTGTTGAGCTTAGGATTATCGAGTCTTCTACCGGTGGGGCTCCGGGAGGCACCGTCAAAGTGCATCTGCCAGCATGAACCGGCTCGATCGACCGAGAGAATGGACTCATCAGGAAAGCCTAGATCCAGCGGCTGATCCGCGGAGGTTGGGTGAGCAGCCAGAAAATCTGCCAATGCTTGCCCTTTGATGGCCTTCTGAGACACATACCTGATGTCGAACTGCTGGAGAATCACAGCCCACTGCGCTAGACGGCCAGTCAACATAGGCCGACTCAGGATATATTTCAACGGGTCTACCCGAGAAACCAACTGTACCTCATGGTGCTGCAAGTAGTGCCGTAATTTCTGTACGGAAAATACGAGCGCCAGGCAGCTCGTCTCGATGGGGGAATACCTAACTTCCGCATCGAGGAGCATGCGACTGAGGTAATAGAGGCTATTCTCTGTTCCCTCGTTGTTCTTCTGGGAGAGAAGGGCGCCAAGGGACCGTTCCAGGGCGGTCATATAGAGGACCAGCGGCTTCCCGGATACAGGCGGCATCAGAACCGGAGGTTGCAGCAGGTACTGCTTGATTTCCTCGAAAGCGGTCTGACACTCTTTATCCCATACATAGGTGGCACCTTTCTTCATGAGCCGAGAAAAGGGCTTACACTTGCCGGCCAGATTCGCAATGAATCGGCGTATATAGGCTAAGTGGCCTTGGAACCCTTGCAGTTCCCGGATGTTACCTGGGGGAGGCATCTGGATAATCGCCCTGATTTTCTCCGGGTCGATCTCAATACCCCGGTATCTTACCATAAATCCAAGGAACTTTCTGGAGGTGACCCCGAAGGCACACTTCAACGGGTTCATCTTCAGGCAACGAGACCGGAGGAAGCCGAACACTTTCTCAAGATCTTTGAGATGGTCCTGACGCTGGCGCGATTTGACTACCAAGTCGTCGACGTAGCATTCCACCAGTGTGCCGAGGATTGGCTTGAATATGCGGTGCATCTCCCGTTGATAGGTGGCACCTGCATTCTTCAGGCCGAAAGGCATGACCCGGTAGCAAAAGGTACCTTGGGGGGCCCTGAAGGCAGTGAACTCCTCATCCTCAGGGGCCATCCGAATTTGGTTGTATCCGGAGTATCCATCCATGAAGGAGAGTGCTTGGAACCCTGCCGTGGCGTCAATCAACAACTCCATCACTGGAAGGGGAAAATCATCCTTCGGACAATGGCGGTTGAGATCGCGGAAGTCGATGCAGACTCTGATCTGCCCGTTCTTCTTCCTGACCGGCACAATGTTGGCCAGCCATTTGGGGTACTGGACTTCCCTCACGAAGTTGGCTTTGATAAGCTTGTCAACTTCGGCCTCAACCATGGCACCGTGTGTAACACCCCAAGCTTCCACGGTACGTTTTCCTTCGAATAATGCGATAGCGTGTGTTGTACGCAACCTCGAGTTCTAACACACACCACAACTAATTAAACTAGCCGTTGTGAATAGTTATACCTACTTTTTGAAATCAAATATATTTTATATTTCAAAATGGACTTCATTTTTGGATTCGGAATATCGAAATTATCCTAGGGTGAAATTTTGGTACTTTTCGGATAACTTTTATATTTTGATGAATAGTGAAAATTACTAAATTTTAATTAAAAACAACTTTTTTAATCAAAATAATTAATAGTGATAAATTATGAATTTCAGTGGTTTTAAAGTATATTTAGAATATATTATTACCATTTAATATAATGTTGGTCATTGGACATAATTTTACAATTAAACCGAACATAAACAAGTGTCAATCTTTTGATAGTTATTATCTCTTAAAAACACGCTTTTTGTTTTGACAGCGGGAATTAATTTTAAATTAATTTCTGCCACTTCTGTGTTTTGAATTTAGAAAAATGGATTCCATATTTGGAATCAGGTTTTTCAAATTGTGCAAATAGGTAACTGTTATTTTTAGACATTTTGAATAATTACTGCGGTAAATATTTTATTTACCATGGTTAAGGGTAAATCCGGTAAATAAGGGTTAAAAAATAATATTATAATAATACTAAATTACCCTAAAACATGTCTTAACCCTATTGGTTGATACATGGTCGACCATGGGAATCTTTGGGTCTATTTTGGGACCCCATGGATCCACTTGTAAGTGATAATGACACATTATTTTAATTAAGTCAAAATGAATACAAAAATGACACAAGCATATATCTTTTAGCAAAACAATTGTTACATAGGGTTATATAAGTTGGATTTTAGATTATAAATATTCATTAGAAAGATAACAAGTTTTCCTACATAATTATATTTTATTTATAATTTTTAGACATTAAATAATTTGTTTTATTTATGACACAATGATGATGCAGTAATTACTATAATAATGAAAAATTAAAATAATTGATATTATAAATACCCAAATAAATATAATATGAAACTTTTAATGAATTAAACTAATTTTCTAGGATAATATGATATATTAGGATTGATTTAATTGACTTTGTTCTAAGTAATCAATCTGTTATGAGTTTCACAAAAATCAACTATTGAATAGTGTCAAAATTGACATAAAAGAGTTCTTAAAACCAATATTATATTATTAATTGATATTAAATTCCTAAAAATCTAAGGTTCGGCCAAGAGACTTATATTATGATAGTTTAATCATTAATGGACCACTTGGGGGTGGCTTGGATGTATATAGTAAGTTTATTAACCATATTATATAAAAATACAAAGAGACATTGTAAAAGTGAAACTAATTAACTTAGAGTTAATACTTAAAGATAAGGTTAATATAAGTACCCAAACCTGTCTAAATTCTATTGGATGAGTTGTTTTCGACCTATCACTACCTCATCCTTTGAATAGTCAACTTTGGAGCCTTTTGAAACTGAATATGAATTTATTATAAATTAATATTTCTAGCTTTTCCAAAGGTGCCCCTCACCCCTCTTATAAAAGGGCACTCCTCCTTCTCATTTCTTCACACCTTCAAAGCCTTTTGGTTCGGCCAAACTCTGCCCAAATAATCTCCCAACATCCCTCACTACAACCTAGAGGCCTTAGTTTGATCAGAAAGCCAACCTAAGGAGCCCTTTTGATCAAATCAAAAGGAAGAACCCGAAGAAGAGGTAATGATTTCACAACCCTTTTCTAAGTTCATTTCTTCTTCCCCTTCTTCTTCCTTTGTTCTTACCATTCTAAAATAATAACTCCAGTATCTAACATATACTGTGATGTTATTATAAGTATGGTACAACCATATTCAGTATTCTATCCACCCTTTGAATAACATGTCACCATACGTGTGTACGTACGGCTTACCGTCTCCACGTCGTGGTGTAATTGTTATTCAATATAATATTATTTGGATGGGTATAATAATGATGTGTAACTCATGTAAATAATAAATATAACATGTTAATTATTCTGTATATATGATATACCATTCATTTATATATTATTTTAATATCAAAAGAATGATATTGTCGCTCGTGCGTACGTACGGACTACCGTCTCCACGAACGCGATAAGATTCATTCTCCATCATATCCATTCAAGTATTATTCTCATTTTAGGGTTAAAAATAATGTTAATATCATTCTGATTATGAATAAGATATAATCTATCCATTACAAACATGTCTTACGTAACCAAACATTTAAGAAGAACGAATCGATTATCACCCGAAACGATGATAATACTAAGATATTATTAATAAAGCAATGTTAAAAGATCATATATGATATCATATTAATGTATATGATTCTTGTATAATTTAATAACAATTATTTCACCATTATACAGGAGGTTAACCTACCCCAACAAAGGAAAAGTACAAGGTAAGGGTTATTTCACAATCTCTTCATTATCCGAGGTTGTATTATACGTAATAATCTACTGGGACCTCTTTATCATCCACATCCATGTTTCATCGAAATGTATTTCAAAACATTTTTACTATTTACATGAATATGGGTTAAAGTCATTTATACCCTTGTTTGACTTTTTATAAGAGGTTTATAAAGGAATCTTTCCGTCGTTTTCAAAACAAGGTCCTTTTTAACCTTTTCGACAGAATTGAGGTAAGAATGTTTTTTTTAACTTATACGGCGGGTGCGGTTATTTTACGCCGTTATAAAATCTTCAAAGCTTTCCTTACAAGCTTATAAGAATATTTTCAAAGAAAATGTTTTATTCTATATGGATCTTAAATGATTTCAAAATAAAAGGAGATATTTCTTTAAAAAGAATTTTGATTTCATCTATGTCAACATCCTTTGATGGATTTTAAGATTATTTGAAGTTGATTTATTATGATACAAAACTTCAATATTGTATTGAAGGTTTTGTGATATGTTTGACTATGGATGTGCTATTTTTATACCATTCATAGTTTATGGTGAAATTATTGACATTTTGTATGCTAGTTTTAATACGAATGTTTATGTTATGTTTAAACCTTTTCATATGGGAATGCATTGGACTTAATAAGTGACGGGTGGAGCCCGCTATAGCTCCTCGATGCATCGGTAGGTCTCATGAGACAAACTAGTGTCTTGGCACAAGGCCTTGACAAAATCTTATTTGTAGTCTTGGCACGAGGCCTTGGCTATGTGGTTATGATAGTCTGGCATTATGCATTCCAACATTATGAAAGTGGTTATTGATTTTTGCATGTGATTATTCGATTAGTAGAATATCCATGTGAATAAGTAAATGGCATTATTTCATTTTATTTATGCCATACCATGTTGAAAGTTCATATTTAAAAGGCTTTTGTTTTAGTTATACATTGCCTTAAATGTTTATTCTTATTTATGAAAGTTTCCGCTATATTGTTATCCTTACTGGGCATTTGAGCTCACCCCTTTTCTATGTTTTATTTTTCCCAGGAAGTGAAGAAGTAAATTATGAATGACCTGCAGGGATTTTATGAGGGGATAATAGTGTGGTCTATTGAGACATTATGTTTTTGTAGTAGTTTTTCATTTTATAATGTAACGTAAAACTTATGAATATATCTGGCATTTTCCGAGGCTACTAAACCAATCGGTCTTTCGAGATTTGATCTTTCTTATGATCATGCCAATGTTATGTAATAATGCACCGACTCTAGGCAACTAGGGTCGGGGCGTTACACCGTGGGATGGGTGCATCTTCCTGGGAGGCTGCTTGAACCCGCGATGGTTCGCCGGGAGACCAAGGCGGTGGACGGCTACCTGAGGATCTAGCCCCGGCATCTCGTCATAGCCCCAAGCGAACACATCACGGTGCTGCCTGAGAAAGTCCATGTACTGCTGCCGCTCCTCAGAGGGCATGGCGGCACTGACCAATGTGGGTCTTGGATCAGCCTCGGTTCCAAGGTTCACCTGTACTAACTCATCGACCGTGGCGGGGACGCCCTCCTCAAAGGCTGGGGGTGCATCTTCCACGTCCTCTCCACTCGGGGAGGGATCGTCCACGGGAGAGACTGTGTTGGCAACTGCATTGGGGCTACCAGATCCTGCTGGGCCACTGGTGCTGGCGCGGGCGGTCGCGGTCATCTCATCAGGAGACTCGCGGGCCGTCGAGACCATGGCCACGTCCAACCGTTGAACAGGGAGGACGTAAGCGTCATCCAGACTTGCCCAGGGATCACTTGCAACAGCGACAGGCTCAACCTCACCTGCCAGGATCTGCTTATCCTTGCTCTTGTAATAGTCCGCGTCCAGATAGCGGGCTTCACATGAGGAAAAAGGAGAGGCATCTCCTTGAAGCACGCCTACTCGACCATTAAGGGAGTATTTGAGGCATTGGTGGTATGATGAGGGAACCGCCGCATGAAGGTGGAGCCATGGCCTTCCCATCAATGCGTTATACGCAGTGTCCTGAGAGACCACCATGAATTCGGTGTTGGAGACCAAGTCACCGAACTGGGTCTTCAAACGTATCTTGCCGACCGGAGTTTGCTTGGTGCGGTCATACCCCTGGATCCTGAGGTCGGAGGGGATCAAGTCATCCTCAGACAACCCCAATCTCCGGAGTGTCCGAGTTGGAATCAGGTTGATCCCGGACCCCGTGTCGACAAGACAGCGCCGGACTTCAAGGCCATTGAACTGGCCAGTGACATACAGCGGACGAATATGTCCCTGTATAGGAGGGTCTTCATCCTTACCGGAGAACGAGATAACTGCCTGGCATTCGGCGTCCTCGATCGTTTCGGCGTCAAAGGCCTCTGCAGCCGCAACCTCTGTCTCAAACTGGAGGGGGCTTTTTAGGGCTTCAGCGAGTGCCTCGCGCATCTCAGATGACATGCGCAGAGCCCCAAGGATGGAGAGCCTTGCTGGGATGTCAGCCAAGTGCTTCAGAACATCATACTTTTTGGCCAAGTGTGAGCCCCTGGTTGCAGGAGGTTGCTCTGCGGTTGGAAGCATGACGGGCCTTGCCGGTTGGATCGGCGGCCGACTGGTACTTGGCGCATCTCGCTGTTCACTGGCTGCAGTCCGGGAAATGGTCACCGTACTGTGGTCAGGAGGCCGGGATGGACTCGTGGCAGGGCGGAGCTGGTCGCGACGCGGCTGAGGCGGTTCTGCCTGGTCCCACACCACAAACAGTGGCGGAGGCGAATCCTTCATCCCCGAATGGGGGGCCTGCGCACGCTGAGCTCGATCTTGAGCCTGCTTCCTAGTCTCAGTGGCGTGCACGGCCTGGCTGGAGGTACCAACTGCTGTGCCCCGGCGACTCCTGCTGCTGCGGTTCTTCCGACGGTGGCGACGACCGGGGACACTAGGGAGGTCCACCTTGTGTTCTTCAACGTCGGGAACCGAAAAGGGATTTACCAGCTCGACGGTGTTAACCGAAGCGTACCCAATACCGTCATCGGACGAATCATCCACCACGGGGTGGATCCGAGGAGGGATCCCCATCTCCGGGGGCATGAAATCGCCGAGAGTGCGGGATAGTGGCGGAACTGGCGGGGCGCGCTCTTCCTTCTTGCGCCGCCGCTGTTTGCTCTTCTTGGAAGAGGCAGGCTGGGACGATGATGCTGAAGCAGCACCCGCAGATTCTGGGGGCTCAGGCTGATTCAAGCGTGCACGGATGATTCCATGGGCGCGAATGATCGTCTTGCGGGCCATCCAGTTTTTATACTTCTGGGACCCGCGGTCGGAGACCAGCTGCCATTCGTCCTCATCGCCGCTATCGTTATCTGATCCCACGAACACGCCCGCCACCTGTGCTGGAGCTGGGCCCAACCTGATTACATTGTTTTTAATCTGGTCTTGGAGCCAATCCTTAATCACATAACACCGTTGGATGGTGTGCCCCAGGGCTCGATGGTAGGGGCAGTAACGGGGGTTATCCGTGAGATGTGCCTCCTCTGGCCTCCAACACTCAGGCAGTCGCACAATCCTCTGCTCCAGGGCGCTCCGGAATTAACCGGGGACCTGATCCTCATGAAATGAGTAAGTCAGGTGTCGCGGGCCCCTGGGAGCGTGGTCTTGACGAGGGGCCGGAGGGGCCTGCCGAGGAGGTGGACCCTGATTATCTCGCCGGGGTTGTGGCGGTACATTACGCGGAGGGGCCGTCCGGTTCTGAGGCTGCCGTTGCTGGGCCGGGAACTGAGCCCATGGAGGCGGAATTCTATGAGGCTGTGGAGCTGGTCTCGCCGGCAGCAGCTCCAACGGCCTGGGAGCCTCTATCTGGGCCACAGCAGCGGGCTCAGCCCTGCTGGCTCTCCTTGCAGGAATCATAGGAGGCAGCGGGTGTGCCTGGCTGGCCTGTTGCAGGGCTTCCTCAAGACGTTGAGCTTTGTCTGAGAAGTCCCTGAACCCTCCGGGGTAATTCTGAGTGATCAAGGAAGGGACCAGCTCGGTCTTGACGTTCCCGACGCACATTGTCAGCAACTGCTCCTGAGTCAATGGCATGTCGAGGGAATACGTGAGACCCTTCCATCGGGCGACGAAGTCCGCGACTCGCTCATCAGGCCTCTTCTTGCACTTGAAGAGGTCTGCGATACTCGTCTTCCGGGTCGTGGAACTGAACTGGTAGAGGAACTGTCTACGGAGGTCCTCCCAGCTGGTTACCGACCCGACGGGGAGCTGGCTGTACCAGACAAATGCTGGCCCTTCCAGTGTCTGAACAAAGCAGCGAAGCTTAGCGGCCTCTTGCTGCGCCGGAGTCCCCAACATAGGCCCGCACCTCGAGTTGAAGTGGGCTAAATGTTGTGGCGGATCTCCAGTCCCGTTGAAGGGAGCGAAAGTGGGATTCCCGAATCCCGGAGGCGCTGGCATGTCATCCACCCATGCTGGGTAGGGCTTGCCGTCCGGTGGGATCGCCACCTGCGGAGTCTCCAAGGCTTCCAAGCGGGCAATGAGCGCCGCCATCGGATCGTCCGGACATGGGTTCCAGTCCTGGCGAGGATCTCTAACCACGAGCGCATTGCATGGCCCTTCAATCGGGTCGTCGACCGGGTCGTCGAACTCGGCAGCTCGTGGGATGGCGGGCGGAGCGGCCCTTGGGGCAGCGGGAGGAATCCGAGCGGGGTCTCTCAGGTAGTCACGCCGCTCGGGAGGGTGTGGCGAAACATACCGCGCCCTCTTGCCGTAGGCAATGGCCTCTCTCCTATCGGCGAACACGGCGTAATCACGGTTGCTCGGGAGAGTCTCGTCGAGGAGCGGTTGTTCCGGTCCCTGCTGTCCTGGCCTAGGATCACCGTAGTCAGGCCGCTGTTCTGCAGCGCGCTCGGCGAGGAGCTGGTCAACCAGCTTCTTCTGTTCGGCGAGCTGCTGACGTAGCGTAGCCTTCTCGGGATCCTCCTCTGCCCTCTGCATGGAGGCAGATTGGTCGGCGGGCTTTATAGCCTCGCTGTGCTCTTTTCCTTTGCTGACGTTTCGGCTCAACGTCAGTGCTTCAGTGGGTGCGGGGAGCCCCAGGAGGTTCCTCTGATGAAGAGTGACTCTCACCGATGGATCTGACGACGGCTTGTCTTCGGGGGGGAAGCCCCCGTCGAGAAGTTCCAAGTCGTTCCCCTCTCCCGACAGGTCAGCCATATTGACCGTTTCTGTCCCTGGGGATATACCCTCAGGGCCACCCAGCGAATCGGGCTGTCGGTGAATCACACTGAAGCGTAGGGCAGCGTACTGCCCCCATCCACGAATATACATGTGGGGAGTGGCTTCCTCGATAACTTTGCGGAGTACTTGAAAACACTCGACGCATCGTTGTTGGGGGGCCTCGTGGTGCCCAAATGACCCGGGGTGCCGAACCGCGGGGAGCATGGCCAGGTCAATTTGACGGCACTGCTCACCAATATCCTCCAGGTGCGCTTGACTCCCGGGGTATGGAATTTGCAAGCGGTGAAGACAGGAGCGAGTCTCCCGGAGAGTTCGGCGGAAGCATTCGAACTCATCCGGGGTGAGCAATTCGGGTGCATCAAAGCCCGGTCCTGCGACTGGCCAAAACTTCTCAGGGAAGTGGCCCTCTGCAAGGACGGTCCAGAAGATCCACGACTAAAACTCGGGACCCAGATCTCCTTGGTCCTCTTCAATGGCTGGGAACGGACGGGGAACCGGCAGTGGTGCCGAGGCGGGCCGCCGGGCCGACGGGCTGGCCGGCGGTGAATACGGCGAGCAGGCCGATTGGCCTCCATATCCCGAGCCGCCCTCTGAGGGTGGCGGTGCCCTGGCTACCACATCACGATAGGACGGGCCGGCGAGCGAACATCCTGCCGTAGCATCGGTGCTCGCCGAGGGTGCACCAGATCGTGGTTCGACCGTCGGTCCCCAGAAAGAGTCTCCGGCTTCCCCGATCGAGGCGGCAGGCACTTCCGGAGGGGCCGGTACCAACCGCAAGCTTGATCCTTGGGGGTCTACCAGGCCCTCGTTACTCCGGATATACCTTCGGAGAGAAGCGGGGATCACATCGATCTCGCTCTCGGGGAGCACGAGGCTGACGTGCCGCATTCCTACCCCTGCCCTTGACTGGCGGGATTGGGGAAAGGGCTCTGTCGCCGAATCGTACTCCGCCTCTGAATCAGAGAAGCGAACCGGTCGGATCTCTGTCCGAAATCCCGTAACATTCTTCCCTCGGCGTCGACGCCTTGCCTTCCTGCCCCTGGGTGGTTCTTCGGGGCAGGGCTGATCTCTGTCCTGACGTCCGCCGGCCGCACTGGTGCTGGGGCCAAGAGGACTGGAAACCAAGGTGCGAGGAGCACCGGGACAGATATCAAAGGGGACGCGGGGAGAGATGATTCCGGGCAGGCCTCCGGGCCGGGATCGGAAGGTGGGATGACCCATGCCTCTTGGATCGGCCACACGGAGTAGCCCCTGTTGGTGAATAGCGCTACCGCGAGGTGGTCCGTGGTGGCTACTGTCTGTACCAGCAACCGGGAGAGTCAACCCAACCTGCCTTTGGGGCGGTCGGGGCCTCGATCCGGGTCGGGCATAGAAGTTCCCATGCTCAGGATGCGCAGGGGCCTGGCGACTGGAGCCAACAGTGGCTTGGGCCAGTGCGGCTGCTGTTGCTAGGGCCCCAAGGTGGGCATCCTCTTCCGCTCGTGCCCGACGTTGGCGTCAGGACAGACGAGTCGGGATGAGCGGCGCGGGCAGGTGGAGAGCCTGTTCCTTGACTTGAGGGGCCTGGCGGCGGTGTCGCCGTGGCCTGGCGGGAGCCCTTATCGTGGATCCCTGGAGCGGACCTCGGATAGGGTAGTCCCGGGAATCTTCCACTTCATCCGCATAGGGGAAGGAGTTGTCGGAGCACTCCGGGGATAAGCTCCCAAAGCGGTTGGACGTCGAGGTAGGCAGCGGTGCCTCCCTGCACGGCCCTCGGGGGCGGCGTTGGCGGCGAGGTGCAGCCTCCTCAAGGTCTAGGCGAGCCATGTCCCTGGTGGGGATGACTCCCTCTTCCTCGTGTCTCCGCACCAGGGTGTTGATCACCCTTCTTTGGATGACCTCCGAGGGGGAGAGAGGGCGTGGTCGCCCCGCAGCTGCGGCTGCTGGGACGACTATGGAACGGGCGGGACCGCGCGGAGTAGCCGCGTCGGTGTTTCCCCTACCCCTGCGCCAGTGGGCGGGTGGCGATCGGGCACTGGATCGGGCGACCTGATTTCTGAAAGCAGGGAGAAGGACCCATTAACACTGACAGGAGAAAGGAATCGACAACCAACCATTAGCGCCACGACGCCTTCCATGGGGGGAACCCAGGACCTCGACGTTGCGAGACGGAGTGCCCGATGTCCCTTCCCCAGCCCCTGGCGGGTAAGACTGAATGCTTGTCCGGGCAACATGCCGGTCTTCCAACACCTCTGAAAGCCATCGGTCTTCGTATCGAGGAGAAGAGATTCACGTCGGGTTCACCATTTTTCTGTTTCGGTGCGGATGTGCGTCGGGTTACGCTGTTCCGCCAGGACGCGTTCGCGCGTGCACCCGTCGACCCGAGGGGATAGGCGCGCGGCTTGTGGTCCCGCAGTCCCGCTTTCCAAGGGCGGGCGGCATCCGTCCCTTATTCAGGGGCGTCTTCTCCTTGATCGAAACCGGGATGATGGGATGTCGGCTCTTCCTTCCTTGGACGTCTCCTCGGAACTCGACGCCTAATCCGGGTCTCCCTCATAGACTTAAGAATGTTCGTGAATCTCGTTCCCGGCACCATATCTTCATGGACACCGGTTAATTACGCTGCTTCCGCCCGGACATTCCAAGGAGTCCGGTCGGGGCAGCAACCTGCGGTGAGGAGGCCGGGTGGCTCTGGGTGCTGGGGGCATGTCGTAACACTGCGGCTCTGCACGTCTGTCTTCCGTCCTAAATAGGGCTTCTCGAAGGCATGATGGCCTGAGGCATCCCGCACTGGGTGCGGGGAACTGTGTCCCCTGAGGTTTTCCTCAGCTTCCCATGTTTAACACGGGGTATGCCGCGAGTTTAACGTCCAGCGGGGACGGCATCGGACTGATCAACACGAGAAGTGGATCAGATGACAGAACCCCTTGCGGGGAACCTCCGACGCTGGGGCCAGCACATGGGCGGCTTCCCAAGTGATATGGAGTGGAGTGAAGTGGCATGACCCCACCGGGATGTGGCGGCCCGGGTAAGGATTAGGATGGATGATGGACTGAAGAGCTTGGACCCCGTAGGGGCTTCCTACGTACCGCGCGTTAGCACAGATCAAAGTCGACGTAGTTCGGGTATACAGTTTAACGTCATGCTGGACGTCGGCAAGCCGACTCATGAAGAGATCGAGGCCGCCGGGCGGAGGATTGAACCGAACCACCTCGCACAGAGGGGGATGGAACGGCCAGGTGGATCACAGTTTCACGTCATGCTGGACGATAAAAGGAGAAATGGAAAAAGGGGATGTGGGGAGGCACAGTGGAGATACACACGGGCAGTCTCCCACAGTGGCAGATTCATAGGTGAATCGACGCATGCGTGAACCCTGGAGGGGTCCACTGATGGACGAACCGACGTGGATACGACCGGGACGACCAGGTGGTGGGCTTGAACCTCAGGGAGGCTTCCTACGTACCCTGTGTAGAAGACAGGGATCAAAGTCCACATAGTTCATTCTGTCAGGACTTACGCACTTGAGGCAGCCCGGATGCGGCAAAACTCAGTTGGAAGGGACTTGGACCGAAAGTAGGAGACACCCCGATCCCAGTCACACCCTCTACTGGCTTCGGCAGTGGGGGAGCGCAATGGAGATACACATGTGCAGCCCCCCACAAGAAACTAGGGGTTTGTAATACCCTACCCCCGTAGGGAAAAGCCGCTCCCATTAAATCGTCCCTAAAGAGGGGCAATCCCGACATCCCTGCAGAGACGAGCGGGTGGGGGCCACATCCAAACCGGGGGGACCCTGCGTGCGAGGCACGGGATCGGGTGAGGCGGACGGTTTAACGTCTTTCCGGACGAAGTACAGTTTAACGTCGTGTGTTGAGGACGAAGCGGACGGTTTAACGTCTTGCCGGACGAAGTACAGTTTAACGTCGTGTGTTGAGGACGAAGGTGCTTGGCAGTTTAACGTCTTGCAGCGCGGACGTGGTGCAGTTTAGCGTCATGCAGGACGAATGTGCAGTTTAACGTCTTGCGAGACGAATGCTGTACAGTTTAACGTCTTTGTAGCTTGGACGAAGTGCGGTTTAACGTCGTGCGGGACGTATGCAGTTTAACGTCGTGCAGGACGTGGTGCAGTTTAGCGTCATGCAGGACAAATGTGCAGTTTAACGTCATGCAGGACGAATGTGCAGTTTAACGTCATGCAGGACGAATGTGCAGTTTAACGTCATGCAGGACGAATGCTGTACAGTTTAACTTCTTTGTAGCTTGGACGATAGGATGCCGCCGATGGGTCCGTGTCACTTCGCGCGAGCCAAGTGGGGGGGGGGCGCATGGAAAGACGACGCACGGTGCGGGCACCTGCGATGAAGATCATCGGGCGCCATGCAAGCGAGTACCCTCAGGGGGTCAAAGGGGGCGACCCGGTGGTTTGCGCGCAAAAGAGGAGCTTTGCGCGCAAAACAGCAAGTCGGCGCGCAAAATGGTGGGCTGGCGCGCAATCGGGCCAGCACTTTGCGCGCGGATGATTGAGATTGCGCGCACCGGGCTTCGGACAGCTCACGGGGGCAACAGCTCATTCTCTAACGAACGGCCACTTTGAAGAGGGTGGTGCGCGCAATCGGGCTGGATTGCGCGCACCCGGGGGCAATTGCGCGCAAGAGGCTTCTTTTGCGCGCAAAGGCCTTCGGGTTAAGGATTATTCAAAGGAAAGGAGCCAAGGGGATTGCGCGCGAAGGTGAACCCCAAGGCTCTATTGCGCGAAAGAAAGGAGGTTACCTGAAGATCGGCATTGCGCGCGGAAGGGGTTGGATTGCGCGAACGAGCGACGCTTCGGATTCTGGCAACCTCCAAAACGTCGGGGGTCGCCTTATATTTATAGGCAACCCCAGGTGCGGAATCCGGTCTCGGGCGCGGAATTCCCTTCGCGGGCGCGGAATCAGGACCCGGCGCGCAAGGGAGCCGCGCAGGCCACGGGCGCGCAAAATAGCGCGCCGGCCCAGCGCATTGCGCGCATCCCGGGAGGATTGCGCGCAGCGACTCAACTTTGTGCGCGGGCCTCTAAAATTTCGCGCAAGTCCTCCGGGCCCTCCGGAACGTGCCTCTGACTCCAAATATCACTTCGCTTTCCGCATCCGGAGCTTCGTTTGGGAACAACGGACTTTTCCGGCATCTACAATCAATAAAGTAAAATTTGTTAAGTTTCCTAACTCGTCTAATAAGTGAAAGATTGAGTTTCATGATGATCATAGAGGAAAGAATGTTCAATTTCCCCTATGTAAATCATGTGGTAAGAGGAATCAAGGAGAATGTTTCAGAGGAATTGGAAGATGCTTTGGGTGTGGAAAAGAAGGACACAAAGCTAGTAAGTGCAAAGGAAAAGGTTCAGTTAACACCAGGGATGAGGATAATGGTATTTCTATGACATCAACAATGGTTAAATGTTTTAAATGTGGAATGTATGGGAATTATGAAAACCAATTCCCTAAGGGAAAGTCTCAAGAAGAGAATCAGTATGGTCGTATGGGTAGTATTTATGTTGATGATGATGAAGAGACTACAAATGATATGTGAGATGAAATTATTGTTGAAACTCAGTCAATGGTTTAAGAATGTAGTGGAATGATTACATGGTTATCATGTGTAATGTTGTATTAGTAATATCATGGTACAATGGAATAAAGAGACATCTAAGGATTGTTACACTGTTGTCTTTCCTTGAGTTTTGAAAGTGTATGATTAATGGTACCAGTATCCATGAAAGGTTATTCAGATATTTTTGGAATATAGATGATATGCGCATAATGAAGGGATAAGGAAAAAATTAAATGTTTGATAGTATTCATGAGCTCATGACTGATATAAGGAGAAGGTTATATCATGGTTTGAGTATATAGAATTTTTGGATTTTGGTATGTGTAAAGAGTTACCTTTTGACTGCATTCATTTTTTCAATAAGATTCAATGGGTATTCATTCTTCAATAGAATACATGATTAAGGTGTTAACATGTTTATGGGGGATAAATGATGGCATTCACGTGATCATTTTCTTTATACTATGAGCTTGGACCAAAGTATTTTAGATAATCTTAAAAATTGGAATGGATTATGTTGGAAATAAGCTAGTATTTTTTATGGATAGAACTTTTTTTATGGGATGTTATAGTAATATAGCTTTAAAAAAAGGACAACCTGCAGGACGAGCGACATCCCATCGCGTCGGACAAGGCTGTGGGAATCGAACCCACAACCGAAGTGCGACTGGCCTTTATCGCCTAGCACTGGCCTACAGGAAGTCCCTGTTTAGTAGAAACTATTATTATTATGATATAATAAGTATAAGTCCATTAGTAACCATATATGATTAATCTCACTATAGATCAACTTATGTATATAACTTTTGCTAACCTTTTGTTTGAGACAGATGGAATGACCCGTCATTCTATATCATGATCTGCTAACACTTCACGAATAACAAATTACACTTCATTTCATTAAGAGATGAAGTGGAAATTGTTCAAGGCACGAACAACTGTGAGATTGTACCAAAATAAAGTAAGTATTTATTCTAATTCCAATTTCATCGACTTTAGGGAAATGATCTTGAAAACCAAAAATGTTGTCCTAGTACTCTTATATCTGATGAATCAGATGGTACCTTAGATCATCACAAATTTATGGCTTTGTGATTGCTGGCTTTTTCATAGCCATGTTCTCTACCACTCTCCATCAGAACATGGTGGTTAGAATTCTCTTCCATATCCATATTTTCACCTATGTGGAAACCCAGTGATTAGTTTATTTGGTTAACCATTACGTTTCATACTTTTGTTTTTAAAGATTGGATTTGGTATTCCTTTTTATGATGCGGTTTTCTATTAAAGAAACATTCGAGTAGTAAACCATTTATAACCCCGACGAATTTTGAGGGCGAAATTCATTTTAAGGGGGGTAGAATGTAACACACCGAGATTTTATGAAAAATATTCTTTTTAATTTCATTAATGTATTGTGTTTTACGCTACACCAAAAGGAGCTTTCTTAACACGCATCCTTAACATGCCTTG
Organism: Viscum album; assembly: GCA_963277665.1. Lineage (NCBI taxonomy): Eukaryota > Viridiplantae > Streptophyta > Magnoliopsida > Santalales > Viscaceae > Viscum > Viscum album. Next base: position 921,678,054 of record OY728132.1, read on the forward strand.
CATTACAGACAATCGCCACCTTCCTCGATAACTTGCGTCGTACGCAATACTGAGTTTCACTAAACAATGATATGCTATTAAAATATTAATAAAACTAGCTGTTATGAATAGTAATAACCACTTTTTGAAATTTTTTAAATTTTAATTTTCAAAATGGACTTCATTTTGGGATTCGGAATATCGAAATTATCTTAGGGTGAAATTTTGGTACATTTCGGATAACTTTCATTTTCTAATGAATAATGAAAATTACTAAATTTTAATTAAAAACAACCCATTTAATCGAAATAATTAACAGTGGTAAATTATTAATTTGAGTGGTTTTAAAGTATATTTAGAATATATTTTTACAATTTAAAACAATGTTGTTCATTGGATGTAATTTCACATTTAAACGAGACATAAACAAGTGTCAATCTTTTGATAGTTATTATCTCTTAAGAACACATTATTTGTTTTGACGACAGGAATTAATATTGAATTTTATTAATGCAACTAATATGTTTTTAATTTGATAAAATAGACATCATTTTTGAGTTAATAATATAAAATATAGTCTAGGCCTAATTTTTGGTGTTTTTCTAGAAACATTAATTTTTTAATGAATAGGGAAACTACTGAGTGGCAGTTAAGAAAAATTAATTTTTCATGAAACATAATATTACCGCTTCTGTGAGTGGAATTTCAAAAATCTGAGAGACACAGTTGATGTCCGTATGTAAAATGTGGTTCAATGAGATGAAAATAATTTTTGGTGAATAGTAACTTTTTTACTTTTTTTAACCACGGTTAAAAGTAAATATGGTAATTAAGGTTAAAATGATATTATTATTACCCTAAAACATGTCCTAATTCTATTGGATAAGTGTAATTCGACCAAAAAAAACCATAGAAATAAAATATGACAATTTAGGCCCACTTGGATTAGATTAGGACATTTATTATTAATTTATTTAAAAAAGGTTTAAAATAGTTAAAATCAAAGTATAATAAGTAAATCATTTTTAATATAGGGTTATATATAAGATAAATTCGACTATAAATAGTCATTAGAAAGCTAAAAATATTTCCTAAATAATAGTATTATATATGTAATTTTTAGACAATAAATAATTTAATTTATTTATGACACAAATATGATGCAGTAATTATCTTATTAATGAAATATTGACATAATTGATATTATAAATACCCAAATAAATATAATTTGAGACTTTGTATTAACTCGACTAATTTTCTAGGTTAATATGACATGTTAGTATGGATTTAATTAACTTTTTTCGAACTAATAATTCTGTTATGATTTTCACAAAAATCAATTAATAAATAGTGTCAAAATTGACATAAAATTGTTTTTAAAACAAATATTATATTATTAATTGTTATTTTATTCTTAAAAATATAAGGTTCGGAAAAATGACTTAGATAAAGTTATATATATTAATAATAGACAACTTTGGGTTCTTTTGGCTTCTTATAGTAGGTTAATTAACCTTATAGTATAAGATCACAAGAAGACACGGTAAAAGTAAATTTTTTTACTTAATGTTAAATCTAAATGATAAGGTTAAAATAGGAACCTAAACTTGTCTAAATTCTATTGGATGAGATGATTTTGACCCATCCCCACCTTATATTCTAAATAAACCAATTTGGAGATATTTAAAACCGAATTTGGCTTTATAATAAAATAATATTATTAGTTATTCCAAAGGTGCCCCTCTCCTCCCTTATAAAAGGGCACCCCCTCCCTCTCTTCCTCACACCACATTGAGCCTTCATGCTCGACCAAACCCTTCCAAATTCTCTTCTACACTTCTCTAGAATCATACTAGAGGTTCTTGTCTTCCTCAAAGACCAATTTTAGTGCCCTAAAAGGAGTTCTCAAAGAGGCGCTTCAAAGAAGAGGTAATGTCCGTTACCGATTCTTTCATCTTTATTTCTTCTTCCACTTCTTCTTCTTAGGTTGTTTCATTATGAAGTAATAACATCAGTATCACTTATATAGTGATATGTTATTATAATTATGAAACAACCTTATTTCACCATCTATCCATCCTATGGAAAACGAAATCACCGCGCATGCGTACGTACGGAATACCGTCTCCACGCCGTGGTGTAATATATTTTCCACCACCACCTTACTTGGATGGGTATAATGGTGTACATAATAACTATATATGATTATTGTAAAGTGATATTGATTCTGAAAATAGTATACCAACACTCCAATACAATTCCACGATCATGAGAACGATATCATCGCTCGTGCGTACGTACGGACTACCGTCTCCACGACGCGATGAGATTCATTCTCCACGTTAACCATTCATGAATGATTATAAAGTATATATAATAATTATTAATGAAATATATGACATAATAATGATTCTGGATTTATGTGTATATATATGTATGTCATCTACTTAATTCCATTCAACTCAATAAGGAAAAGAAAACAGCGTTCATGCGCACGTACGGTCTAACGTCTCCATGAACGGTGTATTTAATTCCATTTACTGATCTATTATATATATATATTCTGAATATCTATTATATATAAATCATTTTTTATATTCTGTAATTAAGTAATCATGATCTATGTAATCATATGAATAATTACAAATCAAAACACGGATGAAAAATGATACGATTTTACCCAAAACACTCTTTAACATGAAATTTAAAAAAGAACGTGTAATATAAAGTCATAAGTGAATCATATATGATATAATTACAATGATTATGATTCTGGAATAAGTCAATGACATTATTTAAATCATTATACAGGAGGTTCGGACACTTACAAAGTAAATCAGATCTAAGTTATGGGAAATATCACAATCTCATTTTTATCCGAGATTGTTTATACTTTGGAATTTACTGGGGTGTATTCTATCATCCACATCCATGTTTCCTCAATATGTAATATTTATATCCTTCTACAATATTTTATATCCAATTTTACCATTCGGTGAGTTTTTAGTAAAAGATATGAAAGGAATCTTTTGTCATTTTTCGTACGAGGTACTTTTTGACTTTTCTGACAAAAGTACGAGAAGAATATTTTTTAACTTATACAGCATGAATAGATTTTAAAAAAATATTTTTACAAGAATATTCCTTTAAAATTTTTCATGTTTATTTTTAATCAACTTATTTTATTTTAAAATTGTTTGACATGTTAAGAAAGGAAAAATGTTTTTGAAGTAGAAAGGATAGTTTCCTCATGAATGGAGTTCAAGTGTTTTATCAAAATTATTTTTCATCTTAGATAATAAAGGGTTCTGTTTCTATCCCTATTATTACAGTGATTTGATTATGTTGTTATGGAATTATTTTTATGAATTCCTTTATCTTATATGAGTTGTTTTATGATGTCATGATCTTTATGATTCCCATTTTTACTACATGGGTTATGCAATGATGTATGATTTATGAGTTTGTGGCACACATAAGAATGGTATCATTATGAGATGGGTGGGACCTATATCTCCCTCCAATGCATTGGGTAAAGATTTTATATCTCATGAGATAGACATGGATGGAATGGTAGGTTATACCGGTTCAGTGAAACAGGACTGAAACGAGGAGTGAACTCGGTTCAGAAAGGGACTTTGTCCACTATGATAGTCTTGGCAATGAGTCTTGACTAATAAGAAATGATTCTCTATGATTATGTGTGTATGCCACAAAGTTTCATGTTTTAAGTTATTATTATTGGGATTACATTTCACTACTATGATTTATCCCATGTTATGAATTTATGATCTCTTTTGCAGGCTAAGATTTCCAAAAGATATGTTCTTATGAATATGATGTGATTGATATTTCTTTTGTTTACCCTTATTGAGCATTTGAGCTCACCCTTTTATGTTTTCTTTTCCCCAGGATATAAATAAAGGATTTAGGTTTCAAAAAAAGAAGATCTTTATGGGAGATGTTGAAGATCTTTCACCACATTTAGAAGATTATATTCCGAGTTTCCAAAGACACTAAACTATTACGGTCCTTGTGTGTGTGTTTTTGTTATGTATTAATTATTACTCAAAAGTAATGTAATGTTCATGTACTTCATGCTTCGGGTCTCTACAGTAATAATAGAAACAAAAACATAACCCAATGTCATCTTATGTGGAAAATAATTTTAATTAAACAATTGATCTGAATTCTAGAGAAAATATTTTACTTTTCCAAATATGATTTATTTTTTCAATATTTTACATAATGATTAAAGAATAATATTATGTTCAAAATAATTATGAAATTTTGTAGATGACTCTTAATAGAAATAAGGTGTAATTAAACCATTAAAATATATTCATTCCATATAAGATAAAAAAACATTCTCCTCGTACATTTTCTCGAATAGTCAAAAAGTACATCGTATGTAAAATATTAGAAACATTTATTACATACAATGTATTAAAAGTCAAAATGGGTAAATGTTACAGCTCTAGAAAATAAAGGATATGATATTTTCATATTTATTAAAATTTTTGAATTAAATATTAATTTAACATTACAGGGGATACTATGTTTGATGGAATACCTGATACACAACAATGTGTTTCTTTGAAATATTTCTTTTCACACAATGTGGAGCTATACAAAAGAATAATATAGTACTAATATTATTTTAAATAATAGTTAAAATATAGACATTGTATTAGAGGGAATGAACAGAGCTAACTAAAATTTTTTTATACATGTTTTTTAAATGTGTTTAAATTTATCCAATAAATTTTATATCCTTAAAATGGGAACGAATCCAATTTTAAGCAGAATTACTCTAATATGTCATTAAAGATCAATTTACCACCTTTTAATGGTAAATCATATTTAAATAATGTTTTTGTCACTTTGATAAGTTCTGTTTTACAAAATTAAATTCTTCTTTTGAATTGGAACATCAAAATTTCCTTTGGATGGAATTTTGGTATTTTTCTGATAATGTTTATCATTTATTGAATAGTGAAAATTACTTTATTTTAATTCAAAACCGCCTATTAATCTAATTTATTTATATGACTAGATTTTCATGTTAATTGGTTTTAAAGTGTAATTAGAACATTTTATTACTTTTTAATCTAATTTTGGTCATTGGATGTTATTTTCATTCGAAATTGGACATAAACAAGTGTCAATATTTGGTAGTTATTATTTCTTAGAAACACACTTTTTGTTTTGACAACGATAATTAATTTTAAATTAATTTCTACTAGTTATCTGTTTTGAATGTAGAAAACTGAATTAAATATTTGGAATCAGGAGGTAAAAATTGTGTAGATAGGTAACTTTTATTTTTAGACATTATGAATATTTTCTTCAGAAAATATTTTATTTACCATGGTAAATGCATAAATCTGGTAAATAAGTGTAAAAAATAATATTATAATATTATTTAATATAACTATAATTTGTCCTAATCCTATTGGATGATACATCACAAACAATGGGCATCATGGGTGGATTTTGGGACCCCATGGAGCCACTTGGGCGAGATAATGACACTTTATATTAGTTAATTTAATGTAATGGAAAAAATGACATTAACATATATCATTTAGTAAATCAATGTTTACATTGGGTTATATAAGTTATGTCTTCGACTAAAAATAATAATTTTAAGGATAAAAACATTTTCCTACATCCTGGTATTTTTTATATATTTTTTAGACATCAATTAAATAAAATTATTCATGACACAATAATGTTGTAGTGTTTACCTCATTAATGAATGATTTAAATAAATACGATTATAAAAATTTACAAAATTTGAAAACCATGTCCAATTCGTATTGGATGATTATATAATGAACATCAGTCATCTCATCTTATTCTTTAATGTGTTTTTGACCTTCTAAAACCGAAAAAAAAGTTTATAATTAATTTTTTTTTCAAACACTCTTAAAGAGCCCCTCACCCACTTATAATCATCCATCAACTCTAACCCATTAATAGAACCTATCAAGACCATTGTCTTGTCAAAAATTTGCCCAATTAATCTCCAAACATACCTCTATTCCTCTTAGAAGGCTTCCACTAGGTAGAAGGCAATTCATGTAATACTTTTTGTTTAAACACAAGGGAGATACCCGATTTAATGGTAACGTCTTATCTTATGTTATTTTCTTTTATTTCACTTCTCCACCCCCCCTAAAATATTTTTATTCATTTATTTTATTACGGAAAAAAGTATCCCCAATATACAAGGTTGTTTTTATGAGGAGGATTTGAACAACATTTACACACTCCTCCGTCTAATTGGTAAAGAATATACTGTTTCTGTGGATGGTGATCTACTACAACACAGAACGATGATAGTTCAAATATCATTTAATGCATCTCTTAGTGGACATTATGATGGAACAATATTTATATGTGATATATAATATTTTTATATTATCTCCATTATTTTTTATTGTTCGTTTACATCATACCTTTATGGTTTCTAGAATGTGTAAATGTGATAATTTCATTTGAGGAAGTGCGGACTACCGCCTCCTCAAAGTGATATGACTCATTCATGGCATACATGGGATGAATAAAGGATGGAGTTAATGATATTATTTATGATATTATACTAAATTTATCATATATCTATTTATCATTATGTTTTCATTCGATTATAATATAAAATAGAAATGAAAGTAGTGTTCATGCGTACGTATGGATTACAATCTCTAGGAACTGTGCATTTCATTTCTTATCTCCAAATGTTATGTACTATTATAAATACATATATATATATATACTGGATATATGTAATATATATTATATCTAAATTATGAATTTCATTCAAGAGGTAATGTTCTTTTGACCACATGGACATCTTGTAATTATAAGGAGTTCAATTTTGACTTAAGTACCAAATATCGACAAAATGAACGTTATTAACATAAATGATTATATAATTTTTGTAACATGGTAATAAGTGATATAAAAGGAACAATAATCCTTAAAATAGTTCTGAAGTAAGTATAAATTAACTTTAGTTTATTTATCCGGAGATGAAAGAACGAACAGGTCACGTCCGTCATGAGGTAAGGGAACTTCTTAACCCAATTTCCATTATTTGGGTAAAACATATAATTTTTTATTATTCCATGGTATGATTATGTGAGATATAAATTTTGAAATCCTATCTTGTATTCATTATTTTTTCATATGTATATATTTTTAATACACATAATTGTTGTTGGGGTTTGTCTTATTGGTAAGAAGCCTTTGATCTTACAGAAAAAATGGGGGTTCAAAACCCATTGGGAATAGGTTACAATAGAAGTACTGTAGAGGTATAGTAGCAGCGGCGGTACTATAGCAACAGCGGGTACTGTTGCGGCGGCGGGTACTGTAGTGGCGGCAGTGCACTGTAGAAACGGCGGTACTATGCGGGTACCGTAGCAGACGGGTTAATATTTACAGAATGTTCATTAGGCCAAAAATTTGGGTCTACAGGCTATGTAATGGGCTACAAGCCCACTGGGCCTTCGGGAATTGTAATGGGTCTCCCTCTACCCAGTTAAAATAGGTCTTTACTTTTCTTTCATAATAAAATGATGCTTCATCCCTATCCTTTTAAAAAATATACATAATTGATCTATTTTATTTAGAAAAATGTTCTTTATAAGGGTCTTCATATCAATCTCTTTTAATGAGTCATCTTTTAATTTATTCACGACTTTCTTATATATGGTATATAAATCCCATTGACTTTTATATTCATTCAATGGTAATTTTTTTCTACGTAGCATTTCAATAAATTATAAAGTGAATGATTATTTTTAACGTATGCGGTGAAAATGAACTTTCCACCGCCGCGGGATTTATTTGATATTTGGATTCCTAAACAAGCCATAATGTTTTTAATAGAATAATAAAAACCATATACACTTTTTGTATATTGGTATTGAAAATGGTTTTGATGATGGATTGATTATGTAAATATATTGAAATTATATATTTTGATTGTAATGTGGAAATGTTATCTTTCGTTTATGTTTATGTTATGTGTTATGATTATGTTATGGTTCTTTGGAATTTTTTACATATATAGGTGGTTCCTTGATAAACATATGGCAGGTGAGCCCGAGATAGCCATCCACTATATTGGGTAACGTGACAGAGGTAAATGTTAATGGTTATAATAAAGGATTTATGGAATATACTCTGATGAGTATTCCAAATGCAACTCTCTACGTAGCTGTGAAAGCTACATCGTAAGTATATTACTTATTCCATATGTAACCATTAAGATTTATCTTTTCTCTGTGTTATTTAGAAATCTAATGATTTCATGTGGTATGTTATGATTGAAAAGTATGGTTTCAGTGATTTTTATTTATTGATGGGATAAATTTTTTGTTACCTATTTTATAACCCATTCTTTCTATGATCATCCAATATTTTTGAAATGTTTTCCACAAGACATAGAGATGAATAATGGTGAAGTATGGGATCAAGTAGAAGTCATGTTTTCTAAAACATATAAGTATACATATTTATTTTAAAGAGTTTTTACTTTATGAAAAAATGGATACTGGGTATTATTGTTTACATGTAATATTCAATTTTATATGTAACAGTTATGGACTAATTATCTAAAAATCTAAACCTGAACAGGTTTTCAATGTGAATTCTTAATTTAACTCATGATTATATAATGTTTAAGGTTGGGCCCTTGTAGTTGGTATCAATGGTCGGTGTGGAAAAATTTAGGGGATAAAATATTGTTAAATTAACGTACATACATTACTTTATGGTAAGATATATAGAATTTACAGTTTACCAGGATTCATTGAATATTATATATCTATGATCATAATTGTTTTTAGTAGGGAAAATAATGCATCTTTTCTAGGAAGGCATACAGAGGGAAATGAACTTCTAAATAATCATCCTTATATGGTTGGAATTATTATTGAACCGTTTTTGATAGTGATTTCTCAATTGAATAAGGTTATAAATTGTGGTAGTGTTATTTGATGATATTTTGGTTTATTCTAAAAATAATGTGGAGCATGAAAGTCATTTATGGGTTGTCTTTCAAAACGTAAAATAAAAGAAACTATTTGGAAAATTCCGCAAGTGTGAGTTTTGGATACAAAACATTTCATCCCTTGGTCATATTGTTTCATAAAGGGGAATAACTATTGATCCTGCTAAAAAAAGTTTTTTAAGAATGACCAAGACAAAAAAATATAACATACATTCGTAGTTTTCTAGAATTAGCGGGTTATTACCAGAGGTTTTTTGATATTTTTTCATGTTTATCTTGTCTAATGACTATGTTAACACAAAAAGGTGTTATGTTCATTTGAAAAAAATGTGATGATTATTTTCATGAATTTCAAAAGAAAATTTGAGAATGCTCTAGTTTTGGCATTACCTTCTTGTGATTTTAAATTTTTTATCTACAGTTATGCTTCATTTGATGGAATTGGTTGTGTCCTAATGCAGAATGACTAGGTAATTGTATATGATTCATGTGAGCTAAAACCTCATGAGTTAAATTACCATACACATGATTTGGAATTAGCTGTTGTTGTTTTTACTTCAAAAATTTGGAGGCATCATTTCTATGGGGTAAAGTGTGAAATATATACTGATCAAAAAAGTTTTAATTATATATTCAAATAGAAATAATTGAACATGTGACAGAGGAGATGGATATAATTAATAAAGGATTTTGATTACATGATCCATTACCATCCCGGATAACAAAAAAAAAGTGGATGATGCTTCGAGTTGGAAATGTAATGATACATTAACCATGTTTTGTTTGGAACACGATCCTTTGATTAATGATATGATGAACTTAAGAATAGAAGTTATTGGTGTAGGAAATTCCTATGTTTTGTTTAAGGTGTCAGTGAAATCGTCTTTATCAGACAGAATTAAAAAGGTGCTGAATGAAGACAACGAGTTGTAGAAGTAGGTATAGTTGGTTCAGAAGGGTATGTTTCATGATTTTAACATTGATAAGTATTATATTTTGAGATTTGGGAAGAGATTATGTGTTCTTTGTGATTCGTAGTTGAATAATGAGTTGTTATGTGAAGTTTATAGTTCTTCATTTTCCATTCATCCTGGAAGAACTAAGATGTACAGAGATGTTTGTGAGTATTACGGGTGGGATGGAATGAAAAGAGATATTACTGACTTCACTGTGAAGTGATTGACTTGTGAATAGGATAATGCTGAGTAGAAGTTACCAAAAGGGATGCTTCAGTCTTTAATACTGCAATAGTGTAAATGGGGAAATATATATATGGAATTTTCTTGGGGATTACCAAAGACATGTCGAGGTAAAAATGCAATATAGAATATTGATTATCGATTTAATAAATATTCTAATTTTCTTCCTCTTCGAGATAGTTTTTTTATAGATCATCTTTCTTGGTTGTATATTAAATAGATAGTCAGGTTGCAAGGAATTTCCCTCTCCATTGAATCTGATCATGATCCCAGGTTTACATCTAACTTTTGGAAAGGCCTTTAGAAGTCATTGGGTACTAAATTAAGTTTCAGTAAAACTTTTCATCTTCAATCAGATGGGATGTCAGAATGAACAATTCATAGCATGGAGGATATGATACGTTCTTGTTCACTGGATTACCAGGGAAGTTTGGAGCAACATATTTCTTTGGTTGAATTTTCTTATAATAATATTTTTCAATATAGTAAAAAAATGGTTCCATTTGAGGAATTATATGGGAAGTAGTGTCAAACATCAGCTTTATTGGATGAAGTAGGTGAAGGGAAACTGATGGGACCAAAATTGGTAGAAGAGATGGTAGAAAATGATCAGTTGATTCAGAAGAACGTGAGAACCGCTCAGAGCAGAAGTAAAGATAAGAAGATAACTAAAGGAAGGATCATTCTTTAGAGGTAGGTGATCTTGTATTTCTCAATGTTTCTCCATGGAACAGTGTTATGTGTTTTTTCAACAAGGGAAAATTGAGTCCGAGGTTCATCAGATCCTATAAAATCCTAGAGAAAGTATGATCAGTTTCTTACAGAGTGGATTTACCTCCACATTTATCCTAGGTACACAATATTTTTCATATTTCAATGTTGATAATGTATATTACACATCCATCTCATGTTTTGAGTCTAGAGATAGTTCAGTTGGAAGATAATCTTTCAAATGGGGAAAACCCTGTCCGGATTATTGATCATAGAGAGAAGGGGTTGCAGAATAAGGTATTTAATTAGGTAAAGGTTTTTTTTGGAAAAACCATATGGTTTAAGATATAATATGGTAATTTTAAAATGATATTAGGGACAAATACCCCCATTTATTTGATAAGTGAATAAAATTGTGAGGACGCAATTTCCAAAAGGGGGGAAGGTTGTTACATCCCATGTAAATAAAGGATATGATTTGTTAATATTTTTTAATATTTGTGAATTTAATATTAATTTTACAGTAAAGGTAATTCTATGTTCTATGGCGTACATGATACACAACAATGAGTTTCTTTGAAATCAAGCTTTGCACACAACGTGGAGTAATACCAGATAATAAAATAACATTATTATTATTTTTAATAGTAGTTAATGTATATCCATTGTACTGGAGGGAATGAATAGAACTATCTACAATATTATTATACATGTTTCTAAATGTTTTTACATTTATCCAATGAATTTTAGAAGCTTAAACTGGGAATGAATCCATTTTTAAGCATAAATAGTATAATATTATTTAAAATGTCGATTTACCGTCTTGTCATGGTAAACCCTTCTTAAATCTAGTTTTTTTAAATTTTATATTTTCTATTTGACAATATTTAATTCTTCCATAGAATCAGAACATCAATATTTACTTTGGATGAAATTTTGGAATTTTTCTGATAATGTTCATTGATTAATGAATAGTGAAAAATACTGTATTTTAATTCAAAACTTCCTTTTAATCTAATTAATTTATATGACTAGATTATCTTTTTAATTTTTTTAAAGTGTAATTAGATTATTGTTTTTCTATTTAATCTAATCTTGGTCATTTTAAGTAATTTTATTTTGATATTGGACATAAACAAGTGTCAATATTTTGATAGTTATTATTTCATAAAAACCCGCTTTTGTTTTGACAATGATATTTAATTTTAAATTAATTTATGCCAGTTATGTGGTTTGAATTTAGAAAAATGTGTTCAATATTTGGAATCAGGAGGCCCAAATTGTGTAAATAGGTAACTTTTATTTTTAGAAATTATGTATATTTACTTCGGCAAAAATTTTATTTACCATGGTAAATGGGTAAATATGGTAAATAAGTGTAAAACAATAATGTTATAATAATCTTAAATTAACCTACCATGTGTATTGATCCCATTTTTTGATACATGTCCTACCTTGGGCATCCTTGGGTGTATTTTGGGATCCCACGGAGAGAATTGGGAGTGATAATGACACTTTATATTAATAATTTTAATGTAAAGACAAAAATGACTTAAACATATATCTTCTAGTAAATCCATTTATTACATGGGGTTATGTAAGATATATCTTCAACTAAATATGTTATTTTTAAGGCTAAATGTTTTTTTCCTACATCATGTTAATTTTTTTTATAATTTTAATACATCAAATAAATTATATTATTTATGACACAACAATTATGATATGTTTACCTCATTAATGAATGATTTAAATAAATATGATTATAAAAATTTAAACCATAAGAAAAACCAGTTAAATTATTATTTTATGTTAATATTTCGAACATGAGTCATCTTATCTTCTAATTTAATTATTTTTTGACCTTCTTAAACCAAAAATATGTATATAATAAAATAATTCCTTCAAACTTTCTCAAAGAGTCACTCATCCCCCTTATAAGCATACCTAAAATCTAACCCATTACTCACATATCTCAAGCCCTTTGGCTCATCCAAAATCTACCCAATTAAGCACAATACATCAATCTATTCCTCCTAGAAGCCTTACACTAGGTATAAGGCAACTCAAGTAAACCTTTTGGTTCAAACCATAGGGAGATACTCGATTTAAAGTTAACATCTACTCATATGTTATTTTCTTTTATTTAACTTCTACAACCCACTAATATATTTTAATTCATATCTATTATGAAAAAAAAGTATCCACAATGTACTAGTGTGTTGTTATGAGAAGTATTCAAACAAATCTTACACACACCTCCGTCTAATGGGTAATGAACCTATTGTTTCTGTGGACGGCGAACTACTTCCTCATAGAATGATGATTGTTCAAATATCTTGTACCACATCTCATGGGGGACATTATGATGGAAATATACTTATATGTGATATAAATTATATATATTTTTTCTCTATACATATGTATTTTTCAATTATATCATACCATTATGGTTTCTAGAATGTGTAAACCTGATAATTTCATTTGAGGAAGTGCGGACTACCACCCCCTCAAAGTTATATAACTCATTCATGCCATACAAGGGACATATAAAATATGGAGGTATAGAAATTATATATGATATTATAATGGAATTATCATATAACTATGTATCATTATGGTTTCATTCCATTAAAATTTTAAATAGAAATGAAAGTAGCATTCATGCGAACGTAGGTCTTACCATCTCCATGAACGATGCATTTAATTTGTTATCTCTAAATGTCATGTACTATTATAAATAGATATATATAATGGGTATATATAATATATATGATATCTATATTATGAATATCGTTCTGGAGAAAATGTACTTTTGACCACCTAGAAAAATTGTAATTATAAGGAGTTAGTTTTTGACTCAGGTACCCAATATCGACAAAACGATTGTTATTAACTTAAATGATTATATTGTGTTTATAACATGTTAATAAGTTATATAAAAAGAATAATAATCCTTAAAAGGATTTTTATTAAAGTATAAATTAACCTTAGATTATTATTCAGGTGATTAAAGAAGGAACATGCCATGTCGTACATGAGGTAAGGGATTTTCATACCAAAATTTCCACTAATTCTGTAAAAATCATACTTTTTTATTATTCCATGATATGATTATGTGAGATATAAATTTTGATATCCAATATTGTATTTATAATTTTTTATGTTTACATATAGTTAATACACTTAATTGATCTATTTTATTTACAGAATGATATTTTTAAGGGACTTTATCTCAATATCCTTTCATTGAGTCATATTTGGATTTATACACACATTCTTTTATATGACGTATAAGACCTTTTGAATATTAATTTCATTCAATGATATTTTTTTTTTCTGTGCTGGGTTTTACAAAATGAAAAAGGGACTGATTCTTTTTACTGTACGTGGTGAGAATGCCCTTTCCACTGCCACGAGCATTATTTGATATTTGGATTCCATTACAAGACAAAATGTTTTTAAAATGAAAATAAATACCATATAAACGTTTTATGTATTATGGTAATGAAAATTCTATTGATAATGGATTGATTATGTCAATATATTGAAATGATATATTTTCATTGTAATGTGGAAATGTTATTATTCTTTTATGCTTATGTTGTGTCTTATGATTATGTAATGGTTCTTGGGAATTGATTACATATATGGGTTGTTCCATGATAAACATATGGAGGGTGATCCCAAGATAGCTCTCCCATGCATTGGGTAACATGAAAGAGGTAAATTTTAATGGTTATCCTAAGAGATTTAGGGAATATACTATGAAGGGTATTCCAAATGTATCTCTCTACGTAGCTCTGTGAGATACAATTTTAGTATGTTATGGATGCCAGAAGTTAGAATTAAAATTTATGTTTTATCTGTGTTATCCAGAAATCATATTATTTCATGAGGTATGTTATGGTCTAAAAGTATGGTTTCATTGATTTGTAATTATTGATGGGATAATGTTTTTGTTCCTTATTTTATAACCCTTACTGAGATTTTTATGCTCATTCAATGTTTTTGAAATGTTTTCCACATGATATAGAGAAGAATAAGGGTCAAGGATGGGATCAAGGAAAATTCATGCTCTCTAAAATATTGAAGTAGACATGTTTCTTTTTAAGAGTTTTTATTTTATGAAAAAAATGGACACTGAGTAGTAGTGTCTACATGAAATATTCAAATTGATATGTAATAGTTATGGCCTAATTCTCTAAAACTCTAAAATTGAAAAGGTAAACAATTTGAATTCGTGATTTAACTAAAGATTATGTAATGTTCAAGGGTGGGGATATATATTTTTTATCATAGGTCGGTTTAGACAACTTTAGGGGTTTGAATATTTTTAAATTAAAGTATATAAAATAATTTATGGTAAGATTAAAATGATATAGCATTTACTGATTACCATGATGCATTGTTTAAGATATTTTTATGTTCAGAATGGTTTCTCGTCGGGGAAATAGAGTATATTTTTTGTGAAGGCATATAGAGGGAAATGAACTTCAAAATAAGCATCCTCAGATGGTCGGAATCAGAATAGAACAGTTTTTTGTAGTGATGGATCAATTGAATAAGGTGATAAATGGTGGTTGTGTTTGTTGAGGATATATTTGTTTATTCTAAAAGTAATGTGGAACATGAAATTCATTTAAGGGTTTTCTTTGAAACCTTAAAATAAAAGAAACTACTAGGAAAATTCAGCAAGTGTGAGTTTTGGTTACAAAAAATTTCATTCCATGGTCACATTGTTTCCAACAGGGCATAACTGTTGATCCTGGAAAAACATAAGTTGCTGATGAATGTCGAATCCCAACAAATATAACAGATATTAGTAGTTTTCTTGGATTAGAAGTTTATTACCAGAGGTTTGTTGATATTTTTCACAGTTATATTTTTAAATGACTAAATTAACAAGAAAAGGTGTTATGTTTATTTGGACAAAATAATGTGATGATTTATTTAAATAATTGAAAAGAAAATTTTGGAGAATGCTCCAGTTTTGGCATTATATTCTACAAATGGTGAAAATGTGATCACCAGTGATTCTTCATTGAAAGGATTTGGTTGTGTACTAATGTTGATTGATCATGTAAATGCTTATGTTTCAAGTCATCTAAAACCTCATGAGTTAAATTACCCTACACATGATTTGGAATTATCTTCAATTGTTTTTGCTTTAAAAATACAGAGGGATCATTCGTATGGAGTGAAGTGTGAAATATATACTGATCAAAAAAGTTATAAGTATAAATTAACGTACAAAGATTTTAACATTAGAGAGTGGAGATTGATAGAATTAATCAAGGATTATAATTACACGATCCATTACTGTACAAGAAAAGAAAATAATGTGGATGATACTTTGACCTAGAAAAGAAATGAAACATAAACCATGTTATGTTTGGAACATGATCTCCTTATAAATGATTTCATTAACTTTGGCATAGAAGTTGTTGGTGTAGGAAATTCGTCTATTTTGTTTCTTCTGTCAGTGAAATAATCTATATTATACAGAATTAAGAAGGTGTAGAAGGAAGACAATGAGTTGTAAAAATATGTAGAGTTGCTTCATAAGGGTAAGTTGAATTATATGAACATTGATAATGATTATAATATGAGATTTGGGAAGTGATTATGTGTTCCTTGTGATTCACAGTTGAAGAATGAGTTATTATATGAAGTTCATAGTTCTTTGTTTCTTGTACATCCTGATAGTACTAAGATGTACTGATATATTCAAGATTATTATTGGTGGTATGGAATGAAAATAGATATTTCTCACTTCACATTGAAGTGTTTGACTTGTCAACATGATAATGCAGAGTGGAAGTTACCGAAATTGATGCTTCAGTCTTTACCAATTCCATAGTGGAAATGGGAAAATATATCCATGGACTTTGTTGTGGGATTACTAAAGACATCTCGAGTTAACAATGCAATATGGGTTAATGTTGATCGATTGACTAAATCATCTCATTTTCATACTATTCAAGACAAAATGGCTCTAGATCAACTTTCATGGGTGTATGTTAAAGAGATAGCCAGGTTGCATGTAGTTTCTATCTCCATTGAAGCTGATTGTGATCCCATGTTTTCTACTAAATTTTTTAAAGTCCATCAGAAGTCATTGGGTACTGAATTAAATTTCAGGGAAGCTTTTCATCCTCAACCAGATAGGAAATGAGAATGAAAAATTCAGACCATGGAGGATATGCTATATTCTTTTTCACTGGATTACAAGGGATGTTGGGACCACCATATTTCTTTGGTTGAATTTTTATTATAATAATATTTCTCATTCCAGTATACAAATTGCACTGTCTGAGGATTTATATTGGATGTAGTGTCGAACTACAACTTCTTGGGATGAAGTAGGTGAAAGGAAACTGATGGGACCAAAATTGGTAGAGGAGATTGTAGAAAAAGTCCAGTTGATTCAGAAGAACATGAGAACTGCTCAGAGAATGAAGAACAGTTATGCGGATAATGCGAGGAAGGATCTTTCTTTCAAGTAAAGTGATCTTGTCTTTTTCAAAGCTTCTCCATCGAAAAGTGTGAAGTATTTTTTTAAGAAGGGAAAATTGATTTTGAGGTACATTGGACCCTATGAAATCTTGGAGAATGTTATATTAGTTTTCTATAGAGTGGGTTTACCTCCATGTTTATCCCATGTACACAATGTTTTTCATGTTTCAATGTTGAGGAAATATATGCCAGATCCATCTCATGTTTGGAGTCCAGAGGTAGTTTAGTTCGAAGATAATCCTTCATATGGGTAAAGAAAATTCCAATTTGTTGACCATAGAGAGAAAGTGTTGCGGAATAAGGTAATTAACTATGTAATGGTCTTGTAAAAAACCCATATAATTGAAGAAGAAACATGATAATTTGAAAATGATATGAGGGGAAAATACCCCCATTTATTTTATAAGTGAATAAAATTGTGAGGATGAAATTTCCAAAAGGGGGGAAGGATGCTACATCCCAGGTAAATAAAGGATATGATATTTTCATATTTATTAATATTTGTGAATTAAATATTAATTTTACTTTAAAGTGGATTCTATGTTCTATGTAATACCTGATATACAACAACGGGATTCATTGAAATCTCATGTTGGAAACAACATTGAGTTATACAAAAAAATATAATAATATTATTAATTTTAATGGAATTTAACGCATAGAATTTGTATTGACAATAATGAACCGAACTAACTACAATATGATTAAACATGTTTTTTTTAATTTTTATACATTTATCCAATAAATAATAGTGACTTAAAATGAGAATGAATCCAATATTAAGCATAAATACTCTAACATTCATTAAAAGTTTTATTTACCTCCTTTTAATGGAGAACCCTTTTTAAATGTAGTTTTTGTCACTTTTATATGTTCTATATGAAAAAATAAAAATTCTTTTTTAGAATATGAATATCAAAATTTACTTTGGATGAATTTTTGGTATTTTTATGATAATGTTCATTTTTTAATCAATGGTGGATAATACTGGATTTTAATTCAAAACTTCTGTTTAATATAATTTATTTATATTGATAGATTGTAATTTTAATTGGTTTTAAAGTGTAATTAGATTATATTTTTACAATTTAATCCAATTTTTTTCAATGAATGTAATTTCACATGGAAATTTGACATAAATTAGTGTCAATATTTTGATAGTTCTTATTTATTAAAAAAAGACTTGTTGTTTTGACGATAGGAATTACTTTTAAATTAACTAGTACTCCGCCCGTGCAAATGCACGGGACTATCAATTTTTTTTCATATAATATAGTTCTACATCATTCAAAAACAATATGCAATAAAATTTGTAAAATAAAACGATGATAATGAACTTAGTGGACTTAATGTGAAAAATGTAAATGGAGTGAAGACTAATACTGGAAGAGATGGAACATGATGGAATAGGAGAGGCGGGTATCAAAGACAGATATGAAATGAAAGATGATGGTGGAGGCTGAGATGAAGGAAAGATGTGAGATTGAGATAAATTATGGAATGAAAGCTAGAGATATTTCCATGGTTTATATATTTTAACTGGATTAAATGGGCTGGAAACGATGCATATGTGATGATTAGTAGGAAACATGAATGCATTTCATGTGGTTTCATTGAAATATAATTAGTACCTAAAGAGAAAAATGGATCAGATGATTCATCAATATTGATATTAATTTGAATTCCCATAAACAATTGAGGTTTTGATCACGAAAATCATGTTTATGGGAATAAATAAGTCCACAATTCTTTAGTATTCATATTAAAATATCTTAATTCAATGTAAAAAAAGCTACCTTGGAACTGCATCGTTATTGGTTACTTGAAACCATATATATATCCCATTTTTTCCTATCACCTCTACATTACCCCATGAAGGTAGTTACATAAGAGATATAATTTTTACATATGAAAATAAATTACAAGAAACATAAAATGGAAATAGAGACCAATTAAGGGTATGTCGAACCTTCAACCACTTCAAAAGACCTGATAACATGAAGTTGAATCATAAAAACTGATGAAGATATATTCAATCTTGATATAACATTAGAATCAATATCATTAATCTATATAAATTCCAAGATTCATAATGAATAAGTACATATAGAATATGTAAACAGATAAGTGCATAAAGATTCCAGAATCCAAAATTTCTCTTCCAATATTTTTCTAACTAAAATTTCTGTAATCAATGTCTTTGTCTAATGGTTGATCTGAAATGCTAAGCCCAAGCATGTGAAGAACCCAATGACAAGGTTAGTCGATCATGGTTATGAAATGAGAGGAAACATTTCTTTCGAATTCAACCACAAAGCATGAATGAAACATGTCAAGGAAGGTTATCAAACCTCAATACAAAATTAGAAAGCATAAATTGTATTGGAAAAGGATTGAATGTTTATTGTCAACAAATTGAAATAGTAGACAAGAAGTAACATACATTTCAAATAAGAAAAGTTAAAAAAAATAAAACATGAAAATTGAAAAACCCATTGTGGTAGAGGATATTATGTTATCGAACCAACAAAAACACACTCCATGTTTTCACATACGATTACATCTGAAAATAGGTGGGTCAAAAATTGGAAAATAACTAATGTTTTTAATTGTATTCAGTGTCCCCATTGGAGTCAAACAATATACATCTTGCTGTGTTGGATATATCCTCGACGCAATGGCTTGATATGTTCCTGTAGTAGAGCAGCACTGAAGGATGTTGGTTGAGAGTAATATGGTTTCATGCAGCAGTCATGTATAGTTGAAAAAATTTCAAATTGAAAATAAGTTCACATTACATTCTATACGTGTCAGAAAGGGTATATTTGTTCATTAAACATGATCTTACATAGTTTCATTTACTCATTAATAAAGGTACAAATAGTATTGGAAGTAAAAAATGTAAAAGGTTATTAGAAAATAACAGATTTAATATGGTACTTACAATAACTTGAAAAAACAACACCGAGTTTTAGTCAATTTTTTCTGTTTTCTTATTGTAAATATCCTTCAAATAGAGATGCAGTTCATGGATTTCGATTTCCAGATTTTTAAGGCATTTTACCAATTTTTTGGAATGAATCACCAGCATCAACCACTATTTGAGAGAGAGGGATTCAATACACATCTGTTATTTAATGTAAACATTAATATATTTATCTTGTTGAATAGGTGGGGAATAAGGTGAAAATATAGTATGTGTTGATAATGTTGAAGGAAAAAAATATATGAAGACTAAGAGCATGCTTTGTGGGTTTTATCAAGATGCTATAGAACTTGAATTGAACACTGTGGAAAAATTCCATCGGTAGTGTCTAAAGGTTCTTCATTAATGACATAGATTAAAGAAAATAAAATAGTAAAATCAACAAAATTGCCAATAATGCTTATAGATAATGTTTCTTCTAATTCCAATATGGATATTTTCCTAAAAGAAAACATAATTTGAAACTGAAGATCGTTACAATGGATCCAAAAAAGAATAATAAGTAGCATAAATTGTTTTCTAAATTAATATAATACTGAGTTTCTTTAAACTGTGTAAAAATGATTAATGTAAATTGTACACATTACTACAATTCAAATATTTTATTTACATTTCATACGAGGTAAGGATAGATAACATTAAAATTATGAATGGATAAAAATGTTTCTACAACTGTTAATTGGATTTGTAAATGTATAATGAAAGTAACATAGAAAAATTAGATTTTATTTCAACCCCAAACAGCTTTCCATTTGCAAGACTTCAAGAACATGTAAAGTGGCAAAGCTGTTTGGCCATTGAAATCAGCCTGAATCATCTTATATCATTTTTTCTCAGAATCAGTAATACCCAAATCGGAAAGGTGCAAAAACAATGACTACAATCAATGGAAAATCAATAAATAATAACAAAAAATATTAACAGAAAATAAAAAAAATACATGTCTCGATGATCAAATATAATTCATTATGCCATATTTTCTCAGATTTCAAGCCAAAAAAAAGACATGTTTTGGAAACTTGTATTTTTTTGAAAGAGAATGTAATTGAGAAAAATATTGACAATTATTAAATACAACACCATTTTAATGTAAAAATAAGATTTCAATATTTTTTTTATAGAAGGGAGACACTTTATAAAAATCCATGGATTTTTTTATTGAGATGAAATATATATATATTACACATTGTGGGTAAAAATAAAATTATAAATATGTATTTAAATAATCCATATAGTAGACTTATTAAATCCATCACCATTGGGCCCTAAAATTTCACCAAACATAAAATAGTAAATAAACATTTAGACAATGATGATAAATATAACATGGTATCGGTAGTCCATATAAATTAACACCCAAAACACCTTGCATTGAAGACCTCACGCAGTTATTCCTAGTATTTATAAATTATAATGAAACCTAATATGTTAAAGTGAATTAAAAAACCAAATCATTACCTTGTAAATACACATCTTCCATCTTTCATTTTCATGGTCAATAAATGAATTACCACATGATGCACCTACCCCTGTAAACTGCTGTATAAAATTACAATAACAAAATCCAAAAGATAAAAATTACAACACATTGATCTATATGTCAATGAAAATAGAAAAAACAAAAGTTAAAATATGGTGAAAGTATATCATGAAAAAAAGACTAATAAGACTGGAAAAATACAAACAATAAAAACGTACCTATGGATAAAAATATGATGTTATATATTCCATGTTATATCAGTCTTCCATCAAAAAAATACATGTTTTAAAAATATTGTATTTTTTTGGAAAATAAAATGAGGGAAAAATGAAATTTTTTAATAAAACATCATTTTGAAGGAAAACAATTGTAATGATTAATAGTCTATTGTGATAAAAACCTAGTATTTCTTAAAAACATAAAAACTCATGCAACATCAAGCATACCTTAGATAATCAGAGTTAATCAGAACCTCAACTATTGAAATCGAACCAAAATTTGAATAAATAGAAAAATCATCATCCAAATAAAACCTACAACATGAAAATCAGAGGACAATTATAAATGAAACATCATTTTGAAGTAAAAAAATTCCAATGACTAATGGTCTATTGGGATAAATATCATGTACTACTTAAATACATGAAAAGATATGCAACATCAAGCATACCTGAGAAAATAAGAGTTAATTAGAACCCCAATAGTAGAAATAAAAACTGGATTTGAGTAAATAGAACAATAATCATCCATATAAAACAAACCACCTGAAAATTAGATGTCGTGATCATGGAGCATTGACCGAGTTCCCAGAATGTGGGAAGACTATAGAGAGGTAGAGGCATAGTCGGAAGATTTAGGCTTGGGATCAGGTGAAGTTGGAGGCTGGTAGCTGGAAGGTGGAGTCGGGTAGACGGAAGGTGAAGATGGATATTGGCAGCGGGACACGATGATTTAGACTAAGAGGAGGGTCGGGAATGGTGAGAACCAGAGCGAATGAGTGAGGGAATTTAGGGACAGAGGGAGCAAAGGGATCTGGGGGAGCGGAGGAAGCATGGACATCTTTTGAGTTGTTTATTTACTATTATCAGAAGAAGGTAAATGTTGAATTCAAAAAATAAACAGACTACTAAAATAGGATAAAGTATTATGGACTTTTCATTAGCATGTGTAAACCTATAAATAATATAAATAATAATAGAATTGATAAGTATTGCAATCTAGTAGGATAAAATAATGATTTTAAGAAGATAAATTAAACCCTCATGAAATGATTTTAAAAAGATAAAAATAATTTTAGACACCATAATCATTGTGAAAAATTTCATAGTTTCCAAGTAATGGAATTTTTACAGATTAATTATTCTCATATTCATCAGTTTTAGACAGTTATGGAACTATCAAGAAGAGTCTAAACACACAATCTAAACCAATCCAAGATAAAATTGCATAAAATTATGAAGAAATTTATTGTAGGAATGGTTAATTGTAAAGTTTATAAACTCTGTAAAGGCTTCATCTGGTACAGAAATCATAGATACTGAATGTACCACAATGCATACACATAGTCCAGTGATGGATGGTATCAAAAAAGGTTATAGATAATATTGAGAAGAGGTAAGAATAATCCATATTAGGGTAATCCCTTTGCGATACAGAATTAATATAATCCATGTGAGGGGAAGAAATCTGGGATGAAATTAGTATAATGAAAGATCACACATGAAATCATGTTATAAAACTTACATGCACAACAACACGAGACGTTGTAGAGAATATTTGGCCATTTGTCTAGAAAAATATAAACATATCCCATTCGACCACTATTTTCATGAAATATTCATTCTAAATCATAGATGAGTTTGAAATATAGTTACTTACCCTTTTCAATGTCCATATCTTCAATGAAAACAAGTGGGATCTTTCTTCGAAGCTCAAGTGAAAACATGCTTCAATACATCACTAAAAAGGTCCGAATAATCCATATGAGGGTATTCCATCTTAGATGAAATTAATATAATGAAAGAACATACATGGAATTGAGTTATGAAACATACATTCCCAATAAAATAGGATGTTGTAGAGTAGATTTGGCCATATTTTTGAAAAAACTGTAAACAACACATTCAACCACTTTTTGTTGGGCATAAGCATTCTAAATCATAGATAAGTTTGTAATACAAGTACTTACCCTTGTCAATGTCATCATCATCAAACATAATAAGTCAGGTATTTCATCTAAGATCTACTGAAATAAGATTCCATTGAACATTAAATTTAAAAAAAATGAAAATGCTTATAAAGTGACATCAAAGAAGGCAATCATCATTTAAGAAAATTTTTAAAGTCCTTATCCAATTTTTTTGATCAGACCACACAGTGCCACTTCATTTGACCAGATCACACTAGAATCATTAAGAAAATAAATTTTGTATAGGAAACATAATTTATAAATGAAAACACAAATATGTGCTATAATAAATTTTTGAAATGTGTTGTGAAACAGATCCTTACCTTTTTTATCCAAACATAGCATTTCCATATTGTTCTAATTCAATACATTGATATCCCATGTTTTATATATCATCTCTAAACAAAAAGTTATGAAAATATTTTATAGGATATTTCATCTTTTGAGAAGTATAATTTTACACAATACCTATGGATTTATGTACCACACAATCATATGGGGCAGGAGTAGTTTCAGCCATGTTGATATATTTAACTATCCATAATAGACCCCAAATGCCTATCCACTTGCAACATGGATGATCCTATCACTGCCATCCATAAACAATGACCTCAACAAAAATCAAATATATAACATAAAAACTGATGTGATGAAAGTAATAACATTAGTAAGATTATTTTAGTTATTAGTGGAATGTGAAAAAGGAATTATGGGATAACAAAGCTGTAAAAATTCATTCAAAATTATTGAAAAATAAATTATTTTTTGAACCAACTAAATTCTGTTATCATTATAATCATGATTCATTTCACATAGAGCACACTTCATTTCACACAGAGCTCGCTTCATTTGACCATAGCATGCTTAAAGTAGTAGGAATATATATTTTGTGTATGAAACATAACTTATAAATAAAAAACGGAATAAGTTCTATAAGAAGTATTCAGAAACTTGTGTCAAACTAAACCTTAACTTCTTCATCCATCCATGGAATTTTCATATAGTAAAAATTCAATACATTGATATCCCTAGTTTAAAGAGCATCTTGAAATAGATCCTAAAATTATGAAAAAAAGTTTCTATGAAATGTGAACTTTTGAGAAGTGGAATTTCACACAATACCTATGGATTTATATAACACATAATTACACGGGGTATGGGAAAATCAAGCCACAATGTTGTAATTAACAATCCTTAAGAGGCCCCAAATTCCACCCCACTTGTAACATGGAAGCTACTATCCCATGTCAACCACAAATAATGATCATAACTCAAATCAAAGAAAAACACAAATTATTCCATGAATGTATTAATCATTATTAATAATAATGTAGTTATTAGAATAAAGTAATATATTATATGAATGAATAATTAATGTTCAAAAACCATTAGTTGGAAAAAATATGCTTAAAAAGATAATCAAGTTTGTAGTGGAACGTGTCTTATGCTTCAAGTGAAGAGGAATAAGTTCTATAAGCAGTGTTCAGAAAGAGTTGTCAAATTAACCATTACCTTATTCATGAATTCATGGAATTTTCATATTATTCAAATTCAATACATTGATATCACTATTTTAAAGAGCATCTTGAAACAGATCTGAAAATTATGAAAAAATGATTCTATGAAATGTGAACTTTTGAGAAGTGGAATTTCACACAATACCTGTGGATTTATGTAACACATAATCATAAGGGGTAGGGGAAATTCCATCCACAATGTTGTATTTAACCATCCTTAACAAGCCCCAAATGCCACTCCACTTGCAACATGGAATCTATTATCCCCTATCATCCACATATAATTACCGGAACACAAATCAAAGATATACGTAAATGATGTCGTGAAAGTATTAATCATTATTAAGAATAATGTAGTTATTAGAATAAAGTAATATGTTCTATGAATGAATAATTAAATTTCAAAAACCTTTAGCTGAAAAAATTGGTTTAAAAGGAGAATCAAGTGGGTAGTGGCAAGTGACTTATGCTTGATGCAATACACTTTGTGTCGTCTAAGCAGAAGAAGAGACAATATTTCCAAGTAGTAAAATCAGGTTAAGAGGAATAAGTGTTATAAGTAGTATTCGGAATGTGTTTTCAAAATAACCATTACCTTCTCCAACCATTCATGGAATTTTCATATTATTCAAATTCAATAAATTGATATCCCTAGTTTTAAAGAGAATCTAAAATAGATACTGAAATTATGAAAAACAGTTTCTATGAAATGTGATCTTTTGAGATATGGAATTTCACAAAATACCTGTAGATTTATGTACCACAAAATTATAAGGGGTAGGGGAAATTCCAGCAACAATGTTGTTTTTAACGATCCATAGTAGGCCCCAAATGCCTCTCCACTAACAACATGGATGGTACTATCCGCTGACATCAA
This sequence comes from Viscum album, assembly GCA_963277665.1. Taxonomy (NCBI): domain Eukaryota; kingdom Viridiplantae; phylum Streptophyta; class Magnoliopsida; order Santalales; family Viscaceae; genus Viscum; species Viscum album. The sequence goes on from OY728132.1 coordinate 921,704,532, forward strand.
CAAATAATGACTGGAACGCAAATCTAAGATAAACACAAATGATTCCATGAAATTAATAATAATTATTAAGAATAATGTAGTTATTATAATAAATTAATATGTTCTATGAATTAATAATTACATATCAAAAACCAATAGCTGAAAAAATAGGTTTAAAAAGAGAATTAAGTGGGCAGTGAAAAGTGTCTTAATCTTGATACAACACACATTGTGTCATCTAAGCATAGTAGGAGACAATATTTCCTAGTAGTAAAACATTGATATTATCACAAATCAATTTCAAAATGCATACTATATGTTGATCAATTACAATAAATGAATAAATAAATCGAGCCAACAATATGATACATCTGATAATCCAATAACACAAAAGATGCCAAGGTTCTTAATATCCTCACTAACCACTACTCTTAAATTTTTTAAAGAAACGTTCTTTATAATCCAGAAATATAGAGTAAAATATAGGTATGTAGGAGGATTTTACATTTGAAGGGATGATTGAACTTAGAACTCGATTTCGACATAAAAGATCCAATAAGAACACAATATAAATAGCATGTTATCACTCACCTTTTCATCAGCCATGAAAAAAAATTTTACAACAAGGTTTTGGTCATTCTCAAGGCTTCCATCCTCTTTTTCATTTAGAATGTATAACTATCATTTGAATGATTGTATGATAAATAATATGGGTGTCTTGAAATGTATTGAGAACAAATGATGGTACCTCTATAACCTGGAGATGAGTATATCTCAAGATGTTGTATGTAGTTTTAGAATATGGATCATGTGTTGAAATGGAATTGGAAATTTATCAATCATGATATTTATAGTTTCTTTGGTAACCGCTGGAGATTAAAAAACACTTCCATAAGAAGCCAACATAATAAGAAATTCTTAAATCAAAAAGAAAATAATATATATATATAAATTAAATATTTACGATGACACTATTGAAACAGAATAGAAAAATGGAGTCATGAATCACTATTGAATATAATGGCAGAATTTAGTGTACAAAATTTGTAAATAAATAACTAAGAGATAAAGCAAGGAGAAACCGATTGAATTGGATGAGTAGAAGAGTGTGTATTTTAGAGGAAAATGGAGGAGAAGTTGTCAGTGGTCGATTTAAGAGTTACCATATCAGAGGTACAATATGGCATTAATCTTTTTTTTGGAAAAAGTGATAGAAGTGGTAAACTGATGAGTAGGGAACATAGAAAATTTGAAATAGAAAACATAAATTACAGTACACATGTAGTGATACACTATTATGAAAATAAGAACTCACAAATGTATACAATATACAAGTGATGAACAAAAATATTTTTTATAATACAGTCTAATGACTAAAGCTATCTAGACATACATAAACTACTACATGTTTTGATAAGATTGAACAAATACTGTGATCCCTGAAAAAAAAATATGTGAATAAATAGTCTCACAGACTTAAATAGTTTTTTAATTGATTAATTGGAAGAATATGTTTACTATAATGACATAAAAAAAAAATTCTTAAGCCAATGGATGTACAGAAAATTTAACAAAAGATATTAAAAACTCCATAAGGTTTGAAGATGAATAGACCGGATGCATAGGAACAATGAATATAGTGCTGGAATATGAATGTATGCCAAGACCTGAACTGCAGTAAATGAAGGTCAGGAGGCAAGAGTGACGGAGGCTGTCGAGGTGAATGGAGAGCCGAAGTGCTGGGCATGACTGCTGGAGATGGGGAGTCAGATTGCTGTGAACGGAGAAAGAGATGACGAGACAAGGAGACAAGAACTATCGGATACGAGGAGAAGTATGAGATAACGATTAGTATCCAAGAGTGATGGATATGGGTAGCCGAATAGTGTTGTCCGTAGACGGAGTGCCGGAGGTGGGAGTGGAGAAGAGGCAGAATCCTTGATACATGGAGAGGGAAATCTCAAGCTCAAGAGGATAGATATTGAGGGATTGAAACCGTATGGAGAGGGAATACGAAGACAACGAGATGAGGAGTGCTGGAGATGGATAAGAGGAAGAGGCTTTGATGAAGATCAAAGTGTGCCAGATATGGGGTGCCAAGGGTTACTGTCCGTAGATGGATCGACGGAGGCAGGAGCGGAGATGAGGCTAAAACCCTAGAATAGGTAGAGTAAAATCGCGAGATGGAGAGAGGGCAGGTCGAGGTAGTAAAATCGACTGTAGAGGGATTATTTAAGAGAATCGCTGAGAAGATGACATGTGTCTGAAAAAAACCATTCTTTAGTAAGTATATATATATCTGCCACTTATTTTTTTTTTAATTTGGAAAAATGGATTCCATATTTTGAATCAGGATGTCCAAAATGTGTAAATAGGTATCTTTTATTTTTTGACGTTATGGATATTTTATTTTAGTAAATATTAAATTTACCATGGTAAATAGGTAAATCTGGTAAATAAAGGTAACAGAATAATATTATAATAATATTAAATTACCCTAACATGTTTCCAAATCATACTGGTTGATACATGTATGACCATGGTCATCATTTCGTAAATTTTGGGACCCCATGGATCCACATTGGAGTGATAATGAAACTTTACATTAATTAATTTAATATAAAGACAAAAATGACTTAAACATATATATTTTAGTAAAAAAAATTTACATGGGGTTATATATGCTATCTCGTAGAATAAAAATTTTCATTTGAAATATAAAAAGATTTTCTACATCCTGGTATTTGTTTTAAAATTTTTAGACATCATTTAAATAATATTATTTATGACACAATAATGATGCAGTGTTTACCTTATTAATGAATGATTTTAAAAATTAAGATTATTAAAATTAAAATAATATCCAAAACCTATTCAATTATTATTGGATAATTTTATTTCGAACAATATACTTCATATATTCCACTTTAATGTGATTTGGACCTTTTGAAACTAAAAATATGTTTATTATAAAATAATACTTTCAAACATTCTTAATGAGGCCCTCCTCCCCCTTATAAAAAGACCTCAACTATAACCCATTAATCACACCTCTCAAAAACCATGGATTGTCCAAAATCTAACCAATTATGGTCCTTAAATTAGTATCGTCCCCCAAGAAGCATTCCTCATGGTATAAGACAATTCAAGTAAAACCTTTGGTGCATAACAATGTGAGATACCCAATTTAAAGGTTTCATATTCTCTTATGTTCTTTTCCTTAATTTTACTTTTCCAACCCAATAAAATCATTTTATTTTTTTATTTTACAAAAAAATTGTATCCTCAATATACTATGTTGTTTTTATGATATTTTTTCAAACTACACTTACACACACCTTCGTCTAATGGGTATGGAACATATTGTTTCTGTGGACGATGAACTACTACCGAACGAAACGATGATTATTCAAATATCTCAAACCACCTTTCATGGTGCCCATTTTAATGGAACTATATTTATATGTGATATATATTATATTTATATTATCTCTATAATTTTGTATTTTTCATTTATATCAGTCCTTTATGGTTTCCATAATGGGTAAACGTGATAATTTCATTTGAGAAAGTGCGGACTACCGCCCCCTCAAAGTGATGTGACTCGTTCATGCCATATGTGGGACATATAAAGGATAGAGTTAATGAAATTATATATGATATTATAATGTAATTATAGTATACCTATGTATCATTATGTTTTCATTCAATTAAAATATGAAATAGAAATGAAAGTAGCATTCATGCGTATGTACAACTTATCATCTCCATGAACAATGCATTTCATTTCTTATCTCCAAATGATATGTACTATTACAAAATCATATATATACTTGATATATATAATATATATGATATCTAAATCATGAAAACAATTCTAGATATAATTGAATTTTGACCATGTGGACAACTATTAATTATAAGTAGAACATTTTTGACTCAAGCACCAAATATCGACCAAACGATTATTATTAAATTAAATGATTATATAATGTTCATAACATGGTAATAAGTGATATAAAAGGATTAGTAATCCTGAAAAAGGATATGAAGAAATTATAAATTAATTTTAAAAAAATTTAGGAGATTAAAGAAAGAACGGGTCAAGTTGGACACAAGGTAATGGAACTTCTGATCCCAATTTCCATTCCTTGAGTTAAACTTCTACCTTTAGATTATGCCATTATATGATGATGTGAGACATAAATTTTCATAACATATCTTTTACTTATACTTTCATTATGTATAATTATATTTAATTGTCATAATTGAGCTATTTTATTTACAAAATGATCTTTTTAAGGGACTTCGTCTCAATCTCCTTTCATTGAGGAATATTTTGATTTATACACAACATAAGGTTATACATTGTATAAACCCCTTTGAATTTCAATTTCATTCAAAGGGAATATTTTTTATATGTACCATTTTACTAAAAAAATGGAATTTATCTTTTTAACGTACACGGTGACAATGAACTTACTGTCACCACAAGTGTTATTTGATATTTGGCTTCCTTAACGAGACATAATGTTTTTAAAAGGAAAATAAATACTATATACTCTATTTATGAATTCTGTTATTGAAAATTGATTTTGTAATGGATTGATTATTTCAATATATTGAAATGAATATATTTTTATTGTAATGTGGAAATGTTATCTTTAATTTAGGATGATGTTATTTTTTATGATTATGTTATGGTTCTTTGGCATTGTTTATGTATAAGGGTAGTTCCATGATAAAACTATGTTGGGTGAGCCCGATATAGATCTATAATGAATTGGGTAACATGACTGAGGTAAACATTATTGTTTCTCCTAAGAGATTATGGAACATACTGTGATGGTTTTTCCAAATGTAACTCCCTACATAGATGTGAAAGCTATAACATAAGTATGTTATGGATATCACAAATTACAATTATGATTTATCTTTTCCTTGTGTTACTCATAAAACATATGATTTCAGGATGTATGTTATGATTGAAAAGTATGGTTTCATTGATTTGAATTTTTTTATTGGATGATGTTTACTTTCCTTATTTTATAACCTTTTTTGAGCTTTTTATTCTCATCCCATGTTTTCAAAAAAATTTCTACATGACTTGGAGATGAATATGGGATAAGGAAATGATCAAGGAAAATTCATGCTGTCTAAAACTTAGAAATTGAAATGATTATTTTTAAGAGTTTCTTTTAGAAAAAAAAATTTATACTGAGTTTTAGTGTTTACATGTAATATTCAATTTGATAAGTAATATTTATAGCCTAATTCTGTAATACTCTAAACCTGAAAATATCCTAAATGTGAATTCTTGATTTAAATCAGGATTATGTACTGTTTAAGGATGGGGAGTTATAGAAAAAATTACATTAAACATACATATAATAAAAGTAAACATTTTCTTTAATATGTTTTTAGAATACATTGGCATGGATGATAAATATACAAACAGTAAATATTTACATATAAACAATCTCAGATAAAATCAGAATGCTAAATTATCAATTAATATAGGTCTAATTTGATTCGTATGTATCTAATCCTACTTTATAATTATTCAAATAATGTTCATGATTTATTACATAATCGTGATGATTTTTATGATGACATTTATGATCATATTTTAATCTATTTGTGAGTAACATTTTATTGTTACTCGTTATTCAGGTATTATCTACTTTATGTTTTTATGCTTGTTTTGTCAGATATGTTTTTATTCCACTTTTTAGGTTATAGTCATATCATTTACAAAATATTATTATTATGATTTATATAATATTTAATCATTCAATTATTTTATAATATAATGCTTTATTGAACATTATTTAGAAAAAATCACATCACACCATGGAAACGGTAAGTCGTACGTATGCACAAACAGTGATATCCTTTCAATAGTTGTCGAATGGTACTAAATTGGATGGTTTATAGTATCTCAGAATAAATATAATTTTATATTAATTATATTTATATATTTATTAATTCCATAATTTTACCCATCCATGTCAGGTGGTGGTGAAAAATGTATTACACCACGACGTGGAGATGATAAGCTGTATGTATGCACGCATGGTGATTTCATTTTTCATAGGATGGGTAGAATAAGTAAAATGGTTTCTTCATAATAATAATAACCTATAAATATATATGTAAAAATGGAGTTATTAATTTATAATGAAACAACTCATGAGGTGTAAGTAGAAGAATAATAATGCTTCAAAGCATCATTAAATGATATTACCTCTTCTTCGACGCTCCTCCTCTAAATATCCTCCTAGTGAACAAGAGTTGGAATTTGAAAAAAAACAATTATAAGTCCCCGTCCATAATCATTAATTAATATTGAATTAATTGATTAATTCACATTGATGATCTTTTCAGGTTTTCAGTTTTAGAGAATTAGGACATAACTATTACATCTCAAAAGATTACAAAGTAGACACTTCTACTAAGTTTCCATAAAATAAAAACTCGTAAAAAGAAACATGTCTAGTTCCATGTTTTAGATAGCATGAAATTTCCTTGATCCCATCCTTGACCTCATTCTACATTAAGTCCTATGAAAAACATTTCAAAAAAAACATTGGGTGAGTATAAAAAGCTCAGTAAGGGATACACAAAGAAGGAAAACTGTTAGTTTTTAAAAAAAACAAGTAAGGCATGAATAATTTATCAAAGTAATAATTTTCACCTTCATGGAGTTGTAAATACTCCTCACTGAATAAAATATCATTACTTACCCTTTTTAACCAAAATATTACCATAAAACCCTTTTAAAGAACACATAACATATAAAGGTAACTTGGGACATAAACATACATAAATGGAATAAACATACGGTCGACTTCCACACATATCACTAAATGGAATAGCCATACAGCCGACTTCCATACCCAATGCATTGGAGGTTATAACATAACCACCCATCCTGGTATTCACGGCACCACCCATCATATGGTTTATCACGTTACCACCCGTCAAATGTCCAACTACCATTCTAAAATCATAACACATAAAACAATTATAAAGGAAAGAAAACATTTCTATATTTCAAGCACAATATGTCACATAAATATAGTGTCAGAAAAAATCCATTATAAAAACCATTTTCAATACCAAAATACATAAAAGATTATATGGTATTTATTTCATTTCAAAAACATTACAGCTTATTGAGGAAGCCAAAGACCAAATAATACTCGCAGAGGCGTAAAAGGTCGTTGTCACTGCGTACGTTAAAAGAAACCTTCATTTTTTTTGTTTAGTAAAACGCTTCGTAGAAAAATAAACCTTTTTTATAAAAGTAAAATTCAAAGGGGTTTATACACCGTATAAAAGAAAGTTGTGTATAATCCGAAATATGCCACAATGAAAGGAGATTGAGACTAAGTCCCTTACCTCCGGTCCGACTTGACTAGATCGTTCTTTAATGTCCTGAATAATAAACATGAGTTAATTTATACTTGCTTAAGAACCATTTTCATGTTCATTATTCCTTTTATATCACTTATTACCATGTTATGAACATTATGTAATCATTTAAGTTAATAACAGTCGTTTTTTCGATATTTGGTACTTGAGTCAAGAGTGAACTTCTTATATTTACAAGTTGTTCACGTAGTCAAATATCCATTATCTCAATAATGATATTCATTATGTATATGCCATATATATCATATATATCCAGTATATACATGCATTTATAATATTACATAATCATTTAGAGGTAAGAAACGAAATGCACCATTCATAGAGACGGTAAGCCGTACGTATGCATGAACGCTACTTTCATTTCTATGTCATATTAATGGAATTAAAACTAAATTAGAGATATGTATAATTTAATTCCCAAATTATATTCATCATTTAGGTGTAACATACATCATATATATCCATTATATATATGTACTTATAATAGTACATTACATTTGGGGATATGAAATGAAATGCACCGTTAATAGAGACTATAAGCTGTACGTACGCATGAACGCTACTTTAATTTGTATCCCATACTTTAAAGGAATGAAATAATAATTATATAAAGGTATATGATAATTCCAGTATAATATCATATATTATATAATTAATTATATCCTTTATATGTACCACATATGGTATTAACGAATCAAATCACTTTGAGGGGGCGGTAGTCCGCACTTCCTAAAATGAAGATATCGCGTTTACCCATAATGGAAACCATAAAGGTATTCCACAAATGAAAAATACATAAGAATAAGGAAGAAATAAAAATAATATATATCATATATAAATATAGTGACATCTTAATGTCAACCATTAAAGGTGTTAAAATAATATTGAACAATCATCATTTCGTGAGGCAAAAATTTGCCAACCACATAAACATTATGTTCTTTAACCATTAGATAAAGGTGTGTGTAAGTTTAGCTCAAATACTTCTTATAAAAACATCCTAGGATATTTAGTATAATGGTGTTGTTACAAAATATATTAATAAAATTAGTTTAGGGGGATGGAGATGCAAAATAAAACAAAAGAACATTGGGGAAGACTTTACCTTTAAATCAGGTAACTCCCCTTCGTTTGAGCCTAAAGGGATTCTGGAAGAGCTTTCTGCCTATGGTAAGGCATCTAGGATGTAGAGAGGGATGTGGAGAGACAAAATTATCAGAGCGTGGCCGATCCAAAGGCTTGAGAGGTGTTGGTAAGGAGGTAGAGGTGGGTTCCTTTTATAAGAGGAGAGGAGGGGCACACTTGGAAAGGTATAAAATGATACATTATTTTCTAATGAGTTTCAGATTTTAATGATCCCGCATTGATGTGTTTCGAGACTAAGGTGATAAGGGTTTGAAATCCACCCATCCAATAGGTTTTTGACATTTGTAGGTCATAGATGTTACATTATCATTCCATTTTATTTAAATCGTTAAATAATGAGGTAATCGCTACATCATCATGAGGTCATAAATAATTTAATTTATTGAATGTGTAAATATTATAAAATAATTACTATGATGTATGAAATATTTTTACCTTTCCAATTACTATTTATAGTTAAAAATATGACTTATATGACCCCATGTAAAAATTTCTTTAGTAAAATGATACATGTTTGTGTTTGTTTTACTTTTACATTAAATAAAAGGCATTAATGTCATTATCTTACCCAAGTGGCTCCATGGGGACCCAAAAATACACCCATGGGTTTTCTTGGTCGTCCATTACTCATACAATAGGGTTAGGACAAGTGTCTAGATATTTTTATTTTATTATAATATCATTTTTACCTTAAATCACACTAATTTCCCTTTAATCGTGATTAATAAAACTTAAAAGTTACTTTTAATCCAAAATTATTTTTATCCCACTGAGCCACATTTTACATAATAATGAAAATAATTTATATTGGATTTTGAAATTAAAATCATAGAAGTGGTAAGGTTCCATTTAAATGCAAAATTAGTTTTTGTAACTACCACTTTCTGGTTTCACTATTCATCGAAAATTAAGGTTTTTCAGAAAAATACCAAAAATTCACCCCCATCTATATTTGATATTCCAAATTCTAAAATGATATTTTTTACCAAATTAATAACATAGAAGTTTCATTAATTAATTTTATAATTAAATACCACTACTAAATCAAATAGCGTGTTTTTAAGAAACAATATCTATCAAAGATTGACACTTGTTTATGTCCAATCTCAAAGTGATATTAATTCCAATGACCACCATTGGATTAAATGGTAAAAATATATTCTAATTTCACATTAAATCCAATTAAAACGATAATATATCTATATAAATAAATTAGACTAAAAAGTGGTTTCGAATTAAAATACATCATTTTTCACTATTCATTAAAAATGAACATTATCAGAAAAATACCAGAAATTTATCCAAAGTAAATTTCAATTTCCCAATCATAAAGAATAAGTTTATTTTGACAAATATAGCTTATAAAATTTTCAAAAGTTATATTTAAAAACGGTTCGCCATCAAAAGGCGGTAAAACAATCTTTTAAAAATATTAGAGTATTTCATGCTTAAGATTGGATTTATTCTCATTTTAATCCTCTAAAACACTATCTAATTCATATATAGGCATAGATAAGAATATATATTATTATTTACTTACTTGGAATGTTACATCCTTCCCCCCTTTAGAAAATTGTGTGCCCGCAATTTATTTACCAATCGAATAAGTGGGGGTATTTATCCCTCACAGAATTTTCAAATTCCCACGTTGCCTCTTAAACCATATGGTTTTTCCACAAAAACATTACCTGGTGAATTACCTTATTTCACAACACTTTATCTCTTCGGTCAATAATCGGAACCGGTTATTCCTCATAAGATAGATTCTTTTCCAACTGAACTACCTCAGGACTCAAAACATGAGATGGATCTGGCGTATAATTCCTCAACATTGAAACATGAAAAACATTGTGTACCTGAGATAAACATGGAGGTAAAGCCACTCGGTAAGAAACTAATCCAAAATTTTGAAGAATTTCATATTGTACAATGAACCTTGGACATTGCTTTCCATTCTTACCAAATCACATCACACTTTTCCCTGGTGAAACATTGAGAAAGACATGATCACCTACCTCGAAAGATAAATCCCTTCTGTGGTTATCTGCATAACTTTTCTATCATCTCGGATCTGTTTTCATGTGTTTCAGAATCAACTGAACTTTTTCTGTCATCTCTTCTACCAATTCTGGTCCCATCAGCTTCCTTTCACCTACTTCATCCCAAAATTCTGGAGTTCGACATAGTTTACCATATAATGTTTCAAAAGAAGCCATCTGTATACTGGAATGAAAACTGTTATTAGATAAAAATTCAACCAAACAAAGATGTTGGTCCCATCTTCCACTATAATCAATAGAGCAAGAACGTATTATATCGTCCAAAGTCTGAATTTTTCGTTCTGACTGTCCATCTTATTGATGTTGAAAAGCTTTACAAAAATTTAATTCAGTACCCAACGACTTCTGAAGGCATTTCCAAAAGTTAGAAGTGAACCTGGGATCACGATCAGATACAATGGGGAAGGGAACTCCATGCAACCTGACTATCTCTTTACGAAACAATCGAGAAAGTCTATTTAAAGAGAAAGTATCTCGAATAGGAAGGAAATGAGAAGATTTAGTTAAGCGATCAACAATAACCCAGATTGCAATATTACATCGATGTGTCTTCGGTAATCCCACAACAAAGTCCATGGATATATTTTCCCATTTCCACTCAGGCACTGGTATAGGCTGAAGCATCCATTTAGGTAACTACCACTCTACTTTAACCTGATGACAAGTCAAACACTTCATAGTAAAATTAGCAATATCTCTTCTCATTCAATCCCACCAGTAATACTCTCGCAGATCTCTGTACATCTTAGTATAGCCAGGATGAACTGAAAACGGGGAAGAATGAGTCTCACATAACTACTCATTATTAAACTGTGAATCACCAGGCACACAAAATATCTTCCCAAACCTCAAAACACAATAATTATCAATGTTAAATTCAGGAAACTTACCCTTCTGAAAAAGTTCTAACTTTTTCTGCAACCCAATATCTTTATTCTGCGCTTGCTTAATTTTGTCTGATAGGGATGATCTCACTTATACATAAAACAAAACAGAAGAACTTCCTGCACCAACATCTTCTATACCAAAGTTCATCAAATAAAAAACCAAAGGATCTCGTTCCAAACATAGCATGGTTAATAAAGCATTACTTTTTTGACTCAAAGCATCAGCCACTTTATTTTCTTTTCCCGGATGGTAATGAATTGTACAATCATAACCTTGATTAATTCTATCCATATCCTCTATCTCATGTTCAATTATTTTTGAGTGAATATATACTTTAAAATTTTGTGATCGGTATATATTTCACACTTTACTCCATACAAATGATGCATCAAAATTTTTACAGAAAAAACAACAGCAGCTAATTCCAAATCATGTGTAGGGTAATTTAACTCATGACCTTTCAACTGACGTGAAGCATAAGCAATTACCTGATCATTCTGCAGAAGGACACAACCATGTAATTTCATTGAAGAATCACTGTAGATAACAAACTCCCCATTCATGGAGGTAGTTCCAAAACTGGAGAATTCACCAATCTTCGTTCCATTTCCTGAAAACAATCATCACATTCTATTGTACAGATAATCTTAACACCCTTCCAAGTGATCGTAGTCATTGTACTAGATAACTGTGAAAAATTTGTAACAAACCTTTGGTAATAGCCTGCAAAAACAAGGAAGATACGAATCTCGGTTACATTTTTAGGTCATGGCCATTCTTTAACAACCTTTGTTTTTGCAGGATCAACAGTTATGCCATTTTGTGAAATAATATGACCAGGGAAAGAAATTTGTTGTAACCAAAACTCACACTTTCTGAATTTTCCATATAGTTTCTTTTCTTTTAAGGTTTTCAAGATAACCCTTGAATGACTTTCATGCTCCACTTTACTTTTAGAAAACACCAAAATATCATCAATAACACAACCACCATTTATCACCTGATTCAACTGAGCTATCACTGCAGTAAACTGCTCAATTCTGATTCTGACCGTCTCAATATGCTGATTTGGAAGGTCATTTCCCTCAGTATTCCATCCCAAAAAGCATCTCTATTTCGTCTATGAAAAACAATTCTTAACACTGAAATACCTTAGTTGAAGCAACATGGTAATCTTTAAATGCTATATCATTTCAGTCATACCATAAATTAATTTATAATTTAACAATTTTCTAACTCTTAAATTAATATAAACTTCCCTCTAATACCAACTATAAGGCCCCAGCCTTAAACATTACTCAATATTGAATTAAATGAATAATTCACATTGAGGATCTTTTCAGGTTTAGATTTTTAGATAATTAGGACATAACTATTACATCTCCAAAGATTACAAAGTAGACACTTCTACTAAGTTTCAATAAAATAAAAACTCTTAATATGAAACATGTTTAGTTCCATGTTTTAGATAGCATTACTTTTCCTTGATCCCATCCTTGACCCTATTCCACATTAATTCCTATGAACAACATTTCCAAAAAACATGGGGTGGGCATAAAAAGCTCAGTAAAGGATACACAAAGAAGGAAAACTATTAGTTTTTTCAAAACAACAACTAAACCATGAATACTTTATCAAAGTAATAATTTTCAACTTTGTGGAGTAGTAAATACTCCTCACTGAATAAAATATCAATACTTACCCATTTGTAAAAAAAATATTACCATAAAACCCATTTAAAGAACACATTACATATAAAGGTAACATGGGACATTAACATACTTAAATGGAATAACCATACAGTTGACTTCCACACATATCACATAATGGAATAGCCATACGGCCGACTTCCATACCCAATGAAATTGAGGTTATAACGTAACCACTCATCCTGGTATTCACGGCACCACCCGTTATATGGTTTATCACATAACCACTCATCAAATGTCTTTGTACCATTATAAAATCATAACACATAAAACAATTATAAAGGAAAGAAAACATTTCCATATTTCAAGCATAATATATCACATAAATATATTATCATAACAAATCCATTATAAAAACCATTTTCAATAAGCAAATACATAAAAGAGTATATGTTATTTATTTCATTTTAAAAACATTACAGCTTATTGAGGAAGCCAAAGACCAAATAATATTCGCGGCGGCGGAAATGGTCGTTGTCACCACGTACATTGAAAGAAACAATCCTTTTTGTCGTTTAGTAAAACACTTCATAGGAAAATATTCCATTTGTATAAAAGTAATATTCCAAGAGGTTTATACACCGTATAAAAGAATGTTGTGTATAAAACGAAATATGCCTCAATGAAAGGATATTGAGACGAAGTCCCTTACCTCGGGTCCGACATGACTTGAACGTTCTTTAATGTCCTGAATAATAAACTTGAGTTAATTACTACTTGATTAAGAACCTTTTACAAGTTAATTTTTCCTTTTATATCACTTATTACAATGTTATGAATATTATGTAATCAATTATGTTAATAACAGTCATTTTGTCGATATTTGGTACTTAAGTCAAAAGCGAACTTCTTATATTTACAAGTTGTTCATATAGTGAAATATCCATTATCTCAAGAATGATATTCATTATGTAGATGCCATATATATCATATATTTCCAGTATATACATGCATTTATAATATTATATAATCATTTAGAGTAATGAAATGAAATTCACCGTTCATGGAGACGGTAAGTTGTATGTACACATGAACGCTACTTTCATTTATATGTCATATTAATGGAATTAAAACTAAATGAGAGATATTTATATTTTAATTAAAGAATTATATTCATCATTTAGATGTAACATTCATAATATATATGCATTATATATATGTACTTATAATAGTACAATACATTTGGGGATCAGAAATGAAATGCACCGTTCTGGGAGACGGTAAGTCGTACGTACGCATGAAAGCTACTTTCATTTCTATCTCATACTATAATGGATGGAAATAAAAATTATATAATGTTATATTATAATTCAAGTATAATATAATATATAATATCATTAAATCTATCCTTTATATGTACCACATATTGTATTAATGAATCAAATCACTTTGAGGGGGAGGTAGTCCGCACTTCCTAAAATGAAGATATTGCGTTTACCCATAATGAAAACCATAATGGTATTCCACAAATGAAAATAAATAAGCATAAGGAAAACATAAAGATAATATATATCATATATAAATAGAGTGACATCTTAATGTCCACCGTTAAATGTGTTAAAAGAATATTGAACAATCATCATTTCGTGAGGCAGAAATTCGCCAACCACAGAAACAATATGTTCTTTAACCATTAGATGAAGGTGTATGTAAGTCTAGTTCTAATACTTATTATAAAAACATCCTAGTATATTTAAGATACTAGTTTGGTTACAACATTAATGAATAAATGGAGTTTACAGGGTTGGAGAAGCAAAATAAAACAAAAGAACAATAGAGAAGACTTTACCTTTAAATAGGGTAACTCCCCTTAGATTGAGCCTAAAGGGTTTCTTGAAGAGCTTTATTCCTAAGGTAAGGCTTCTAGGATGAAGAGAGAGATGTGGATAGACAAAATTATCAGAGCTTAACCAAGCCAAAGGCTTGAGAGGTGTGGATAAGGATGTATTGGTGGGTGAATTTTATAAGAGGAGGGGAGGGGCACTTTTGGAATGGTATAAAATGTTACATTATTTTCAAATGAGTATCAGATTTTAATGGTCCCAAATTGATATGTTTCTAGGATAAGGTGATAAGGGTTCTATATCCACCCATCCAATAGGTTTTTGACATGTGTAGGTCTTATATGTTTCATTATAGTTTCATTTTATTTAAATCATTAAATAATGAGGTAATCGATGCATCATCATGATGTCATAATGAATTTAATTAATTTAATGTCTAAAAATTATATAAAAACTACTTTGAAGAAGGAAATATTTTTATCTTTCCAATTACTATTTATAGTTTCAAATATTTCTTGTATAACCTCATGTAATTTTTTTAGTAAAACAATACATGTTTGTGTCATTTTTACTTTTACTTTAAATAAAAGGCATTAATGTCATTATCATACCCATGTTGCTCCAAGGGGTCCCAAAAATCGACCCATGGGTTGTATTGGTCGGAAATGAATCATCCAATAGGGTTAGGACAAGTGTCTAGATATTTTAATTTTATTCTAATATCATTTTTACCTTAAATCACACTAATTGCCCTTTAATCGCGATTAATAAAACTTAAAAGTTACTTTTCATCAAAAATTATTTTTCTCCCCTTGAACCACATATTAATTAATAATTAAAATCATTTATATTGGATTTTTGAAATTAAAATCATAGAAGTGGTAAAGTACCATTTAAATGAAAAATCAGTTTTTGTAACTACCACTTTGTGGTTTCAGTATTTATAAAAAATTAATGTTTTTCTAAAAAATACCAAAAATTCACCCTAAGATATATTTGATATTCTGATTTAAAAAATGATGTATGTTTTACCAAATTCATAACATTGAAGTTTCATTAATTAATTTTATAATTAAATCCCGCTGTCAAATCAAATAGCGTGTTTTTAAGAAAAAATACATATCAAAAGATTGACACTCGTTTATGTCCAATCTCAAAGTGATATTAATTCCAATGACCACCATTTGATTAAAATTTAAAAATATATTTTAATTTCACTTTAAAACCAATTGAAAAGAAAATCTAACTATATAAATAAATTAGATTAAATTGATGTTTTGAATTAAAATACAACAATTTTCACTATTCATTAAAAATGAACATTATCAGAAAAATACCAAAAATTTATCCAAAGTAAATTTCAATGTCCCAATCATAAAGAATAAGTTTATATTGAAAAATATAGCTTATAAAATAGTCAAAATTTATATTTAAAAATCGTTCGCCATCAAAAGGCGGTAAAACAATCTTTAAAAAATATTAGAGTATTCCATGTTTAAGATTGGATTTATTCTCGTTTTAAGCCTCTAAAACACTATATAATTCATAAATAGGAATAGATAAGAGTATATATTATTCATTAATTACTTGGGATGTTACAACCACGAACACTATAATGTTTATAGTGATGTTATTATGTTAAATATGAAGGGTTTGGTTGAGATTGAAGGCTCAAAATGAAGTTTATATTTGAGGGAGGAAGTGAATTTTTATAATTGAGGTGAGGCGAACTTTGAAAACCTCAAAAATAGTAATATATAATTATTTAAAAATAAAAAAATACATCCAAAATTCAATATTTTTGATTATAAGATATGATATTATTGAATTTTCAAAAACCAGTAATTTTTCTACAAGTTTTTATATCACTTTAAACATTATCATTGTAATTGGAAACTAGTTATTCTATTAAATTTTAATTAAGATAACAAATGTTTAAAAATTAGAAGGGTTCAATATTTACGTATATTATTTAAATTGTATCCTAAATGTATAATTTATAATATTTTAGACCATATAATAATAATTATATATATTTTAAAAATGTTTTATTATTTTTATGTAATTTAATAAAACATTGTTTTAAAAATTTATCAAATGTGTCAATTTTGACACTATTCATTTCATTGATTTTTCGAAATACCATGATAAGATTTTATCTTTGAAAAAAATGTTTTATAATATCCCTAATGGGTCAAGGTAATCTATAAAATTCATTGGAAAAATTAATTAGCCCAAATAATATTTATTTTAATATTTTTAGGAGCATTTATTTGATATCTCCATTATTAAAATAATCACTACATCAATATTGTATAATTATTTAATATAAATAATTTTGGAATAAAATTTTTAAATATTATACTATGATGAATAAAGATATATTAAATTTCCTGGTAATATATTTAGGTGAATTTATCTTCTTGAAAATCCATCATAAAAAAGGTTATACTTATTAATGTATTAATGTCACTACTTTTTTTATTTTTTTTATAAGAGATAAAACCTTTCCCTAGAGAGCAAGGAACCTTTATTGAAAAAATGGAAGAAATTTACACAATTCTAAAAATGGGAGTCTTGTCTCAATCTCTATTATGAAGAGATAAAAACTCATTATGGAGCTTGTCATGCTAGATGAAATCAACTCCACTGACACCTTTGTTTACAAGGCCATCCAATACCGAATTTGGTTCTCTATAGGTATGAGTGATGATATGATTCATAGAAAGAAGAGAGTCCATGAAATTGATCCAACAATTAGTGTGCTTACAATATATATGAGGAGATCCCAACCTGATAGCAGAAACAATATTAGTAGAATCACTTTCAAGAAAAATGATATTCCACCAATGTCTCGTCTCCTGCTCCACCACAAAAACACTGCCATGAATTTAAGACTAAATAGATTAGTTAAATCCACAAGTTCCATGGAAACATCCAAGAATGTTACATCGATGATCTCTGAAGATAGAGCCATATCTAGAGGGATTAGGATTACCACGAGAAGCTCTATCACAATTGACCTTAATCCAACTGAAAAAGGGCTGCTGTCAAAACACATCCACAGTACCATACGGTGGTCAGAAAACACCAAAGATTCCCTATTGAGATAAAATAGTATGATCATGAATTGAATTGGAAATAAAATTATTTTTTGTGGTGGAGGCCTCATGAACAGCAACGAAATCTTGAGTTAATGAAGTACGGGCCGAGAAATACATACCAGCATGAAGAGCCTGATATCTAGATTACCAGATATAAGGAAACAGTTCTATTAAAAAGACCATAAATGAATCATGCAATTGGCTGGATAGGGAAAGAGACCCCTATCTCTACATGAAGTAACAGTAAAATATCCCATGTTGCAGAGAGACATCAAACAGATCTCCAATGGATTTCCACATTGAAGCTGAAGCAACACAATTGAGGAAAACATGATATGCATCCTCCCTATGATGGTAGAAAAGAACACCTATGGAGCACAAAGATATTCCAAAACATTGAAGAAAACACTCTATACAGATTTTATAATGAACATATCTCCATGACAATATATATCTGGAGGCTTTTATATAATTCATGAGTAACCCCTCAATCCATCGTGAAGTCGAGTCACAATAAAAAAACCTTTAAAATAACTTAGAATAAAGAATAATATTTCTAGCCGGTTTCCAAGCCCAAAAATCCTTCATATTAGAGAATCAATAGTTTCTAACAATGTTGAAAATGTGTCTTCAAAGGCCCTCTATGATACCTAGATAATCATTGATTGAAATATCCAAATCCAATATAGAATGATCAGCTTCAATAAAATCTACAAGAGGAGTACCGGTGCTGTTAGCATTCCCAAAATCAAGAGATGAATCCTTGGAGACAAACAACCGTGGGTGAGAATCAATTGAGACAAATATAGATTTGAAAGCATGCCAAACAGAGGAATAAAGATGGTTAAAATCACCATTAATCAACCTATTCGTAAATTTAATCTGAAGGAAATAAAGAGCCTCAGAGTTGTTGTTGAAAAGTATCCTCATAAAATAATATTTTAGTGAATCATTAAAGAGCTGAAGATTTTTGATCCCCAAACCCCTCATATCATACGGCTCGCAGCAGGTATTCCATGGAACGGCAACCAACTTTCTTTCAAGGATGTTTCCACTCAAAATAAGATTCTTAAGAGAAACATTGACATTCCTAATGTGAGAGATGGGTCACTTATAACCCCTGAAGGAATAAACAAACGTGGAGACAATAACATATTTAACCAAACAATCTATTCCATCCATAGAAAATGTTTTCCCCTTCTATGTAGCCAAATTCCTCTTGACCTTGCTAATAATCTCTTTAAAATAACATGATTTAGGCCTCCCCCAAAATAAAGGCACCCCCAAGTAGTTAAAAGGAAGGGACCCCTCATGAATTCCCAACTATCTTGAAACGTCACTCTTCCTAGGAATAGAAATATTCCTGCCAATGTAAAAAAATATTTTCCCATATTATCTCTTTGCCTGAAACAACGCAAATAATGACAAAATCCCCTCTGGATATTTATGATAATCCTTTTATCACCCAGGGTGAAAATGATAATATCATCATCATACAACGAGTGAGTGGGGCAACAAGTACTCTACCTGCACTAGTAGCCTTCTTTTTTCCATTACCTTCCATGATGGATAAAAGTCTGCTATGATAATTCTATATAATGGAGAATATGATGTTTTTTACGAATTTAACATCCCATTAAATAAAATAAAATAAATGTTTTATTCTATTCTATAAATCTCCAAATGGTTACTCGATTGGTGCATGGAATATTATCATCAATATATACTCTACAAGTGTGATTTTTTTTTTCTATTTATGAATTTTTATGGGTATTACTATTTTAATAAAAAAACTATGGATTTATCATCAATTAATTAATTTCTACATCATCATTGTATAAGAAATTAAGGTAATTATTAATTTCGTGAAAATTTAAAATTTATTACCATGATTTAGGTAATAATATTATATTTACATGAACTTTTTATGTTTGAATATATCACCTTGTTATTCCTATATTAAAATTATCATAATAATAAGAAATATGAACTTGGATTTTTTTTTCACTTTCATTGGATTTATTAATATCTATGTCATTTTCATTGTAAACAAGCCCTTACATGAATATTTCTCTAACCTAAGATTTCAACGGTAAAATTTTATTCAAAAAAATTGGATTTTGATAAGTTATATGATCATTTTATTCTCCTTAACAAATTATTTTTATGCTAATTTTCCCTATTTACCATTTACCATGCAAAATAAAAAAATTAACGTAGTTAATACTCGTAATATCCAAAAAAAATAATACCATACTTTTAACATTATTTAGACCCACTGATTCAAAATATGGTTCCAATTTTTCATAATTCAAAATATTGTATTTTTGGAAATTAATTTAAAATTAAATCCCATTGTTAAAACCAAAAAGTGTGTTCTAAAGAAGTAAAACCTCTTCAAAAGATTGTAATATGTTTATATCCAATTTAAATTTGAAATTACTTACAATGAAAAATGTTGTATTTAATTAAAAAAAATACAATTACACTTTAAAAAATGTTAAAAAGATAATATAACTATATAAATATGTTATATGAAAATATATTTTTGAATTAAAATGCAGTATTTTTCACTATTCATTAAAATATAAATTTTATCAAAAATAAAAAAACAAAAAACTATAAAATAGTATATTTGTATGTTCCTATTACAAATAAGATGTGTATTTTGTCAAATTTAATATATAAAAGTGTTAAAAATTAAATTTATAATTGGTGTGCCATCAAAAGGGGACAAAACTGCATTTTTTAAAAATACTTCTATTATCCGAAAAATTGAATTTATTTTTATATCATGTCTAAAAAATAAATTAGATGAATTTTAATGTTATATAAAATTCATAATGAGGTTAATATTATTCCTAAAATCTAGTTTATATCCCATCTAATAATAATCTTTTCATAATATAATGTTGTTTAGTGAAACATGGTATTGCGTACAACGCAAGCTTCGAGGAAGATCATTTTTGCGTGTAACACAAGAAAATAATAGTTTTGTGTATACTTCAAGATAATAATATGTTTTCTATTGGGCAATATAATATTTTCATAGCATGAAACACAAGATATCAAAGAAAATAAAATGAATCTGTCTCATAAAATTCCAGGGTGTCACATTCTAACCCGCTTAAAATTATTTTTTCCCTCAAAATTCATCGAGGTTATAAATGGTTTACTACATGAAAGAACCTTTCATGTAAACTCACTTCATACAAACAGATACTATATCCTCATTATAAAACAGAATTTTAGAAACATAAAGGTTGCCCAAATTAACTCATCAGTGGGTTTCCACGTAGACGTACAAAGGTGGGAAGTGAAGACATGGATATGGAAGAGATTTATAACCATTGGGTTATGATGGATAGTGATAAAGAATAAGGTTTATAGAGATTTAACTACCATAATTCCATAAATATATGATGATTTAAGGGGACATCTGATTAATTGGATAAGAAGGTACTAGGATATTATTTTTTAGTTTCATGATGTTTTCCTAATGTTGATGAATTTTTGAATGAAAATAAATACTTTTTTAAATTTTGTACAATCCCACTATTGATCGTTCCATGAACAATTGAAACATTATCACTTATTTAAGTAATGGAAGTTGAATTTTTCATTCCTGAAGTGTTAGCAGATCATGCGATAGAATGATAGGTCATTTTATGTGCCTCAAAAAAATGTTAGAACAAGTTATCAAACATGCATAAGTCCACCTATAGTGAGATAAGACATTAATATAACAAACATCAATTAGAATATTACTTATACAATCCATTAATGGATAAAATTACAATCCTTCCAAGAACTAAAAATATAATTCTTTAGAAATAGGTGAATTAAATCAACATAAGAGTAGTCTCCCATATCTTATTTAGAATATCATGGTTGTGACATTCCAAACATGAGAATACCTTATTCATGTATTATCTTGAAACATGGTAATTACATAAATTACCGCAAAACCATAGTTAAAACATGCATTCAATCAAAATTTTCACTTTCCACACACCAAAAATATGAAAAATTATATATACGCAAACCATGATATCACTTTGTCCTTTTATCAGTCACAAGATCATTAATACTATCAAACCTCCCACTACTTCATTGTCCCTTCATTATCTGCATGTCATGTGCTTTCAAAAAATATTTCAATCACTTTTCATGGTTACTGGTACCATATATTTATGGAAATCCACAATGGACCACTACATAGATATTACAATATTACATAATACTATAAACGAGATCCTTCAATACTATTTTGCAATCCCATTACATAAACACATAATTATTCTACCACTTTTTTTTATATTCACCATCACCAATAGTGACCTCATGTGATTTCCCATGGTATTTTTCTTAAGATATTGTTGACATCAAACATCATTAACCACTGGATTAGGGCATTGGGTAGCATATTGTCACATTTCCTTGCACTTTTAACATTGAAGTGTGGGTGGTGAATTCTTTATACTCTTTTCTCTATTAATGTCATTAGTAGACTTTTCCCATTACGTCAACACTCAACTAATCAATGACGTTTTCTCCAAAAAAAAAATTCTTTTCCCTTTCAGATAATATCTACCAATATTCATTCCAAACCATGAGAATAAAGAAAAATTAATCTTCTTTTCACCAATGTTATGAGACTTTTAATTGAAATCCATCTTTTTTGTTTCTTATCCAAACCATGAGATTGTAATGTAACACCAACTTCCAGTTATACCTTGATAGAGAAATGCATAGTCTCTTCATAGCTACTAAAGTCTCTTATAGCTAATTCCCTTAAAATTCTAGGTTTTAATCCACTAAATAATCGATCAAATTTTCATTCAGGATGGATGATAAAGCTAGATGCATACCATGAATGTCATGTAAAATTTTCCACATGTGTACAAAATGATTCATCACCCTTTTTCTTATGCATAAGGAACTCATATTTCATATTGGTTTAATGAATACGAGGAATGTACTTTTTTAAAATCAAATTATTGAACTTATCGCATTCCATGGATTCAATTTTATCTTTTTATATTGTAATCTAAATTACAGTCCACAATTGTTCTGCTTCTCCACTAAATAATAAACAACCAAAATGGATTTTTAAGGTTCTGAATAGTATATTATGGAAAATATATTTTCAATGGTAACAACCCCTTTTTTAGATTCACTTTTATTAAAATAATCACATAAATAAGGTGGTTGTTGCCTCATGAAGGACTCAATAGAATTTTGTTCCCTTATCTGCTCATTGGGAATTCTAGAATAATTCATAGAATTTGTATGTTTAGAAATAAGATTTTTCATCCATCTCCCATAACATTTTGTTGTTTAGGAGTACAATCATTTAATTTCCCAATTCATTTTTCATTAAGATGGTTCCTTCAGATTCCATCCATAAGCGAAAACCCAAAAATAATAGTGTGAGGAAAAAATCATACTATGAAAATATCATAATCGAGAGGGAGTACATTCAATCTCTAACATCATAGATTTAATCATAAATTGTTCAGGATCGCTACTATAATTATTGTAATGTAACCAATAGTTATACATACCTTGAGGTACATCCCTAGACATACCATAGAAATATCTGTACGGATATCACTAATGTTTTCGCATCCTATTATCCAAAGGATAACTAAAAATTTGATCAGATACATACTGAAACAACCCAAAATTTACATACATGGACATTACATTTCTTTTGAGGAATACTTAATACATGAAATAAACATATTCCCAAGACCTTATTATATTACTAACTTTCGAAACATGTAACATAATCATCTAACTTGGTTAAATATCTTCATCATCTCCCATATTGATCATGTACTTTTTTCCTCACCTAAAACCATTGTTTATATCTTGGGGAATAGAAAACATATAAAGCGTGAGCTCACATTCTCAGTAATGGTAAAAATGAAGAACATAAAACAAACCATAAACATTAAAATTTAAATACATAACCATAATGTTTGAATATCAAAATCATGAGTCATGCAATATATATTGGCATTTCATAAGGAATAGATCATAAGGGATCATTTAAAATTATATAATAGAATTAGTATAAAACATAAAATTTGGAAAAAAACTAACTACATAATATTATTTCCATAATATCCAAGGAATTTTTGCCAAGACAATCATAGTGGATGAGGTCCATTATTGAACTGGGTTTACCTTCCGTTCAAACAATATATTACAGAATAGGATTTAATTGTCGTTCTGGAAGATTATTACTAAACTTTATTTACTTATCATTCCAATTACGTGTATCTCATGGGATACAAATCATTACCCAATTCATTGGAGGGGGATATAGGTCCTACCATACCCATAATGAAATAATTCCTACATGTGCCGCAAAAACATAAGTCATTTATCATAGCATGACCCATGAAATAAAATGGGTTTCTTAAACAACATTTCATAACAATCCATATAAAATAAATGGATTTCATAAAAATTATTTCATCATAAACTCAATAAAATAAAATTAATATTATGTATCTATACATAAACTTATGTAATCTTATATGTAAAATAAATTTGATAAAACAATTGATTTTAATTCCTGAGGAAAAGTTCCTTTCTTTCAAAAATGTTTTATTTAGTAAAAATTCCACAAAATTTTAAAATATAATAATTTATTTTAAAATAATAATGAATTCATTTAGTGGAATAATCATGGAAATAATGTTTCATGACACTATAAAAATCAATTCATTTTGTATAAGTTAATAAACATTATGCTCGCACTTTTTCCAATAAAGTCAACAAGTACCTCATATGGTGAAAAACAATGATTAATTTCATAAAATGTAGTAAATGTTGAAAAATGGTAAAAATAACATTTAACATACATAGAATAATGTTAATAAATTTATGAAAACTTTTATAGAAATCATGTACATGGATGATAAATATATCCCTAGTGACTACTTATGTATAAACAATCTCAAATGAAAATGAGATTGAAAAATTATCCTTTACATAGGTATGATATGTTGTGTATGTATTTGAAATTTTTTTATAATGATATAAATAATTTTAGTTATTTATTATATTATCTTAATCATTTTTATTATAACATTTATTATCATCATTTAATCCATTTTTAAGTATCATTAAATTGCTACTCATTATTATTGTATTAATTGCTTCATGTTCTAATTCATGTTTTCTCAGAGAAGATATTATTCCTATCATTAGGTTATAGTAATATCATTTAAATAATGTTATTATTATAATATATTTCATATTTTGTCTTTAAATTTATTTATATAATCATACTTTATTGAATATTATGTAGAAGGAATCACATCGCACCATGGAGACGGTAAGCCGCATATACACTTGAGCGACGATGTCATTCCCATAATTGCTGAATGGTGCTTAATTGGATGGTGTATAGTATCTCAATATCAAAATCACCTTATATTAAATATATATATATATATATATATATTAATTCCATTATTATACACATCCATGTAAGGTGGTGGTGAAAAACAAATTAAACCACAGCCTGGAGACGGTAAGTCATACGTACGCACGTGTTATGATTTCATTTTTCATAGGATCTGTAGAAGGTGGAATATGTTGTTTAATAATAATAATAATCTATCAGTATTTAATTAATACAAGAGTTATTACATTATAATTGAACAACCGATTTTGTAGAAGTAGAAGAAGAAATAAGTTTGAATGAATCGGTGAATGTTATTATATCTTCTTCAACATGCCCCTATAAATCATCATTTAGAGAACTATAGATTTTATTTTAAGAATTACAAGTCCAATAGAATAGTTATATTGATTTTGATAAGGGAAATGGGTTTTTTTATGGTCGATCAATATGGATAAAATAATATGGAGAGTTGAGGGAGTAATTTTGCTTTTATAATTGAGGTTAGGGTGACTTTGGGAAACCTCAAAAATATTAATTTATAATAATTAAAAAATCAATACAAATACCCCCAAAATGTGATATATTCTACGAAAAGATATGATAATATTGAAATATCATCAACGAATAAAATTTAGACAAGTTTTGATGCCAATTTAGATATAATCAATTTAATTGACAATTAGTCATTCCATTTAATTTTAATTAAGATAACAATTGTTTCAATATTATTATGGTTCAATTTTTACATATTTGATTTAAATTATACCATAAATGAATAATGTAGAAAATTTTATAAAATATCATAATTACTATATATTTTTAAAATTGTTTTAGAATTTTTTATAAAATATTTTAAAACATTTTAAAAAATATAAATTATCTCAATTTTGAAACTATTCATTTCATGGATTTTTTTAATTATCATGTTAAAGTGTTATCCTATATCCAAATATTTTATTATATCGCTAATGGTTCATGGTCATCTCTAAAATATATTTGAAAAATTAATTATCCAAATTTATATTTATGTTAATATTTTTAATTACATAAATTTCATATCTCCAATATTTAAAAAAATCACTACATAAATATTGTGTGATTATTTAATATAATTATTTTAGAGTAAAAATTTGAAGTAATAAACTATGATAAAAATATATTCAAAATATTTAATAAATATATATTTAATCAATATTTTTGTAGTAAATTTCAACATTAAAAATGTTAAACATATTCAAGTATGAATGCGACAACTTTAACATCACTTTAAATAAAATAAAATAAATTTCATAATCTCTTCTATAATTCTCTAAATGGTCACTTTCTCGGTACATGGATTCTTGTGGTCGATATATACTCTACCAATTTTATTTGATCATGTGTTTAGGTCTTTTTATGGTTATTTGTATCTTTATAAAAAATGTATTATGATTTCTCATAAATACACTAATTTTTACAATATTAATGTATTACCTGTTAAGGTCAATATTAACTTCATAAAAATTATAAATAAATTAAAAATATGTAGCTAGTTCATTTATATTTGTATATAAGTTTTATTTTTTATGATACTGCCATGTTATCCTTATGTTAAAATTATTATACTTATAAGAAATGTGACTTTGACATTTTTTTCACTTTCACTTGTTTTATTAATATATAAATCATTTTCATTGTAAAATAACACTTAAATGACTATATTTTGAACCTAATATGTATCTGGTAGAGTTTAATTCATTTAAAAGGATTTTTGTATGTTCTAGGATTGTTTTATTCTCCTTATCGTATTATTTGTTACACTAATTTGCATGATTTACCTTTAACCGTGTCAAATAAAAAATTAAAATAGTTACTATTGCTAATATCCAAATAAAGTAACCTATTAACATTAATTAGACCCACTAATTCCAAATATTTTATCCATTTTTTATAATTCAAAAAACCAAATTGGCACATATTTTTTTAAAATTAATTCCTGTTGTTAAAAACAAAACGCAGGTTTTTATGAAGTAAAAATATATCAAAACATTGTCATGTGTTTATGTCCAATTTAAAAGTGAAATTACATCCAATGAATAAATTTTTATTAAATGATAAAAAAAATAATCCAATTAACCTTTAAAACCAATTAAAAAGATAATCTTACTATATGTATAAATTAGATTAAATGGTAGTTTTGAATTAAATTGCAGAATTTTTTACTACTCATCAAAATAGAAAAATATTCAGAAAAATACCAAAAATTCATCACAAGTAATTTGTTTTGTTATTATTACAATTAATAAGTTCATTTTCTGAAATATAATATATAAAACTGTAAAAAAAATTAAAATGGGTTCTTCATCAAAATTCTGTAGAACTACATTTTTTTAAAGACTTCTTTTGTATTAAAAATTGAATTTGTTCTTATTTAATGTATAGAAAAATAAATAAGATGAATGTTAATGTAATATAAAATTCTATATATGGTTAATAATATTAATAATGTCTTGTTTTTATCTCATTAAATAATAATATTTTAATAATATGTCTTTGTTTAGTGAAACATGGTATAACGAACAATTCAAGACATTGAGGAAGGTCAATGTTGCATGTATCATAAGCCAAGAATAGTGTAGCATATACTAAAATATAATAAGTGTTTCATATAGCTGAAGCTAATATTTGTGTAGTGTACAACACAGGGCATAATAGTAATTAAAAATAATCTATTCCATAAAATCTCGTGGTGGCACAAAAATGATAGTATATTCTCATCACAAATTACATGTAATCAAAATAATTTGAAATATATCTAATTGTATGAACGAGGTTTTAACAATTATAGAAAATATGGATCATGCATTGTGGATGGACAAGGATACACTATTATTGGTATTATGAATTCAAAAGATATTCTCTTTATATATGTGTTATGGATTAGATCATTAGTTGTTTATATTTTTATTGCAATGAGTGTAAGGTAATCCTTTAGAAAAATGCAGGTTTCACGAATATTTTAACAGGGTAAATAATTAAGTTGAAGGGTAAGTAGAAAATTAAATCTTATTTCATATTTTTTATGATTAAAATTATTTTTGATCATATACAATAGAGTGATAAATAATTGTAATAGAATATATCTTCACATGGGAATGATGAATATTTTTAAGCCTATCATGAATAAAATTTTCATAAAAAACTAATGAAAAACCATGAAAGAATAAAAAAGGTTTTAAATGTAATAATTGAATTATTATATATTTGATTACAAAAAGGATGAGAATTACTAGAAGAAAAATCAATTCCCTTAGTACACTCATAGTTGTGCAGACCAAAGAGAATAATTTCATTTAATATAAACTATTTGATGACGTTTGATGGTGATTTGATATGTATAACATATATCTATTTTTTGTTATTTATAGCACAATATCATTTGGAAACTAAGAATTTTTACTGGTTTTTTGAAAATTAAATGGTGTATGATATCAATATATTTAGATATAATATTGCATGTGAATATAGAAATAATAATATACGGATTCCCCATAGATTTATTGGTTAAGAAATGAATATATAACTCTATAAAATAGTTAATAAAATAGTGTTTTTGATATTTTGAATTATATTTTGTTCTACATGGTATGAATAATCCTATTTTAGACATTAATATCAAATTTATTTTTCGAAACAACATATACATAGATATAAATATTGTAGGTTAATTTATTCTATAATCATTTTTTAATACACCATGTGAATTATTTTTAGGTAATAAGTCATTCATAAATATGATAAGGTTTTTTAGAAATCCATTTAATTTTACAATTAAATGAAATCAATTGGTTATGACAAAATAGAGTGATGACGAATATATGCTTCCTTTTTATGAACCTATTAGATGAAGTTATTGGGGAACCAATAATAAACTATTGATTATTATTGAAATATTCTATATAATTTTATTAGAGAATATAAATTATTCACAAATGTACATTCTCATTAATGGTTAAACTGATGAAAAATGATATTTCATAAAAATTTATATCATCTCAGGAGATATATAAAGTATACATAACATTATAGTTTCTAAAATTTCGATTTATTTTGAATATAAGTTGTAATAATTTTGTATGTTTCAATGAAGTAGAAAAAACCATTAGTATACAAATATTCCTGGTTTATTAGATATGTAATACAAACCAACTAATTATTTATAATTTAAAAAAAAATTCATTCTCATTTTGAACTAATTTATGTTCATGAAGCCTTATAAAATTAGAATTGTGATCCAATGAAGGAGGATGTGTTGATCTAAATTAAGATGAATTGCACTTTCGAATTTCTATCATATAAAAATTAAAAAAAAAATTATGCAGGAAGTGGGTTTTCCAAAATAATACAAATATGATAAGTGAGACACAATGGAACAATTTGTGTCACATTATAAAAGGATATAATTAAATGTAGTGTTTATATTTTGATTATTCTTTTCCCTAGTCTTATGGAATTAAATGATTCAATATTTTTTCTGAGTTTTTTTTTCAATGTAATTATATTTTTTTCAGATGGACAAGAAGATAGATATTATGAGAGGTGAATATATAGAGGATTACTATATTTAACATCCAGAATATTTTATATATGAATATTATGATTGTTTTGTTGAAATGTTAATTGTGAAATTAAATGGTATCATATAATTATCTCAAAATGGAAATATGATTATGAATGTATCTTTATGGAAATGAAATTAAATGGAAAAAATTATATTCAAATCTCTATATCAAGGGATATGACGCACTTATATTTATAAATGATCATGGATATTCTATTATTCTATTAACAAAGAGTATTCATTTTTGGAACGTTGAACCCAAATATTGAACCTCATCAAAATATTAATAATTACAAAAATGAAATTATTATTAGTTCTAGAAGTCACTAACATCCCAAATATTATTTTTCACTAAGAAGAAGAATATGCTTAAGATATATAAAATACATTTTGGAATGGAGGAATAAAATTATTTTTTCTATTTTAATTCATGTTGGATTATGTTTTAAATGGATAAATAATTATGATTTTTGGAAAAAATTGAGGTTCCAAGACTCAATGATAGTATAAACTATTTATAATATCAATAATAAATATAAATTGTTTGGTCAATGTATGTACATTATTTTAATTTAACATGGAGTATTTTCATCTTATGGTAGTAAAAAAAAATCATGCACGACAATATAGGTACACTCGATTACATCATGGGTTGTAATTTAAAAACATTTTTATACAATAAACGATACACAAATATTAATTTGGAATTAATTATTGGAGATAGATAAAATACATCAAATTTTTATTTCATTATGGGAGGAAGACATGTTACTAGCATAGGTTCCAAGCACTCTAGAAGTGCATATGGGGTAGTGCTCAACATTTCTATTTGCCATTATCAATGATTAATCCATGATCTAGTGAAGATAAATGTCATGATCAATGGAAAAAAAATCATAGAACATGTCTAGGGATTGATACCGAAAACAGTGAATAATGAAGACCATCTCTTGTGGTTTATGATTAATTAAATTAATTTAGAATTATCTACAAGTATTACACATTCTGTGTTGATGTGTTAGACCACATATTTGATGTGTGTCACTATTTCATTATAGAATCCATGTGTATTATTCATCTAACGAGGATCCACATGTGATGCACTTATCTACAGACATATCTAAAGCAGTCTCCAGGTTCTATCATGGAATATCCTTTTCTTGTGTTGTCCGCCTTTGATCTCCTTGAGAAACAATTTAAAAGTGTTCTCATTGATCTAGTTTAATAGGATCTCCCATGATCTTGAGTGTTTCATGTAGTTTTATGAACTCTCAAGTCATGAGAAATTTTCGCAAATCTTTTGTGCACAATTATTTCTTTGGATAGGTTATGATAAAATAATTATAATCAGGTATTTATATCCCAGGGATTATAATAAAAAAATTACACTTTTTTCCTTGTTTATTTTATTAATTAATGTGAAACCCAATAAAAATAATAATATTATTATTTATATTATTTCTCAACATATTCCTAACATGAAAAATATTATTAAATATTATTTAATTTTATAATATTCAGTATCATTATTTATCACTAGACCATTCAACACAGTCTTAAAATTCCCCCACCGTAATTATTGGACATTGAATAATGATTATTTATTTATTAAATAAATATCACATCATTATTAACCAGTAAATATAGAAATATTATATTCCTTAAATAGAAAATAAATATTTATAAATTCATTCAGCCACAATATATTTTCTCAAATAACTAGTGTCATAGTAAATGTGATCAGTCATCCTATAATAATTTTTAAACCACAATAGGGAATAATTTTAAATCATCATTTCATATAATACATAATATAATACATAAATGAGATACTGGATACACATAGTGTGTGACTCTCTAGGCCTCTTTCTCAACAAAATTAGATAGAGTAGCCTAATGTTCAATGTTAGAATTTAGCAATATTCAAAGGAACCCATAGAAAAATAAGTTAATGCCACAATGACATGTCATCTCCCATTAACTATTACAATGTAATATAATAACTTTCTCTCGATATCTATAATGAGGTGGGTTGCATGCTACTACCCTCCTCCAATGTTCTAAATTTATCTTTTTTTTGACATCCAGTAAATTGATGTTCTTATTGAACATCATGTCCATGGATTTATTTAGGATATATCATTTCCATCAAAGTTCCTGATATATCTACTTCTCTTAAATAAAGTATGGGGAAAATCATTTCTCTCTTTTTTCATTAATGTATTAATACTCTTGGATGTCCCAACATATCATACCTTACAATGAGTATATGTTGTCATGTTTTTTGAAAATACATCTAAGTGATTGTGTTGTGATACTGATTAATAATAATATTAATGTATAAGGAAAAAATAAACACATTTTAAATTGGAACATCAAATGAAACATATAAATTTTGTTTTCCTACACGTGGATCTCATTCTCATAATACCCACATAGTCATTACCTAAGACATAAACCATGAGAGTGTGCCTCAAATTCCTATAATTATCCAACCATTATAGATTATATAATTTTTTCTCTTTAGATAATATCATCCAGATATAGATCATATTTTAATGAATAGTCTCAAAGATCTTATGAGTTCTCATCATAGTAGGGATCCATTGTGACCTTTTTGTGTTAAAACTACTCTATGGACATTGTCACATAAAATATCACATATAAGAACAATCATGATTTGATTAAAATTTATTAATATTCAAATAAATTAATAAAATTTTATCATATTGTACAATGAATTTTATTTTTGGGAACCAACTCCAATAGATTCTCACTTTCACTAGAGCCGACATCAAATAACCTTTAGTCTATTATCCCTCAACTGATAATACTATTTTTTGTAAGATATTCCATTGGTGAAGGTTATTCCATGTTCTCTTTAATGGGATCTATTCTCACTACAAGTTCACCCCATTAATAAAAATACCTCCAGAAGTGATACTTGCGATGTATATGTGTTTTCGGTTGATTTGACCTTAGATATTTTGCAAGAGCCACCACTATTGTATTATAACAGTACAATGTGATAGGGTATTTATATCTAGGAACCACATAATGATCATGGATAATGTTCCAAATAAAATTTGATTACTATGATGCATCAAGAGACACTATATATTCAGACTCCACTATAGAATCATCTACAATGGGGTTCTTTGAACTCCTCCTGATCGTATATCCTCCATTGAGATAGAAAAAATATCTAGATTGGGATTTCAGAACATTCTGACCTATCAAAAAACTAGCATCACCATACCGTCTAATATTAAGTTTATCATATTCCCCATACACCAAGAACATATCCTTACTTATTCTCAGATATTTAACAATAGTCATGATATAATACCATTGTTTTTCTCCTAGATTTTCTTGATATCTAACTACCATGATCAATGCATTGGAAATTTTGTGTCTATTACATAAAATCAAATGCACGTCTAATCCTATCTCCCATGCCTATGGGATCTTACTGATTCTATGTTTTTCCTATTGTGTCTGGGGACATATTTTCTTAGAAAGATAAATTCCATGTGACCTTGGAACTAATCTCCTCATAGATTTTTCCATAATAAATCTATTTAGTATCTGTTCAATGCATGTTCTTTGACATAGTCCAATCATCCTATTGGATCTACCATGAATGATCTTGATTCATAAAGTGTATGCTTCTTAAACCTATGTGCTTCATGGTGAAGTACTATTTCATTCAGTAATTAACTAAGTATAGGACTATTATGTTGTTTCCAATTAGTAATATGTCATCAAAATACACTACTAAGATAACTAATACATTCTTATTAAAAAAATTTAAAACACATAGCTCATATTCATTCTTAATGAATCCAAATTTTCTTATGGACTAATCAGATCAAATGTGACACGACCTAGATGCCTTCTTGAATCTAGAAATGGATCACTACAACTTTTAAAAACTATTGGCATCGTCTGGTGTCACAGATCCTTCGAGTTGTATCACATATGAATCTTCTCGATGAATCCTATTATGGAGCATGGCTTTGACATCCTTCTACCAAATATCATAGTCATGTTAAACTGAAATGGAAATTATGAATCTTATGTATTTAAACATGGAAACTGGTGAGATGGTTTTATCATTGTAAATTCCTTGAATTTTTTTTAATCCTTTAGCAACTAGCCTTACTTTATAGATACTTACCTGACCTTCCATGTCCATTTTCTTATTGAATAATCATTTAAACTCACTAGGATTTAAGTCAACTAGAACATTGACCAAAACACAAACCATATTTTGATACATGCAATCCATCTCATAATTCCTAGCTTCTATCCATCTTGCATCTTCTGAGCTCATTACTACCTCCATGTTGGAGAGAGGTTCATAATTTCATAACAATAATGTGTCACAATACTTAGTGACTATAAAAACTATCACCCATGTTCCCTTATCTGTCTTGATACAATTCGTAATAAATATGTTTACAGATCTACTTCTTCTAAGAGGACCAATAGAATGTGTTCCTATACCAACTCTTTTGTATCATGAGAATAAACATCATCGAAGCCAATCATTCTCTCAATATTCTTTTTGAGGATGTAATCCCTCTAAAAAACAATTGGTTATCAGGAAACAATCAGATTCTTATATATGGGGTTTTATAAGTTGTATCGCCTCATTTCCTTGGGATACATATAAATATACACTTCATCCCTTAGGGTTCATGTTTGTTTCTCGAGAAATCCATAACAAACTCTTCATAGCACCATATGCTCATATTTGGAAAAATGGATTTCTTTTTTACATTGTAACTCAATGGTAATACCATTTTCCAATTTAGTTGGTACTCGGTATAATTTCGTTTCCATATTTTGTAATGAATATCACTAAAAGGGTAATGTAAGGTTTGCATTACTAATCATCGACCATACCATGTCCAACAATGTATAGTTCTTCCATTCACTAACAGCATAACACTAGGGTCTATAAGGTGGATATAGTTGAGATAGAATCCTAAACACTCAAAGAAATTCAATGAACTATTGGATAATATTTCTTCCACATTAATCTAATAAATGATTCTTTATGTTATTAAAATATTGATTATATACTTCATTTTTTAATCCCTTTAATTTTTCAATGGACTCTAATTTATACATCATTATGTATACATAACCATATCCACTAAAGTGATTGGTACATGTAATGATGTAAGAATATCAACCTCTATCATCTTCTATAAATGTTCTGCACACATTATTGTGTACCAATACTGAAATATCTGTTTCCCATTCAAACTGTTCACCAAATGACATTTTGGTGATTTCTCCTTGTAAGAAATCATGACATCTATCAAGTGATTTTAGTTCATAATAGTATAAATAACCATCTTGATAGTGCTTTTTCAAATGATTCATATTTACAGGACAATGAAGGTGATGCCACAAATGGGTGTTACATGTGCCATGTGAACATGGTTCATTCTCAATTACCAAAAAATTGTTTTTGTAATTTAAAACTTACATACCTTTATTTAAATTTCACATACTATAAAATATGTTGTCATTATAAAAGATAAAACATTTATTTATGAATATGAAAATAAACCCATCTATATATAAAAATGATACAGAAATTATGTTCTTGGTAACAGTTTGGTAAATAATAACAATCTCAAAATACCAAAATCATTACTATCGGTAATGAAAGGCGGTACTCACAAATGGGAAGCACAACTACAATCACACCATAGGATGGCCATAGATCCAGCTGACATTTGACAATCATTCAAGATATACGTGGTTACAAAATTTGCATATATATGTGAGCACCAACAACTATATCTAATACCCAATGTGTATAAATTGAATTAATTAACTTGATAACAGACACTCCATTGGAATCCCATTGCCTTTGGGTGCAGTTCCTCTTCCAATTGCCAGAATTGTGACATGCAATGTATAATGCCTCGTTTTTCTTTCTCTAACACTGGATCTTCTTCTTCAATGTTGGATGGTTCTTAGAGTTTTTTGAGTGTATATTTGTCTTAGGTTCTTTTCCTTGTCTTCCTCTTCATATTAATCATAAGCACTACACTTTTGTCACACCCCATGTCATTATCAATATATGGAATGAGGTTCTTATGTTCTGATAAATTCTTGTCATTATTTATCACGTTTTATTTGATAATAAAACTAGGAATGTTCTTGGTTAGTGATGATATATTGATATTTCTACTCAAAACATCTAGGAATTTAATTCCTAATAATTGCAACCAATCAATGTTTCTGATACGCTTCACTAGATGAGGCCCAGCTTGTGAAGACTCTCCAAGAGTAGTTGTGATTAGGGAATTGGATATCTCATACCTATCTTTTATATACTTCTCTTTACAAAGATCCCTAAGGTGATACATCATCCTATGTGAATCAGTTTTCTCATATTTCATTAAGAGCTTATTGTAAACGGATCATAGCACGATGCACTGATCATCATTAGAATTATATAGATGTTTCTCGTAATGAGAGTGCTCTTCATCACTCACATCATTCTATAAGAAAATGGTAATGGTTCTTGCGGAACATATAGTTTCCTTTCATGGGAATGGATGACCTATATAATCTTTTTCCACTCCTAGACATTAGTGCTGGTGAGAAAGTTTTTCTTATCGAATATAGATCACAACGATATGTTTGATGTCATTTTTTATACATTTCTACAAATTAAATGGGAAAAAATTTAGTACATTATGCTATAAATTTATACAAATAGATTAATTAATATTTTTTAGTCCGTAAATATTTTTTCAAACCCCATTATCCCTCTCCATTGGATTTTAAATATCCTATTACATGGATATTATAGGATCATTGATCTATATTTCCCTTCTCATTACCCCAAATTGGGTTGGTCAAGAAACTTCATTGGTTTTTTAATAATTCCAAAAACTAACTTCATTAACTTGATTCTCCTTGATCCATTGACTAGACTCCCCAATCCTACAATCATTAAATTAGATATCTGAATCCTTTTCCTCTCAGTTACATCAACCCATACTTTGGAATTCAAACCTTAATGTGATTTAATTATGTCAAATGTTAAGGTGAACTATGTTCATCCCTTTCTGAATTTCCATGAGATTATCATTCATTATATTTTTAAATAAATTTATATGTTTTTTAAAAATTAATTTTGTATATAACGTGTACCTTGGAGAAATCATGATGAATACTTGTCCAAATCTAATAGACATGTATTATACCTGTATGTAGTTTATTCTCTCTATGAAATTTAGAATACATACATTCATGATGTGTTGGATCAAATTAATGATAACATGGATAACATGGTTTTTATGCAACGTGCCATTCTTTAATGCATCTATAGACTTAAATGAAAGAAAACTCATACATGATATGGAAATCATGATCGTTATTCAGATTTTAATTAAACACACACACACATATATATTTGAAAACGTATAACCTAGCATATTCAATTAAATAAATGAACACATGAATGTTCATGACTCAAGGGCCACATAATAAAGTAATTTGTAAAACTATGTAACTGGTATAAGTACAAAACTTCTAGATCTGATATACATAGCTTGTACAAACTTTACAATCTATCCAAAGTACATGCCTAGGTAATCAACATCTGACTTAAACATCTTTTTTTAGTACATGGTGTTTCTTGTGGGACACATGTCATGTTGGCTCAGTGTTACATAGTCACCACTCAAGTATGACATTTATGGAATTCAATATCTATCCCAATCCTAATGGGACTACACAACATGAGGATCTAATCTACATGGAGTGTAATACAACTAACAATGTGCCAGTCTGTTATGTCAAAACATGGAATATTACTTGTTTAACTAATTCTTAATCAACACATAATCTAAAAATGATTACCAAACCAATTTTATTGCATTGAATATGACTATATAGAGTTCAATTTCTAATACATGTTATGTCGTATGGTGTTGTACGACCTAAAACACCTTCAACATCGGATGAGTTCCTTGATTTTATTTTTAATCACATAATTATTCATTTCTGTTAGATCCATGAGAAACAACACAGAATGAATCATATATCAAAATTTATAAATAAAGAATTATTAAAATCATATTGAAGAACTAAATTATTAATTTTTTAATCATCAAATAATATAAATAATTATAAACAATGATGTCACCCCTATGATTTCACTTGTAGGTTCTAGGAATAGCATAAGTGTGGATTTATTGGTGCCCCACATTTATTTTTTCCATTTTAATTATTAATCTAAGTTCTAGTGAGAATAAATATTATTATTAATATAATAAAATGAAAAAACATTTTAAGGAATATAGGCACCAAACCATGAAATAATATGATTATCACATGTTGTTTATAATTAATTTATTTAAACATGGAAATATTCTGTAGTTTATTATTTCTTCGTTGATTCATTCGGCCATTGATCTATAGTGTGTCACCCTTGAGTTGTGGAATCCAATTTTAGGATTC
This sequence comes from Viscum album, assembly GCA_963277665.1. Classification (NCBI taxonomy): domain Eukaryota; kingdom Viridiplantae; phylum Streptophyta; class Magnoliopsida; order Santalales; family Viscaceae; genus Viscum; species Viscum album. The sequence continues at coordinate 921,743,164 of OY728132.1, forward strand.
CTATAGCAGCGATCCAAACACACTCCACATATCCCCAGATATTTCCAATGGAGTCTCTATGTGCCAGAGAGGAAGATCCTTTTCATGTGATATCCACCTTTGATCAGCATGAGCATCGCATCGAAATCGTTTTTCTTAGTCCTATGGAATAAGATCTCTATCATTCATGGGAGTGTTCATAGAGATGGATTAAATCTCTCGGATTTAGTATTTTCATCAATACATTTTTCAAAAGGATTTTTTTCTAGGTTACGAAAAATAATTATAATCGGGTATTTATATCTCTAGGGTTATAAATAAATAATTTCACAGCTTCCCTTGTTTATTTAATGAATTATAGAGATACCTCATGAAAAAATAATAATAGTATTATTATTATTATTTCTCGGCATGTGCTAAACATGAAAATTATTATTAAATATTATTTAGTTAGATAATATTAAATATTATAATTTCTCACATGACCATTATACTCGGTCCTCCAATTCCTCCACCTTATATATTGGACCATGAATAATGAATATTTATTAATTAAATAAATATAAATTCATTATTTTCTATTAAATGTATAAATATTATATCATCTAAAAAGAAAATAAATATTTATTAAATAATCACCCATTATATATTCTCTCAAATGACAAGTTTCATAAAAAATGTGATCTGCAATCCATGATAATTGTTAAACCACAAATTGGAATAATCATTATTCAACTTGCTTAATAATATAAAATATATTATTTAACTGAGATATTAGATACACTTACTGTGTGACCCTCTATGCCTATTTATTAGTGGAATTTGGTGGACCGGAATAATGTCCAATGTAATCATCTATCAACACACCATGGCACCCATAGAGATAGAAGTTAATGCGACAACGATATGTGACATCTTACAAATGACTTATGTGTTAGATAATCCCTTTTGATTGATATATATAATCAAGTAAGTTTCATAATAGTTCTATCAACCAATGTTCATGATTTCTCTTCCTTTGAATTCCAAAAAAATGAACATTCCTACAGAACACCATGGTAATATAATTATTTAAGATAAATCATTTACATCATAGGGCTTGAGATATCTACATCCATTAAATAATAGACAACACAAATCCATTCTCACAATATTCATTAATGTAGTATCACTCATGACACAACCAATATATCACACCTCATTGTGATAATATGTTGTCACAATTTTCGCTAATACATCTACGTGTTTAATTTTTAACAGTCATTAATAATAATCTTAATTTCTAAGGACCAATACAGACATTCACATATAGGAACATCCAATGAAACTTATATATGTGGATTTACTACAAGCATGTCTCATTCTCATAACGTCCCCATGGAAATTACCAAGGGACTTCTCCATGAGAAGGTGCCTCAATGTCCTATACGTCTCCACCAATCATAGATTATATCATTACTTCCCCTCAAATAATATCATCAGACTATTTAACATATATTCAAGAATAGTTGTGTGGCACTTCCTAGTTCTCATCATGGTTGGGATCTTCTATTAACTTTTAGTGAGACGTCTACTCTTTGAACATTATCACATAAAATTTCATTCATAATGACAATTGTTATGTGATTAAAATTTATTAATATTTAAATCAATGAATACATGTTTATCATAAAGTACAATGATGTTGGTTCTAGCGAACAAAATCTAACCACAAGGAACTCAAAGAAGAAGTATTATATCAAACAAAAATAAATATAATATATATATGTTGAGGAATTATAGGACACAATAAAAATATATGTGATATATAAAAAATATTAGGGCATGAGGTTTTATTCTCCTAACACATTGGATATTTAATTTCAAAAGTATAGTTGAGTAAATTTCTCAGTAGATCCAATGTGTTATTTGAAGGGAAAAAAATATTTACATTGTATACCACTTATATAAGGATAACAATTATATTAGTGACATATAATTATAATATAATTAATATTTGGATAAAATTGATAATATCTAAATGAATCTATACATTAAAGATGCTTTCCATCACTAGAGAGTGTTGTTAGGGGAAAATTATGTCTCAAAATCTCAGCAAGATACTCAGTTATTTTATATCATTCATTAAAAGATAATTTCTATCAATATAAGAGAAAAAAAGGATCACCATTTTAAAACTTTAATATACACAATTTTCACATACAAATTAAAAAAAGGGATATTAGTAGATAAACATTTCAAATCATGGGTTCCTGAGTTTTCGAATGTCGATGTTTGGAGGATATATCATGTAAAAAATTTCATGTTTAAAAACATTTTAGAGGTATATTGAGTAACACTTTTACAAATTGAAGAACCTTAATGAAGGTAATTTATAAGGTTATTTAATTAATCCCAATAATAACAGGATTAAAATGGGATTGATATTATATTACGAATTATCTTATACTCATAAAAACATTTTAATCCAATATTTTTGTTTTTAGTTCTCCATCATTTTAGATTCATGGAAATAAGTATTTCCTGATTAATATTTTAATGAATGTACTTTTTCAGTTTTTTTACTTAAATAATGAAATGTTCAATAAAATGCTTCACATGAAACATCGAACCAACAAGAACCTAAAAACCATATTTACCTATTGAAATGTAGTTGTTGACATAGCTAGTAAATATAGAAGTAATATAATAATGATATTTATTGAGAAATAAAAATCTCAATGTTTTTATTATAATGAACTTATATAATCAAAGGAGTAATAAAAAAATGATTTTGTGCATAAAATATATTTCCAATTAAAATTTATTTTATTATTTACATTAATGTTATTAATATTATGGATAAATCATTTTAAAAATGGAATTTATTGATTCTACAAAAAGGGTTATCATTCAACCAATTGTTAGTATTTGGAACGTTATAAATATATGTTAAGATTAAATGATACATGTATATTACAAAAATTTATACACCTATATTTAATGTGATTATAATCTATTTTTCAAATTCAATCATAAAATAAGATTTGAATATTTGTAATAATGTTTTTCTAAATATTTACCATGATCAATCACATTTTTTGGAATATAATTAATCTCACAAGATAAGTATTAGTTTCCACCGCAAAATAGTCATTTATCACAGAATCATAATTTTCTAAATAAATGTTATTAAAATTTAATTTATTTATATTAAAATTATATAACATATAATATTTTTAAATATATATAATAATAAATTAAAAATTAATTAACTAGTAAAAAATTTCAAATATAATTAAGAATACTGAAGGATTAAAACTACTTTTTTCTAGAGAAATTGTATTAAATAACAATATAAATTTTTATTTAAAGGTTATTTTTATCTTATATGTAAACTGAGTTAGTATACATTGAATCTAAATTTTTAATGAGAATTTCAAACTTTTAAAATCATTTTAGTATTATATTCATAATGATAAAATACTATCCATGGTAAAAATTTATCAAGATTAATAAGTGTTGTGATTTGTAATGAAATGTGGATCAAATTTTAATAAATAAATTGGTACACAGGAAACATATAATTTTTATTATAGGATTTAAATTTAAAAAATTATCTTTAATATTTATTGGTATAATTCTCTTGAAACTCAATACATTACCCATACCATACATTATATTAAAAAGATATGTCCCTCATTTTCACATATAAATTTAAATCACGACCTCCCCTTTAAAAAAATCATCATCAATTTGAAATTACCTAGAGACACTAAAATATGTACTTCATCTTGATCCAATAACATTTTTAGGTATCCTCAAGCCTCAATAATCCTCCTCATGTCTTCTTATTATAGAGGATAATTCATAAAAAATCTGGAATAAATTTTTATGTATTAAAAACCATTTAACATCCTTTATATATAATTCACACCCACACCCATAACACAAATATACCTATATGTTTATAATTAAATAAGTATGAATAATATAATTAAATGATATTATAATTATTTTATAATTAGTATCTATTAATCGTGCATTCAATGAAAAAAATAGAAAATTATTATCTTTCTATGGATTGCCTCTATGATGATTGTACTTTTTTTCTTCACCAAAATTCATGTATGGTTAAAAAATTGTATCAATGAATGAATATGATGTTTAGGTTTTTTTCTTTTTTCTTTTTTTATAAATTAAGAATTCATTAATAAATATTAATGTTAAAATATCATTTTAAAGATAACAACCTTAAATGAACAGAAATGGAGGAAATGTGATATACTTATTGGAGAAAAATTATTTTTAATTTAACTTATTCTAATTAATATTACATATTTTTGTTAATAATAATAAAAATATCTAATTATTGTTATTATATATTTTATATAATGATGTTATAAAAATAAAAATTATTATCCATTCTCTTAGAAATGTTGTGACATATTATTATCTTGTAGGTTACAAACCTACTTGATAAATTATAAAAATTTCAATCATGTATTGAAATAGAAAAATAATATTATATACTAATAACTAATTAATTATTATTTTTGTTACGTATTAATAATTTTATTATTTGTCACATTAATTTTGTTATCATCAATAATTAGTTAAAAATCGTTGAAATATATGTTCCACCAATTTCATCCATAAGAAAAATAATAAATATTCCATATGAGGAAAATTAAGAATTTATAAAATATCATGAAAATTAAAATATATTTCAATTTATTATATTTTAATGATGAATATTTTTAGTAAAATAAAGATAAAACCTCTATTTTCATACTAGATCAAAAATATCCTGATCACTCACAACTGATATGAAAAATAGAAAATAACTATCTAATATACATAGAGATAATACATATAAATTAAATTTATAAGATTTTGTTTTATTCTAGGATTGGGGAATTTAGTTATTTAATATGAGAGAACCCGACCTAAATAATCCTATATTAAATAATCTATAATATATGTTTAACGGGGTTTCAATGTTATAATTTCGAGTTGTAAGTCATTTTGAGGATCATCTTTAATCAAATTTTGTGACAATAATTTTCTTATAGTGTTAATTGTGCTTCAATAAAAAATAGCTATAGTTTTTTAGAAATTCCTTGAGTTATAACCAACCATGTTTATGATTTATTTGATGGATAATATAGAAAATGTCTCAATGATAAAATAAATAATATAGAAGTAGGTTTTGAAAAATTTGTTGTTGTTCCCAACAAGCAATTTCACATTATCATTATTCACATAAATCCATTTAATCATTTGGAAAACATGAGGAGAATGATTGAGTTTTATTAAAATATGAGTTGATTAATATATTTAATAATTGAAAATTTAAATTCCCATCATTCACAAATGATTAAATGATAACATAATATAATGCCTTCATGGAATAAGAAAATGTTTCAAGTGTTGATGGATTGTATATTGAGATCAAAATATTCGAATAGATATTATGATTTCATTGTAGAAAATTATTTGTATTTTTACCCACATAATACAACATTAACACATCAACTCTCTAATTACATAGAGTTTGGGAATTATAAAAAATGTTTCCCCAATCGTGTATCTACAAAGAATCAGGTATTGAAGAAAGAAAACAAGAAAATGGAAAATGAAAAATACTAACCGACTCCTATCATAGAGGACCCACAACCTTCCCCATAAGGGAGTACCTAATATGTGTGTTTCAAATTTATGGAGGACCCGCTCTATAGTCCCATAGGGTAGTACCTACTCTACCATCACAAGCATCATGGAGAACCCACACCCCAGTCCTTCATGGGAGTAACACCCCTGGAGGAATCTACCTAAAAGATGTGATCTCGCTCCCATGACATGGGAAGTACCATCTCTACCTATGCATATTTACAAGGACAACCCGCAAGCTGAGTAATCATGGGAGTAATTGTTCTAGCATCTCTTCATATGAACCACCCAGATTTTTTCCAATGTCTACTTATAACAAGAGATCCTACTCTTAAAACCAATATTCCATCACCCATCATCATAATAAACAATATTATATCATCAAAAATAAACCATTACCTCATAAGGTTCCGAATTCTGCAAAAGACTCATCAATCAGACACTCTATTTGAATTTTATGGGCATTTTAGCGAATGGGTGAATGTTGGGTCTGGGTCTAGTTCGACCTGTTCTGACAAAGCAATCCCATCCTTGGTGCGACCTGCCCATTGGGCTCGACATGGAAGGGCCCATCCAAGGCTGTTGGGCCTCTATTATAGTCTTTTGGGCTTGATCCACTAGGTCACAGATCCATCCAGTTGGGATCATCCAACTGTCATCCTGGACCACCAAGCTGCGCATGGCCCTCTTGAAGGTGCTCGAACCACATCAAAGCGGGACAACTTATCCAACTCGTACATGGCACTGCAACATCTTTACAGTTCCATGTATTGCATGGGTGGCGCTGCATCCCTTCCTGGTGGTCTGCAAAAGTAGACCAGAATAACATCACGTGGCCCAGCTGCATGCGTCCAACCAGGTGATAGTTCTCCATGTCCAGTAACCATGTGGTAGTTGTCATGGGTTTTTCTGGTCGCTGACAGAGGCAGCTGGCAACCATGGCCCCAGAATGCTACTGTCAGCACGTGCCAGCACCGGCGCACCGATGGGTTGTTCCGCTGACCACTAGATGTGCTACAGTGGTCCGTTCATCAATCTAGAAGGATCCATGCAATATTTGTGTTACTTTCATCACACTGAGGGGCTCAAATCATAGTTGTGATCCCTTCCACCATAAATTTCGTGATTTTATATATCTCACACGCCTCTTCGATCCACCTGCCATCATCATCGTCATACCACCTTCTTGATATGTCTGTCTACAATCCACAATATCGAATCGTTTCACTTCAAGGTGAACATGCTATGACTTTTCTTTCATAAACCCATAGAGAATGAATAATTTGAAGGGATATAGAAGGAAGGACCATGTGAAAAAAACCTGAGGAACTATCTTTGGCCATTTCATGATACGACCTTGATTTGCCCCCATTAGAAGGATCCAGAATGAAACAAAATAATCCGTCTAGAATGATCAAACCATGGTTCAACGTTTTTGTGGTTTGATCCACATTTGTCATTTTAAAACCAATAATGGGGGGGTATAATTCAAAAAAACAACTCCTTCCTAGATTTGGGATTGCTTGAAGGTGTATATTGATGTTTCATTGCAACGTCTTTCCTTGTTACACCATCATTCATTGATCATAAATGATATTTGTCCGGTTTGATCATGTTCCTTATTCAAACAATTGTTTGTCGTTCTCCAATGAAGTATTCAAGGCCTATTAGAAAAATACAGCATCCTCCCCTATGACCATTGATCATTACTAGTTTATCATGTGGTGAATCATGATTCAATGTTTTCTGCTACATTGTGTTGTGAAGTTGTTAGGTTTTTTCATTAATGAAACAACATTTAAGATTCATTGTGTTTCACTCCATTTTGCTGCAATGGTTTCTAATTTCAAAAAATACAATAAAACACCCACTTTCATTTATTTTAACTTTTTTATAATAAAGTCCATAAATTAAATATCTGGGTTGACCCATGAAATTCGATGTAATGTATTTTCTTGGAAAATCCAAACGTTTTGAGTTCAAAAGTGCCCTCATGTTTTTCGATTCGAGAAACAGTTCAAAAGATAGAAAAACACATTCACACATTTGATTATATGAACATTAAAATAGATTGAAAATTAATTCTTTCTCTTGACTCGTGCTGGTCATGGTAACTTCTTCCTTAATGAGAAAATAACATTACAAACACAATAGTGGTCTCTATTTCTTAATCTGAATTATCGTTTGTGAGTTATGAGGATGTGAAAATAAAATATATATTATTTAAATTAATTTATTTACGGTTTATGCGTAAAAAATAATGTTCACATCTGATTTGTGCCGGCCAATGTAAGGATCATTCTAAGGGTTTCATAACCTCATCAACTCAATGGTACTCTCTGATTTTCAATCAGAGTTACTGTTTATGAGTTATAAGTATTTAAATATAAAATAAAAATTTTCAACTATTTTATTTACGGCCAAAAATTACATTCCACTGTTGGCCCAAGCTTGCCAATGTTAGGCTTTACGTAAGGAAATCATAACAACACGAGATCAATGGTGGTCTCATATATTCAATCTGAGTCACTGTTCATGATTTATAAGGATTCTAAAATTAAACTAATTTTATTTACGTCTATTCTATTTTGGGTTCTCTCCCTCGAGGCCCATGCCGACCAAATATAAGTTGCGTCTTGGGTAAACCCACCATCATGAACTCAACGGAGAACTATGATTTCTAATTAGGGCACCCGTTTGATATTTATTTCACAATTTCAAGAAAAAATCTCATGTGCGCTTTTTGAAAACTTCCCATTTTTTGACGGACCATTCTGGCCACACCATGCCTCAGAATCGCACACCGTCTCAGCACCAGGTCTCGAAATAATCCAATTTAATTTTCAAAAAATTCATTAAATTAAATTATATTACATTACTCCACCCCACCCTTTATGGAATTGCATCCTCATAATCCAAATATATGGATAATCAAACAATAGTGGGTACTTATCACGAATCTAAGTCTCCCACTCCCATGTGCTATCCTGAAAATCCTCATGTGGCCAATGAACACGCACTAGAGGAATTTTCCATCCATGATGGATCATATCCTTCCAAAGCAGTATCTCCACAATGTACTCCAAAAATTTCACACTTGCCGAATATTTTAATCCCTCATCGAGGAGAGAATCATATGAATATATGGCCCCCTCTTTGAACACCAAGGGTCTCAATCACCTATCATCAAATGATTTCGGTCTACTCTATTCAATATTCATCATCTCTAGGAAGAACTGCACCATCTCAGTGGTAGCCTATACCATCTCTAGACCCATAAGTACAGACTACCCTGGGTCTATCTATCATAATGGTGACTTTCATGGTCTTCCGTATAGTTCTTCAAATGGTGACACAATGATGACTGCATGCAGTTTTCCTCACCCATGTACTCTTACTCCCATATCCTCGAGTGAACCACCTCTTTATCATCAGGGTCCTTTTCCTCCTCCACTATCTTAAAAAAATCCTTGATTCAAGCAATGTCTATTTCATGGTGGATCAGTAGCCATCTCCCTCTTAGTGGGACGGTGAGTCAAAAAATATCTACAGAGATTCCCCTGACCATTGAAATAATTACACCTCCTCTACTGTGGCTAATTTATCGTTCAGAACTGATCATACTGAAATGTCCCAAGCATCCAAGTTTGAACATGGGTAAGCCTCACACAACGTGATCCCATCACCTATCATGAGCCACTTACTGTAGATTCTTATGCTTCATGGCATCTTCTTTTGGTCAAATCCATATGTTTCTCATCCAAAAAACTCTCGATCACCAAGGCTCTCTCCAACACCCCAACACTGGTGGGAATATTCAACAGAACCATTGATTCCATGATCTCTCAGCATAATCCCTGGTCAATGGTTAGAGCTTTGAAAAACTGGCCTCATACCATGACCAGTGAGTACAGTGACAAGTCGGTGAACCTCGCTGAAAATGCTACAAATATTATGATTCCCTTTTAAAGAAGTAGAAGATCCTCAATACGTACTGACCTCAAAATGGATTGGAAAAATATTTCATGAAGAGTTGTTTAATATCCTCCAATGTTAGTGTCACATAATCATGAATATATAGTACCATGCTCTACCATCATCCTACCGAGCCCTAAATAATTCTCATGGCTAGGAGAACCATCTCATCGGAAGGTGTCCTCACTAAGGGGAAAACATGACTGACCGACTCGAGGTAATCATTTATTCCCTGGGGGTCTGGATCACCCTAATATTTAAAAGGTCAATTCCACTAGAACTCGTGTAGCACACTCAAACTATCTGAATCCATAGCACAAATTACCGATAAAACGTGATGCTCTATGGGTGGTGGCACTATTGGTAGACCACCCGTGGGAAACTCTTAAGAACCAATGCCCTGAAGTTAAGCCTCATCACGGGGAAATTCATTATCATGATCACACTAAAGAATTCATATTTAGATGTCATCATGGTGGCATCCTAAAATATATCATGATGAACAATAGTTAACGGTGTACATCTCAAGAGATAACTCAATACGGAAATGGAATACACAAACCATTCTTATTTGATGAATGTACCATTTATTTCCCACTGGCCAGCATACAAAAGAACCTAGTTGAAAAGAAGGTTATATGATTCCCAATGGATGGATACGTTTTCACCACACCAATAGTAGATACTCTGGCCTAAGATTCTAACTGAAAGCATTTCAACACTGTCTCTATGAAACCCAAACTAAGCTCACAAAACTACGATCCTATTGTTGAATTGACTGTATATGATACCACTCTATCCTGACATGTCCTTCAGGGCTTATTCTATAACTACCCCAAGCCCTCTTCTGATAGGCCATGGGCCAATGGCTAGCGCCGAGTATGCATATCCCACAAATGGGAGACATTTTTATACGTACCTGCACACACACACACAACTCCAAGACGAAGATACCGGAATGTAAAATCCATGGATGATATGCATTCAAACCATTAAGTACAACGCAACCAGAGTACAACAAAAAGTGACGTAAATGGTGTAAATCTAGGCTAATATTCAAGACCACTAATGTAATGATAGTACACATCTAAAAACTCAATGTCTCTAATACTCGTCTGCTGAGAACCATACCTAGAGGGTAGGTGGAGGGTAGCTGGATGAAGTTGTAGGAGTAAACCTCGTCAATATTCATTCAATGAACTCCGCCATATCCTGGTCCTTCCTAGACTCCATCGAAGTGTCGATCGTCTACACTAGAAATGACACGGGAGGGGAAATCCCATGTAGGGGTGAGTAAACAATACTCAATATGTCTCCTTGAAACCAAAAAGGTAACGAACAAGAGAAAACCAACAAAGAAATGCACAGTCATCTTCACATGGTTATTTAGCCGTATACATACAATTAAATCCATATAAACTCATTTTATACACTAGGAATCATAAGTATCAAACGTCGTATCCAGCACTAGGTTTTTTATAATAGGTTTGAGAGGAATCTCAAGAATCCAAGAGATCACACTCAATTAACATAGCCATCATCGATGGAACCAGTTCTATAGGTACACTATATCGAGAACAAATATACCAATATAAATGCTATGTCTAAGAGAATGTGGTCCACAAAGAACATTCTACTAGGTCCAGATTTAGTACCCAACACAGGATGTCACAAAATAGCTATCTAGTACCCAACAGAAGACCATTGAAACTGAATTAGAGGGGACTTCCCTCACCCTTGTACACAAATTATGGATCCCTACTCCTACCCAACATGTGAAACCTCTATTTCTCCTTTAATGCGTTTCCCAAATCTCAGTCCATTGAGGGAGCAATAGCTTCTATCTATACATTGTATTCATCATGTGGATATGCCCACTCCCTGATTCTTTATCCTATAGATGAGTGGGATCCTATCCCCAATTGAGGACCCACTCCCTACCCTTGTAGAGGATTGCTACTCAGTGACTAGGGGACCCACATCCTACTATGATAGGAGAGTAGCGACTCTGTCTGTTTGTGTGTGCAGGGCCTGCACCCCTATATGAAAGGGGAGTATCGACTTCTATTATAGGGGACCCTCACCCTACCCGACAGTGGAGTACCGACATAATTCAATCATGTGTGGAGGGCCCAGACCTTGAAACAATAAGGGAGTACCAAATCCTATCATAGAGGACCCACACCCTACCCGATAAGGGAGTAACAACTCTATGTAAATTAGATTTTTAGAGGACCCACACCCTGGAACAACAGGGGATAACTAACTTATATCATAGAGGACCCACACCCATCCTAGTAGGGGAGTACTGAATTTATGTTTGTCATATTTATGGAGGACCCACTACTTGTTCCCATAGTGGAGTACATACAACAACTTCAGGAGAATCACATTAATCGTACACCATAGTCATTCAGAGTGTCACACCCCCAGAGGAAGATACCCAAGGAAAATGAACCAGATCCCATGAAGTGGGAAGTAAATTCTCTACCAATTTATAGGGAAAAGGAGAACTCACACCCTGATTTTTCAGGGCAGTAACCATCCTAGAATCTCTTCATAGGAACCACCATTATTCTACCTATATTCTGCTTGTACTAAGAGTTCATAGTTATCAATCCAATAGTCATCCCTCCATTATCCTTAAAATATCACATAGAGATTATAAACTGAAACATATCATCATGGGAGTCCTAGTGACATAGATGACTAATAAATCAGATAATCCGTTTGAATGTGATGGGTGTTTTATAGAATGGGGGATTATTGGGTCCGGGTCAGGTCCCACCCATAAGAACGATCCGTCCTGACCAATTCTGGGGTCCACACACCCCACCCTGGTGTGACCCAACCCTGGTCTGACCAGACCCATTTGGCTCGGCCTGAACTGGCTCAACGCAACCTGGCATGGACCATCTGGGCATTAGGTTTAGTCTGATGGGCTCATCCCACTGGGCCACGGATCCAACCCGTCGGGATCGACCCACTATCAGCCTGACACTCCTGGTTGGGCACGATCCGCTATTAGAATCCCATCCCACATTGAATAAGTTCATCTTCTCCAACCCATATGCTGTTCTACAGCATCTATCTAGTGCAACATGATTCTAGGGTGGTGTCACATCCCATTTAGTCTGTATGCATGAGCCGACCTAAAATAAAACACGTGACACAACCATGTTCATTCAGTCACGCAGTGCTGATGTAGTAAATGTGGGGGCTTTCCAAATACAGAAAATCAATGGATGATTCCACCAGTTTTCCCATCCTCCACTGTAGGTTTCTAGCCTCCAATGCCCCGGAATGCAGCCGACACCACGTGCATGGGCCGACACGCTGGCAGGCTGCTCCGCAGACCACTAAACTGAATGTTCGAGGTGTAGCGGAAGCGTTGTTCGATCGCCACACAAATTTAATTTTTTTATCATGATTAATGATTATTCTGGTCTAATAGGATGATTAATACCAGTCTCCATAAAATAGATTAAATGATTTATATAATGAAATAATATCCCTAAAACCTTTACAGTGGATCTTTCACATCATTCTAAAAATTAATTTACTTAACTTCATAAATAAATGAATACCTAGATCTTTGATACTTTCTTCATTGATGATGTTGATTATCCAGAATGAACCATCCACGTTGTCTCGTTATGCTTGGGAGCACCCAAAAAAGAATCATCCATGCGGTGATCCACACGTTCTTTGATGGCCTACGATTGACACCACTAGTTCTCTGGGTTCTTGCATGCGGAAGCGAGTGTCTTGTAACATTCATTCTTGATCATTTGTACGTCGACCTTGAAAAATGTCTATCAACTTTGAGAGGGAAAGGAAGAGGATTCAAGAGAAATTTTTTAGCTTAACAATTTACTATTCACCGGCCATGCAGTTCGGTACATAGCACAATAGACGTACAGTTTTATTTATCAACATGGAAATTCTTTTATAATATTTAATTGACTAAAATAAATTCAATACATCTTAAATTTATATACCACACATGATTTTCATAATAATACCGCTTCATTATTTATGGTGTGCATACATTTAGAAAATGTAATTTTAAGTAAAATACCACGTCACAAATTAATAGAAGCGTTATTATTATTTTAACTTGTGAAAACTAGTAAAATAATTATTTATCGTCTTCCAAATAATTATTTTACTACCGGAGTGGACTTGGGTTATCCACACCCATTTATCGAACACCGGAATAAATAATTAAATAATTTATTATCTTAAATAAATATTTTGTTTACAATCTAATAAATGATGATTTTTTATGTGTGTAATAAAATAAATAAATATATTATACACACAATCTAGTAAAAAAAATTATTTAGTTTTTGAAATCATATTATCTTGAACAAAATTATTCCACTATTTTTAAAATAATATTTATTCTATTAATTTAATCCAAGAAGAATTTAACTCAGACCACTTGAAACACATATTGTTTGACCCTTGATAATTATTTCTCCTTGGCATTAGGCAGGTAAGCCAAATGTCCAAGAGTTCTATTTAGAAATAGGTTAAGGCACCCAAGATAAAGAACATAAATTTTGCAACAATGGCATCCACATATGAATGCTCACTGTGTAATATAATCACATTGACATAATATCTCATCGACCAGGTTTCATGAGAGTGTCGTCATCCTTTCTGCTTGATAATACGTTCTTTGACTTCGAGAAATAAACTCATTATTTCAACTTGGCCATTGAATTTCGTGAAATGTTTATATTTCCTTCATAGGGATGAGGTATCAACATCCACAAATGGAAGGTACAAATCCTTCCTCATCTTATCCATTAATAACCTGCCACTCATGATGCACCCAACATACCCTACATCCTGTCAACATACAACGTGACATTTTTTGTCTGTAAATCAAAGTACATGAGGCGTAACACATATAAATGTTAATAATAAAGCCTATGGAAAATTAAACAAGCTCAAATATAGGAATATTTAATGACACCAAAATAATCGAAATTCCTACATCTGGGACTGTTCACATAATCTCTCGTCTTAGAGACTACCAAGTACAAACTTCATAAGATTAAGTTTCATCTATTTACGAGTACTCGCACCTGATGTTATGTATATAGTGTGTCCCATCATATTATGTAATCCAACCATAGAACTACATTTAAGAATATTGTTATATAATTTCAATGTTCACACCATAGCATGGAAATTACATGTCCTTATCAATGCCACAAATACTCTATGACATTATTACATCATATTCATACAGAATAATGAAAAATATGTATTAATGTGTTTAATATTTATATAAATTAAATATCCTTATAATAAAAGTACATATACCTGGTTCTAGGAAACCAACTCTTACAAACTCTTACATGGAATAGAGTAAACTGCCTACGACATTCAGTTATATAGACCACACATGATGATCATGTTTCTATAGAGTCACGGATTTAGCCAAGGGGTATGCCACATGTTTTTTCTGTTGATATACTAGTCACTGTAACTTCACCTCTATGAGAAAATCTGTCATGAGATAATACTTCCAATCTCTTTGCTTCATCCACAAATGAGAACATGGCACTTTTTCAACATCCAATGCTGTAGATTATCACATTATAATGTGATGGGAAATTTACTTCTAGGTATCAAATCTATCTCCAAGAGGAATCTTCACATCCAAACTAATTCATTACCTATGTGAGAGGTTTCGATATACTCAGACTCTACTATAGAATCTTGGACCATAATCTACTTTGAGCTCTTCTAACTCACTGCACCTCCTTAAAAGAGAAGATTTATCTCATTTATGTCTTCACATCTTCTTGATCATCATAGAAACTAGCATTTGCATATCCTCTATTGGATAGTTCCTCATCTCCTCCATAAACCAGGAACATATCCATAGTATGCCTCAGATTCTTTAGTATAGTCTTGACTACCATCCAATGGTGGTCAGCAGTGTTAGCTTTATATATGCCTAACACACTCAATTTGTAGGCGACTTCTAGCCAATTACATATCATGGCAAACATGAAAAATCCAATCATTGATGTGTATGGATTCTTGTCCATTATCTACCTTTCCCCATGGGTCTCATGACACATTTTATTGGAATAATAAATTCTCGGTTAGACTAGCAAAAATACCCTCTTGTATTATTCCATACATAATCCATTTTGTATCTTATCAATTTATGTTCTTTGACTTTGGCCCAATAATCACTTTGACTTATCATGATGGATCTTGATCCCATGAATATGTGATGCCTTTCCAAAGTTCTTTATGTATAAGTTTTGATTCAAGCATACCTTAACTGACTGTAAGATACGTATCTCATTTGCAATATGTAATATTTCATCAACATATTTATTAGGAAAATGATTTCACTACCACTAAATAGTTTTTAGACACAATGCTGAAGTTTATTATTTATAAAACTAAATTTCGTTATGGCTTCATCAAAATGAATGTTCCATGACTTGGATGCTTGATTTATTCCATAATTTGATTTTTGCAAGTTGCATTACATATTGGTATCCTTTGGATTCATAAACCCTTCATGTGTTGTCATACAAACATATTTTTGAAGGTTCTCATTAAGGAAGGTTATTTCAACATCAATTTTCAAAATCTCCAAGTCATGGTAAATAATATGAACAATAGAATTCTGATGGATTTCAACATTGCAACTGGTGAAAATGTTTCATCATAGTCAATTCTTTCACATTTCTTAAAACTTTTTACAACCAGTCTTGCTGCATAGGCTCTGACTTTCCCTTCCATGTTCAGTTTCTTCTTGAATAACCCTTTACAACCAAAATGATGATCATAAACTAGAGAATCTTCCAAAATTTAGACTTGGTTTTAGTACGTGGAATCCATTTCATAATTAATGTCTTCCTTCAACGTGGAAACATATATTCCACAATCTACTTCATTTTATGTTATAGGATCAATATTGTTAACTAATAATGATTCAACTTCCTCAATAATAGGAATACTGAACCATTTTGGTTTTCTATCCTCTCTTGTACCCCTACACAGTTCTTCTATCTCTGGAACAATTCATTCTTCCATTGGGATTTCTGGATTCTGTTCATGTACCAACTCTTATGTACCTTTATCTACAACATCGTCTAAGTGTATCATTATCCTACCATATATTTTGGAGATGTTATTTCTCTCATGGGATATGGCGTGTCTTTCCACTATAACATTTTTTATGAGGTGTCGTATAATTAATATCCCCTTGTTTCCTTGGGGTATCTTATACAGGTACAATTGGTGCCTTAGGGTGAAAGATTTTTACCTAAATGGGACTCAACAAACACATCTCTTCCCCACACATGTAAATTCGATAATATGGATTTCTTTCCACTCCATAACTCCTATTTAATTACATTTGTCAATTTAGTTGGTACATGATTTCGTATGTGTTCAAATATTTGTAATGCGTATCCCCAACAAGATAATGGAAAAAGTGCATGACTTATCATTGATCTCACCATGTGTAACATGTTTTGTTTCCTCCTTTCGCTCAAACATTTCCACTAGTGTGTGTATAGAGCAGTGAATTTGGCAGGAACCCAAACTCTAGTATGCAATCGATGAAGTCTTGATTAATACATTCTCCACCTAGGTCTGAGCAGAGTTTTCTTATCTTCTATCCAAGATGGTTCTAATCTTTATTCTTGTATTCTATGAACATCTCAAAATAATATGGCTTATACCTCATTAATTAGATATATTCATATCTACTAAGATCATCATTAAAATTTATGATGTATGAGTACCCTCTTCTTGCTTCTACTAGAAATGGCCCACACACATCGGTATGAACTAATTCAAGAAGCTCTGTAGCTCTTTCAAATTTCCCAATAAATGGTTCTTTGTTAATTTTTCCTTGTAATCATTCAATACATACACCAATTGGTTTTAGTTATAAATAATATAAATATTAATCTTGATGTAACTCTATCAATCATTTTTTGTTTACATGTCCTAGTCAACAATTTCTATGATGTGTTTGGTATGAGTCATGTGAAGTATCTTTTTTATCGATTGATATTACATTTTTTGTGCAATACAACTTGTAAATAGCGTTGTATAAATGTGACCAAACAAAAAAAATGATATCATTTTAAAAGAATAAACATTATTTCCCAATCATTAAAACTAACCCATATATATCTAATATTGATACATAAATAATGTTTTCATTAAAAATAATATATAATAACAACTCTTTAATACCATGATCATCCTAGTTGGCAACGTGATGTGGCACTCCCCGACAACTATAATAGAATTCTTTGCTTTGTTGGCTGCTCGAAGATCTATCCCCTCACAATCAATTTTAACAAATTAACTTGGTTCATGTATTTGGATACATATGTATGAACCACAAGCTATATCTAATAGCCAATTTTTTGAAACAGGTAGATTAAATTCAACAACAAATACACTGGAAGCATCCAATTTTTTCTTAGGTTTGGTGCAGCTCTTCTTCCAGTGGCCCTTCATCCCACATGCGAGACAAATAGATTCCTATTCCCTCACCTACCCTTTTATCTTTCATTTCTTAGAAGAAAGTGGATAAGCTTTGGTATTTAGGATATTCACCTTCCCTTTACCCTTACTTACCATATGGACAGAATGATTTTTGATATTCATATCTTTGTCTATTAGGAGAACGAGCATAACAAGATCATATAGAGACTTTTTAATGTCGTTCACATTTAAATTAAAAACAAATCATGTGAAGATGTGAGCGAGTGATGCAAGAATAAGATGGATACAAAATTATTTGGGGAGTCTAATCCCTTGTACCTACAAATGCTCAATGTACCCAATGAGCTTGACAACATGATGCCCTACTGGGGACCCCTCTCCAAGACTACTCTGAATGATTCCCTTAGAGATCTGAAACCATTGTTCTCTTTCTCTATCCTGGTAAAGACCACATAGGTGATAGATCGTGCTATAGGCATCCATGTTTTCTTGAGGCTTCACGATATCACTAGATATTGATGATAGTATCAAACATTGATTGTTGACCATGTCATTAATATGTTTCTCATCGACCAAGAACTCTTCTTCACCCACCTCTTTGGTAGGTGGATCATGTAATGCTGACAACAACACGTAATACATTCGTTCATGGAGTAGAATAACACAAAGGTGTCTAGACCATTCCGATAAGTTACTACCGGTGGTGATGATGTCTTTATCAAGAATTAATTGTTGGGATGGTGCAGTTGAATAGTTTTTCATTTTATTCTGAAATTAAATGTCAATATGTTTAGTACGTTCTTGATTACATTTAATGAGAAATAATAAATTTATATTATTGAGTCTCCCTCTTTTTTATCAATTTCTAGTAGACCTCACCATTGAAATCTAATATTCAGTTTCCCTAAAATTCTTGTGGAAAGGATCCGTATTACCCTTTTCATAACCCCAACAAGAGTTTTTCATGTTATTTGAAGGAATTTAGGTAGGAAAGACTTTTCCAACTATTGGATTATGACTCTTTATTCTGTTTAGTGGACTCCCCAATCATGAAATCATGAATTTGGATTTTCTCAACTCATTCTGCCAATATTACACCATGTTTAGAAAAGGATACACTTCTTGATGTCATATGGTTATGTCAGCCTATATTCCTTCTTAAGGGATTCATGTATAAAATTAAGAATCCCAAAAAGGGCTGGATAAACAGATGGTTTGAATGATCTTTTCCCTTAATCATGTAATTGAAGGCCATGATTGAATTAATATTTTATTTGAGAGATTTATAGCTCTTATCTGTGAATTTCTAATTAACGTAATCACATGATTGTTAATATTAAGTGGAACTTACTTTAGGGATTAACCATGTCTTGATAATATTTATGTATAAGGATGGTTTATTTTAGTTACTTATATCATTCTTGTTTAATTCATTAATTATGTGATCGCGATAACACATCTATAATGATAAACCAAGAAACTTGTAGAAATAAAATAATGAAAAGGGAAATATCATGAGATTTTATAGTGGTTAGTTTATCTAGAAGTTTACAATCTAACCATGACCTAGGGTAGAAGCACATTATACATTTTGGGTTAGTGTTTACAACATTCCACCTGTCCACCTCTGTATCTCCTGTGATTGGTTTCATCTTGTAACCATCTTGAACCATATCCACTAGCTTGGGAGTTCCATTCAATATATATGCCATTTTTACTCACACACATGTGAGGGGTAAAGGGGGGGGGGTTTAAAGAAAATAATCAGGGGGCATGAAAACCCTACATATTAATGAGGAGAGATGGTTGGAAGGGAAATAATTTATATAATAAATAAATTAAAAGGAAAACAATCACATACAATGGTCTAAGTATAACTAATTATCTCCCACATACATGAAACAAGGTACATATTTAATGAAACATGTACTCAATTATTTAGTCATTATTATTGAGATAAATTTCACTTGAATCAATTAATTATTATATTTAATTAATCAATTATTTTATCTTAATCCTTTTCTAAATTTCCTTGATATTATCATCAATGTATAGAAATCCACCTTGGAGGTAAGTTTGTCAATACCCATTCAAATATACCCAACATGTATTATATTCATATACAACTTTTCCCTTCTGACAGATGGCATACATGATTCTTCTATTCATAGAGAAACAACATTTAGTACAATTTATACATGATAAGAAATATTAAGCATTTAATAAACAATAATGTTTTATCTTTGTGTAATTTAGTAAATTACATGATGTGTAGTTACGACTACACGGCGTGTACTACATTTATTGCCTTTCTAGAAATACTCACATAGGGACTTTGAGTGTGAGGAATACTTTGGAGATTTCGGTGTAAATGGAGTGTACAGTGGAATACATGTCGTGCTATATCAACATTACAAAGTAATCGGTTGGCTTAGTTGTGTATGTGATACACGGTTTGGCCCCTGAACCAAAGAGACTACAAGTCTTTTCCAGTGGTCCACAATTCGTATTATCCTGTATCTGTGTGCCTATATGTCGTGGTCAACATAAGGTGTAGAATTAACTCCACCACATGTAATAAATGCACACGGCTTGTGTGGATTTTTAATTAGTCCTGATGTGATGTACATAACTACATGATGTATATTCTAGGTTACATGGTGCGTATGGAATAACATTGTGTGTTAGTCTGAACACACGACATGTAATTTTGTGTCACCTCGACAGAATCATCAGCGACTACTGGTGAGTTCTCCATTGTATTTTTAATTAAAAAATAATTTGTTTCTATGAAATATGGGATAAATGAAAAGATGGAGAACATATATCGAAATATTGAATACAATAATGGTTAACCATGAATTGAGAAACAAAATTATTAAACTATAAATCATCAAATAATTGTTTAAATAATTATAAACTATAATGTAAGCCTTCTAAAACCACTTGAAGGATCCACGCACAAAGGATGTGTGGTTGTGTTGGCACCCAAATTAAATTTTTACCATGATCACTGATTATTACTAGACCAATAAGACAATTAAATCGAATCTCCTTGAATAGAATCAATGAATTAGATAAATAAGGAAGAGTCTTGAATAAATTAGAGAGGATAATGAATTTGTTTTTTATAATCAATTTAATTAATTTCATAAAATGAGAATACGTGGAACATCCGTACATTATTATTTGATGATGTTGATCATCTGGAATGATCATTATGAATTTCCTTATTGTACTTGCGAGGATCCAAACAAAAACCCTTCTAGTGGTGGTCCACACATGCTCTGATGGCCTCCAATCGAAAGCACTCATTCTTCGGGTGCTTTCATATTGAAGTGAGTGTCCTGTGTCGGTCAATCTTTATTGCTTGTTCATATGACCTGATTAATGTCTCCCATTCTAGAGTGGGGTGGGAATATTATTCGAGAGAGATATCATTTAGCTTAAAAATTCTCAATTCACCGGACGTGCAGTTAGGTACATGCCACATTAGACGTGCACATCCATTTATCGGCATGGGGCTTCGGTTACACTAATTTATTTTGTAACGACCATTAAATACATTCAAAACCTTAGATAAAACCCATGCTTTTAATAATAATACTGATTCATTTTTTATGTTGTGCCAACTAGTAAAAAAATTAATTATAAATAAAATTCTATGTCACAAAATAATAGTAGAGTTATTATTATTTTATCTTTAACCTACTAGTTAAATAATTATTTAATATCTTGTAAATAATTATTTTACTACTTGACATGCCTTGGTCTTCTCGAACTCCACTTCCTTTTATTGAACACCCGAGTAAATAAATTAATAATTTATTCTCTTAAATAAATATTTTATTCAGAAACTAGTAAAAAAAATTATTAAATGTCAAATTAAATAACTAAATATATTTTACCCACAATCTAGTGAATAAATATTTTTTTAATTTATGATATCATTTTATCTTGAATAAAATTATTCTACTCTCATGAAAAAATATTTATTCCATTAATTAAATTCAAATAAAATTTAACTGAGACCATGAAAAACACGTAGTTTGTGACCCCTAGGATTATTTCTCGTTGGCATTAGGCGAGCTTACCTAAAGAAAAAGAGTACTATCTGGAAATGGGCCAATTCCCCCACATGAATGAACTTAATTTCAAAAGAAAAACATCCACATATGATTGATCAATATGTAATATAATCCCTTTGTCTCAATATATAATAATGTAGATTTTGTGATAGTATTGTCAACCATTTTGATTGATATATTTTTCTTTGACAACCTGAAATAAAATCCCCATTACACTATGGCCATGGGATTTCAAATGAGGGTTATATTTTAATATATGATATGAGAAATCAACTTCAATAAAATGAACAGAATAAATATTTCGTTGACTTATCCATTAATAACATGCCACTCGTGATGCGACCAAAGTACCCTACTTCCCGCCAACATATAAAATGATAGTTCTTGACAGTGAATCAATGTGCTTAAGTCGTGACACCTAATAATGATAATATTAAATCCTAAGGACTATTACACATTCTTGTAGATAAGAATTTCTGATGACCCCAAAAGATGATGAATTCATTCTGGCGGGTCGGTTCACATAATCTCTCATCCTAGAAAATTACCATGTATGAACTCCATGAGAGGAAGTCCCATCTTCTTACTAGTACTCACACCTGAAGGTATATATACTATGTGTATCATCATAGTATTTCATCCAACAACAAAACTATATTTAATAATACTGTAATAGAATTTCCAGGTTCATATCATAACGGGGAACTCTATGGACCATTCCAATGCAACAAATACTCTATGACATTATTACACCATAATAATTCACAATAGTGAAAAATATGTAATATGATTTATAATATTTATATAAAATAAATACCCATGTCATCAATGTACTACCTATTGGTTCTATGAAACCAAATCATACTTAAATCTGATCTGGTAGGCCATTCATCGAACCGGAAGGATCCCTATAATCCTTGAGTTGCGTTCTTTAGTACTAGGGGATCTAAAATATGATGTGATATCATCCACAAGAAGGTGTTCGATTTCTGATATCTCATGCTTCGCTTCCATCCACCCTTCATCATCGTCGTTGCACCACCTTTGTCCTATGTTTGCCTATGATACATGATATTGAATAATTTCACCAAATACTGAACGTGTCATGATATTTAGATAAAATCCCCATGGTGAATGAAGAACAGGTATGGATAAAGAGAGATGGACAATAAAAAACCATCCCTAGGAATGATCTTTGTTCGTTGTTCCATACAGCATTGATTCACTCCCATTAGAGGGATCAAGAGTGAAACTAAATCATTAGGAAGGAATGATCAATCATTGGGTAAACCTATTGATCGGTTGATCCATGTTTTTCATTTTAAGACCATGATCGAGGGGAGATATAATTTAATGAAGAAACCCCTACATGGAGTTTTAATTTCTTGAAGGCGTAGATGGAAGTTGTGTCACCATGGGGATCCTCATTCAACCTATTTCCGTCAATCATAAACTTCTGATGTCTGGTTTGATCCCAGTCATTGATCCCACAATCATTGGTCATTCACCAACGATTAGTTCAAGGCTTTTTAGAACAATCCAGAATCCTCCTCTGACCTTGAATCCTTGCTAATCTAGTAAGTGATAAATCATGATTCAACATTTTCTATGACCCTATGTTACAAATTTGTTATGTTGTTTTATTAATGAAATACTGTTTTGGTTTCATTATGTTACACGTAATTTTTCTACAATGGTTTCTAAAGTTAAAATATAAAATAAAGCATCAATATTATTTTATTGTAAAATTTTCACATAATGGTCTAAAAATTATTTTTCTTGGTCGACCCATGCCAGTCGAAGTTAAGTCATTTCTAGGAAAATCATGATGTTCTGAGTTCAATGGGGCCATCATATTTTTTATTCGTTCACTAGTTGAAAACATAGAAAAACCCATTCACACGTTTATTTAAATGAAATTTAAAATAGTTTGAGAATTAACTTTTTACCTCGACCTATGATGGTTGAGGTTTTATCCTACATAAGGAGAACATCTCATTAAAAACTCAACCGTGGTCTTAGATTATTAATCTGAGTTTCCATTTGTGATTTATAAGGATTCTAAAATAAAATAAATTTTATTAAATTATTTTATTTATGTTTACATCCAAAAACTAACATTAATAACTGGCATGTGCTGTCCATTTTTATGATCCTCCTAATGGTAGCATACCCTCACGAACTCAACGGTACTATAGGATTTCTAATCTGACATTCCGTTTGGGAGTTATAAAATTTAAAAATAAAATAATATTATATTATTACTTCATTTACAGCCAAAAACTACTTTCCACTACTTACCTGCACTAGCTAGTGTTAGGATTCGACAATTAAAAGAGAACCTTCCTGAGATCAAATGTGGTCTCAGATTTTCTATCTGATTCACCATTCATGAGTTACAATTATTTAAAAAATAATATAATAATATTTAATTATTATTTTTACAGTTAATCCATTTTTGGATTTCTCACTAGAGGCCCATGATGGAAAAACTTATGTCGTTCCTAGGTTAAACATTCCATCCTGAACACAACAGTGACCTCAAATTTCTGATATGGGAACCCTTTTGAGCGTTATTCAATTTTTTCAAGAAAACCACTCACACATGCAACTTAAAAAATTTACATTTTTTAAGGACCATTCCAAGAACACATGGCCTCAGAATTTCATGTTGCCTTAGCGCCTAGTCCTCGAATAATCCCATTCAATTTTTTTAAAAAAATGCATGGAATTTAGGGGTATTACATTTATAATTTTGGGGCGTTTAAACGTGCCACAATTTTTTTTATTTTACACAACAATTAGTATAGTTATATATTATCACACGATCACTTTACTAATGAGTATCAAGACTCATATACCAAAAAATACATACTATACTATAACTATTTCATGAAATACAATAATATCCGAGGTATTTTTTTCAACATATATTTTATTAATGACTTTTTTTGCATAGGTAGTGATGCCTCAATATTAAATATCTTATTTCATTATTTAAGAGGTTTGCCAATTTCTTGGAGTGTCTAATGAAAAGAGTTCAATCTATGAGATATTAATCCCCCTTTCCCTTATATTTTTAATAGAAATTGAGAAGAATATAAGGGTTCACTGATATTATAAATTATTTATGTCCAAAGATGTGTTTGATTATAAGACTATAAATGTTTTTTTACTCTACTTTGATATAGAAATTGGATTCCATTATATTACACTAAATTTTCTCTACAACCTTTTAATATGTAATTGGAGCATTACAATTAGATAATGGCAACTAAAAATCACATATTTTATAAATGATGACAATAGTGTTTAGACCATGATTAAAACATTATGACTATATTTTTTAATTATATATTTATCTCAAATAATTGTATGATAACCATTTTTATCCAATGACACTATAAAGACATAAGAAAATTATAAAACATTTATTTTTAATATTTTTATAATTGATTACCCCCCCTCCCTCTGTGTCATCAATTTATCTCCCAATACATTCAAAATAATTATGACTTTATTATAATTAAAAAATATAAAACATAAATTAATTTTATTATTAACATACTTGTAATATATGTAAATAATTTTTAAAATAAGAAATGAAAATTTTTAATGATAAAAATCATCATTCTCATGGGTTATATAAATCAACCACGGTGTAAGATATTTTTTATAGGTTAATAAAATTAAGAAAAAAATAAATAAATGAGTTGTATAATAATAATAAATATAATTATATTTTTAATTTTAAAAATCATTAGAGTTGGAACATATAGATTAGGAGGGGAATAAATTAAATGTAAATGACAACAATAAAGGTAATAAAAAACTCATCATGCATTAGACAACAAATGTTTAATACATTAAGATAATTTTACAATTGGATTTGTTATTATAAATTGAAATCTGAAACATATCTATGATGGTTAATGAAATCAAGAGAAATGATTCTTCTAAAAATTAATTATTAAAGAAAAGAATATTTTCCCAATATATTTAAAAATTTATTAAAAATATATACATTTTAATATATAAAAAAATAAATAAATTAAAAAATATTATATGAGAATAATATAATATATTAAAAAATTATTTTTCAATTTTTATATCATAATTATAACATAATACATCCAATATATAAAAAATTAATTTTTACTATTTGTATTAAAATTGAATTTTCAATAAAATACCGAAATTTATCCTTATATTAATTAGAACATGTTATTTAAATTTTTTATTATATTATTATAAAAATAGAATTCACAAGTATGCAATTTTAACTTCTCAATTTCAATATAATTTTTTCCAAAAGTTAGATATTATATATATTTTTTATCATTTATAATAAACCATATTTTATGTTACATAAATAATAAAATTAATTTCTTTAATTCTCATATTTATATTTTCTAATTTTATTCCTGATAAATATTATTTTTATGCATTTAACTATTTTAATGAAAAAGTTAATTTTGTAGTGGTCAATTAATTATTCAATCTAACATGTTATTATTCGAATTGTTATCTAAAAATCACACTTCTCATAAATACCCCATACTTCCATCATTATTAATTCCTTTAATTTAATCATAATGATAATTATATTTATTCATAAAGTTCAACGTTGCATATAATATTTTTTACATTATTTTGAACACTTGTGATATTTGTTATAAATAGTGACATATTGGATTTTAATTTCGTAGTTGTAATATTTTATATTTTTTATTCCCATATTGAAATTTTTAATCTCATGCAATGTATTAATCCATCATTTGGATGTTTATTTATATCAATATAAAAAATGGCCATTTTTTCAATGGAATAAGAATTTGTTTTATTTTTCAGTTTGTATATATAGAAAAAATAAAAAAAATATCATGAAATAAAATCCCAACTAATATATGCTCTGTTTAATAATATAAATTTTGAAGCACAAAATATTTATCCTAAAACATCCTTAAATATTTTATCACCTTCAACCCCATTTTGGTGAAACGAAGGAACTATATAATGTCTGTCATTTTTTTGTTTATCCTCCTAGAATTGAACTAGGACTAATGGACCACTAAGGTGGGAGAATCATTGGCCATCATGTAACTGTTATTCTATATTTAAATTCATCATCTCAAGATGGTAATAGTTCTTTATCCACTCAATATTATTTTTTTCTCAACACCACATTATCTGTAGTAATAATTTGTGGGATGTAAGAACATAATATTTGTAAATTTTTCCACAAAATCTGACTCCTCCCTATGTTGTTTATAATTTCTTCCACACCCCAATGGATTTTGAATATAAAAACTCATTATATATATATATAAATTAGTACCATTAACTCAAAATACCACTATATTCCTCCATGTGTAGTAACAATAATAAGATATAAATCATTCCCACAATAATGATCCATCATAAAAATATCTTCCATATTTCCAAATTTTATTTCCCCATGGTGAAAAATATCTTCACAAATAAGAATATAGATTCTTTGGAATATATATCTACCACTTCAATATTTAGAGAAGATAATGAGACTTTATCACATTATCTTGAAACCCCATAGAAACCTGGTATAATATCTGTTTTCTTATACTATGTCAAACCCAAAAAATTTTATCCTCTAGAGACTCCATACATTGCATAAACTTTTCCTACTAAATATTGTATGTATCAACCTCTCAGATTATCTATTGTATGAATATGATTTTTTAATAATCCACATCCATTTTTTAAAACCATCCCCAAATTTTCATATATAAAAAATCACAATGAATATTTTTCTAAAAAATATCATAGTATATATTTCCATATTAGAACAATGTAATACACAAGATAATTAGAAACATTATTTTCTCATTTAAATCATACAATAATTGCCAAATTTATTCTTAATTAAATATCATTTTAATTCAAATTCATATCATTATTTAACTACAATGAGAAATTTGTGTTTTCCCCATGATATATATTAAATATCGTTATCTAAGAAATTGTTCTTAATACTCTTTATAAATTCATCATATATTTCATTTGTCAATGTATCCATGATTTCTATATGCATTTATTCATTAATATATATCAAATGAAATATCCATTTTCTATGGATTTCTATTCTAAAACAACTTCCTAGTACATATGTATACAAACCCTTTTTTAGCTCATAAAATATTATGTGAATCCAATATATTGCATCAATACTTAATTTGGATACATGATTTGCCTACATTTCTAGATCATCGTCAATAGAATTTCATGTTTGTGACTCTATCCAAAATGCCTATTTGATATATTCAGATAATATGGAGACCAAGGATTATCATACATGTATATTACAACATTTTAGATGAATATTCAACATATTACAAAAATATAATCCCAAGGAATGTAATAGTTTATTGTCATTGGAAACATAGATCACATTCTTCTAGTAAGGTGATAGATCTTTAACTTTTTCCTTAATGATCTTCCCATTTATTAATTATACCTAAAAACCATTTTTCAGATCCTATGGAAGGAAATAGAATAATTTTGGATCTTGAATTCACATTTTTTATAAACAAGGGATACATGTAAGTATAAACGTGAGCATAGGTGTATGAGAACATGATCATGAAACCACAAGATTATACAATGAATATAAAATATCATGTACAAGAATCATAGAATAATTATTGGGATTTCATAATATATTAATTGAAAGGTACTGAGGTACATAATCATAAGAATAAAACATGTGATTGTTGAAAACACATAAGCATATATTATGATTCTGATTGTAGCCATGGAATCACTACCAAGACCATATCAGTGGAATAAATCCTTTACTAAACCTGGTAAATCCCCAATATAGCAATATATTACTGAACCGTGTGAACACTAATTCAAGCCCCTTATAATTTAATTGAGAAAAATATGTATCAGTGTGAGATTTTGTGAAATTTTTTCCAAATTAATTTAATATTTTCACATTTTGAACCTTTTATATATCTTATATTATGAGAATAAAAAATTCAAACATACCATTTACCTCAATTTTATTTCTCTATATGAAACACCAAATTATTTTGTGTTGCATTCTACACAGACACAGCTTGCACTACAATAAATACCAACTAGGTGAAGGTTACACACAACATCGTGTTTTTTACGAACCAACAATTTTAATTCTTTTAAATGAGATAATAAAATTATATCCAATTAACATAATAATATGAATAATAATAAAAACATTTAAACTATTATTTATAAGTATAAACATATTTATAATAAATGATATAATTTAATGGTAATGTCCTTTTTATGTGTAAAAGCATTGCTTTCTTGAATAAATTACTTTTAGTGACCTTCCATGAAAAATAATTGAATTAATTTTTAGACACTTTTAAGAATTTAATTTGATAAAATAAACATCATTTTTTAGTTTATATTGTGTAAATTACCCACAACAAAATATTTGGGATTTTTCTGACAAACATCATTTTTTGATGAATAGTAAAATTTAATGATTTCTAGTGAAATTTTTTTTTTGTGTCAATAATTATTAATAAAAAATTATATTTTTAATTTTATCATAGGGTTAAATTATATCAATATTAAATCTACTAATATAATTTACTTTATTACAATAATCTTCACATAGATATTTAAAATAAAATCTCCACAAACTTTTGATATTTTTTTATTAAAAAAGACTGGTTTCTTCATACCATCTACGAGATTAACATTAATATTAATTTTCACAAGTATATTTTGGGAATTTCGAAAATTTAAAATAATTTTTTTTATCAGTATGTTATTTGTGATCTAATTAAATAAAATTATTTTTTGACAAAAATTGATTAGTGAATGTGATTAAAATTAATCACAATGATGAAGCTTAATTAAGGGATAAACCTTGGAATTAAGGTCCCAAATGACCAATCCACTTGTAAAAAACCCATTATATTTCAATATTTTGACCATATCTATCATTTTATACAATTTGCATCATTATTAGATCAACTTGTATCATGAAAAACTTGGGTGGAATTAATTCATCAAATATGTACAAGAGTGCTACTCCTTCTTCCCTTTAAAAGGCCACCACCTCTACCAAATCCTAAAAACTCACAAAACACACATGATCATCCAAGACCTTCCCAATTCCCATAACAAAAATTCTCTCTTATTCCTTGAAGCCTCCCTTTGGCCATACATCCCCTCAAAGAATCCTTTTTGGCACAAATCAATTGGAGATACCTGATTTCATGGTAATGTCTTCTCCCAATATATCTTATTTAATTTTGTTTCTACCCTTCCTAAAATATCTTTATATCAATATTTTAAAACAGAACTAGTATACACAACATAATATGATTTATTATTCTATTTATTACACCTACACTGGCACACACCCCCATCTAATTTATAATGAACATATTGTTTTCATGTATGGAGAACTACCGCCTCACTAAATGAGGATTGACCATTTTTACATTTAAGCCTCTTAGGGAGAAGATTGTTGTAATGTCTAGAGTTTTCCATGTATTATTTTTAATATAATATGGAATTATTATGAGGCCCGACACAGAGAAGGTAGCTCATTCTGAGGCCCGATGAGGCCGGAACGGTGGATAGAAACTTTTTTGAAGTGAGTGAGCACTCGTGCACGGTTGTGGCAGTTTCCAAACAGATGCTCAGATTAAAAATATGAGGGAACCATTGCTTCCGAGACGATGACTTTACCTAAGAATGGTCTTAACCCTGACCGACGCAGGTCGAGGGATGAAGTTAATTTTCGGACGTTTTTAGTAAATAAAAATTTAAAAAACTAATTGTTTATTTTATTTTTATGGAAACATCTGATGTAGTGTGGTGATGAGACATCTGTTTTTTTATGTCATGTATTAATGAATAATGTAATCCAATTTTGAATCATTAATTATGTAGCTTAATGTATGCCAATCATGTTTCCCTTTTTATTGGAAAAATCCAACGTTGATCGTTGGTGAAAAATTGAAAGGAAAATATGGAGAAACCTCTTGGAAACGAACGACAAAGGTAGTGCGACACCTTCGTCAGCAATTGATCTCAGTTGAGGTAGGGGTTTTCATTTCATTCCTCTTTCTTCTTTCTTGATTCAAACGATGAACACAGATCAACCACGAACAAGTTGATCCGCAGATTTTTACATTCTTGTGGGAGGGTTTATATTGGGATGATTTTGCGGAATCAATTTTCTGTTGTTTATTATTGTTGATTCCTTCTCTGTTTAAGCCTACTAATTGGAGTGAATCAACACCATGATGAACGACGGCGGAGGTTCTTTTCTTATTTCGTTTTATTGGATTTCTTTCCCTCTTTCCTCTCACGCGTTCTTCACGTTCTCCACGTTCTTCATGGGGTGATGTACAATGGATCATTGTGCACCTGTATTTCAATTCAACGATCCCAAACTGGAGATCCGAAATCGCAGCGACCCCACAAAGGTGTGATGGCCACGACTGACAATGAATCAGCTTGGATCGGAAAAGTTCATTCTTCGAGTGTTCTTCACACATGAAGATCAAAACATGTTTTCATATCCGATCGATGGTCTGAAAACATCGGGAGCAGCTTCGTGGTGTCGAAGAGACAAAAACATGGATGTTTTGTGATGATCAGATGACCGGATCGATGAACGGGACATCACTGGAGGCGCGATAGTGGAGGTTCGCGTTTCTAGAAATTTCCCGAATACACGGTGTGTACATCCGAAGAACACGTTGTGTAGTACTGGAAGTGGAGGCTAGGGTTTGGGGGTTAGAGAGGAATCACATGACGTGTGACCCTGGTCACAAGGCTTGTTGGAATTTCCCCGAAGCTCGGCATGTATTTTGGGAACTACACGGATACGGGATGATCTACCCTGCTTCAGAACATGGCATGTACAACATGGTAGAGGCGGCTATCTGGGACATGACGTGTATCCTATGGTACATGAAGATATGATGGAGTACATGACCGTGTACTCCATCACACGCCCTAGCGTGGCTAGTAACACGGGTCACTCTGTGTACTGATTACACAAGTTAGAGTACATAGGATGAAGACCGTGTATGGGCACATGGTCAGCGTACACGGAGCAGACCCCAGTCCCTCGGACATGGCGTGTTCACAATACTACAAAGCATGTACTAACATTTCTAAATGACCAGCCTTACGACATGAGCCATTGTACATGGCTAGTGCCCGAGGTCAGACGACACTGTGTGTAACTTTTCTATACGCCATGTACTTTTTGGAAAATGGCATGGTCCTCTTGTCCACCCTATCTTGAAAATGTTTCATTTGGGTTAAGTGCCCCTTCTTATTCTAGTTCCCCTGAAGGTCAGGAATCATTTCCCTCGATAAGAGTATGATCCCTTTAGCAGGATGTTCGTTGATAGAGTCAGGCATCCATCTGAGAGGCCTAGATAGAGATCCTCTATCCATTCTTGACCATAGTTAGAGTCATCCATTGACAGGAAAAATTCCACTGGGCATCAATCCGCTACCTATCAGGTGAATTCCGAATGAGTAGCGATATCCTCCATGGCCCTAGTAGTGATCCTCACCCGCTTATAGTGATCTTTCCCACTCCAGAGTGTGACTCTCATACTGAGTGCTTCTATCTATCAGAATCTTCCCACTCAGAATTGTGTCTCCTATAATGAGTGTAACTACCTCTCGTGACGATTCTCGATGAATAGTACTTCTTGGATGGACATCATCAGAGCTATAAGACACGTTTAATGTGTTCTACAGGAATGAGTGCTTTGTGGAATCATCGAACTGAATCCCTAATGGGGGTATGTGGTTGTGTGACTTATCTCTAAACTACGAGTCTAGGATTTGAGTATATCTGGTTTTTTTCTATTTCGATATGTTTTGTAGACATATATTGTGCATAACTAACTGTACCTTTACATTTTCTACTAATTTATGGATTTTGGGTTCCTCTACTAAGTATTGATATACTCTCCCCTATAGGGTCTTTGCCCACACATGTCGTGTCTTGTGCAGATGAGAATCCTTTTGACAGAGTCCAGGGTGGACCTGGACATGACCGAGCATTCTGAGTTCTCTACAGGTCGAGGCCTTCCTACGGCTACGAGAAGCAGTCCCAGTACATTTTGAGTTTACATGTTGGACTTTTCAGTTTTTAGACTCTTGTTTTGGTGGTCTTGTATTCTGGCCCAGTTTACATTCTTTAATTTACATTCTGTCATAAACTTTTGTTTGGGTTTAGTGTATCCATGAATTTTTTTCCTTAGTGGTTTCTACATTTCAGCATTTGTGGGCATGTATATGTGTGTGGGTTTGTGTGTGTAGGTACTTAGGTAATGCCACCCATGTTAGTAATATGCATACTCGGTGCTAGTCACAAGCTCCTGGCCTATTGGAGGCAGGCATGGGGAGTCACGGCGCGGGCCCCGTTGGGATGGGTCGTGACAAAGTGGTAACAGAGGTGGTCAGTTCTACCATAGGACCAAGTGTCTGTGAGATAGGTTTGGGGAAACAAGGTTAAGTGTTTCGAGCTCAGCTTTCATGCCAGAGACTCCAGTGTTGGTGTGCGGGATGACGTATCTAGACACCAGTACTCTGATAACATGTTTTTCAACTCGGCACATGAAATCACTGGTTGTGGGGAAAAAAAACAAAGGTACACACCTCATATAATAATGGGTTTTATTTTCCATTTTCGTTTTAGTTAGCTATCCAGATATACTCATGATACATCTTGTTACTTTATAGGATGACTATATGACGTATACCTGCTAGGATTCAGTAGCACGATCATGAGGATGACCCCCTCAGTGATGAGGCTTCGATACAGGGACCAGTTCCCCATGAGTTTCCACCAGGTGGTGCAGTTTCTATGCCACCACTAGTGAAGTAGCCAGTGGTACATGCAGCACCGACCGGCAAGGACAACATGCTTAGCACACTCCATGAGTTCCAGAGATAGAGACCCACTAGGTTCTGAGGAAATCCTGACCCTCTGGCGGCAAAGGACTAGATTGAGGTGGTGACAAGAGTTTTCTGTCTAGTGAGGACACCAGCAGACCATATGGTGATCATAGGAGCAAGCGTTCTTCAGGGATCGGGGGGATGATAGTGGATTATAACCACATAGACTCACGACGAGGAGACATTTTCGTGGACGGAGTTTGAGTGACACTTCAGGGAGGAGTTCTCTCTGGTTATGCTAAGAGTTGTACGCATCTTGGAGATTCTTCTTCTCTAGAAGGGTAGTACGATGGTAGTCAAATATTCATCGAGATTCACCAACTTTGCCCGGTACTCGATGGATATGTTTAGGGATCAGTACTTCAGAGCTTGGACCATCGAACAAAATCTACGATGAGACATTAGAGCTAGTGTCTTGCCTCAATGAATATCGTCTTATTTTGGAATGCTCGAGTGCGACTTGGTGATCGAGAGATTCTTGGTAGAGCAGAGACAACTAATGGAAGTTAGCAGTAGGCAGGAAGGTGCAGAGACACCGGCAGTAGGGAGCCAGTGTCAGACATAGGGATCTGGATGTGGGAAACGTCATAGGAGGACCCAGGATAGAGGAGTGACAGTCCAGGGCTCTCATGATGGATCCGGTCAGCCTAGGGAGAAGTGACGGTACGTGGGAAACTGTATAGGACATCTCTCTAGATATTGTCCGACCCGTCGAGCTGCTGATAGGGAATCCATAGATGGACCAGCGAGGCAGAGGTAGAGAATGGATCAAACAGACCCGTCAGGTGTAGGACGTGGCAGATGAGCAGGGAGAGCTGTGGGTGGTGGCGGAAGCTTAGACATACTCCCACCACCACCACTAGTAGGTCTGCACAATTCTCAGGGAGCTAGGGGAAAGGGATGGGGACAACTACATGTTGTCTAGTCGTATGAATTAGGGACTCCATGGATGAGTTGTGTCATGATCTGTGCCTTCTCTACCATAGATTTCGTACTTCTAGACACAGGTGCCAGTATTTCCATTATAGCCACATGTCTAGCATGAAACCTTGAGATTCTGGTAGAATCATTTACTCGATCCTTACCCTTGGAGACACCTACGGGAGGAAACTCGACTATCACACATCTTTTCATATGGTGTGATATTTCCCTTGGAGATGAGAGTTTTTGTTGGAACCTCTTGGTGGTAATGTCGTGGCCTTACGACGTTATTCTTGGTAAGGATTGGTTATCTTCGGTTCATGACCAGATTGACTATTTTAGGTGAAGAGTGTTGTGTGTCCACAATGATGGGATGAGGTTTCCCTTTGTCAATGATATAAATACCCAGACAGCACAGAAAGGGTTCTTGTATAAGAGGGTGCATCCGGCCACAAATGAGTTGGCTAACCATGCCCTCGATGTAGAAGTTTTGATGAGCTTCTAGTTCCCTGCAGTAGTGGCAGAGTACCAGGACGTCTTTCCCGAAGATATTACAGGACTACCTACCCTCCGGGAAATCGACTTCAGCATCAACATACAAGCCGGGAAAACCCCAATTTCTTCGTCAGCATATCAGATGGATCACTCAGAGCTTCGCGAGCTGAGGGTGAAGTTGGAGGATTTGAAGAGCAAGGGTCTCATGAGACCCAGCGTTTCACCCAGGGAGGCCCGAATCTTGTTTTCCAAGAAGGTAGATGAGAGTCTGAGGTTGTGCATGGATTACCGGCACTTGAAGCTGGTAACAGTGAAGAAAAAGTTTCCACTACCGAGAATCGACAACCTATTCGATCATCTGAGAGGGGCATAGTGGTTCTTGAAGGTTGACCTTTGGTCGAGATATCACCTGTTACGAGTACAGTACAAGGATATACCGAAGATGGCTTTTAGATTCTGCTATTGTCATTATGAGTACATGGTGAGGCCTTTCAGCATAACGAACACCCCCGCAGTGTTCATGGGACTGATTAACCATATATTCTAGTTGTAATTGGACTGGTTCGTAGTGGTCTTCATCGATGATATCTGTCTGTACTCGGCGTCAGAGGAGGAGAACGCGAGTCCCCTTCAGATAGTTCTAGACGTACTTCGGGAGCACCAGTTTTATGGGAAGCTCTCAAACTACCAGTTCTGGATTCAGGAGATCCACTTTCTGGGACATGTCATCTCATAATATAGAGTAGTTAGAGACCCATTGAAGGTGGAGGCTGTGTTAGCAAGGGAGACACCTCGGAGTCTGCTAGAGGTGTTAAGCTTCCTTGGGTTGGCCGGATATTACCAGAGATTCATTCCTAATTTCTCTATGTTATATTCATAGATGGAAGCCTTGACCAGGAATGGGAATGCCTTCATTTGGATGGAGAGGTTCCATCAGGCTTTTGATAAGTTGAGGCATAGTTTGATGAGTACCCCAGTCTTGATATTTCCATAGTAGGGTGTCGAGTACATAGTTTTCTGTGATGCATTAGGGACTGGGCTAGGCTGTGTCCTAATGCAGAAGCAGACAATGATTGATTATGGTTCGCGCTAGCTTAGGACACATGAGAAGAAATTTGTGGCCCATGATCTCGAGTTGGAATCGGTAGTATTTGCATTGAAGATTTGGTGACACTACCTTATGGGTGAGCGATTCATCATCTACTCTGACCACAAGAGCCGCATGTACATCTTTTCGCAGAAGGATCTAAATCTGAGGTAGAGGAGTTGGCGAGAGTTTCACCAGGACTATGACATCAACATTATCTATACTCTAGAGAAGGGGAACACGTTGGTAGATTCTCTAAGCCGAATGTCGAGCTCACAGCTGTTGAGTGAGGCGACCGAGAAACTAGCCACGTTGCAGTTGTCCTTCGTGGACAGAGAAGATGCAGCCTACCTACAGTCGATGGTTGTCAACCCTTCACTCATAAAATGCATTATGGAATCACAACTTGTGGATGTTGACTATGAGGCTTTACATTCTCAGTTATCCACATGGCATGCTATTGATGGATATTCGCAAGGTGGGTAGAACATACTTCTTTTCAAAGATTACATTGTTGTACTAGTGGTGTTGCGGGAAGAGGTCCTGAGGGAGTTTCATACATACCCTTTGGCGGTATATCCTCGAGTGGAAAATATGTTCCTAGATATCTGATGACAGTTTTGGTGGTTATACATGAAGAAGGCAGTAGCATAGTTGATTTCTCGATGCCTCACATGCTAGCAGGTGAGGTCTGAGCACCAGGTTCCAACGAGATTAGCTCACCCCCTAGAAGTTCCAGAGTTGAAGTGGTATGGAATATTGATGGACATAGTGAAAGGATTACCATGTACAACCAAGCGGAATGATTCCATCTTGGTGATCATTGACCGAATCACCATTTCGGCCCACTTCCTAGCTATCAGGGAGCAGAGTTCCGTAGAGAGCATGGGATGCCTATACGTGCAGGAGATAGTTCGGATTCACAGTGTCCCTTCGACGATAGTCACGAACCTAGATAATTGCTTCACATCCCGATTGAGGAAGGTATTGCAGGAGGATTTTAGGACTCCGCTATGCTTGACCACATCTTTTCATCCCCAGAAAGATGCTTAGACAGAGAGAACCATTCAGGTTCTGGAGGATATGTTGTGGGCATGTATCTTGGACATTGGTCACAGTTGGGAGGACCACATACCAATGGTGGAGTCTGCGCACAACAATAGCTACCACTCTAAAATTGGTATGGCACCATTTGAGGACTCATATTGGAGACCCTACGGGTCACTGATTTGCTAGACCGACCCCAGAGAGTCATTACTCAAGGGTCTAGAGTTGGTACGAGCTACCACCGAGAATGTCCAGATCATCCAAGAGTGGATGAAGACTATACAGATCCAGCAATAGTCTTATGCTGATAGACGACAGAGTCCTCTAGAGTTCGAAGAGGGAGACCACATATTTTTTTGGGTCTCACCTCGACAAGCTTTACAGAGATTTGGCCATGGTGGAAAGCTATATTTGAGGTTCTTCAGACATTTACAGATACTATGTCGATTTGGAAAGGTGGCGTACCACCTAGATCTACCACCATAGTTTCATCAGGTACATGATTTCTTTAATGTGTCATTGCTGAGGAGATATGTGCATGACCCATCACACGTCATCTACTAGGGCGAGGTGGACATCAAAGATTGAGCGACCTTTACTGAGTAACTGGTGGAGATCGAGGATCAGCAAGATAGGATCCATTGTGGCCGATCGTTTCCCATAGTTTGCATCATGTGGAAACACGAGAATATTCTGGAGAGCACGTTGGAGAGGGAGGCCCAAATCTGTGCCCAGTACCACATCTTTTTGAGTAGCCCTAGTTTTGGATTTTCAGGGACGTAAAACCCTATGGTGTGGAGAATCTAATGTCTTGAATTTTCTATGCATTATTTTATATATTATATGGAATTATTACAAGACTAGGCATAGAGACGACACCTAATTCTGATTCCCGGTGATCCCGGAATAGTGGTTTGAACCTTTTTTTATGTGAGTCGGAACTCGTGCGCAGTTGTGGAAGTTTCTAATCAGATGCTCGTATTAAAAATCTGAGCGCACCGTTTCGTCTGGGACGACGACTTTACCTATGAATGGGCCTAACCCCGACTTGCACTGTTTGAGGGAAAAATTTAATTTTTGGACATTTGTAGTAAATAAAACTAAAATAAATTTCTAAATTTTTATTTTATTTTTATGGAAACATCCGCTGCAGCGCGGCGACAGGACATTTGTTTCCTTAATTTTTATTTCATGTCTTAATGACATAAGAAAGTCATGTTGGATTCATTAATGTCGCAACATAATGTATTCCAATAACATTTCCCTTTTTATTAGGATAATCGAATGTCGATCGTTGGCAAAAAATTGAGAGGAATCTCTGGAGAAAACTCTCCGCAATGAACGACGACAGATCGAAGCTGCAAATTTCTACGCTAACAATGTGGAAGGATCTCGATGGCAGCAGAAGTGTGGAACCTTCATCAAAAATCGATCCCAGTTGTGGAAGGGGTTGTTATTTCATTCATCTTACCCCGTTATTGATTTAAATGATTAATACAGGTCAACCACGAACAAGATGATCTGTGGATTTGTAAGTTCTTTCGGGACAATTTTTATTACGATGATTTTGGGGGATTAATTTCATATTGTTTATTATTGTTGATTACGGCTTTGTTTAAGCCTACAAACTGGAGTAGATCAACACTATGACGAATGACAGCAGAGGTTTGTTCCTCATTTTTTTATTGGATTTCTTTCCATCTTTCCTCTCGCGCGTTCTTCGCGTTCTTCACGGGGCGACGAAAAATGGATAACTGCACACCCATCGTGCGATACACTGATCCCAAACTGGAGATCCGATATTGCAACAACCCTATGAAGGTGAAATGGCCACGATAGACAACGAATTATCTCAGATAAAAAATGTTCGTTCTTTGAGCGTTCTTCGCGCGGGAAGATCAAAACATGTTTTCAGAGCTAATCAGAGGTCCAAACACATTGGGATCAGCTTCTTGGTGTTGGGGCATCCAAAACCCGGATCTTTCGTGGGGATCAGACGACCATATCGAGGAACATGACATCATCGGAGGCACGATGATGGAGGATCACGTTTCTGGAAAAGTCCAGAATACACGGCGTCTACTTCTAAAGAACACACCATGTAGTACTGGTGGTGGAAGCTAGTGTTTTGGTGGTCAGAAAGGATCACAAGGCATGTGTTGCTGGTCACATGGTGTTTTGGACTTTCCTCGAAGCTCAACGTGTATTTTGGGAAGTACACAGACATGGGATGATCTACACAGCTTCAGAACACGGCGTGTACAACATGGAAGAGGCGACTATGCAGTACTCAGTGTATATCCAGGGGTACACGGAAACGGGATGGAGTACAAGACCGTGTACTCCATCACACGGACCTGCAAAGCCAGCAATGTGGGTCACCCCATGTATGATTACACGGGTTAGAGTACACAGGTTGAAGATCATGTACGGGCACTTGGCCAGCATACACGGAGTCGGCCCTAGTCACTGGAACACGCCATGTACACAGTACTACACGCCATGTACAATCTTTTCTAAATGACCAGACCTACAAAATGGGTCATTATACATGGGTAGTTCCTGAGGTCAGACGACACAGCGTGTAACTTTTCTATACGCCGTGTGCTTTTTGAAAAATGGCATGGTTCTATTTTCCACCGTATCTTGGACATGTTTTGTTTCGGTTAATTGACCCTTTTTAATAACGTTACCCTGAAGGTCAAGATTCTTTTCCATCTATAGAAGTATTATACCTTCATCAAGACATTCATTGATAGAGTCAGGCATCCCTCTGAGAGGCCTGGATCGAGATCCTCCATCCATTCTTGACCTTTGGTAGAGTCAGGCATCGACATGACTGACTCCACCGGGTAACGATCCTCTACCCAGCAGGTGAATTCTGGATGATTCATGATATCCACCATGGCTCATGCAGTGATCCTCATCCGTGTATCGTGATTTTTCACACTCAAAAGTGTGTCTCCCATAATTAGTGCATCTATTTATTAGAATCTTCCCACTCCGGAGTGTGTCTCCCATAATGAGTGTAACTATATCTTGTTATGGTTCTCGATGAACATTACTTCTTATACGGATGTCATCAGAGCTAGAAGACCCATGGAGTGTGGTCTCTCGGAATGAGTGCTTCGTGTAATCTTCGAACTGAATCCCTAACGGGGGAATGGGGTTTTCTGACTTGTCACTAGACTACGGGTTTTGGTTTTGGGTATATCTAGATTGTGTTTATCTTGTTATATGTTCTATAGACATATACTGTGAATAACTGACTATACCTTCACTTTGTGTACTACTTTGTGGTTTTAGGGGTCCTCTAGTGATTATTGTTATACTCACCCTTGCATGGGCTTTGCCCGCACGTGTTGTGTCTTGTGCAAACGAGCAGCCTTTTGACAGAGTCCAGGGCGAACCAGGACATGACCGAGCTATATGAGTTCCCTACAGGCCGAGGCATTCCTATGGCTACGAGCAGCAGTCCCAGTACCTTTTGTGTTTACATGTTGGACATTGTAGTTTTCAGACTCTTGTTTTGGTGGGCTTGTATTCTAGCCTAGATTACATTCAGTACATTACTTTCTGTCGTAATCTATTGGTTGGGTTTAGTGTATGCATGAATTTTGTTCCTTAATGGTTTTTACATATCATAATTTGTGGTCTTGGAGATGTGTGCATGTGTGCAGGTACATATGAGATGCCTCTCATGTTAGTAATATGTCTACTCGGTGCTAGTCACCAGCCCCTGGCCTATTGGAGGCAGGGTTGGGGAGGCACAACGCGGGCCGTGCTAGGATGGGCTGTGACAATTATGATGGAAAATTTGTTTATATATGTCATATATTATATTTATAATGTATTTTTTGATTCATTATTACTTATTTCAAAAATATGTTTTACTGTTAAAATTGATTAAATATTATAATTTCATTTGAGGAAGTGTGGACTACCGACCCCTCAAACCGATGTGATTCCTTCACACACTACATGGAATGTATTATGGATGAGTTTAGTTAAATTATAAGATATATATATAAAACTATTATTCTACTATAATTATATTATATATATATACATATATTAATATTTCTTCTTTTTTATCAATAGAACAATAAAAACAGAAACAACATTCATGTGTTCGTACAACATATCGTCTACATGAATGATGTATACCATTTTTTACATCTTTATGCTATAAATTATTATAATATACATATAATAGATATACAATATATTTATATCATGATTTAAATTTTAAAATCATTATAAAATTAAAAGGTCCAATGATATAAAAAATTACGACACATGCATTGAACAAAGAAAATATTACCCAAAGTGAAACCTTAAGATATGATTGTAAACAAGTAGGTAATAAAATTTCATAATAAAACATTATATGTTATTATATATTATAATATGAGTATGTATAATATGTATATTAAATTTACATTTATTATACATTAATATATATGAGTATGGAGAATGTCAAGATACAAGGTAAGGGGAAATTTAATCTCATTGTTTTTAGTGAGTTAAATAACTTAACCATCACACACTTATTTTGGGTTGTGTAGGTAAAAAATACAATTTTATTATATTTATCTTATAATTAAAATTATTGGTGTACAAATATCTATTTTATGATACTTATTTCATGAGGATTTTGATTCCTATGTTAACATATTGTTCAAAATGTTCGGTCTTAATTCTCCTTCTTTGAGACTCATATTTTGATATGCACCTAACAACTTTTTTGAGGTGAATATACATCCATTTTAAATTATATATCAAAAAAATATTTTATTTAATGATATTATATTCTAAATTTAATTTCTTATTCTTAAACAGAGGGTATGATCTCATGTTACCTTATTTTATAAGTTTATTGAGACAATTTTCATCACTTTTCATGATTGTTAATGTTTATGATTCCATTGATAAAATCTTATGATACATATTTCAAGAAAACTGATGTGTTTCCATATCCAATGCTGGTTGATGGTATATTAATGTATTCGTACAATTTTCTTCTCATTTTTACATAATATAGATAATTAATTGTTTTTATGAAAGATTGACTTTTCCCTCCCATCAGTCTGAAATATATTCAAAAACCATGTTTTATAAAAAGCGATTTTTATGAATATTATACCATTATACTATAATATTTAAAAGAATTTTTTTCTATTTTTTCTTTTACCAATAATTTTAACATAATATTTTTTCACTTTCCCTACAAGGGATTTTCTATACTTTTTATAGTGCCAAGGAAATGTCCTCTTTAACTGCTATGACATGTATGGATTTACATGCCATCCATTCTTTGGAAATTCCTTTAACATTCTTAGAGTTTAATCATTAAGAAAGTGTTTTTAAATTATATTCCATGAAAAAAAATTTTCAAAATTTTGCAATAATTATTCAAAAATTTGAATAAAATTTATAAAGATTTGGTTTTTAAAATATTTTAATGATTCATTCAATTTTTCAGGATAAAAGTTTTTCAAAACACTTTCAAATATTATTTAAAGGTTTTCGGTGTGTTTTCAACGAAAAATTATTTGAATTTTTTTGTATACTATTTTATATAGTTAAAAAGTGTTTTAAAAATGATTTAATTTATTATTTATATTTAATCAAATTATGTTAAAAGAAAATTATTTCGAACTGATATATTAATCAAAGATCCCTATTCAATCTAGATAAGATATTTTTCTCAAAAATTGTTCCAAAATAATTTCTCATCTATGATGAAATCTGAAGATGTTTCTCATTCCATTCTAGGTAATGATAAATGAATCCATTCATAACCTCTCTATGAATGGATAATGATTTATTTCATGGTGTTTATGAAATCCATTTTTTATTCATGGTTTATATGTATAAGAAATCTATAACAGCTTCACAAGATATGTTTATAATGAATTGATAATGATACATGTATCTTTCTACATTTTATGATATGATTACATGTTTATCATATCCATTTCTTTTCATGGTAGACATGGATGGAATGTGTCTTCACATGATTAAGTAATACAGTGCTAGAACAAGATTTCAATTGGTTCAGTAAAAGATTGCTAGAATGAGGGTTTACCTAGTTCATCAAATTACATTTTCAACTAATGTGGTCATGGTAATGATTTTCGTGGATACTATGGAAATCATACTATATTCATATGTGTTTTCAACAATTCAATGTTTTATACGCACGGATTATGTTTATCATTCCCTTCTAATTCATGTCTTTTGTACTACCATGCTTTCTTCCATGATTAATTTGTATGATCTTTGATATCCAGGGTATGATCTTCAATTTTCATGACCATGTTCTCATACCACAATGCTCCATTTTATACATACATGTATACCTAGTTTATCTTTACTGAGCATTTGAGATCAACCATTTTTATGTTTCCTTCTCCAAGCAATGAAGAATAGTTTTAGGTAGAAGTACTAAATGGGGAATTCATTAAGGATGATATTGTTGATATCTGACCTTACTAGAATAATGTGTTCGATGTTTCCCATGATACTTAACTATTATGGTCTTTAGTCATGTATTTTTAAAATATAATGATTATTCAAAAAAATGATGTAATATCCATGCATGTTCAGTCTATGTCGCTATAGTTGGATTCATAGGAATGTTTTAGAAATCCATTGGAAACTATGATGACAAAACTTTTGTGAGATACCTACAAATATTTTTAAATATATTTCTAGGGATTTCACTATGGATAAGTATATTATGAGTTATCTTATAAAAAAAATATCCTCAAATATTTCCAAATAATATAGT
Source organism: Viscum album (assembly GCA_963277665.1). Taxonomy (NCBI): domain Eukaryota; kingdom Viridiplantae; phylum Streptophyta; class Magnoliopsida; order Santalales; family Viscaceae; genus Viscum; species Viscum album. The sequence continues at coordinate 921,787,697 of OY728132.1, forward strand.
GAGTGGTTTCCTAGCGATACATTCATACCAAGATATGACTTTTGGATGTAACTCTGGAATAGATGTACCTAGGGGTAATAACACCAACAATATGTTCTAAGCCTAACATGGATTAATCTATTACCTGACAATGGGCCTTGATCCACACCCGGTTTGACACTCTCATGGGATACACATTGAGAAATCACATATTCTTCATGATCCATTATGAATTATTTAGAAATATGTTATCTATTAATATCCATGGACGAATCTTCAGTGTCATGGTTTATGTATGGTTTCATTATATAAACATCTTATGAGTAAATCATTTTATGACTATGTGGTTTTATGACATGTTCCTAGTTTAGTCAATGGAATGAACTGGAAATACAATGATTAACGTTGAATGTGAAGGAAATTTTTCTGATGGGAAGTCAAGTGGGAAGATCACTTGAGTGAAAGATGTTTTTATCATGAAAATTAATTTCTCATGATAAATGATTAACAATGAATAGATTAACCAATTTTTGAACTCACCAAGGAAGACAATTAAAGTGTTCTCTGAGAGTTCAGGTAATATATACCATAAAATAAAGAAGATTCAGTTTTATACATGTATAGATTGTTGAAAAAGGAACATGAGGGATTGTTTTATAGGAATATGAATATAGTTTAACTACAGAAAATAATGACACAATTTAGGTAACTACCAAGGAAATATGATGGGTTCAGTTAATGAAATGGATGAGAATATAGGCCCCCTGAATAAATAATCAAAAGTTATGTGTTTTAAGAATGGATTAAATGGTCATTATACAACTCAGTGACCCAAGATGCAATCTCATCTAATGAACCAACTAGGTGGTATGGGTGATGGTTACATTGCTGCTGATGATGATACTACATATGAATTGTGAAAGTAATGAGTTGTCATATAATAAGATAAGGTAGCTTTATTAATGGAATAAGAATGTTGTGGAATTATTGACCTTTTTATGTTTTTAGATTCAAGAATTATGAATGCTGAATTATGTATGGATTGTTCATCCTTTGTTTTTGTCAATGATTAACAAGATTATGTTGAATGGTCCTGATGGACAAGAAAGGATATCTGATTAATGGTTTCATTTTAACTAACTGAAATTTACCCTTAATATTTTATATACGCTTAGATAAATATGTATGGACAACGATACATGGGATATTTATAACTAAATTAGACTTTATTGATTTATTTGGAACTATGAAGGACATATTGATAAGTGTTTTATTCTATCACAGATGAATTTTACAACATTTTTGGATTGAAGGAATAAATCCAATATACTTAGGAGTGATGAATCACAAATGTTTTCATAAATATTTTTAGTAATTCAGGGTATTACCATGTTTCAAGGGAATACACAATTAGTATATTATTATTTTTGGATGATGGAAAACAAGTTGTACATTGTCAGATATAAGAGAATCAATGTTATGCTAATATATTGACTTTCTTTATAATGTTTTGGATCTTTATATTTGGTATGGGTTATAAGTTTTACCTTTTATGAAAGGTTTATGTTAAATTTGGAGGATGTATTTGTGCACTATGATTGTGTTGAAAGCTATAGATAAAAGGATATTTACTGAATAACATTGTTCCAAGGATATCTATCATGTTTACTTTTATAATTATTAGTATTATTTTATAAAAGGAGCACATGTTTATTGGGTGATATCCAATCATGACTAAAATGGTCTTGGGTATCAAAGCCATGACTGAATGATGATATGGGTTTCACACCTACAAATGGGTTAAATGATGTGTTTGTTAATGTTTAATTATTTCTGATTTATAATGAAACAGTATTGTTAATTTTTATGTTTTGAGATTAATGTGTAAACCATTTTGATTTTTAATAATAGTTATAGAAAAATATTTATACATATCATACATAGATGATCCTTATGATACATTTAATGTATATTTTAGTATGAAAGCTAGTTTGTTTACATTCATTACATGAAGAAATGGACGTATTACAAAATGTTCAATGCATAACCGAAGAATAATATTTTTTTGTTTTCAGGAATTACTCAACTTCCTAAAAGTGATACTAATAAAAAAAAGTTTACTTAATACAATAAATTTTATTGAACCAATGACATATAAAATCATCATAGATTTATGAATATGGAGCGCTACAATTTTTTTGATAATTCACTTATTTATTATTGATGACCTCAATCACCCCTATAAATATTTACCTTTTTTCCATTATGTCTAATATTTACTACCATCCTATGTAACTCTGGGTAACCATTATGGTTCCAATAATCCCTTTTTTTATGATATTTTAGTGTGAATTTTATCTATGTGGGATTATATGAATGAAACATTAATGTCTTAAACATTTTATAACCCTAATGAAATGTTCATGTGAAAATCATTTTAATGGGGTAGAATCTAACACCATGATATTTAGTCATTTTTTCAAATTAATTTAATCTATTAACATTTTTTCACACTGAATATATCTTATATTATAAAAATACACAAATTGAAACATATAATTCACATGAATTTTCTTTCTCTTTATGAAACACCGAATTGGATTGCGCTACACAAAACATCGACTCAACTTGCACTACACACAATACTGATTGACGTACGTTACACACAAAAATGAGTTTCTAAACAACATCAATTTTAAATATTATAAATGAGATAATTAAATCCTAGAAATTAATCATATTAATATTAAAATTAATAAATACTTTTCAAAATATTATCTATAAGGATAAAACATATTTATAATGATGAATATAAATTGTTGGTAAGGTTCTTTTTTGTTTAAAAGCACTGCCTTATCAAACATATCTATTTTAATTTCCTTCTAGGAAAAATAATGTAATTATTTTTTATACACATTTTGAAATATAATAGAATAAAATAAACCTCATTTTTGAATTTATAGCATCATAATTACCCTAGGATAAATTATTGGGAAATTTATGACAAACATAGTTTTTGGATGAATAGTGAAATTTACTGCTTTTCATTTAAAAGCTACATTTTTTGTTTGAATAACTATTAATATTAAATTATATTTTTAATTTTATTATAAGGTCAAGTTAGATCGATATTGAAAATACTAATACAATGTAGTTAATTAGAATCAACTTCACTTAGAAATTGAATATAGAATCTCAACAATCTTTGGACAATTTATTTACTAAATAGACATGTTATTTCATCCTTTTGTGGGATTAAAATTAATGTTAAATTTCCCACATAAGTGTTGGGAATTTTTAAAATAAATAAATACACCATTCTAATCAGTATGATATTTTTTATCTAATGAAATAATCTTATTTTTTTACCTAATGTTATTTTTGAAAGTGATTAAAATTAATCACAACGATTAAGCTTAAATATGGGCTAAACAACGAAATTAAGGGACCAAATGGCCTATACACTTATCCAAAAAACATTGGATGAAAAACTATATACACTATTAAACATGTTATGATATTTGGATCAATATTGGTTCCACTTGTAGCATGAAAAACGTGGGTGGAATTATTTCTTCAAATAATTATAAGAGTGCCAATACTCCTTCCCTATTAATGTCCACGACATCTACCCTTTATTCACACAACTCAAAACTACAATGTTATCCAAATAACATTACATTTTCCTTCCCATAAATAAACCCCTTGACCTTGATTACTCTCTTTGCAATGAAATCTTCTCAAGGAATCATTTTAGCATAAACCAAAATGAGTGACCCAATTTAATGGTAACGTATTCTCTCAATCTGTCTTCTTTCATTTTCTATCTCCTGTACATACACTATATTTATTTCAATATTTTATAAAAACACCAGTACCCTCAATATACTAGTATGTTTTTATGAAAATTATGATATATACACTTGAACACACCTCCATGTTAGGGGTAATGAACAAATTGTTTACGTGTATGGTAAACTACCGCCACACTAAAAGATGATTTTTCCTTTTTCCTTTTCTGCTTCTCATGGTGGATATTATGATGGAAAATATTAATATATATTACATATATTTTACTTATTATGTATTTAATATTATTTATTAATTATTTAACACAAATCTATTTTACTTTCCAAAATGTTTAAATATGATAATTTTATTTGAGGGAAGCGTGGACGACCACCCATTCAAAGTGATATGGTTCTTTTACACACTATATGAAATGCATTAAGTATATGTTTAGTAAACTTATAATATATGTATAAAAATATTATGTTACATTAATGTTATTTTATAAATATATTAATATATTTAATTTTCATCTTTTCATTCAATACGACAACAAGAATGGAAACAACATTCATGTGTACGTATGGCTTACAGTCTCCATGAATGGTGTATTACACTTTGTACATATTTTATAGATAAATCATTAAAATATAATTATAATATATATACATGAAATTTATATAATTATCTACATTGTTTAATCATTGTATTAGTATAAGGGCTAACGATATAAAAAATTAAGATTCCTGAAATGAACAATGCGAATATTACCTGAAGTGAAACCTTGACATAAGATTGAAAATAGGTAGGTTATATAAGGTCATAATAAAACCATATATGTAATCGGATATTTAATATTTTTCATTATAATATGTATAACCAATTTATATTTATTATACAAGAATGCTTACGAGTATGAAGAATGACAGGACACAAGGTAAAGGGAAATTTCATCCCACTTTTATTTTCATGAGATATGTTCCTTAATAATGAGTCAGTTATTTTGGGTGGGGTATATACTTCCCACAATTTTATTATATATATCATATACATAAATTTATGGGTATTCATATGTCTATATTATGATCCATCTTTCATGGGGATATAGTTTCAAAATTTACCAAATCGGTAAAACAATTTTTTCTCAATTTGCCTACTTTGAGAATCATGTTTTGTTATACACCTAAACTCCTTACCCAGGTTCATCTACATATATTAACATGATATATAATTAATCTAATTATTTTCATTATATTATAGGCTTCATGTAATTTATTTTTCTTACACGATAGTATGATACCAAGTTACATAGTTTTAAGAGTTTTTTGAGACAATTCTCAGCACTTTTAGATATTGTTAATGTTTATGCTTCATTTGACAAGATAATACAAAACAATTATCACGAAAAATAATCAGATTCCTTATCCAAGGTTTATTAATGTTATAATAATTTATTTGTACCATATTATACTATTTGATACATAATATAGTTAATGAATTTTTTTAGAAATCCTGACATTACTCCCTCTTTGGTCAGAAATATAATCAAAGCATTGTTTTATAAAAAGGTATTTCCATGAATATTATACCATTATCATATGATAGATAAAAGATAATTTTACCCTTTTTTATATTACAAATGTCTTAAAATAAATCTCTTGTCACATTCCCCGAAAAGTAATTTTCTACCCTTTTTTATGTCCAAAGGGAATGACCACTTTACCTTGTACGACATGTACGGATTTACTCGTCATCATTTTTTTGGATAATCCATTTCAATTGTAAAAAGGTTAATCATAATGAACATGTTTTGAAAATTGATTTCCATAAAAAATTGTTTTAAAATTTTTCTAGTATTATCAAAAAGTTTTCAATATATTGTCCAAGAAATCATTTTTAAAACATTTTCAAGCTTTATTATTTTATTTTGAAGTTAATAGGTTTTAAAAACACTTCCAAACATTCATTAAAGGGATTTAGAGTGGTTTTAATGAAAAACGAAATTTAAAATTTTTTGAATACTATTTTATATATATTCAAACTAAAGGGGTATAAAAATTATTTAATTTTTTCTATATATTATTTCTAGTTATTTTATAATAGAATGATTCCAAATGGATTTACCTATAAATGATTATTTTTAAAAAAAGAAAACATATTTTCCACAATAAATGATTCAAAATTATTTCTCATATATGATGAAATCCGATGTTGTTTATCATTACCTTCTAGGTAAAAATATAAAGGTTCCATTTATAACCATTTATGAATGGATTATGATTTATTTCATGGTCTTTATGAAACCCATACCTCATTCATTATTTATATGTATTTTAAATCTATTACTCATTCATGGGATATTTTTATTATTAATTTTTTATAAGACCTATCTATTTCCCTAGGTTATGATATGATTACATGTTTATGATACCCATATCATTTCAAGGGTTAGGAATTGATTATTTATGATGTTGTGGAACATGTGTGTATGATTTAATTATAAATATGGGTTGGAACAATATCAACCGAAAATGTATTAGGTAACGAATTATATCTCACGATATAGACATGGTTGTCAATAGAATTTAACGTGATTCAGTAATACAGGGCTGGAATAAAGGGTAACCTTGTTATATAAAATAGGGCTAAAATTGGGGTATAACTGTTTCAGTAAAATAAAATTGTCCACTATTTTGGACTTTTCAATGATTTCCTTGGATAATATGTAAATAATACTATATGCTTATATATTTTATAAAATTCCTTGTATAACCTCATGGATTATGCTCTACATTCTCATAGAATTCATGTCTTATATACTGCCAAGCATTATGCCATCATTAATGTCCATGATCTCTAATTTGTAGGGTATGATCTTATATTTTCATTATCATGTTATCATAACCCTATTCTATTATTTATACATACAATTCTCCTTTTTTTACCATTACTGAGAATTTGATCTCATCCATTTTTATGTTTCCTTCTCCATGTTATGAAGAACGGTTTTAGGTATAAGTACTAAATGGGGAGATCTTTAAGGATGTTATTGAAGAACTCTCAACATAATAGAAGAATATGTTCCATGATTCCAAATAAACTAATATATTGTGGTTCTCATGATTTTATTTTTGTAATGGGATGAATATTCATCTAAAATGAAGTAATATCCATGTATATTAGCCCTGTGTCTCTATAGTTGGTATTAGAATAATGGTTTAGCTATCCTCTGGAAAAGTGGATGAGAAAACAGTAGTGATATCCCATGGGAAATTTCTAATGATTTGTCTAGGGATGTCTCTAAGGATATGTATAAGGATGAGTTATCATTTAAGAGAAATATCTTCGAATTTTTGTAAAGGACAGAGTCAACGGTTTCCTAAGGATACATCCTAGTTTGGAGACTACATTTTGATTTGGATCTGGAATAAATGTTCCTAGGGGTAATAACCCCGACTAGATGTTCTGAGCCAGACTCGAGGAAATATGGTACATGAAAATGGGCCTTGCAGCGTGATTGGTTTGGCACTCTCATGGGAAATATGGTACTAATGGACATACATGATATATAAAGTATCCTTGAATCTTTTACTTATATGGTTTTATCCTAGAAGGAATCCTTTAAATTGATGAGGAAATATGTATGAGTTCTACTGAGAACCCAACTTCTTATTTTTTTGGAAGGATATACAATTCATCTAGAAATTCATCCATAACTCCCGAAAAATATCCATATCATTGATGTCAATTTTATCCCCAAATATTTGAGATAATTTCCCTTCTAAATAGGAATTGCAACCAGTAAAATGGATGTATTTTCCATATAATATTCATACATATTAAGACATTGGTTAATTTTCATAAGATGGTTTAATATATCAAACATAACTTTTGTTCTTCAAAAATAGTAGTAGGATATATGCATAGAAATGAAATCCATGGCTATGATGACATAAAATTATCCCAATGGAAGGATAGAAATATTTACGGTATGTATATTTCCAGAAATATCAACCGAAGAAGAATCCGAGACCTATGATGAAATAATTGTTCCATTAGTTTTTTTGAATGCTAATTTTACATCTAATAATTTTTTTAGAGTCCTAATATCCTTATAAAATATTTATATAGGATTAAGTATGTAGTTCCATAATCAAATAAGACATTAGACGTTCTAGAGTAGATAATAAGTGTAGAATTAATCATGTTACTATCTCATCCTTCATTATAAATATTCATCTGATGATATTATTCCCATTCTAAATTCTTTCTATCTTCTTCCCATCACACTGGCCTTTAATTTCACGATGGTATTCAATTTATCGATTAAAAAATTTATTAAACCCTTAAGAGAATTCCCTCCATACTTATTCACACAATTAAAGCAGAACAGTAATATCATATACTTCATAAATTTATGGATTTTACACTTTAATTTAATCTGCATATTTCTATTCATTTCATTAACATGGAATTGATACAGGTTATTATCCTCCATTTGAATCTTAATTTCACAATGAACTATCTCTTCGTATCTACTATTGTCTCTTAGGGACAATTTTCTACTATGATGTTTTTTAATGCACCGAAGAACCTATCAACATTAAATTTTAGTGGGATGATAATTTATGAATTATACCTCACAAGTCATGAAAATTATCATCATAGGTACCAAGAGAATCATAATCCCATTGATTCAACTCATGGAAAACTTTCTCTATATTGTTAAGAATAATATATGAGATGTACTTATTGAAAATTATTCAATTAAACTCATCCAAATCCATGGAATCAATTTCGTTTTGTTTCCGTGTATACAGAATTAGAGTCCACCACCGGTCTTCTTATACTTTTGACCAAAAAATAGTCATGAATGGATTTCTGATGCTCCAAAAAATAGAGATAGAGAATATATTTTTAGTAGTACTGATCCATTGTTCTGAAACAATTGGATCAAAAGACCCTATGAAATAAGGTGGATGCTTCCTCATGGGGGAATCAATAAAAAAATTCTATCCTTCCCTCATTATTATGTCCAACATGATTCAAAGCTTGAGAAAGTAGTGTGAGGATAGCGATGATGTTTTTCATTCCATCTCACATTTCATTCCATTTCATAGGAGGATAATCATTGTGATGTCCTCATAAACCACCATTAATATGGTTCCTTCAAGTTCAATATATTGACTAAAACCAAAAAATATATATTAAGACATATTTATCATAATGGGGAACCACATTATCATGAAAACCCACTTATAAGATGTAAAAATATTTATCCCTTTTTTAATTTAATAAACCACAATTTTGTCATGTGTTATTAATAGTCAAATTATATTTAAATACATCCTTATGGTTTATGAAGAGTTTCTTAATTCCCATTGCACATCTGCTAATATTATAAGAACATTCATGCCTAAAGGCATGTTGTCACGTAGAGGATTACACCAGGCCAGGACTAGAACATCTTGTTGTACTTTTTACACATAGGTGAATATATTATAGAGACACATTAACATCAAGTATCTTGATATGTATGTATTTATAGTAAACCACTAACTCTATCCTTTACCAAAATTCCATTACATTTTCCTATACATTACTTTATCCTTGGACTAATCCTTAGACATGTCCTTAGAGTTCTCATTATGGTTGTATCATCATAGTTTATAATGGATTACTATAAATTTACTCTAATAAAAACTATATTGAACCCTCATATTTAATAAATGAACATTATAAAACATTTTTGGAATACATAAAAAATATCGCTAAACCAATTTACAAATACCATAATAGTTTAGAGCCTTTGGAAACCTGGAAACTTAAATATTGATACAATAGTGAGCCACATTATCTCCCACAATGTTCTTCCTGACTAGCACACATCTTACACACATCAAACATAATACTTTTCTTCATATCCGATTGAAGGAACCAATAAAATGGTTGATTTTAGAATCCTAATAAGGGAAAAAATGGAGATACATAACTATAATCAAGACTATAAGATTTTGAGAACATAATCAAGAAAATAGAAGATCATACCATATATATCTTAGATTATATATATTAATCATAGAATAAAGGTTGGATGTTCATATGAAATGAATCATAAGGAAATAAATAACATAATCCATGAAATCATAACATAGGAATAAAACATGGAATTGTGAAAACACATAACCATATAAAGTGATTTCTATTATATTATAGGAATTAATGCTATGACCATATTACTAGCATTGTTTCACTCCCTATACCATATTGGTAGTCTTGGTTAACTCCTATGGACAAATTAGAAGAAATATTTCATTCCTCGTACCATATTGGTGGTCATGGTTCACTCCCATAGTCATCATAGTTGTCATGGTTAACTCTCAAGGTCATATAAGTGATTCTATTTAGAAATAAATATTTACCCAATGCATTGGAGGGAGATATAGGTCCTACCCATATCATAATGAAATCACTCATACATGTTACACAAGATCATAAAATATGTTTTCATAAATGATGATATGAATGTGGTTTGAAAAACTTGTTATCATATCATAACCTTTCAAGAGAAATAATGTTAATAATCATATGATCAAATCATATCCAATGAAAAGAAGTGGGCTTGAAAATAATATAACCCATGAAAGGGAAAATGGTTTCAGAAAAATAATTCCATTAAACCATAAACCATTCATAGAATCAACATGAAGGGAATATTTTTTCTTTTAACCATAATGTCATGGGTAACACCAATGGATATCATATAGATGTGATATGTAGTACCCTTACCCTAGAGATCCCATAGTTTGAATTTTCTATCTATTATATTGGGATGATTACTAGGAACCAAATACCTAAAGACTAAGAGATTATTAGTCGTAGTTAACTAGATATATACATGAGAAAATAATACACTATCTACAACATGTTTCTATTATCATTATAAATGAAAAAATTGAGGAAAAAACTATTCCATTTAATAAATCTAGGAATATGTTTCATAGTATTCTTCTTATATTCCAATGGATAGAAACATAATAATGGTGAGATGAAATACTCAGTAATACAAAAATATAATGGAAGAAATAATAAATCAATGAGGATAACAATTTTGTAAATAAAAATAATTGATATCACAAATAATATGATCAATAAATTAAGAGGGAAGTGAGTAAAAAATTTTGCAAGGTAATAAATAGAAAGAAAGTGTATTTACAATTATAGATAAGGGAAAATAAATATGGAATGTTAAGTAACTAAAAAATTCATTTTAATCAATGAACAGATAATGAAATGTATCAATTGATATATCAATGAATAATATCATCGATGAATAATAACTAGAACTAATATGAGGTTATTTATTTATTAATATGATTCATGTAAAAGGAACATGAAAACCAATAATATTAAGACCATTCACCTGAAAATTTATAACTATGAATAGAAACCCATTTAATTTTTTAATCTATTTTATATCATGAGTAACTAATAATGCATTGACGCGAAATATAATTTCTAGGCCCCACTCATCCTTACTAATCCAAATTATTCCTTATATAAATTAATAACATGCCTTATCTAATATATGTATTGAATATTGAATATGGAATTATCAATATTTCTAAAAATTATCAAATAATATTCTATCTAGTAACCATATTTAATATGGTATAAAATTTAGGAAATAATAATATTCATGATAAATGAAATGGACAATTAGTTGGAAATCCAAAGATTAATGATCATAAGAGAATTAATATTTCAATGAAAATAAAAATGATTCGAATAAGTGAATTTGAATAAAATCCTTTTCAAAATCAACAATAAACCATCCAAATGAATAATAAGGATGGTTTCAACACAACAATACTAATTGGAGTAAACATAAAAGGAAATTTTTTTTATGAATAAAAATACTATAAAATAATTTTATATAAAAATTCCGAAGGAAAATATCCTTTTAATTTTATTTGTTCTGAAAAATCATTTCATTTAAAATAAAGTAAAAATTATGTTTAAAAATTACTCTTTTAAAAATGAAAGGGAATATTTGAATAAATTAATGGGGGTAAATCTGTATGTGACATAAAAGAACATTACATTTTCATTATAAAAGAATAGAAAAATTCCTTATTAGAAATTTGACATTAATATTACATTCAAAACATTGGTAAATTAAAATAAGGATTGTATTTATTTAACAAATCGTTGTAAAATATTTTTGAATTTTTTTTAATAGAACATGGTTTTCAGTAGAAAATAGGTTCTTCAACATTAGAGATAAATAATGTTGGGATTCAATTAAAACACTTTCTAAAATAGATTGAGTAATAAAGAGTGTAAAATGGTACTAATAGTTGGAAATGGTATTGAATAATAAGATAAGATAAGATGAGTTTATTTATTTAACAATGGACCTAAAATTTACTTGATGAAAAATACCATAAAAAGATTATTAAAGTTATTTTCAAGGAAAATAAACGTTAAACATTCCAATGTGTCTCATACCACTATGAAACATTTTAAATCATAAACCTCATGATGGGATAATATTAAATTAATTTTTCTAATACAACAATATAAATTAATTTATGATATATCATATAAATATGGGAATTAGATACACCACAAAAAATAATTAGGTGTTGAATATGGAATTTTTGTCATGAAAGTTAAAATTGGGATAAAAATTTATTACCCTACATTTACTTTTTGTGGAAAATCCTTTATTTTCTTGTATAATAATATTATTTTAATAATATGCATTCATCATAAACTTTATCATGTTTATAATTAATTCTATTTAACTAATTACCTTGTTATTTTAAAGTAGTTAAATAAATAATTTTACATCGTGTTCTTTGACTAAAGTAGATTATGTGTCAAAATTGGCAATGGATAGGTCAACTATGGTTAATTATGTTATTAAATAAAATATTTAGAAAAATATTCATAACATCATTATCATAATAATAATAAAATTATACTTTCCGGATTAATATTTAAAAATAGTAATGAAAAATGACACAAAGTTAGAATCGGGGAGACAGTAGGTTGTACGCACGCATGAGTAACATTCCAATTTTGCAACAATATTTATATGGAGAAGGTATGTAACACTATATAAACCTAGGTTATCAATATATTATAACTAACATTTTATTAACTCAAATATACTTATATATAATTATTTTGATGTAAAATTAATCACATTGTGTTTTGGAAGCCGTAGTCCACATGTATACAAATGACGTTATCACTTCATAAGTGTTTGAAGGGGTAATAAAAAAATTGATATATTTATATAGTATATTTCCAAAAAGTTAATTATGTAATAAATAAAATACATAGGTTATTTGTGGAACATATTTTTAATTGAATCCATCTTTATACAATCCATGTATATTGTGAATGGATCACATCACTTCGAAGAGGTGGTAATCTACACATCCTTAAATGATGTTTTCATATTAATGAAAAATGTGATATTTTAATATTATGTGTTATAAAAGAATTAAATAAGTGTAAATTAATAATAAATATCATATGTATAATATAAAATTATTTTTCTTATAATAATAGCCTAAATGAGAGGTGGTATATGAAAAATGAACAATCATCGTTTTTTGAGGTAGAAGTTCTCCACAAAAATAAATAGTATGCTTCATACCCATTACGTGGACCTATGTGTATGTTTAGATATGATACATAGAAAAAAATAATAATTATATAATAAGGATGCATTTTTTTTATAAAATCATAGAATAAGATGTTTTTACGGGGTAGATAATGGAAATGATAATAGAGTGTTTTATTGGTGACGTTACCTTTTTATTGTGTAACTTTTTTAGGTTTCTCCCAAAATCATATTTGGAATTAATTTTTAAAAATGGGGATTCAAGGTGCATGGGAGGTATTATGGGGATAATTTTAGGCAATTCAATTTTAATATAATGCGGATTGATAGTTGTGTGGAAGTGGGATGAGATGAGGTGTTTTTATAGTAGAGGAGGAGTGAAAATCAATAATATTTTGAAAAAGGAATTAAATTGAATTTTTTATTTTTTAAAGGGATGAAAACGTTGTTAAATTTAAATTCCAGATATCATTGGGATGATATATGACCATAAAATAATTTTTGGACACTTGGATACGTCATTTGGCCCCCTATGTTAATGGTTTAGTCCCCTACTAACATTAACTATACATTAATCGTTGTAATTATTTTTATATAAATTTGAAAATATTTTTTGTATAGAACATTGTTTATAATATTATACATTATAAATTATGATTATTCCAAATATTTAATCCATTTATCCAATTTCAACACATGTAAGTGATAAAAATTAATTTAAATACGATCATGTGGGTGTGACCATAAATCTTGTTTTTTAAGTAAAAACCTCAAAATGTTTGCTATGTTGTTGAAATCAATTTAAAATAGAAATTGATTCCAATGACATTAATTTTATTAACTGATAAATATATAATCCAATTAATATTTAAATACAATAAAAATATAATTTATCCATATTAATACACTAAGCACAAATGATGTTTGGAACTAAAATTCATTGTATTTAACTATTTGTAAAAATATAAAATGTTGAAGAAAATTTTCAAACAATCACCATAACAGGTTTATTATCATTTTATTAAAATATTATGTTTATTTTGGAATATTAAATTAATTAGTGTTCCAAAAATCACGTTTAAATTGGGATCACAATTAATATTATGCAAAATTGAATTTATAAAAATATATGCTTTTATGTGTAAAATTGGGATTGTTCTTATCTCATGCCTATAAAATATATTGTATGAATATAAAAAAAATTGATTGATAACATAATATATATTTATATATTATATTAATATCACTAAATAATTGTAATTAATTTAATTTATTAGCATAAAAACACTATGTGAGAATAAAAAATATGTTCTTATAATGATATTAATGTTATTTTCAATTGATTATTATATTCAGTTGTAATTAATTTTTATCCAATTATTTTATTAAAAATATTATAAAAAATGGTATTAATTTTTTAGTTATTATTATTCATAACTACTAATTTAACAAATATTTTATATCTTATTATATTTTAATAATATATTGTTGTCGACAATACTCAATGTTTCATGTAATGCAAGAAATCAAGAATGGTCGTACACTAACTCAGTGTTGATTGAATTGAAATATATAGAAAATATTATTATCATTAAATATATTATAAATTATCTGAATCTTATATTCCCATATTCAATTGGTGTTCAACTTCATGCACACCAATAAAATATGAATTTATTACTTTAGAATTGCAGGGTGTCACATTCTTCCCACCATAATTAAATTTCATCCATGAAATTTTAACATAATCATGTTAATAAAATTATTCACACTTCATGTGTTTTAAATACCACATCATGAAAAGGTTTCAAAACTCAACCTCTAAAATATAGAGAATGGAAATTACAAAGGACACATTGACTACCATGTAACTAGGTATTTGAGTAAGAGAACATTAGTGGAAAGTAGAGATATGTACATGGAGGAAAAGAGTAAAAAAAATTATATGGTGAATGAGATTATCAATAAAAAAATGATCGATCAATCCAAATATTAGGGACTCAAAGACATAAATATTCGACGAATGTGAATACCATTGGATAAACCTAAATTTTGATATTATGATAACATTTTAATTCAAAATATGTTTACCAATTTTGAGTAATTCATTTACTCGCATATAATATAAGTAAATATTAGCACATTATAGTTATCCATTTCATGTGATTAATTCTATATTTTGGATTTTCTTGGATGAAATTGTAAATCTCTCCTTTATTACTATAAATTAATTTCCAATAATGAACTTTTTATGCATGAAGCACTAAAATAACGTTTTAAAGGATCACAAGGTATATAAAAGAGGGGAATGTATAAAAATATTTATAACTATATTCCAAAACCAATATGGTTAGTATATAAATATCTAATTCTAAAAAGTTATTTTAGTGGTTCATCATTACTATTTTTTCGACAAATTTTTTAACTAAAAAATGAATAATTAAATGTGAATTTTATAGGTCAGTGGTTGTCCTGAAACCCTTATCATTCATTGATCTTGGGTTCATCACCAGTGGCCTTTCCCAAAATGATAGGTTGTCACCTAGAATACATGTTTTCCTTTTCTATAACTATATTTATATAATTTTTAAAATAAATCTAATGGACATACATGAAATTTAATAATTAAATAACCTTTTAAATATGGTTTTCAATACATCCTCAATACAATACTATTTTATCCATTTATTTATAAATGGTTACTTCATTGGCCTATAGTTTATCCATATTACCATTTTATGGATTTATAAATCCTAACACATTAAATAAAATTATAATAAAATTTATGTTTATCCTAGGATATTTATTTTCATCTTATGTTCTAATCCTTCAAAAAGGATTGTAAGGAATATGTGAATTATATTAAGAATATACACATAGAGTGTACAACAAGGTAGGTCATGTTGTCATGTACCATGTTACGCCATGATAGGCCAAAAATGACTTATGTGAGTTGTTAATTCTAGGTAGATCTTATTCATGACCACATCCACGTTTTGTATCTATACTAGGATGTATTACCAGGAATACCAATAAATATCTAGCTAAACAAAATTATAGTATATTTTTTTATATTTATACCCAAATTCAAACATATGGTTATATTATCTAAATTTGTTTCTATAAATCTATATCCAATGTTTTCTAATTAACATTGTTTGATACAAACTATAGTTCCTTGATCCTTGATATCTTGGAGTCAGTGTCTTGTATTACTTACATTTGCATGATTACAAGGAATAAAATCTCAATGGACTGAGAGTTTAGTATTATTGGTAAACCTGATATAAAAAATATCAAAGAATACTCTAATTAGAAAATATATTTTTGTTCTTTATAAATAATGAAATTGTGGATAAATTTATTCCATTAATAAATCCCGACATATCATTCATAGTACACTTATTGGATTCCTAGGGAAATAAACACAATAAGGGTGAGACCAAATGATCCTTAAGGAAAAAATATAGCATTATCAATAATGAATCAACGCAGATAATAATTATAACATGGTAACTAACCGAACAAACCATTTGTATAATCAATAAACTGAGGGGTAGTTCATAAAAAATATGTCAAGGTAATAACTAAAACAAATTACATTAATATGACTAGGTAATGAAAAAATAAATATGGCAAGGTAATATACAGAAAATAATTCTATTTATTCAATGAAATGAAAATGAAATTTATCAATGTATATGTCAACATAAGATCTCATGGATGAATATTAATTGACACTAATACGAGGGAATTATTTCTTAATTAATGTCATGTCTACGACACAAGTAAACCTATATCATCAAGTCCTTTCACAAGACTGTTCAAATCTATAGATATAAACCAATTTCATTTTTTAAACTATATTTTTTCAAGAAAACATATTGATTCATCAAGGGTATATATAATCTTTGGTCCCCAAACATCATTATGAGTAAAATTAATCCAACAAATAAATTATTAATATGCCATATCAAAAAAAAATATTGAATAAAGAATACAAAATTTTCAATATTTCCCAAATCGTTAAAAAAATTTCAATGTAGACATCGTATGTATAGTGGATTACATTTTACGTAATAGTAATATCCATGATAAACGAAATAGATAATTTGGGGAACTCATTATTCAATGACCATAGGAGATTGAATATTTCAAATGGAATAACAAATTATTCATTAAAATTAATGTGAATATTATCCTTGTCGAAGTAAATAATATCACATTGAATGTAAGAATAATAATTTTTTCAATACAACAATCTAATATAGAGTAAAAATATATGGTTTTTTATTGATGAATATATATACTATAAAAAGGCCATTCAAAAACAACCATTAGGAAAATAAAATTTTATTTTGAACAATAATTGAAACCCCTTTTCATTGAATATAACTTTTCAAAAATCTTTTATTTAAATATTATCCCCTTAAACATGTAAAGTAATCATTTAAGGAATGACACCATGAATATCCACACAATTTGTTAAAGGAAATTGGTTTTTCTTGGTATATGGTTACAGAAATCCTTGTTCGATAAGAGATAATAATATTTCATTAAAAACTTGTTAGAATAAAAACGAGTAAAAATGAAATTACCAAATAATTTTAAATGTTTTTATAAAACATATTAATAATACCTGGTTTTTAAAAGAAAATATGTTCTATGACTAAAGAGTTAAATAATGTAGGGTTTTCATTAAAACATTTTCTAAATAATTTTTTAGTACAAAAGATTGGAATATGGTATTAATTCATGAAAATATTCTGGAATAAACCATTAATAAAAAGTTAATCATTTTATTGAATTGTTGAAATATAATTTCCTCCAATGTAAATACATTGGAAAGTTCATTAATGTTATTATTGAGGAAAAAATATTTCAACATTCCATGGTGTACTATAACACTTTGAGACATTTTAAATTATTTTACCCATGTTGGGATAATATTAAATTCTAGTTTTAAATAACAAGAATATAAATTAATTTATTATATAACTCATAAATAGTTGTAGACGATATATTAAAAAAATAAGTTAGTTTCATGCACAACATTTATCTAATGAAATAAAAAATGTGATATAAATATACATTAACATGGATTTTATTTTGGGTGAGTGTACTTTAATTTACTGTATAAAATATTTATTTTAATTTTATACTTGTTTCAAAACCATTTCCATGATTATAATTATATTTATTTCACATATTTCCATGTTTTTACAACAACATAATAAATACATTTTACGTCGAGTGTTTTGACCAAATTCAATTTATGTGCCAAAAATAACCTTGGTAGGTCAACTATGATCAATGGGTTCATTAAATAAAATATATAAACTACTAAAAAACAAATATGTATAATATTAAAAACTAAATTATAATTTAAAATTATATAATTAAATATTTTAATGAAAAATGAAAAAACATTAGAATTATTGGTATGGTAGGACATACGTATGCATCAGTAACGGTCCCATTTCTCAATGATCACCAACTAAAGAAGGTAACAATATATAAATATAGTCTAATCTTTATATCATAAATATAATATTAATTATTCATTAATACTTCTATATACGGTTCATGTGATATAAAATGATTCACATCGCGTCGAGGAGGCGGTAGTCCACATATCCACGAATGAGGTTTTCACTTTTTAAGTGTGTCAATGTTAGTAAATAAAATGATATATATATATATAGTGTAATTACAGAAAGTTCATTATATAATTTATGTATTATATATGTTTTTTATTTAGAATATTTTCAATTTAAAATATCTTTTATATGTTCCATAAATAGTGTGAATGAATCACATCGCCTTACATGGGTGGTAGTCCACACTTCCTCAAATGATTTTTTTGAATTAATAAAAATAGAAATTATTAAATTTACGTTGTTTAATATAATTAAAAAAAATTCAATACATAATTAATATCACATATATCATATTTAAATTTATTTTAATCCAATATGGGCACTATTAGTTATCGTAAATGAAAAATGAACAATCATCATTTCATTGAGAAGTAGATCATTGTACTGAAAAATAATATTTTAATTACACAATAGATGGATTTGTCTTTCTGTGTTAGTCAAAAAAATATAATAAAAAATCACAACATTTTTATTATACTAGTGTTTTAATAAAATAATATTATAATAAGGGTAGAGGGGTGGATAATGGAACTCATACTATAGAGCTTGAGAGAACATGTTGCCTCTTAATCGGGTAACTTCTTTTGGTTTGTATCAAATAATTATTTTTTTACATTCATACCAATGGGAGGATTATATGAAGATTTTAGGTATTTTTCGGATCAATATGTTTAGATATTGGACAAGATATTATGGATTTATTGGTTTGAGGAAGTGGGTGGAGAGGAAGACTTTTTTATTTGTGGCGGAGTGGCACTCATGTAATATTTTGACAAAATATATGCTTGTTTTTTAAGTCACAAGTGGATCCAATAATGGTCCAATTTTGATCAATGAATGTATTGAGTCTATATATGGTCATCAAATAGTGTTTTTACAGGTGTATAAGGTTAAAAGGGTAACCTAAACTTGTCTAAAACCTTTTGGTTGAGTGTTTTTCAACCCATACCCACCTTAGAGTTTGAATAATCTACTTTTATCCATTATAAACCGAATATGAATTTATTTTAAAATAATACTTTAAGTTTATCCTAAAGAGCCCCTCCCCCCCCTTATAAAAGGACACCACTTCTAACCAATTCATCACACCTTCATAGCCTTTTGGATCCGCCAAACCATGTCCAAATACTCTCTCAACTTTCTTCAATTCAACCTAGATTCCTTATATTGATCATAAATCCATCTTAAGGATCGTTTTTGATCAAATCAAAAAGAATAACCTGAAAAAGAGGTAATGTTTTCACCACCCTTTTTCATGTTTCTTTCTTCTTAAACTTCTTCTTTATTTGTTATTTCCTTTCTAAAATAATAACTCAAGTATTTTTTATATACTATGATGTTATTATAAATATGGTACCACCATATTCATTATTCTGTCCACCCTTTGAATGACATGTCACCATACGTGCGTACGCAAGACTTACCATCTCCACGTCGTGGTGTAATTGTTATTCGATACATTATTATTTGGATGTGTATAATAATGATCTGTATTTAATGTAAATAATAAATATAACATGATAATTATTTCTTTATATATGATATACCATCCAATTATATATTATTTTAACATCAAAAGAATGATATTTTCACTCGTGCGTACGTATGGATTACCATATCCATGACGCGATGAGATTAATTTCCATGTTCACCATTCATCGATGATTATAAAAATATATATTACTAATATATAGGTAATATATGAAATAATAATGCTACTGGAGATATATATATTTATATATACAATTATTTATCTACTTACATATATCTTATTCACTTACTTTTGTTCAATACAAAATCAAAACAGAAACAACGTTTATGCGTACGTACGGACTACCGTCTCAAAAAAAGGTGTTTTCCATATCATATATACGTCTATTATACATATTTATATTCTAAATATATATGATTTATAAATCATGATTTATATTATGGAAGAATTTAAATATTGATTTAAGTGATACAATCAAGAGTAACAAGTTAAAACATGTATGATAATGAAAGTGATTATTACCCGAAATATTAATATAACATGGAAATTATTATTAAATGGGTTGTATAAAGTCATAAATGAATAATGTATGATATAATAAATATTAATATGGTTCTGGTATAATTTAATAACATACTATATTCTTCATACAAGAGGTTAAACGTACCCTCGACTAAACGAAAGTGCATGGTAAGGGGTTTTCATCTCACTCCTTATTTCCGTGAGATTCGTACCATATTGACACTATTAACTGTTCTATGGTGTATGTACTTCCAATAATTGTTTTATTTTTGTAATACACATTAATTCATGTTAATTTATATATTCATCGTATGATACCTCTTTCATGGGGTGTATGTTTCGTAAGTTACCAAATTGGAAAGTGTTAATTTCGTAATCTCTTTATTATCCGAGGATGTTTTTATGTAAGTATCTACTGGGACATATTTATTATCCATGGACATGTTTCATAAAATAGTTTTCAAAGGGATTATTTTTAAGGGACTTTTTACTAAAACATCATTTCAAATATTTTAAATATTTATTCTTCTAAATCTTTCTCATTAATGTCCATGTCTTCAAAATGTTTTTAAACGATTTATGAATATCGCCATGAATGTTTTAAAAATGTTAATTCCTTTCAAAAGTTTCAAAGTGGTATGGGACACTATGATTCCAAAATGACTTTAAATGTATTTCTTTCAAAATTGTGTGACTTTTAAAAGTTTTCATGAAAATGGGTATTTTTCTCAAAGAGTTTTACAAATAATTTTCATCTATTTCAACATCTATTGATAGATTTTAAGCTTATTTGAAGTTGATTTATTATGATACAAAACTTCCATATTGAATTGACGGTTTTGTGATATGTTTGACTGTGAATGAGCTATTTTTTATGTCATTCACGATTTATGGTTAAAGTATTGACATTACATAAGTTAGTTTTAATACGAATGTTTATGTTACATTTCATTCTTTTCTTAAGATGAATGTGTTGGGCTAGTATGTCCCGGGTTGGAGTTCGGTTCTAGAAGACCCTCCGAGTTTTTGTCCGGTTATTAGAGTCACTCCAGGTTGGTGTACAGTTATTAGAGGAACTCCGGGTTGGTGTTCAGTTATTAGAGTCACTCCGGGTTGGAGTCCGGTTACAGAGGCTCTTTGGGTTGGGTTTCGGTTACAGTTATCTCTTAGGTCTTTGCACGAGGCCTTGATGCAGAAATTAAGGTTCGGAATTATGCATTCTATCATTATGAAAATGGTTAGTGAAATTTCATGTGATTATTCGACTAATAGAATATCCATGTGAACAATTAAATGGAATTACTTCATTTTAGTTTTTCCATATTATGCTGAAGTTCAAGTTTAAAAGGCCTTTTCATTAGTTATACATTTCCTTAAATGTTTATTCTTATTTATGAAGGATTTCCGTAGTATTTTTATCCTTACTGAGCATCTGAGCACACCCCATTCTATGTTTTATTTTTCCCAGGATTCCAAGAAGTGTATTTTGATTGATATGCAGGGTTATGCCAAGGGAATAATGATGTTCGTGAAGGATTATTTATGTTGTTTTGTATGTTATGAAATGTAATGTATCATTCATGTATATAATCTATTTTCTAAGGATGCTAAACTGATCGGTCATTCGGGACTTGATTCCTTTTAATCATGCAAATGTATTAAAATAAGGCACTGAAGCTTGGTAACTGTTGTCAGGGCGTTACAGTTGGTATCAGAGTATGTTTTTCAATAACCTTGGAAACTGTATTTAGATAATATCTGATTAGGGCACACAGCCCTATGATAGACTTTTAGGATTAGTATAGAATAAATTCCTAGAATTTTGATATTGTAAATATTTTTTGAGGTTTCCATGCAATACATCCCTGTCTGGATATGAGCAGGTAGAGGCGGCTCTAGCACAGATGTACCTAGGGGTATAACCCGAAATCACCGCTTTGAGCTAGAATCGAACGAGAACTGGTGCGCGACAACGGGCCTTGCTGTACTCTTTGTTACGAAACTCCCGGGGGATATGCTTACCATAATTCTCATTTTCATTACAAACCATTATGAAGGGTTTAAGAGTATATACTTCCTCAAAGAAGACATTTTTATGATTATGGATTATATGGATAAACTATTTAATTTATGTTAATTGTTTTATAATATTGGGATTAGGTATTTCTATTCATAAACTAATCTAATGTATGTCAATGTTTAGAAATGGCGCCCAGTAGAAGGAATGAGAACTCCAGAAATATGTATGGAACAAAGTGTAAGGAGGGTCATATCATTCATGGTATTAAGACAACATTTAGAAATGAAATAGTCTCCCAAATATTAGCATCATATGAAGAAATAGTAACATGTGTTAATAAGATCATTAATGAATTTTATGAATCCTATGGATTTGAAGGGATGCCAGAGAAGAATATGATGGTAGAAAGAAGGATGGATAAAGGGAATGAGGGAAAGAAGGATTTTCAAATATGTGATAAATGTGGAATGAATCACCTTGGTAAATGATTGATGGGAATGGGAGTTTGTTATAAGTGTGGAGAAAAAGGACACCAAGTATGTGATTGCAAGGGTAAGAAATAGTTTTCAAATGTAAAATGAATCATCTGCAAGGAGTTGAGACACTATGCAAATCAATGTCCCATTAATAAGAGTATACCACAAATGATGTTGTTGGATAATAATCATGTTATGATACTACCTCAGATGAAGAAGAATGACTAGTGTTTTTATGTTGTTGTTATAGAATTATTTCATAAGAGTGTTATATCAACAGTATACAGGTTACATGAATTTTAGAGATAAATAATGATTGTACTCAAATACTATTTCATTGGGAATTTGAGATTATATGGTCATGATACTAAGGTAGTAATTTTGGAATAAAAGATGTTTGATTTTTCTGATTCAGGATGATGCAGTGTTGTAAAAGAATACATGATGAAGGCATTCACGTGTTATTACCTTGAAAAAATGATCCTCATTATGTTTAACTTCCTTAAAAATTTTGGACTGAGAGTTTAGATATAAGTATTTTGGATAATTATAATGGCTGGAATAGATTATGTTTCAAATTGGATACTATTGTTATGGTTATTTTTTGATTTGCATAAAAAGGACAACCCGGAGGTCGGGAGGCAACCCATCACGTCTGGCAAGGCCGCGAGACTTGAACCCGCAACTGAAGGGTGACAAGGGTGTATCACCTACCACTTACCTAGATGATGTCATAATGTAGTTTTTGTTAAACGTTCCTGTAGATTAATTATAAATTCATTATATTGGAACCCTATACGATTAAGATAAATATAATATTTTTTTGAAATATTTTAGAGTGAAAGATTCGTTTGTGGTAGAAATTTGTTGAAGGATGACACTCTACATGTCAAGTATATGTATAAATATATTTTTTCCTCTTATATTATGGATTAAATAATTATTAAACTTTAGGTAAGGGATCTTAAAACCATGAATGTGTTATCATAATATTTTATGTTTTGTTGAATCGATGATATTTTAAATCATCATAGATTGAAGGCTTTGATGCCCTCAATTTTATACTTGTTTGTGATTGATGAACTGAATCACTCCCTATAAATATTTATGTTTTTCCTCAAATTATTTGTCTCTAATTTGCACCAATTTTCTCTTAATCGATATCATAATTTTGTGGTGACCCTTTCATTTCTCTTTCCCTCTTAACAAGACTAAATTTTATTCATCCAATTTTCTGATGTGGGTTTTCCACAAACGTGAATTCTATTTTCAACCTTTTATTTTCTAAGATCAATTTAAAATTGCGAGGATGAAATTATTTGATGGAGGTAAGAATGTAACACCCCAAGCTTCCACGGTATGTTTCCCTTTGAATAATGCAATTGCTTTAATTGTACGGAACTTCGAGATTCTAACACATCGCCACCAATCATTATAGCAGTTATGAATAGTAATACCAACCTTTTGAAATTCTATAAATTTTATCTTTCAAAATGGACTTCATTTTTGGATTCGGAATGTTGAAATTAGCCTAGGGTGAATTTTTTGTTTTTTCAGAGAACATTCAATTTTTGAGGAATAGTGAAAAACACTGAGTTATTGGTTAAAATAAACTATTTATTTAAATAATTATTTATTTAATTTAAATTTTCTTTAACTCAAAAGAGATACTTAATACCTATATATGTTCAATTTAATTCATTGGAGACAGTTTATAATAATTTTAGACATAAAATTTTTTATTGAACTTTTCACCGTCTTTTACCGATCTCCCGGGAGAATTTGCAAATTCACATAAAACATAATTTTACCACTTCTGTGAGTGGAATGTAGAAAATCTAAGAGACACAGTTAATATCAAGGAGTAAAATGTGGTTCAATAAGATAAAAATAATTTTTGGTGAATAGTATCTTTTTGCTTTTATTTACCACGGTAAAAAGTAAATAGATTAAGGGTAAAAATGAAATTATTATTACCCTAAAAATGTTCTAATTCTATTGGAAAAGTTTACATTGACCAAAATCAAACTTAGAAATAATATATTATCATTTAGGTCCACTTGTATTAGATTAGGACATTAATTATTATTTAATTCAAAGAAGATTTAAAAGAGTTAAAATCAATGTTTAATTATTAAAATATTTTTACTATAGGGTTATACATAAGATAAATTCGATTATAAATATTAATTTGAAATATAAAAATATTTCCTACATATTGGTATTTTATATAAAATTTTAAGACGTTAAATAGTTAATATTATTTATTACACAATGATGATGCAATAATTACCATGTTAATGAAAGAATCAAATAAATGGTATTATAAATATAAAAATAAATATAATTTCAATGTTTTTATGACATACACGAATTTTCTAGGAGACTATAACATGTTAGGGAATATTCAAAGTATCGTTTTCGAAGTAATAATGTTTTGATGACTTTCACAATAACAAAATACCAAAAAGTGTCAAAATTGACATAAAATAGTTTTTAAAACAAATATTATATTATTAATTGATATAATGGTCCTAAAAATCTATGGATTATAAAAAAGACTTATATAATAATATATATGACAAAAATGAACCGATTGAGGGTCGATGGGAATTATATAGTATGTTTATTATCCATATAGTGTAAGAATACAAGATGACACGATAAAAGTTAAATTATTTATCTTAGAGTTAAATCTAAATGATAAGGTTAAAATGGTAACCTAAACTTGTCTAAAACTTATTTGTTTGGTTTTTATCGACCCATCCCCACCGTAGACTTTGAATAATCCACTTTGGCACCATTATAAACTGAATATGAATTTATTATAAAATTATACATTAAGTTTTTCCTAAAGAGCCCCTCCTCCCCCTTATAAAAGAACACCACTTATAACCAATTATTCACACCATCAACACCTTTTGGCTCTGCCAACCCCAGCAGAAATACTCTCTCAAATTTCCTCAATTCAACCTAGAGGCCTTATATTGATCAGAAAGCCAACCTAAGGAGCCCTTTTGATCAAATCAAATGGAAGAACCCGAAGAATGGATAATGTTTTCACCACCCTTTTTCAAGTTCCTTTCTTCTTCAACTACTTATTTCTTTGTTATTTATTTTATAAAATAATAACTCAAGTATCTTATTTATATTTTTATATTATTATAAATATGGTACAACCATATTCATTATTATGTCCAACCTTTGAATGACATGTCACCATACGTGCGTACATACGACTTTGAATCTCCACGTCGTGGTGCAATTGTTATTCAATACATTATTATTTGGATGGGTATAATAATGATGTGTATTTCATGTAAGTAATAAATATAAAATGATAAGGATTATTTATATATGATATACCATCCAATTATATGTTATTTTAATATCAAAAGATTGATATTTTTGCTCGTGCGTATGTACGGATTACCTTCTCCACGACGCGACGCGATTCATTTCCAAGTTCACCATTCATCGATGATTATAAATATATATATTAAAAATAAGTATTTTATATATGAAATAATAATTCTATTAGAGATATATATATATATTTATATATATATGTATTTATGTACATACATATATCTTATTCACTTACTTCTGTTCAATACTATATGAAAACGGAAACAACGTTTATGCGTACGTACGAACTATTATCTCCATAAATGGTGTTTTTAATTTCATATATACGACTATTGTACATATTTATATTCTAAATATATATGATATATAAATCATGTTTTATATTATGGAAGTATTTAAATCATGATCTAAGTGATACAATCAAGAGTAACAAGTTAAAATACGTACGATAAAGAAAGCGATTATTATCTGAAATATTAATATAACATGGAAATTAATTTTACATGGGTAGTATAAAGTCATAAATGAATAATGTATGATATAATAAATATTAATATGGTTCTGGTATAATTTAATAACATACTATAGTCTTCATACATGAGGTTATGTGTACCCTCGACTAAAGGAAAGTGCCAGATAAGGGGTTTTTATCTCACTCATTATTTCCGTGAGATTCATACCATATTGCCACTATTACCTTTTGTGTGGTGTATATACTTCCCATAATTGTATTATTTGTGTAATACACTTTAATTCATGTGTATTTACATATTCATTGTATGATATCTCTTTTATAGGATTTATGTTTCGTAAGTTACCAAATTTGTAATGGTTAATTTCATAATCTCTTTATTATCCGAGGTTGTTTTTATGTAAGTATCTACTAGGAAATATTTATTATCTATGTCCATGTTTCATAAAATAGTTTTCAAAGGGATTATTTTTAAGGGACGTTTTACTAAAACATCATTTCAAATGTTTTAAATATTTATTCTTCTAAATCATTCTCATTAATTTCCATGTCTTCAAAATAGGTTTTAAGGATTTATTTATATGGACATGAATGTTTATAAAATGTTAATTCCATTCAAAAGTCTCAAACTGTGATGGGAAACTTTGATTCCAAAATGTCTTTAAATGTCTTTATTTCTTAATTGTGTGACTTTTAATTGTTTTCATGAAAAGGGGTATTTTTCTCAAAGTGTTTTACAAATAATTTTCATCTATGTCAATATCCTTTGATGGATTTTAAGCATATTTGAAGTTGATTAATTATGATAAAAAATTACATACTGTATTGAAGGTTTTATGATATGTTTGACTACAGATTAGTTATTTAATGTCATTCGTGGGTTATGGTTAAAATATTTACATTACGTAAGTTAGTTTTAATACGAATGTTTATGATACATTTTATCCTTTTCTTAAGATGAATGTGTCTCACTAGTATGTTCCGGGTTGGGGTTCAGTTATAGCAGACCCTAAGGGTTGGATTCTGGTTATTAGAGGCACTCCGAGTTGGTGTCCAGTTGTTAGAGGCACTCCAGGTTGGTGTCCGGTTATTAGAGGCACTCCGGGTTGGAGTCTGGTTACAGAGGCTCTCCGGGTTGGGTTTCGGTTACAGTTAGCCCTTAGGTCTTGGCACGAGGCCTTGCCACAAAAATTAAGTTTCGGCATTATGCATTCCATTATTATGAAAATGTTTAGTGAAATTTCAGGTGATTATTCGACTAGAGTAATATCCATGTGAACAAGTAAATGGAATTACTTCATTTTATTTTTCCCATATTATGCTGAAGTTAAAGTTTAAACGTATTTTTCTTTAGATATAAATTGATTTAAATGTTTATGGTTATTTATGAAGGTTTCCACTATATTGTTATCCTTACTAAGCATCAGAGATCACCCCATTCTATGTTTTATTTTTCCGAGGATTCCATGAAGTGTATTGTGATTGATATGCAGGGTTAAGCCAAAGGAATAATGACGTTTGTGAAGGATTATTTATGTTGTTTTGCATGTTATGAAGTGTAGTGTAACGTTCATGTATTTAATCTATTTTCCAATACTGCTAAATTGATCGGTCCTTCAGGACTTGAGTCCTTGTAATCATGCCAATTTATTAAAATAATGCACCGACTCTGGATAACTGGGGTCAGGGCGTTACATTAACCACATAGCATGCAATGCAGGTTGGAAATAACTTCAATAACTATGTTGAATAATAATTTCTATTATATAACAATTAAACAATAAAAGTAAATATATTGTTCTTATAAGGTATCAGTTCGTGGATGATAATTATTATTATATTGGGAAGGTAATCAGTAAAGGATGTTCTATTTAAAGAAGGACATTAGGGGCCAATATTATACCGACTAAAAACTATTTGATTAAAAAATTGAAAAAATTAGTCGAGATAGACACCTTTTATATGAGTGAGACCATATTTAGGACCACATGAACCCTAAAAATTATAATTCAATGCATTAAAATGGAATAAAATCTTCCTCGGAATGGACTCCACTTTGTAATAACATGAACCAATTCTTATGAGAGAAATTATGTTGGTTCAGGAAATGGTCTCCTGGAAGATCAGAATGATTTTCGTCATTTTGGAATACCTATATTGAACACAATCAATTTATTTGATGAATATTAAAATGTTAAAGTAAAATCAGACACAATGTACCCCCACTATAAAAATTTAACGCTCTCAGTGTGAGTTTTAAGCGACTATGAATTGCGCTCTAAGAAATTAAAATCACATTGTAAGGTGAGGAATAATTTCTAGAACCCATGAAATTTAAAATTTTATTATTGGTCAAGAAATAATTTACATTCCCCTCGAAAAATGATTTTTTATGGGGTGAGTAATGGATTTATAACACCTATAGATTATTTTTCCTTAGTAGAGTGATGGAAAACCTATAGGTCCCCACATACAAATTTCCCTTTAGAGGGTATAGAGGCCAACCATAATACAAAAACCTACAGTAGAAGTGGTTTTTCATTTTATAAAACCAGAAGAATAGTTATATTCATACCCCTATAATATCCACATATAAGGACTGATGAGTGGTGGAATTTTGTGGTCATCCATTTTCATGTGTGTTACACAATGTGTGAGAAAAGAATAGAGAAATAAAAGGAGACATCCCAAGATGGAGATTTCAGAAAGTAAATTCTAACCAATTTAAATTACAAAAAGAGGTTATGGTTTTTTATGAGTAAATTAATTTAAAAATATTAATATTAATCATTATTGGATAACCATTCATATTGATGGTCCCTCTACAAACCATCATTCTGAAAACTTCTTGAAAATGAAAATTTTGTAGACTAGTGTCCTAAATTCAAAAATGTATGTGGGATAAAGTTTCTAAGTCTGAAAATCCTTATATGTAGTGTATGAAATTATCATGGAACCTGTAAAAACTATAATAGAAACCCTCTTCTTCATCTTCTCACATGAATCACTAGTACCCTAATGAACCTATTAACAATATATAAAGCCAGTGCCTCATTCAAAACCCCCCATATATGTGAATATAAAGTACAAGGAACACAAGTGTTCAATATCGATCATATATTCCCAAGGTAAATTAGATAATACTAGTATCCCACCGAATAATTTATATTCTCATAATTTTGTAGATCTTTCATTCCAACGGTATTTAATATCGCAACATTAGTGGAACTATCAGGGGCCTTCATGTTCAGTGAGTGAGGGGAGCCACATTCCTTTTCATTTTAAGAGGAATAATTCTAGATCCATTTCACATGACTTCTAAAATTAGGATAAGGAAATCATTCTTGGATTAAGCACCTAACCATTCATTGTGATCGTATCTTCATCATTTAATAATTACCAATCATGGTTATGAAAACAATAGAGGAGATGAGATCGAGAGACCTTCAATCTACCTTAACCTTAGCTTGGTTATGAAAACAATTAGGGAGACAGGTTTAAAAATTCCTATTATCTTTCTCATGTATCCCTAAACTCAACCACCATAATGGGAAGTATACTGTGGTTTGAAGAATATTTTTATTCCACTTGATTCTCTCCCTATTAAATAATTACATTGTTTTTTAGGTTTGTGGTTATCAGGTCATCACTATGATCAAGAATATGGGCTTTGTATTTATATAATCCCAAAAAACATGTTATCATCACATTCAATTTCCATATTGTTAAAGAAAAAAATGGGCAGCGAGTTTGGTATAGATAGTAAAATATTATACCCACCTATGGGCCTCCTCTTTAGATGTAATCCTTAACACACTGAACAGTGTGGAATTTGATTGTGTATAAACCATATAACTAGGTAGCAGACCTTATTTTTAAACAAAAAACCCCATTCTCAAACTAATATTCTCTCAATAGTATCCATAGTATGTTCACATAAAACTCAAATGTTCATATTCCTTCAATGTTATTTTCATCATCATCCATATTGGGATTCATTCTTAGAAAGGCCACACCACCAAGTAGGAGGTCATATCCCTTCTAGGTATTTCATGCCATTTTAGATTATGTCTCACACCAATATTGAGTTGGATCCTTTCACCTTGACATCCTATCCACAATATATTAAATATTATGGTTTGGTTCTCATCACATGACTATATAGTGTATGATATGTCTTGTTAAGTGGTACTGAAATACATGTGTTATAATTACATTCATAGGGATACATATGAATCCCATTTTCATGGGGATGATCTTTCCGTTAAAAATCCCATCTTATTAGATGATTATGTATTCAAGAGTTCCACACTCAGATGAATAAAACCATTATATTCATAATAAACTATATATAAGTCACTATCCCAATCTGAACAATGGTATCATTGACAGAGAACATCAGATACATAGATATGGCACGATAAGAGAAAATATTTAGATATACATAGTTTTCTTTGAAATGAATATATGTTTAACAATTGGTTCATAATGATTGGGAGACCTATCATATAAATCAGATTCAATAAATGATTGATGAAAACATTATAAACCTATAAGAGATTAATAGAGTAGGAAATAGTTCCCCTTAAAAAGGATCGATGATCCCAACCATATATACTCTCAATAAACACATTTTCTAATGGCCAAATGTGAGAAAAAAGTGGCAACAAACAATTTGGAAGTACGTCAATATCAACTCAAAAATTGTTCAGGTGTGAGACCATGTCAAAAAAATCTACACACATGGTTTGGAACTCATTTGAGATATGATTAGAAAAATTCACATTTTCATTACAAATAGTAAAAATGGATTTGAATAGATAATGAAAAAGAATTAAAAAGGTTTAATATTAGGTGGCATAGATTGAAAATATGGTGTATCTAATAAATGTGGAATTTTTTTATATGTGGTTGAAAATTGAATAAATCAATTAATTTATGATGAAAAATAAATAACACAATGGGTGTAGATAAATATCAACTTTGGGATGCATTAAGTGTCAACCTAAGAATTATCCAAGTCAATTATATCTTATAAAGTCAATCCCCTAGTCCAAGGAAGAACCAATTTTGAATGAAAATTAAAGTAATGTTTAAGTGTAATTATATCACTAGTGGTATTTAATTTTAGGAATTATGATTTTCATTGGATTATTAAAATTTTTGATTTATATATGTGTTCATTACTTAATATTATTTGGATACTATCAGTGGTTAATCAGTTTAAGAAGAGACATGTGTTCAAAATCATAATGTCCATTTTTTATGTTTTTATGAGGGGAATTAACCATGAATAAAGACATTTTATAGATACTTATGGAAAGAATATATTTTAGTTGAATAAGTATTTGAGGAATAGTTCATTAATATTTTATAGATATAATTATAAAATTATTCATAGACATTATATTTCACATGACCAGTTATGTAATTTTAAAATTATCCAAATAATAATAATATACATTGTGGGAAAAAATAATTCTTATTTAAAACCCTAAGTTTTTTTAATAATTGATTTGATTTCTAAAAATTCCATCATATGTCTTTAGGAATGTTATAGTTATTATATTATTCTGGTTGTAGAAAAAGGAAAAACCATATATTGGGTGACAACCCATCACATCTATATAGTGTGTGGGGACTGAACACATGACAAATGTGTGATAATGGATTAACACATACCATTGGGCTACATAAAATCTATAATGCCCCAGCCTTAAACCATACTTAATCTTGAGTTATTACAAGATTACACATTGAGGATCTTTTCAGGTTTAGAGTTTTAGAGAATTAGATCATAAAACTTGCATTACATTCCACATAAAAACAAAGTGGTTACATAAAGATAGTATTCTTCATTCCCATAAATGGAAACACATTTAAAATAAAACGTGGATTATTTGTTGACACATCATTGACTCTATCATCTTATCATGTACCTTTCTCTTGACCTGTGAAAAACATTTCAAAAACGTGGGATGAGCATAAAAACTCAGTATGGGTTATAAAAAAAACATGGAAATGAAACATGAGTTCATATATACATAAGAATGAAATCATACTTTACCCATAAAACATAGGCACTTTAACATACCTCATAAAATCATGAATAAATCATTGAAATCATAAGACATAAAGGTAACTTGAGGCATTCATAACATTCTTACGTAGGGAGTTACCCTCTTAGTTACGTTTGGAATACCCATCACAGTATATTCCCTAAAATCTCTTCGGAGAAACCTTAACGTTTCACTCCTTCGCGTTAACCAATGCATTGGAGAGCTATATCGGGCTCACCCGCCCTTAGTTTATCACGGAACCACCCGTTCTTCATAACAATGCCCAAGAACCATAACATAATCGTATCACATAAACATGCATAAAGGAAACATAAAATTTCCACATTTCAATCATGAGATATCAATACAACACATTGATATAAAAACATTATGAAAACCATTTTCAATACTAAAATAAATGAAAAGTAAAACATGGTATTTATTTTTCTTTTAAAAAGAAGGTATGGCTTGTAGAGGAAGCTGAAACTCAAATAACGGTCACGACGGCGGAGAAGTCGTTGTCGCCGCATACGTACGACAAAAACATTCCCTTTTGTCGTTTAGTAAACGCTTCGTATAAAAAAAGATTCCTTTTAAATAAACGTAAAAGTCAAAGGGGTTTATACACCGTATAAAAGAAAGTTGTGTATAAAAAAAATATGCCTCAATGAAAGGAGATTGAGACGAAGTCCCATACCTCGTATCCGACTTGACTTGACCGTTCATTAATCTCCTGAATAATAAACTTGAGTTAATCTATACTTTATTATGAATCTTTTTCAAGTTCATTATTCCTTTTATACCATGTTATGAACATCATGTAATCAGTTAAGTTAATAATGTTCATTTTGTCGGTATTTGGTTCTTAAGTCAAAAATAGACTTCTTACACATACATGTTGTTAATTTGGTCAAAGGTTCATTATATCCAGAATGGTATTCATGATGTAGATATCATATAATTCATATATATCCAGTACATACATGCATTTATAATATTACATAATCATTTAGAGGTAAGAAATGAAATGCACCATTCATGGAGACGGTAAGCCGTACGTACGCATGAATGCTACTTCCATTTCTATTTCATATTTTCTGGAATGGAATCATAATTATATAAGAGTATAATATAATTCCAGTATAATATCATATATAATATCATAGTTCCATCCTTTATATGTCCCACATATGGTATTAACGAATCAAATCACTTTTAGGGGGCGGTAGTCCGCACTTCCTAAAATGAAGATATCGTGTTTACCCATAATGGAAACCATAAAGGTATGCCCAAAATGAAAAAAACAGAAGCTTAAGGTAAACATAAACATATTATATATCATATATAAAAATAGTGACATCATAATGGCCACCTTTGAAGGTGTTAAATGAGTATTGAACAATCATCGTTTCGGGAGGCAGAATTTCGCCATCCACGGAAACCGTATGTTCTTTAACCATTTGATGTATTTTTGTGAGAGTGTAGCTCAAATATATCTTATAAAAACATACTATTATATTGAATATATAGGTTTTGTTACAAAATAAGTAAATAAAAAGAGTTTAGGGGGGTGGAGAAGTAAAATAAAACAAATGATCATGAGAGAATGAATTACCTTAAAAAGTGTAACTCCTTTTGATTTGAGCCTAAAGGCTTCCTTTGAAAGGATTCTGCACAAAGGGAATCCTATAGGATTAGGATAGGGATGTGGAGAGAGTAAATGGGCAGGGGTTGGCCGAGCCAAAGGCTTGAGGTGTGTGTGAAATGAGGTAGAGGTGGGGGCCTTTTATAAGAGGAGAGGAGGGGCTCTTTTGGAAAGTAAAGAAATATTACATTATTTGAAAATGTTTTTCGGTTTTAAAAGGTCCCAAATTGATATCATTCATGGATAAGGTGATAAGGGTTCGAAATCCACTCATCCAATTGGTTTTGGCCATGTGTAGTTCATATATTTTACATTACCTTCCCATTTTATTTAAATCGTCAAATAATGATGTCATCGCTGAATCATTATTATATCATAAATAATTTAATTTATTTAATGTCTAAAAATCATAAAAAACATACTATGATGTAGGAAATCTTTTTAGCTTTCCAATTACTATTTATAATCAAAATTTGGCCTTGTATAACCCCACTTAAAAAATTGTTTTCGTAAAACATATTATGTTTGTGTCATTTTCACTTTAACATTAAATAAAAAGTAATTTATGTCATTTCCCAACAGAAGTGGATCCATGGGGTCCCCAAGTTGACCCATGGCATTTCATGGTCGGCCATGACACAACCAATGAGGTTGGGACATGTGTCTAGGTCATTTCATATTATTAAAGCCTTATTTAGACCTTAAACTACCCTAATTACCACTAATCGCGATTAAAAACTTAATAAGTTACTATTCACCAAAAAATTATTTTAATCTCATTGAACCACATTTTACTTCTTAATGACAACCATGTATGTTGGATTTTCAAAATTCAATACACATTAGTGGTAAACTTTCATTTAACTGAAAAATCAGTTTGCTTGATTACCACTTAGTGGTTTCACTATTCATCAAAAATTGAAGTTTTTCAGAAAATTACCAAAAATTCACCCAAAGCTATATTTGATATTCCGAATTCAAAAATGAAGTCTATTTTACAAAATTCAAATCATATAAGTCACATTAATTAATTTAATAATTAATTCCCGCTGCCAGAGCAAATAGCGTGTTTTTACAAAACAATAAGTATCAAAAGATTGATACTAGTTTAAGTCCAATTTCAAAGTGAAATTGATTCCAATGACCACCATTGGATTAAATGGTAAAAATATATTAATATTACACATTAATACCAACTCAAAAGATAATCTAATCATATAAATAAATTAGATTAAAAAGCAGTTTTGATGTAAAATGCAGTATTTTTCACTATTCATTAAAAAATGAACATTGTCAGAATAATACCAAAAATTCACACAAGGTAAATTTTGATGTCCCAATAATAAAGAATAAGTTTATTTTGACAAAAATAGTTTATAAAATTGTCAAAATATAGATTCAAAAATGGTTTTCCATCAAAAGGCAGTAAAACAATCTTTTAAGAATATTAGTTTATTCCATGCATAAGATTGTATTTATTTTCATTTTAAGCCTCTAAAACACTATCTTAATCATTAATAGACATGGATAAAAATATATATTATTCATTACTTACTTGGGATTTTACATCCTTCCCTCCTTTAGAAAATTGCATCCCCACAATTTATTTACTTATCAAATAAATGAGGGTACTTATCCATCATTGCATATTCGGATTCCCATGTTGCCTCTTCAATCATGTGGTTTTTCCACAAAACCTTTACCTGCTTAATCACCTTATTCCGTAACACTTGCTCCCTGTGGTCAAGAATCTGGACCGGTTGTTCCTCATAAGATAGGTTCTCTTCCAGCTGAACTACCTCTGGACTCAAAACATGAGATGGATCTGGAATATACTTTCTCAACATCGAAACGTGAAAAACATTGTGTACCTGAGATAAACTCGGAGGTAAATCCACTCGGTATGCAACTGATCCAACTCTCTCCAGAATTTCGTATGGTCCAACAAACCATGGACTCAACTTTCCTTTCTTACCAAATCTCATCACACTTTTCCAAGGAGAAACCTTGAGAAAAACATGATCACCTACCTCAAAAGATAGATCCTTCCTCCGGTTATCCGCATAACTCTTCTGCCTACTCTGAGCTGTTCTCATGTGTTTCTGAATCAGCTGAACTTTTTCTGCCATCTCTTCTTCCAATTCTGGTCCCATCAACTTCCTTTCACCCACTTCATCCCCGAAAGCTGGAGTTCGACACCGCTTCCCATATAATGCCTTAAATGGTGCCATCTGTATACTGGAATGAAAACTGTTATTAT
Source organism: Viscum album (assembly GCA_963277665.1). NCBI lineage: Eukaryota > Viridiplantae > Streptophyta > Magnoliopsida > Santalales > Viscaceae > Viscum > Viscum album. Next base: position 921,825,080 of record OY728132.1, read on the forward strand.
ATGAAAACTCAACCAAAGAATGATGTTGGTCCCAACTTCCCTGATAATCCATAGAACAAGCTCGTAGCATATCCTCCAATGTCTGAATTGTTCGTTCTGACTGCCCATCTGATTGAGGATGAAAAGCTGTACTAAAATTTAATTCAGTACCCAACGACTTCTGAAGGCCTTTACAAAAGATAGAAGTAAACCTGGGATCACGATCCGATACAATGGAGAGAGGAACTCCATGTAACCTGACTATCTCTTTAAGATACAAATGGTAAAGTTTATCAAGATATAAAGTATCTCGTATAGCAAGGAAATGAGCAGATTTGGTCAAGCGATCAACAATAACCCAGATTGCATTATTACCTCGAGATGTCTTCTGTAATCCAACAACAAAGTCCATGGATATATTCTCCCATTTCCACTCTGGTACTGGTAAAGGCTGAAGCATCCCTTTCGGTAACTGCCGCTCTGCTTAACCTGCTGACAAGTCAAACACTTCATAGTAAAATCAGCAATATCTCTTTTCATTCCATCCCACCAGTAATACTCCCGCAGATCTCTATACATCTTAGTACTGCCCGAATGAACTGAAAACGGATAACTATGAGCTTCACATAACAAATCTCTCTTCAACTGTGAATCACAAGGCACACACAATCTCTTCCCAAATCTCAAAACGCAATCATTATCAATGTTGAATTCAGGAAACTTACCTTTCTGAACCAGCTCTACCCTTTTCTGCAACTCACTGTCTTGTTTCTGTGCTTGCTTGATTCTATCTGATAGAGAAGATCTCACTGATACCTGAAACAAAACCGAAGGACTTCCTGCACCAACAACTTCTATGCAAAATTTTGTCAAATCCTTGACCAAAGGATCACATTCCAACCGTATCATTGTTAATGAAGCATTACTTTTTCGACTCAAAGCATCAGCCACTTTATTTGCTTTTCCCGGATGGTAATGAGTTGTACAATCATAATCATTGATTAATTCTAGCCATCTCCTCTGTCTCATGTTTAACTCTTTCTGAGTGAATATATACTTTAAACTTTTGTGATCGGTATATATTTCACACTTTACTCTATACAAATGATGCCTCCAAATTTTTAAAGCAAAAACAACAGCAGCTAATTCCAAATCATGTGTAGGGTAATTTACCTCATGATTTTTCAACTGTCGTGAAGCATAAGCAATTACCTGATCATTCTGCATTAGGACGCAACCAAGTCCTTTCAATGAAGCATCACTGTATATAACAAACTCACCATTCCTGGAAGGTAGTGCCAAAACTGGAGCATTCACCAATCGTCTTTTCAATTCCTGAAAACAATCATCACATTATTTTGTCCAGATAAACTTAACACCCTTCTGAGTTAGCTTAGTCATTGGACTAGATAACCGTGAAAAATTTCTAACAAACCTTCGGTAATAGCCCGCCAAACCAAGGACGCTGTGAATCTCGGTTACTTTTGTGGGTCTTGGCCATTCTTCCACAACTTTTTTTTTGCAGGATCAACAGTTATTCCAGCTTTAGAAACAATGTGACCAAGGAAAGAAATTTGTTGCAACCAAAACTCACACTTGCTGAATTTCCCATACAGTTTCTTTTCTTTTAAGGTTTTCAAGATAACCCTTAAATGTTTTTCATGCTCCTCTTTACTTTTAGAAAACACCAAAATATCATCAATGAAAACCACCACAAACTTATCCAAGAACTCATGGAAAATTCTATTCATTAAATCCATGAATACAGCAGGTGCATTGGATAGACCAAAAGGCATTAATACAAATTCATAATGGCTATATCTCGTACGGAACGTGGTCTTCGGAATATCTGCCTCCTTTACCTTCAGCTGATGGTACCCCGGTCTCAAGTCAATCTTTGAAAAAAAACTGAGCTCCCTGGAGCTGATCAAACAAATCATCGATATGAGGCAAAGGATATTTGTTCTTAACAGTGATATTATTCAAGGCTCTATAATCAATGTAAAGTCTCATAGAACCATCTTTCTTTTTAACAAATAAAACAGTAGAACCCCATGGTGATGTGCTAGGTCTAATGAAACCTTTCTCTAATAAATCATGCAATTGCTCCTTCAACTCTAAAAGTTCAATTTGTGCCATTCGATAAGGGGGTTTTGAAATTGGCTTAGCATCAGGAACTAAGTCAACAGTAAACTCAACTTCCCGATCTGGTATTATTCCAGGCAACTCATCAGGAAAAACATCTGGATACTCATTTACCACTGGCACTTCATTAATCTGAACAGTTCCTTTATTTTCAACGACGTGTGCAAGGTAACATTCATTTACATCTTTTACAAGTTTCTCGGCCTCTTGATATGTTATCAAATGTAAGGGTTCATTCTTATAAGAAAACTGAAAGTCTTTCTGAAAAGAAACTTCTTTAGCTCTACAGTCAATCTTGGCATGGTAAATAGAGAGCCAATCCATACCCAGGATAACATCAAACTCTACTAGAGGTAGAACAATGAGGTTTGCAAGTAGGTTCTTTCCACATATAAGGATAGGAAGATTCTTATAAATTCTTTTTTCCTCGACACTTCCCCCAGGTGTTTTTACCAAAAGTTCAGGAGTCATTTCTTGAGATGGTATTCCCATTTTACTAGAATAGGTTTCAGAGATGAAAGAATGTGTAGACCCCGAATCAAACAACACACTGGCATAATCTAAAAAAACAAACAAAGTACCTGATACAACGTCATTTGATGGACCGACATCTGCTGAAGTAGTTGCAAAGGATTTCACCACCCCTTTCTTCTTGTAGTCTAACTGCTTCCCATCACTCAAGCTCCTTGTTGGACACTCGTTTGCATAGTGACCCATCTCATTGCACTTATAAAATTTCACTAACTGTAAGTCAAATTTGTTCTTACCTTCACCTTGATCCTTTTCAGTGCAATCACGAGCCTTATGTCCCATCATACCACATAGGTAGCACTTTCCAGAATTCATAAGACATTCCCCAGCATGCCTTTTGCCACATTTATCACAAACTGGAAACTTAGTTCTCTTACCATCAGACTTTTTTGAAGAATTCTTACCTTTCTTCTGCCACCTCGGTCTCTTCTTCTGCTGGTTGTTATAGAAAACTTGGTCATCGGAGAACTCCATTTCCACCTTCTCAGCACATCGAACAAGATTTTCATAACTTTTAAACTCACTATAAGCTAATGCCCTTCGATACTTTGGCTTTAATCCTGAGTAAAAACGATTGATTTTACTATCAAGGTCCCGGATAAAATTTGGAGCATACCTTTCCAATCGAGTGAACCTTTCTTCATAGGAAGCCACTGAGTCTTCCTCTTGCCTCAATTCCAAGAATTGCTTTTCCATCCTATGTCGAACAGCCTTAGGAAAATACTTCTCAAGAAACATACCCTTGAATTCATCCCAGTCAAGAGCATCAATCTCATCGGCGTCCCTGTTATTTTTAACCATAGACCACCAATGATCTGCTTCACCCTCCAAACGGTAAATAGCAAGACTAACCTTTTGATTGTCTGAACACCCCATGACATCAAAAATCTTCTCCAGTGCTTTAATCCACCCTTCAGCTAGCACAGGGTCAGATGATCCTCTGAATTATGGGAGATGTTGCCTCATTAAATGTTCCACCACTGACATGTTCCTCTGCGGTTGTTCTGGCTGATCTCGTGCATGGATACCACCACCATTTATCGCTTGAGTCAACTGCGCCATTACTGCAACAAACTGTTCATTTCCAATTCCGACCATTTCTGGATGCTGATTCGGAAGGTTATTTCCTTCTGTATGCCTTCCTAGCACTGCTTCCCTGTTTCCTCTGTGGAAAACCATTCTGAACAAACATGTCTTAGATGAAGCAACATGGTAATCTTTAAATGCTATATCATATCAAAAAAAAATTTGGATAATCATCTAATAGAACTCTAACTCCTAAAGTTATCTAAACCGACCTTTGATACCAACTATAAGGCCCCAGCCTTAAACCATACTTAATCTTGAGTTATTACAATATTACACGTTGAGGATCTTTTCAGGTTTAGTGTTTTAGAGAATTAGATCATAAAACGTGCATTACATTCCACATATAAACAAAGTGGTTAGATAAAGATAGTATTATTCATTCCCATAAATGAAAACACATTTAAAATAAAACGTGGATTATTTCTTGACGAATCCTTGACTCTATCATCTTATCATGTACCTTTCCCTTGACCTGTGAAAAACATTTCAAAAACATGGGACGAGCATAAAAACTCAGTATGGGTTATAAAAAAACATGGAAATGAAACATGAGTTCATATTTACATAAGAATGAAATCATACTTTACCCATAAAACATAGGCACTT